>CM062816.1:1865630802-1866830802 GCA_031772625.1 Pinus tabuliformis
TTTTTGTAAATAATCTCTTGAGTCTGAAAAGGAAAAAAAGAATACTCAAGAGAACCTCTTAGCCATGTTCGACTAAGTTATTCCTTTTTCATAAATGTTTATCTCATTCTGGAAAAGGGTTAAATTTATACTGAGTAGACACCTTTTCATTTACTTTAACGAGTTTGAAAGGACAAGTGCTCAAAAACCTTTTCATGTTTAGGGAGTCTGAAAAGAGATGAATGAGGACTCCTCCTAGAGGAACAAGTGGTATAAAGGGTAGAAACTGGTTCTGGTCACAAGGGAATTTCTCAAAACATGTATAGGTTAAGAGGTTAGCTAATAAGACCACTCATCACAACGGTTCCTTGGGAAAGGTGAAACAACCAAGTGAAAGCATATGATCATCTAAGCAGTTGGTGTTGATGGAATGAAAAAACCAAGGCCGATATGGCAAAATAGGCTGATTTGAATGGAAATCATGAGAGGTAGGATGAAAATGGTTTCATTTTTACAAAATCTTGAAACATTTGGAAACTATGCTTGAGAATACTTGAATATGGTTTCATTTTTCCACAAGCTTGAAACATGAGAAAAACTATGTTTGAGAGTGATTTCATTTTTACACAATCTTGAAATAGAGAAAAAATTATGCTTGAAATAAGTTTGCATGTCCCCAACATAATGGATCAATTCTAGAAAAATGCCCCCCAAGCTTCATTTCATGAACCTAAGTATACTATTGGTTACTAATAGGCAGATGGAATGAAGTTTCATTTACGAGATCAAGTGAAAGACTCACTTAGGAATTTATGAGATCTAATCAAAGAATCAAATTGAAGGGGAATCGATTTCACTTTTTAACGAGCTTGGCACAGGAAAAGAAGACCTTATTTCGTTTTTTAACGAGCTTTACAAAATAAAAGGAAATGTGCTCTGGGAACCTTGTTTCATGAACCTAGGTATACTACTAGTTACTAATAGGCAGATGGAATGAAGGTTCATTTACGAGATCAAGTGAAAGACTCACCTAGGAATTTACGAGATCCAATCAAAGTATCAAATTGAAGGAAATCGATTTCACTTTTTAACGAGCTTGGCACAGAAAAGAAGACCTTATTTCGTTTTAAACGAGCTTTACAAAATAAAAGGAAATGTGCTCTGGGAACCTTGTTTCATTTTTTAAGGAGCTTAACACAAGACGAGGAACTTTGCTCCGGTGCTTTGATCATGAATTGTAGGAGGCCATGGATTCTGTTATGTTCTTAACCTACAAGACGAATACTAGAATACCAAATATGCAAAGAAATATACCCAGAACATAGAACAGTGAGAAACAAAGCAAGTATTTTATTATTCAGAAAGCAATTTTCACTTGCCTCTTCAAGGGGGCAACCTCCAATAGAGCCGAGCTCGATTACAAAATAAGACATGATGCTCCTCGTAGGGAGTCTCTATCCTTTATATATGATGCATACATGCAATACCATGGAGCAATACGATGGTTCTTATTAATACCATCTATCTAATACCATGGCCCATTTGCAACTAACTGTAGCCCCATCATTAAATGTGGGTTAACCACTTACAATTATTAATATGGGCTTTATTGACTCTTTACTTAACTATAACTATGACTCGATCCTACTACATAAATAAGGGGGTTAGGGTGGGACCCTAACATGCCTCCCCCATAAGAATAGCCTTGTTTTCAAGGCTGAAGCTGTGGAAACTGCTGAAGAATAGTGGCTGGTTCCCAAGTTGCATCTTCCAGAGACGTGTCTTTCCACTTGACAAGGACTTCCTTGATCATGCAACCACATAGGTGCCGTTCGCGTGTGTCCGAGGACCTGTTTAGGTTGGAGCCAGATTGACCCTTCTTCATCCAGCTCAGGTAGACTGGTTTGAATTCTGCAATTGTTCCCAATCACTTTCTTGAGGCATGAGACATGGAAAAGTGGATGGATTTTTGCAGTGGGTGGCAAAGCTAGCTTGTAGGCCACTTCTCCGATGTGCTAAAGTACTTGATATGGTCTGTAGAATTTTGAATATAGTTTCTGACACCCCTTGTCTTTGAGTGATGTTTGCTTATATGGTTGCAGTCTCAAAAACACCTGATCTCCTTCATGAAATTGGCGTTCTAATCGATGTTGATCTACCTATTGCTTCATGTGGTTTTGAGCTTGATGAAGATTCTCTCTAAGATGGGTGAGCATGGTTGTGCGGTTCTGTAGGAGTTGATCCATTGCTTGTACCTTTAAGCACCCCTTGATATAAGAAGTAGGGGAAGGAGGGATTTTACCATAAACTGCTTCATATGGAGTCATTTTGGATTTTACCACCATTCAGCTAGATGTAACCACTATACCCAAAGATGTTGCTTTTTTGAAGTGAAACACCTAAGGTAGGTTTCCAGACATTTGTTGACTGCTTTAGTTTGACCATCAGTTTGTGGATGATAGGAAGTACTGAGATTTAGTTGGGTACCCTGTAGCCTGAAGAGTTCCTGCCAGAAATTACTGGTGAAGACCGGGTCACGATTAGACACAATGGAAGTGGGCATGCCATGAAATTTGAAGATCTGATCCATGAAAGATTGAGTGACAAAATTTAGTGTAAAAGGGTGGGGTAGGGGTAAAAATGAGCATACTAAGAAAGTCTGTCCACCACCACCATGATGACTGACTTATTTCGTTTCCTGACTTTGGAAGACCTGTAATGAAATCCATAGAAACCTCCGTCCATATTGATGTCGAGATGGGCAATGGTTGTAATGTGCTTGGTGCTTTAACAGACTCTGGTGCTGACAGACGTCGCATTCCACTACAAAAGTAAGAATGTCCTTTTTCATTCCTGTCCAAAAAAATGATCTTCGAGTGTGAGCATACGTCTTCTAAAAGCCTGAATGTCCTGCAGTGGGGGATGAGTGAAACTCCGCCAAAATGTTGCTTTTGAGGGTGGACATTGGTGATAGTACGACTCTGTCCTTGTAGTGCAGAACCTCATTCTGCCATGAGTAGCCCTTGGTGGAATTTGGATCTCCTGCAATTGAGTAATGAGTTGGGAGAGCCAGGGATGTGAAAACCATTCCCTACGAGCCTCTTCAATCCATTTTGAAATGGGAAGGGAAATTGCAAGCAGGGTACTTTCATCCTCAAATTGGTGAGATAATGCATTTGCTACAATATTTTCACGCACTTTCTTGTAAATTATCTCATAATCATATCCCAGAATTTTTGCGAGCCATTTATTTTGTTGTGGTGAGGATAGGCATTGCCCCAAAAAATGTTTAAGACTTTGATGGTCTGTGCGGATTTGGAAGCGTCGCCCCAACAAGTAAGGTCACCAGGTATATACTGCATGTAAGGTGGCCATCATCTCCTTCTCATAGGTAGATTGTCCCAAATTCTTCCCACTTAGTTGTTGGCTTGTGAAGGCCAAGGGTCAACCTTCCTGTATTAAGATTGCCCCAATACCTATACCCGAAGCATCACATTCAATGACAAAAGATTTGGTGAAGTCAGATAGTGCTAAGACTGGAGTGGAACACATGGTATTTTTTAGAGCTGTAAAGGCCTATTGTGCTTCATCATTCCATAGGAATGAATTTTTATTGAGGAGTTGAGTGAGGGGCCTCACAATGCGACCATAGTAGTGGACAAATTTGCGATAGTAGCTCGTGAGACCCAAAAATCCTCTCAGGCTCTTCAAGGTCTTAGGTTGAGGCCAATCCTACATTGCCTGGATCTTTTTGGGGTCCACCCTGACACCTTCACGCCCCATAATGTGGCCCAAATACTCAAATTATTCCATGCCAAAAGAACACTTGGACATCTTAACAAATAATTTATGCTCGCGGAGTAGGTGCAAGAGATGATATACATGCTGAAGATGTGCAGCCCAAGTGCGACTGTAGATGAGGATGTCATTGAAGAAAACAAGGAAAAATTTTCTGAGTTATGGTTTGAGCAGGTGTTTCATAAGGCTTTGAAAAGTAGATTGGGCATTACAAAGACCGAATGGCATGACCAGAAACTCATAATGGCCTTCATGAGTTCGGAAAGCAGTCTTTGGAATGTCAACTTCTTTCATGTGAATTTGGTGGTAGCCTAAACGAAGATCAAGCTTAGTGAAGAATTGAGCCCCATTTAGTTCATCCAACAAATCATCAACAACTAGGATGGGAAATTTATCTTTGATTGTCAACGTATTGAGGGCCCTGAAGTTTGGACACATACGCCATTCCCCATCTTTCTTGAGCACCATGACCACCGGTGATGAATAAGGACTAATGCTGGGACGAATGACACCTGCTTCCAAAAGTTCCTTGATTATTTTTTCTATTTCATTCTTTTGGGTGAACGGATATCTATATGGGCACACATTTGGTGGTTGGGCCCCTGGGACCAAAGTGATGCTAGGATCATGTTCCCCTCTCGAGGGTGGAAGCTCACATGAGGCTTGTCAAAGGCTGGCAGATGGTTATTTAAGTTCTGTTGCATCTCAGGATGAATCGGAAGAGAATTGGGTTCGATGGCCTGGATGGCATTAAGTTGAGCTATAACTCCATGATGGCCCTTTTTTAATAATTTTTCCATCCTATGTGAGCTGATGATAGAGGGAGCTCCCGCTTGGAGTTCGCGGAGGGTATGTGTGTGGTTGTTCTGCTTAAAGCTCATATATAACTCCTAGAAATCCATTGTGATTGGGCCCAGTGTGCAAAGCTATTCAGCACCAAGGACAATGTCGCACCCTCTCATGTGGATGGCAAACATGTGGGACTTTAACTGATAATCCCCCATTTGAAGTTTGACATTTTCATAGTGGGCATCACATTTCATTGTTCCCCATCTGCAATTTGGACTTGGAAGTTAGAAACTACTCGTACAAAGCAATGAACTACTTCTGTGACTCTTTGATGGATAAAATTATGTGTACTTCCACTGTCAATCAAGACTACCACTGGGCGATGCTTAATAAGACATCTGATTTTGAGAGTTTGAGGCAAAGAAATCCCTGCCAAAGCATGCAGCAAAATAACTCGTTCTTCAGGGACCTGGTCCTTCTGGCTGTCCTCTTCTCCCTCCTCTAGTTCCTCAAGTGGTGGGGCTTCCTCCGATGAGCTGTGATCAGTAGCATCAATTTGAAAGAATTTGGGCTCCTTGCATTTATGACCGAGGGATTATTTTTCATCACAGTAGCAACATAATCCCTGCTTTCTTCTTTCTGCCATTTCTGCAGGTGACACCTTTTGAACCTTAAGTGTTTGGGCAGTGTTGTGATCCTGTGGGGGGCGACCCTTGGAGGTGAAATTTGGGTGATTAGACCGGGCTGCTAATGCACGTTCAACTTCACGAGCTACCTTGCAAGCCTCCGACCATGTGGGAGGGTGGTGTAGTCAGACGTGAGCTTGTATGGCCTCTTTAAGACCACTGATAAAACATTCTGTGTAGAACTCATCTTGTAGACCTAAAGTGCGGAAAGCTAAGGCTTCAAAGGCTGTAATATATTCATCCACTGTGCCAGTCTATCGGAGCTTAGTGAGATGACCCAAAAAAGCAGAGTCATGGTCAAAGCGCTCCATAAGAGCTTTTTTGAATGTGTCCCAAGTCAAGGGCCTTCCATTGCAACGTTGATGCCATTGCCACCATTGCCATCTTTCATTGTCCAAGTACATGCTCCCCACCATAAGCTGAGTGGCATTATCCAAGATGTAATTCAGATTGAAATATTGCTCCATTTGTGCTATCCATGCTGCTGGGTGAGAGCCATCAAATTTATGCATATCCAGCTTGGGTGGTCACGGACGGGATTGTTGGTGGGTGCCCCAGAGGTGAAGAGAGTGGCTAGACTCACCCTCACTATGTTCATTGCCAATATACGCCTCCTCGTGGGCTTCCACCTTGCCCATAGAGAGTGTTGTAGTTATTTTCGCCAGTTGGTCTTGGATATCTTTCAAGGACTGTTCAAGTTTGTTGATCTTCTCATTGGCCATAGCTTGAGCTCTAGTTTCTACTATGCACCGATCCGATGTACTTGAAATTTTGGATTGCTCGATTTTTTTTTAGCACTAACAATTGAATGGTACCACCTTGCTCAGCTTGCTGTTCTGATTCTTATGGGCTAAGTCACCAATAAGCGCCCTGGGAGGTCTCAGGGTTTTTTTTTTTTTTTTTTTCTCCTGAAAACTCCGAATGGAGTTTTACTCCTTGCTTATGAATAATGCAGTCGCTGAATCTCCGAAATGTCAATACTGCCAAAAGTCCTGCAAAAATCATGCCTAGGTATAGGAACCCACACAACTACTCAGGCATATCTGATGGATTTGAGAGATTTGAATTGCTGATCGGAGAGATCTTGAACGGCAGAACAGATTGCTGCTACGGATCTAATGGATCTAATAGATCTGAATGGTTGTTCTGATAAGTTTGAACGGCAGGACTGATTGCAGCTGCTGCTATAAAACCCCCACTTGCAAGATCTGATATGGTAGAGATTATGCATGATCCAGAGTTAGAGAAGGAAACTATGGTCTCGAGGAGTGTCTGGTGCTACAGATCGCAATATACATAAGCGTTTGACAGTAGTACTCGGCCCAATGTTTCAGGGCACTAACTAAGGATGATCAACCATACTATTAGCCATACAACCCAACTACCCTATGTACGGGCAAGTAATCTCTCCGAGTGTTGTTCTCGGTGTACTGTAGCAACAAGACAACTGACGGTTTATCTATGGCGAGGTTTCAAAGGTGTAGAAATTGTGAATAATTTAACACATATTCACAGAGATTATCCTGATCATACAATTATAAGCGGAACATGTATAATACATAATCTCCTCTACGTTGATCATCAATTTACAGAAGCAGAAACATTCACAGGCACACATAGAAGCATCAATCAAACTCATTAACACAGTATGTATCCCGGGGAAAGCATCTCGCTAAAAACCCCACACTATCTGTATATTATATTGATTGAATCATGTAACATTACAAATTACAATGCTTATCACAAGCAATCCAGTACCAGCTCCACCTGTTACACACAATACAGCTCAGATCTGATCTCCAAATCTATTCCACTGCTTGCCTGCCTCTCCAGCTCAATACCTGCTCAAGAACTGATGAGAATGGCTTACCAAACTCGTATTTGACCTGCAAATAATCACTCACACTCTGTTGGACGTGAGCACAAGCTACAATTCTTGATATTGGCCAATTCATTGGCATACTCAATCCCACTGATTGTGCAAATCATCATGCACAGCTATAGTCACAACTGATAGCAATCTAATCCTCTAACACCTGTCCCTACTGAACTGAACATGCACTGACATGCAACTGAGTTAACTGATGTATTCTATAGTTGAATTATGAGTTAATAACTTGTGAATTAATTAATAACTAATTCACCCAACTCATCTCTAGTCTATTGATCAGTTAGACTAAATACAACTAGTTTAACAAGGCTAAATTGAACACAACTCCATCAACTACACCTCCAGTCCACTAAACTCAACTCACTTGAGTTCTAACTGAAGTCTTGCATGCAAATATTAGTCATCCCATAGGTAACCATGTATTTTCCTCTGGGATCTACATGTACCACATCTGTAGCTCATCTTGAAGTGCTCCAAGAGAATAAGATCAAGTTTATAGTCCAAATATTATTATGAGACAATAATATTTGACTTTTCTATTTTTGACAGCCAGTCTAAAAATAGACTTTGATCACTCACACTGTGATCACTCACACTGTGGTCACCCACACTGTGATCACCCACACTGTGATCACTCATACTGTGATCATCCCTGCTGGGATAAAAAATAGAACTTGCGCCATAATTTGCCTGCAGGCCCACTTAGTGAAGGCGACTCTTTTCACTAAGCTCCATCATCTTGTTGCATTCTCAACAAGCCTTTCTTGTTGCAAACTTTTCAACACTCCCTCTCAACAAGAAAGGCTTCCTCTCAAACCCGGTCCTATAACTTTGGAATGTTCTCCATGCAACACATCTGGCCGGTCCACTTGCTCTGTCATCAAAGTCTTTGACTGCT
This sequence comes from Pinus tabuliformis, assembly GCA_031772625.1. Taxonomy (NCBI): domain Eukaryota; kingdom Viridiplantae; phylum Streptophyta; class Pinopsida; order Pinales; family Pinaceae; genus Pinus; species Pinus tabuliformis. The sequence continues at coordinate 1,865,638,844 of CM062816.1, forward strand.
ATTACCTCTGTCGACCGAAACTCTGCATCTTTGTGCTCCCCAGTATCTAACTACTCTAGCCTCTGTCACTTTGATCTCTGACTGCATCCGTGCTGCTGCTGATTCTATCTCCCAGCATTGCATCCGCACTGCACCTCCCAACTGACCTCCCCGTTGGGCTAGAAACACCCTCTGATGCTGAAGATCTACCTACTGCTGACAAGTGCTCCCTCTCTGACATCTGCGCTACTGCAACACCTCCATGCATCTCGCACCATTGCACACCTCTCTGTGCCACCTAGCACTATGCAAACACTTGTGCCTCTCGCATTGCTGCAGCCTGCTAGCTATGCGCTGGCCTGGGATTCCCTGCACTATCGCTCTCTCTGCCGCTCCATCCGCATTTGTCTCTACCCAATTAGTCATTTCCTGCTACTACACATCGGGGCTCCCGTATCAAGGTCTCATCCAAGAGGTTGGGTACCTCAAGGATCCTGCCCCTCCTCCTTGGGACGATCAATCCACATCACCCCACCTCCTACCTGGAGGTATAGCTGCATGCGATCCCTCAACCCACCTGGCTCAAAGTTTCCCCCTACTGGAGGTCTCTGCATGAGTAGATGTCTCTACTCGATCTCCTCTCAGCTTCCCTTTTTGTGGCTACTCCACAACCTCCTGAAGCTGCTGCACCAATCGTGGCTCCTCCACAATCATCTGAGACTTCTTCTAGCTCTGCATGTTGAGAGGTAATATACGCTCCCTCTCAACCACCAAGTCTCCATCAGTTGCCTCGCTGCTCAAGGCTTTGCATGCATCTTGAACCTCAAGAGCATACAGGTTCTTGACCCGTGAACCAATCTGCGTCACCTGTCGGGTGATGATGTGTCTAAGGAAAACCTTTCCCTTACTGAAGACTACATCATAGCCTTTGTCTTCCAGCATCACGATCGACACCAAGTTTCTCTTCAGTCCTGGTACATACTTGACATCGGTCAAGGTAAGGCGATCTCCATGCTCCCTCTGAAAAATAACCGTGCCTACACCTGAGACACTATACTTCTCATCATTACCCATCCCTATGAGTATCTGGAGATCTTTCTCCTCCAAAGTACTGAACAAACTTTTGTCACCGGTCATGTGGAAAGAAGCTCCACTGTCAAGAAACCAACCACTTCCCATCATGGATCGAACCATGCATGCGAAGAGTGTGAAAGCCAACTCAAACTATGAAGCAAGTGCCTCACCTTCAGATCCTTCCCTGGATCCCTTCTTGGACTTCTTCTTTGGGCAATTAATAGCATAATGACCCAACTCATGACAACGAAAGCATCTGACCTTCGCCTTGTCAACCTTCTTCCCATCATTGGAAGAACTGGATTCGGAAAGAGAAACCTTCTACTTCCCCTTCTTTGCCTTACTTGCTAAGGCACAGCTCTCCTCATCCTGCATGGATGAAGAACTGTCTCTGGTGCTCCGCCTGATCTCCTCCTGCACAAGATCTGACCATAGTCTTTCCCATCCTGGCAATTTCTCCCGACCATTGACAGAGTCCTAATAGGAATGCCAACTCTTCGGAAGACAAAGGAGAGCCAAGCTCACAAAGTCCTCATCCGACAGTCACCCCCACACTTCCCAGCTCATCCCGCCATTGGGTGAACTTCGTGAGCTACTTGGGCATACTGTCACCTTTCTCGCATTTAATGTTTCTGAGTTTTATCCTTGAGCGCCATTCCACAGCTCAAAAAACTCAACCGCTTCTTATCTAAAATTCGTGAGAACAAAGTATTTCTCGTACAGAGATCGACTGTATGGGCATTCACCGGATATCTCACCTTCCAAAAGAAGGATGAATCTAGAGGCTACCTGGCTCGATTACAGACTCTGCCTGAAGAAATAAAATGTAAACACTTTCTGAATAATAGATCCGATGATCAATCCTCGCTTGATATCCTGTAAAAATCTCTTCTACAAATCAAGCAGCTCTGATACCATGTAGAAACTTTTTCTACAAATCATCTAGCTTTGATACCATGTAGAAATTTTGAATAATTTAACACATATTCACAGAGATTATCCTGATCATACAATTATAAGCGGAACATGTATAATACATAACTCCTCTATGTTGATCATCAATTTACAAAAACAGAAACATTCACAGGCACACATAGAAGCATCAATCAAACTCATTAACACTGTATGTATCCCGGGGAAAGCATCTCGCTAAAAACCCGACACTATATGTATATTATATTGATTGAATCATGTAACATTACAAAGTACAATGGTTATCACAAGCAATCTAGTACCAGCTCCACCTGTTACACACAATACAGCTCAGATCTGATCTCCAAATCTATTCCACTGCTTGCCTGCCTCTCCAGCTCAATACCTGCTCAAGAACTGATGAGAATGGCTTACCAAACTCGTATTTGACCTGCAAATAATCACTCACACTCTATTGGACGTGAGCACAAGCTACAATTCTTGATATTGGCCAATTCATTGGCATACTCAATCCCACTGATTGTGCAAATCATCATGCACAACTATAGTCACAACTGATAGCAATCTGATCCTCTAACACCTGTCCCTGCTGAACTGAACATGCACTGACATGCAACTTAGTTAACTAATGCATTCTATAGTTTAATTATGAGTTAATAACTTGTGAATTAATTAATAACTAATTCACCCAACTCATCTCTAGTCTATTGATCAGTTAGACTAAATACAACTAGTTTAACAAGGCTAAACTGAACACAACTCCATCAACTGCACCTCCAGTCCACTAAACTCAACTCACTTGAGTTCTAACTGAAGTCCTGCATGAAACTATTAGTCATCCCATAGGTAACCACGTATTTCCCTCTGGGATCTGCATGTACCACATCCGTAGCTCATCTTGAAGTGCTCTAAGAGAATAAGATCAAGTTTATAGTCCAAATATTATTATGAGACAATAATATTTGACTTTTCTATTTTTGACAGCCAGTCTAAAAATAGACTTTGATCACTCTCACTATGATCACTCACACTGTGGTCACCCACACTGTGATCACCCACACTGTGATCACTCATACTGTGATCATCCCTGCTGGGATAAAAAATAGAACTTGCGCCATAATTTGCCTGCGGGCCCACTTAGTGAAGGCGACTCTTTTCACTAAGCTCCATCATCTTGTTGCATTCTCAACAAACATTTCTTGTTGCACACTTTTCAACACTCCCTCTCAACAAGAAAGGTTTCCTCTCAAACCCGATCCTATAACTCTGGAATGTTCTCCATGCAACACATCTGGCCGGTCCACTTGCTCTGTCATCAAAGTATTTGACTGCTATTACCTCTGTCGACTGAAACTCTGCATCTCTGTGCTCTTCAGTATCTGACCGCTCTAGCCTCTGTCACTTTGATCTCTGACTGCATCCGTGCTGCTGCTAATTCTATCTCCCAGCATTGCATCCGCACTGCGCCTCCCAACTGACCTCCCTGTTGGGCTAGAAACACCCTCTGATGCTGAAGCTCTACCTGCTGCTAACAAGTGCTCCCTCTCTGACATCTACGCTATTGCAACATCTCCGTGCATCTCGCACCATTGCACACCTCTCTGTGCCACCTAGCACTGTGCAAAACACTTGTGCCTCTCGCATTGCTGCAACCTACTAGCTATGCGCTGTCCTGGGATTCCTTGCACTGTCGCTCTCTCTGCCGCTCCATCCGCATCTGTCTCTACCCAATTAGCCAGTTCCTGCTACTACACATCGGGGCTCCCGTATCAAGGTCTCATCCAAGAGGTTGGGTACCTCAAGGATCCTGCCCCTCCTCCTTGGGACGATCAATCCACATCACCCCACCTCCTACCTGGAGGTATAGCTGCATGCGATCCCTCAACCCACCTGGCTCAAAGTTTCCCCCTACTGGAGGTCTCTACATGAGTAGATGTCTCTACTCGATCTCCTCTCAGCTTCCCTTTTTGTGGCTACTCCACAACCTCCTGAAGCTGCTGCACCAATCGTGGCTCCTCCACAATCATCTGAGACTTCTTCTGGCTCTGCATGTTGAGAGGTAATATACGCTCCCTCTCAACCACCAAGTCTCCATCAGTTGCCTCGCTGCTCAAGGCTTTGCATGCATCTTGAACCTCAAGAGCATACAGGTTCTTGACCCGTGAACCAATCTGCGTCACCTGTCGGGTGATGATGTGTCTAAGGAAAACCTTTCCCTTACTGAAGACTACATCATAGCCTTTGTCTTCCAGCATCACGATCGACACCAAGTTTCTCTTCAGTCCTGGTACATACTTGACATCGGTCAAGGTAAGGCGAGCTCCATGCTCCCTCTGAAAAATAACCGTGCCTACACCTGAGACACTATACTTCTCATCATTACCCATCCCTATGAGTATCTGGAGATCTTTCTCCTCCAAAGTACTGAACAAACTTTTGTCACTGGTCATGTGGAAAGAAGCACCACTGTCAAGAAACCAGCCACTTCCCATCATGGATCGAACCATGCATGCGAAGAGTGTGAAAGCCAACTCAAACTATGAAGCAAGTGCCTCACCTTAAGATCCTTCCCCGGATCCCTTCTTGGACTTCTTCTTTGGGCAATTGGTAGCATAATGACCCAGCTCATGACAATGAAAGCATCTCACCTTCGCCTTGTCAACCTTCTTCCCATCATTGGAAGAATTGGATTCGGAAAGAGAAACCTTCTCCTTCCCCTTCTTTGCCTTACTTGCTAAGCCACAGTTCTCCTCATCCTGCATGGATGAAGAACTGTCTCTGGTGCTCTGCCTGATCTCCTCCTGCACAAGATCTGACCATAGTCTTTCCCATCCTGGCAATTTCTCCCGACCATTGACAGAGTCCTGATAGGAATTCCAACTCTTCAGAAGACCAAGGAAAGCCAAGCTCACCAAGTCCTCATCCGACAGTCACCCCCACACTTCCCAGCTCATCCCGGCATTGGGTGAACTTCGTGAGATACTTGGGCATACTGTCACCATTCTCGCATTTAATGTTTCTGAGTTTTATCCTTGAGCGCCATTCTACAGCTCAAAAAACTCAACCGCTTCTTATCTAAAATTCGTGAGAACAAAGTATTTCTCGTACAGAGATCGACTGTATGGGCATTCACCGAATATCTCACCTTCAAAAAGAAGGATGAATCCAGAGGCTACCTGGCCCGATTACAGACTCTGCTTGAAGAAATAAAATGTAAACACTTTCTGAATAATAGATCCGATGATCAATCCTCGCTTGATATCCTATAAAAATCTCTTCTACAAATCAAGCAACTCTGATACCATGTAGAAACGTTTTCTACAAATCATCTAGCTCTGATACCATGTAGAAATTTTGAATAATTTAACACATATTCACAGAGATTATCCTGATCATACAATTATAAGCGGAACATGTATAATACATAATCTCCTCTATGTTGATCATCAATTTACAAAAACAGAAACATTCACAGGCACACATAGAAGCATTAATCAAACTCATTAACACTGTATGTATCCCGGGGAAAGCATCTTGCTAAAAACCCGACACTATATGTATATTATATTGATTGAATCATGTAACATTACAAAGTACAATGGTTATCACAAGCAATCTAGTACCAGCTCCACCTGTTACACACAATATAGCTCAGATCTGATCTCCAAATCTATTCCACTGCTTGCCCGCCTCTCCAGCTCAATACCTACTCAAGAACTTATGAGAATGGCTTACCAAACTCGTATTTGACCTGCAAATAATCACTCACACTCTGTTGGACGTGAGCACAAGCTACAATTCTTGATATTGGCCAATTCATTGGCATACTCAATCCCACTGATTGTGCAAATCATCATGCACAGCTATAGTCACAACTGATAGAAATCTGATCCTCTAACACCTGTCCCTGCTGAACTGAACATGCACTGACATGCAACTGAGTTAACTGATGTATTCTATAGTTGCATTATGAGTTAATAACTTGTGAATTAATTAATAACTAATTCACCCAACTCATCTCTAGTCTATTGATCAGTTAGACTAAATACAACTAGTTTAACAAGGCTAAACTGAACACAACTCCATCAACTGCACCTCCAGTCCACTAAACTCAACTCACTTGAGTTCTAACTGAAGTCCTGCATGCAAATATTAGTCATCTCATAGGTAACAACGTATTTCCCTATGGGATCTGCATGTACCACATCCGTAGCTCATCCTGAAGTGCTCCAAGAGAATAAGATCAAGTTTATAGTCCAAATATTATTATGAGACAATAATATTTGACTTTTCTATTTTTGACAGCCAGTCTAAAAATAGACTTTGATCACTCACACTGTGATCACCCACACTGTGGTCACCCAAACTGTGATCACCCACACTGTGATCACTCTTACTATGATCATCCTTGCTGGGATCAAAAATAGAACTTGCGCCATAATTTGCCTGCGGGCCCACTTAGTGAAGGTGACTCTTTTCACTAAGCTCCATCATCTTGTTGCATTCTCAACAAGCATTTCTTGTTGCACACTTTTCAACAAAAGGAGCTAGGGGGCTTTCGATATACCCAGAGGGTACTTGGAAGACAGTACATGCACGGTTCTGTCTAATGCGCTACTGCTCGAAGGGGTACCCACAGGGGTTACAAGAGTTTCCAAAAAGTGTGACCACCTCTTGTATTTCCTGCGTGCATGCCTCCCCAAATCTGTAGGTTTATGCGCTCAACAACAGATCCCGTGGTTTAAAGACCCCGGAACACTTCTCTAGCCAAATTTTTTTTTGCTAAAAATGGAGATCCCACCGGCCCTAGAAAGTGCTCTGATACCAGTTGTTATGCTCTTAACCTACAAGACAATACCATAATACCAAATATACGAAGAAATATACCCAGAACATAGAAAAGTGAGAAACACAACAAGTATTTTATTATTCAGAAAGCAATGTTCACTTGCCTCTTCAAGGGGGCAAACTCCAATAGCGCCGAGCTCGATTAAAAAATAAGACATGATGCTCCTTGCAGGGATTCTCTATCCTTTATATATGATTCATACATGCAAGACCATGGAGCAATACCATGGTTCTTATTAATACCATCTATCTAATACCATGGCCCATTTGCAACTGTAGTCCCATCATTAAATGCGGGTTAACCACTTACAATTATTAATATGGGCTTTATTGACTCTTACTTAACTATAACTATGAATCGATCCTACTACATAAATAAGGGGGTTAGGGTGGGACCCTAACAGATTCCAATAGGTTCTGACCAAATGGAAGAACAATGCTCTAGAAAGGATATATTAAAGGATCAAAGGGAAATATCAAGCACTAATGCTCCCAATACATGATACACTACATCACCTACTAGATCATTAGTAGACGTGGGCATGGAACAAGTTGTCACATAATTAATCTATGGTGGGGGAGATACCATTTGAATATAAGGACCATTTAGTGAATTTGGTTGATTGGGAGTCAAATTAGGACCAACGAATGAAATTTGGTCAATGGTCACAATTATTCCTTCATGCAGGAAACACATCACACCAAAGAGTGAAGAGACAAGAGCTCCCATGTCATAAACATAGTCACGCCCAAGGAGTAAATTAAAATCAAAAGGGACTTGGACAACCATCACATTTGTTATAGAAAATATTTCTTCGCAAAGTAATAGGAGACTGAGGAAGGATCCATAACGATTGAATGGTTCCTCTATTGAAAGCCAACAAATTCTGGGTAATGGGCACAAGTTGCGGAGAATCGAAAGCTTTCCAAGTAGTGGAGGACAAAATACTAACGCGCCTTCATCTATTATTGTGTCAGGTACGAGAATATTATAAACCTGTACTATGATCTAGAAGGGCATGGAACATGTTGCCACATAATTAATCTATGGTGGGGGAGATACCATTTGAATATAAGGACCATTTAGGGAAGTTGGTTGATTGGGAGTCAAATTAGGACCAATGAATGAAAATTTTTCAATGGTCACGATTATTCCTTTATGCGGGAAACACATCACACCTAAGAGTGAAGAGACAAGAGCTCACATGTCATAAACATAGTCACACCCAAGGAGTAAATTAAAATCCAAAGGGACTTGGACTACCATTACATTTGTTATAGAAAATATTTCTTCCCAAAGTAATAGGAAACTGAGGAAGGATCCATAACGATTTACTAGTTCCTCTCTTAAAATTCAACAAATTCTGGGTAATGGGCACAAGTTGCGGAGAACCGAAAGCTTTCCAAGTAGTGGAGGACAAAATACTAACATATGCGCCTTCATCTATTATTGTGCCAGGTACGAGAATATTATAAACATGTAGTATGATCTAGAAGAGCATGTCAGGATGAAGATGATATCCTTCCAATCGACTCCAATTAATGGAAGTGACCATACTACTTGGATGGGGAGTCATGGAAATGGGAGAGTTTCCTCCTTGTGCTACGGAAACGAGAGAACTTCTCCCCTAAGTTGTGGGAATGGGAGGATTACCCCCGTGTGCCATGGGAATGGGATAATTTCCCCCACATGCCATGGGAATTGGAGGATTGTCCATCTGTGCCATTGGAACAAGAGGATTTCCCATAGTTCATTGGAACCTCAAGAAATGAGAAGAACCTGAGTAGTATGAGAGTCACTCTCTACAGGAAACGTAGGATCAACGGAAGGTGGAATCGGGTCAATCATTTTCTCAACCAATGGTTGGTTAGTAACAAACTCATGGGATTCACGTTCAGAGAGAGTGGGATTGACTAGAGACAGATTCTGATCAATCACGTCATCAACTAGTGGAGGATAGGGGAAAGCTTCTGGTAGACAGTTGGAAGTTGTAGTTGAGAAGCTGTAAGTTTTTCCAACACTTTTGAGGCTTCATCCATATAAGCACAAAGGTGAATATGATGATTCCCTTCACATAAAATACATGGAATCTTAACTTTACGCTTTTTTCCATGGATCTTACTATCACTAGTTGAAGGTTTATCACTAGAATGATCCCCAGAGGCCGATGACGAAGGTTGATGTGAGCCTGTGGACCACACTTATAATACCTTGGGAATACTAGGACAATCTCTAAGAAGGGTGGTCACCCTTACATAACTTTCAAGGGGATTTAACTTTGCAAGGTTGATTGGAAAGTTTCTCCATACTAGTTGCATTGGTAGTAATGGTTGTTTGGTCTCCCCTTTACTTATTTTTCTTCTTCTTAATATTCCTCCTCTTCTTCTTCTTATCCACTGAGTTACTAACTTTGAGGCTTTCACTAGATGAAGAGGAAGAAGAGAAAGAAGACTGAACAGGAAAAGAAGGCAAAGGGTCAACTTGTTTAGGTGGAGGACTACTTGGTTGAGAAGAAGTTTGGAAATTCGGAACCAAGGAGGTCGAAAACAACCAAACTGGAAAACCAACGGTAAATCCAAGAAGGGACAATGTTTCAATATAAGGAGAACCAATATTTCCAAAAGAAGAAAAAGGACTAGGATTCTCGTAAGAGGGGTTTCCTTGATTGGTAGACTCGGGAACTGTCGCCATTAGTCTCAACCTAAGATGAACTAAGTTGTTCCACGGTGAGGATGTTGTTCCACAATCAATTAATTGATTTTAGAGATTAAAGACATAAAATAAATCAAAGAGGGGTAACAAGAAAAATGGTTTACCAGGCATCTGTGAACTACAATATACCACCTTGGAGAACCAAGGATTTATGTAGGGGTAGGAAATCTCCGTGAATGTTGTGTTCTGCGTATCACTATACACAAGGTAGCAAACTTTGTTACCTAAGGTGAGGATAACAACCTAGGGTGGTCTTCCAAAATAAACTTGAAGGTACGTGGAAGCATAGTCGGTGTTAGTGTTCTCTAATGTGTAATTGTATGATGAATGCATTCCCATATACTTTTCATGCATGGAGTGCCATCCAATATACCCAAAGGTACGTGGTGAACAGTTTGATACACTTACATACGTGGAACGAGATATCACACCTGGAATGTAACAATGAAAAAAAAAACAACTCCTACATTTAAATACGTTGGAACATGTCTCTAACCTACACCTCTAGATGTTTGTGTTAATGTGAAAAATGCTTCTTAAGATTGATTGGGTAAATTTTAAATTTTATCTTGAATTATGTTTCAATTTCAAGGCTCAAAACTCGATGTCACCGGAACACGCCTATGATGCAACTAATATGACAAAATGAACTGATTTCATTTTCCTTTTAATAATGAAAGGCCTAACTAAATAGGGGAAGAAGAAATAAATAAAAAATGCAATGTTTAAGTGATGCAACAATCGATCTCCTCAACTTCACTATTGAATCAAAATTAAAGCCCTATATGCAATGAAAATAATGGTTTTTATTTTCTTTTCTTCTAATGTTTCAAATGCAAAGAAATATATGAATTCAACTTGATCGTTGACGAAAATAAGGCACACAAACTTTAACTTTAATGTAAAAGTTACTTTTCAAATTCAACAATCAATCTATGCATACAAAGTTGAATTAACAAGAAGAAAGAAAGAAAATAAAGAAAATCTTATCAAAAAGGTGATGACACTCAGAGGTGATTAACAATCATTCACAATTTATCAAAAATGAAAGCAAAAACACTAAAAAAATGTTAATAAATTGAAGCAAACCTTTGAGTAATGAGCAAAGGCCAATTCACTCATTTTCACACAAATTCAAGTGTTGTATTGGCTTCAAAGAGACATAGACACAGTCAAAGACACAAGGAAAACTTGTTGGACCTATTATCACTCAGGTTTTCCCCAAAGTTGTAAGAAAGGGAAGGATGCCGAGGTAACCACAGACCAATCTTTTAGATACAGAATCTAGCCAATCTGTATCCAGAGAGGGCTCTCTCTTTATGATTTAGCTTTGTTTTTTAAAGGTATTAGGCTAGTTATGAAGTTCAAGGGTTTTGTTTGAGTTTGGGTGGTGAAATTCAATAGAACAGAGAGGTAAAATAGAGTAGTTCAGTCCATTGGGCTATGGAGTCAAAGGAGATGGCTTTTTGGATTCGGTTTCTTAACAAAGGATGGCTTCATAGAGCAAGGTAGTCAAACAGGGAACAAATAAAGACTGGAAACAGATGGAATGGGCTCAAATTGGGTGAAGGGCAGTTACGAATCCTTCAACCTATTTAAAGAGGGAAAATGGATGATTATTGATAAGGAGCAGTTAAGAATTCTCTAACAAATAATCAATATGAAAGAATCAGGAAACGGGAGCAATTAAGAGTTCACTGCTTATTCAAATTTTGAACAAAACACAGAGAACAACAAAGACTGAAAACAGAGTGCAATCAAGCATATTCTGAAATTAACCATTTTCTTTATCATTCAGTTTATGAAACATAGATGATATAATAAACAAGAAAACTGTAAAACACAAGATATAGGGGACTCATTGATCCAGTGGTTGATTCAAGAATTATGCGACAAGTCCTCTGCTTCAATTCTTCATCTAGTAGGCCAAACAATAGTTGGTTCCAACAACTCTTTATTCCAAAATATCAGTGTTACAGCAAAGTCTAGGAATCCACCCACCCTCAAAACTCTAATGGAGGGGGTATTTATACAACAAAATATGTACAACAAATATCTCATAACAGCTGTGAGATAATATCTAGGTTTAACCTAAAATACTTTATAAGAATAGAAACAGCTAGTCTCTATGATAAGAAAAAGGGTAAACTGGTGTTGTGCTGGAGGCAGGCTCTTTAATTCAGCTGGCTGAGGTCTTCTGTAGTAGCTCTGCGCCGACTACCTGTCTTAACTGTGCTCTTTAATTCTGATCTTCCTTCTTTAATTTTGCTATGACATCTTTATTGCTGATTTGATACACTTTAATGCTTGAACTGATACTCTTTAATTTTAATCTAACACTCTTTATCGCTGATCTGATACACTTTAATGCTGAACTGATACTCTTTAATTGTTCTTTTGAATCCTTCTCACCGCTGTCTGAAATTTAGCCCAAAATATCCCTTTTTCCAATGGTAACAGCGCAGCTATGTATAAACACCTGTTGTTGGGACATTGGAGGCTGTTTTGCGCCTTTTGATCCATAACACTTAGATCTTTCTATGGAGATTGTTGAGACATTGCCGGTGATCGGTGCACCAATTCATGGCCTTCTAAGATAGCTAAAAGGGTACCTGTAATTTAGGAGGAACATCATACATTGGAGGGTCGGTTGACAGGCGGAGGAGCTCATTGATGGAGCCTTTCTGGTCGGAAACTGGAAATGCTACCTCAGTGGATTTTATTTTACAAGAGAGCGCGAGGCGTTGTATGAAGAAAAACATAGAAAAAATGACTTTTTTCCCTTTTTATTTGACAAAATGAAGTTTTGGCGGGAATTTTTTATAAGCAGGACGGATGACATAAGCAGGATTACGGGGGCAGATGACGTGGTAAGCGACATGGCAGGTGACGTCAGCAAAAGGACAGATGATGTGGTGGGTGATGTCAGCAGATGGTGGTGGTAAGTGGTTTTGCCCCGCACCGCTTTTGGGGTCAAGTGGTTTCGGACGGAGGGAAAGTGAGCATACCAGGAGCGCGACACATGGCAGAGTACAGGCAGAAAACTGTTGCCTGATCGCGTGTTAACATTCGGCGGTTAGGAGGAGCGTGAAATGGTTAAAAACTATTGGATGAATGGGTGGAGATCTTACAGTGGATGGTGCATGGAGATGGCGGGAGGTTAACTTGCAGGGTCGACGCACTAAACCAATGTTTCTAATGGTTTTCGGGCGCAATTTCATTGGTCAGGGTTGGTTGTTAATTAACCCAAATGGTTAATTAACTCCATTATCATGCGCGGGAAGGTTATTAACGCATTCATGATAAATTCGTTAATCCCTTTTAAACAGTGATATGGTCATAATCGACCAGGGTGGGGATATTAATATTTTTGGTGTTTTTAATGTATTTATACAATATGGGATAGGGTAAAAAACATTTATAAGGGAGTTATATATAATACATGTTAATTGTTAATATGAAAAAATGAATTGAAAATAAGTGCTAAGTTAAAAACAATTGGCTTTTGTAGTTAAACTTAGGCTTAGCATGACAAAAGGGGTTTTGAGGTGATATAATGTATTTTCCCAAGTAAAGTAGGGATTTACTTAAGGAAATAAGTTTATGAAATGAAATGAATGGTTTTTTGGTGATATTAAGAACAGATTCTTAACATCTTAGGGGGGAAATTAGTGAATGATTTAGGGAAAAAATATGAAGGGGAGTTAGTTATTCAACCTTGCCTCGCTTGAGCTGCACCAGGTACAATGTCTGCCATGTACTTGCGATAGAGATAAGATTAACACACTTTTAGAAACATAATCCATCACAACTATCATTCTGCAACACCAATCTACCTACCCTGCCTACTTTGGTCCTAGCATTTTTTCTTCTTTATTGGGTGCACTTAGACTAGCAAACCCTCATCAACTTTTCTTTTTCATTTCATGGTAATCCTACCTAAGTTTGCACTTATTTCATCCAAGGGCTCAGATTTAACTGTTGAGCTCCTTTGCTTCTCTACCTATCTACTTATCTGCCAAGATTAAACAGTTTGGTTAGATTTTTATTCTCTATCTGTAAAACAGGAAATTCAAACATGAACTAGCCAAGATTAAGTTGTTTGGCCATTCATCAATTGTGGCATAAATTAACAATCTGTACACAATGCTTATTACAGAAAATGAAAAAGTAGTGGCATTTTGGACTTGCACACTTTCCTGGTCTTTCTTTTTTTTCGGGTTCATTTATTTCACTTTTTTTCTTTTTTGACCATTTTATTCTTTTTACCCTTTGCTTTTTCTTTTAGGGCATACCCTCTTACATTTTTTACATTTTTTGATTTTTTTGATAATATGGAAACCTTTGTAACAAGGAAAGGGATTAACATATTACAGAGCTCAACAAGTCAATCATGAAATATGACACCTATTGGTATAGGAGTATAACAGTGGCTCCACTTGGGGATGGCTTTCCCTGGTGGAAAGTCAAGAACAATAGGTCAGATGGTCTTCTTAATAATCCTTTACTGTGCTTTGAAATCTTCCTTTGCTGGTTGCTTTATTGATGTATGACATCACACTTGTGAAGCTTAGGGCCTTCTCTTTGGGCTTCAACTACAGCAAGTTACTATCCAATTCAAACTTAAACATTTATTCTTCCTCCTTGAATTCCTCTTTGAGCACCTTGTCTCTTGGGTAGGAACTTTTAGCCTTGGTCCTTTTATCAAAATCTTCTCAACCTTCTCCTGCACAACTTGAGATCTGACCTGAAACCAAAAAGGTGCTGCAACTTTCAAACCAAATTAGTAAATCATCAAAATCTTGAGGCCTTTTGATTGGATTCAAACATTTAAGGATTTATTTCATAATCTACTAAAAACTGAATTAAATCAAACTGAAATCCTACCTACTTACTCTAATCAGCTTTCTGATTGTTGGTTAGGTAAAATGAAACAACCAATGCAACCACTCAAGCATTATATACATTAGTGACCTTGGTTGCTTGGGCTTGTTGGTGTTTAAAATTGAGATCTTGAAATCAAATATAGCTTTGATAACCTTTGAGAAGATAAGGAAATTCCTAATCTCCTTTGCTGAATCTAGAAACTGTACAAAAGGATCTTGTAAAATATATACACTATTCTTGAGCTAATTCAAGCAACTGTACATCTGTTCTGGATAGCCTACCTACCATGAAATTGAAATATCACTTTTATCTTTACCACCCTGCATGTTTTTGACTGCTCTTTGTGATGATATTTTTACTGATTGTAATGTTTGTCTTGTAAAACCATTATCATCTTGATTTTGACCCTCATGGTCTGTTAATGGAGAAAAATTATGGTTACTTTCATCATCCAACTTGTTAGCTATTGGATCATAAAGAACTTGGAAGGATTGTTGCAACTTATTATATATAGGTTCAAATGGAACTTCATAGATTTCTACAAGTTGCTCCTCCTTTTCTTTAACATTTTTACATGATTCAAAACAAAGAGGCAAGGAATCACCTTGGATCGTTTGATCATTCGTTCCAGCTTCCAAGTCTTCTTCTGCAACCTGACATTCAATGGCATTTTGGGGCTGCAAATCTAGATATGATAAGTTTTGAACAAAGATTTGATTGCCCTCTAGATGGTTAATATCAAGACTTGTTGACATTTGATTTCTAATTGCATGATAGTTATCTCTGATAAACTGAAATGAATCAAAACAAAATGGTAAAGTTCCTTCACTGATTTCAAAATTTTCTGTGCTTTCCTCCTCATCCTCATAGCTGAAATGAACAAGCTGATCACTACTTTCAAGCTGTTGAACCTGAATTTCCTTATTCCCCAAATTAGCTTCTGATTCCTCTGCAAGGTTAATTTGGATTTGAGAAACATAATCATCATCATATTGATCATATTTGGGTGAATCATTAAAAGAAGTAATGTTATCAAATGCACACATTAGATCAGGAGATTGCTCCTCCACATATTGCTCTATGAATCTATCTTCTGATCTATGGTAGATCGAGTTGGTAGGAATTTGTTCATGAATATCAACCTTTTCCTTTTGTGAAGCAAATGTGTCATGGTGATTTTGAACAAAACATTCAACTTTCATTGTGATCTTCTGCATCATTTCCTCTGCTTTCTTTATCAAAATGTCAAGTTTTTCCTCTTTCTCTGTTTTCAACTTTTCTTTTCTAATTTTTAGATTAACCTCTACATCCACTACCATGTTCTGCATCTATTCCATAGTTGAGGGGTTTCTTTCTCTCAGATGAAATTCTATATTTGAATCAAATTCTCTTGGGTAATGCAGTAGAGCTAAATCAGGGGGAGGCTTTATATTTAATGGTATTGAATAATAGATTTGATTAAATCTATCTGAAAATTGTTGTACTGTTTCATCTGGATGTCTTTTTAACTAATTATATTCTTCTATGATCATGAGAAGATTGACTTTGATTATCCATCTATTAAGGAAGAGGTTGAGAAACTCCTCAGGATTTGAGATGCTTGCCTCAGGCAGGGTTTTGAACCAACTCTTGACTTTGTCTTGCAAAGAAAGAGCAAAAAGCCTAATACTAACATCCTCTTCATCTACTTCAAATAAGTTAAGATAATCTTCAAAAACTTGGATATGTTTTTGGGCAGTGATACCATTCTCTCCATCAAACCTAGGGAGATACTTAGGATAATCATTAGGGAAAGCATGGAGTGTTGGAGGCAAAATGAGTGGTTTATACCTATCAGGAACTTTATGAGGTACCGGAATATGTTCAGGGATTGGATGATTAGTCTTAATTTTTGGATTCTCCTTAATTGAAAAATGATCTTCATAAGAATTAGAAGACTACTGTTCAAATGTGTAAGGAGACTTTGCATCTACATTTTTCAAAGGAAAATAATAAAAATTTAATCTAAAATCATCTCTAAAATATAATATACATTGAAAAATATTATCAATGAGAGAGAACATAATGTCTTGGATAACAATCCAAGTCAAAAGCCTGATCTTTTCATACAGTTCTTTCAGGTTCATTTCTCCAGTGGAGTCTTTATTGTGAAATTGATGTGGAGTTTCCAGGTGGATGATTTTAACCTTTGTGTGTCTGATCCTTGTCCACCATCACAGATCAGATCTAAACCTGTAAAACAGTTCTGAGGAAAAGGTTTAGTTTCTCCAGGAAACCAAATTTTGAGTATTTTATGATTATTTCGATTTTTTATGATTTTTCAAAACAACTTCTATGATTTCTTTAAGAGGCTTTAGATATGAGATTTAAACTTTCTTAAAGACTTTATTTGACAAGAGGAACTGATCAAGCATTTGAAACTAGATGTTCAGTTCATAAGCTAGACTGGAGATAGACTGAAGTAGCATTCATTTACTTTTGCAATTGCAAAGCAAAAGAATTTCAAAGGCTACCTGGCTAACTTCAGGCTCCATCTGTAGTTTATGAAATAAACAATAGTAACAAATAATTATTCAGTTCCCCAGTGGAGTCGCCAATGATGTTATCACTCAAGTTTTCCCCAAAGTTGTAAGAAAGGGATGGATGCCGAGGTAACCACAAACCAATCTTTTAGATATAGAATCTAGCCAATATGTATCCAGAGAGGGCTCTCTCTTTATGATTTAGCTTTGTTTTTTAAAGGTATTAGGCTAGTTATGAAGTTCAAGGGTTTTGTTTGAGTTTGGGTGGTGAGAATCAATAGAACAGAGAGGTAAAACAGAGTAGTTCAGTCCATTGGGCTATGGAGTCAAAGGAGATGGTTTTCTGGATTCGGTTTCTTAACAGAGGATGGCTTCACAGAGCAAGGTAGTCAAACAAGGAACAAATAAATACTGGAAACAGATGGAATGGGCTCAAATTTGGTGAAGGGCAGTTAAGAATCCTTCAACCTATTTAAAGAGGGAAAATGGATGATTATTGATAAGGAGCAGATAAGAATTCTCTAACAAATAATCAATATGAAAGAATCAAGAAACAAGAGAAATTAAGAGTTCACTGCTTATTCAAATTCTGAAGAAAACACAGAGAACAACAAAGAATGAAAACAGAGTGCAATCAAGCATATTTTGAAATTAACCATTTTATTTATCATTCAGTTTATGAAACACAGATGATATAATAAACAAGAAAACTGTAAAACACAAGATATAGGGGACTTATTGATCCAGTGGTTGATTCAAGAATTCTGTGACAAGTCCTCTGCTTCAATTCTTCATCCAGTAGGCCAAACAACAGTTGGTTCCAACAGCTCTTTATTCCAAAATATCAGTGTTACAACAAAGTCTAGGAATCCACCTCCCCTCAAAACTCTAATGGAGGGGGTATTTATGCAACAAAATATGTACAACAAATATCTCATAACAATTGTGAGATAATATCTAGGTTTAACCTAAAATAGTTTACAAGAATAGAAACAGCTAGTCTCTATGATAAGAAAAAGGGTAAACTAGTGTTGTGCTGGAGGCAGGCACTTTAATTCGGCTGGCTGCTGTCTTCTGTAGTAGCTCTGCGCCAACTACCTGTCTTAACTATGCTCTTTAATTATGATCTGCCTTCTTTAATTCTGCTCTGACATCTTTATCGCTGATCTGATACACTTTAATGCTTGAACTGATACTCTTTAATTTTTCTCTGACACTCTTTATCACTGATGTGATACACTTTAATGCTGAACTGATACTCTTTAATTGCTGTTTTGACTCCTGCTTACCGTTATTTGATATTTAGCCCAAAATCTCCCTTTCTCCAATGGTAACAGTGCAACTATGGATAAACACCTGTTGTTGGGACAGTGGAGGCTATTTTGCGCCTTTTGATCCATAACACTTAGATCTTTCTGTGGAGATTGCTGAGACGTTTCCGGCGATCGGTGCACCAATTCATGGCTTTCTGAGATAGCTAAAAGGGTACCTGTAATTGAGGAGGAACACCGTACACTGGAGGGTCGGTTGACAGGCGGAGGAGCTCATCGATGGAGCCTTTCTAGTCAGAAATTGGAAATGCAACCTCAGTGGATTTTATTTTGCAGGAGAGCGCGGGGCGCTGTATGCAGAAAAACACAGAAAAAAATGACTTTTTTCCCTTTTTATTCGACAAAATGAAGTTTTGGCAGGAATTTTTTATAAGCAGGATGGATGACGTAAACAAGAGTACAGGGGTAGATGACATGGCAGGCGACGTGGCAGGTTGTTGGAAATAATACTGAGAGGGTGGGTGAATCAGTATTATCTAGAAATTTAATAAAACTTCCTTATTTGATCTTTGAATTATTTTAGCATGTCAGTACCATAAAATAATGAGCATGAAAAACAAATAGTCACACCAAAGAACACAAGATGTAAGGTGGAAACCCAATGTGGGTGAAAACCACCTGCTGCAATATGTCTCTATCTTCTTTCAATTTAGAAACTTCTTTTACAATGATTTTGTACTGGTGCAGTCCTTTACCAGTACGCAGGCTGCAACCTGCAGAGAGCTACAACTCTCTCTCTCTCTCTCGTTTTCCAGTCTACTCCTGGAAGGGAGCTACAACCCCCTACTTCTTTTCATAAAGCATCAGATAATCAACAAGTACATAACAGATATAGATCACTACAGATATCAGATCAGCAACAATAGAACTAACCCAGAACACCTTATCAATAGAGAAATTCAATCAACAGAACATCTTAAAATAGAGACGCAGTTTTTCTTTCTGTGGCCTGCGACCAGACGCCGTTAACCTTCTGCTACTCTGCGTCCACACGCAGAAATCCTTCTGCTCCGCTGCGTGCCCACGCACTGTTCCTTTGACTGCTCTGCGTTCTGTTGCTTCAGGGACGCACCCAAAGATACTATCGCGCCGCGTCTTTCGCTACAGAGACGCACCTGAAAACACTATCGCGCCGCGTCCTTCTGCTTCAGAGACGCACCTGAAACTTGATCGCCCTGCGTCCCCATGCAAGTCTCTCTCTACTGTGCTGCGTCTCGGCGCACTTGCCCTTTACAGTACCTGCGTCCCGGCGCACTTTTCTTCCACTGAACCTGCGTCCCTTCAGATATAAATGATATGAAGACTTCAAGACTAACCCAAACAGTCAGATCTACAGATCTGATCATGCGCCATAGAGATCACAGTCCATTAGAAGATTCGCCCTCTTAGATCTGGACTAGATCTCACCAAATAAGATATTCAACGAAAGACAATGCTCAATCCAAATGAACTCCTTTGCTTTATATAGGCAAGCTCCTCCTCAAAACATGGAACAATACCACGAGCCGACACCATAGAAACACAAAATCGTCAGCTAGATACCACACAAGAAACCCCCACATGCTTTTTCTCTGCCTTGAAATGTGTGCACTGGGTGGACGCACCCCCTGAACGGCTGGCCAGCGTCTCTGGACGCGGACCCTGCATGGTGTACCTGCGGGTACGCACCTCCTGAACTGGTTTCCTGTGTCCTTCTTAATTTTCAACAAACTGAGAGCCTTGCCACTGGAGTTGCCATCAAGTACAACATCTGTAACATACAGTCATACCAGAAAACATAATGCCAACAATCTTCCCCTTTGGACTTGATGGCAACCTTACAAACTTTAGCTTCATTCTCCCCCTTTGACATCAAGGGCAAAGGGTATGCTCCCCCTAAGCTCATGCTCCTCCAGATCTGCAACACCATGAAAGAGATAGAGACATATTGCAGCTATTTCCAAGATCTCCTTCTCCATAATGCCAACAATGCATTATGTGCTCCCCCTGAGCCTGTACCACCAATAAGAAGATGTTCAACAATAAGATGATGCATCAACAACCCCCAGCTTTTGCCTGAGGTATTCAAACGTGTCCCTGGGCAATGGTTTGGTGAGAATATCAGCAACTTGTTCCTTGGAAGGAACATACTCCAACTTGACTTTCTGTTCAAGCACTTGTTCCCGGAGAAAATGGTACTTGATTGGTATGTGCTTGGTTTTTGAATGCATAACAGGGTTCTTTGAGATGCTGATTGCACTTGTATTATCACATAAGATGGGGATTGGTGGTGTACAAGTGATTTGAAAATCCTGCAAAGTCTGCATCATCCAAAGAAGTTGGGTGCAACAAGATGCAGCAGCAACATATTCCGCTTTAGCTGTAGACAAGGCGATCAAACTCTGTTTCTTGCTGAACCAAGATACCAGTCTGGAACCCATAAAGAACGCACCACCACTTGTGCTTTTCCTGTCATCCACGCTTCCGGCCCAATCTGCATCTGTATAAGCATGAAGAGAAAGATCTGTATCTCTAGGATACCATAAGCCATAATTTTGAGTCCCTTGAAGATATTTGAAGATTCTCTTTACTGCCTGAAGATGAGTCTCCTTCGGATTTGCCTGAAATCTTCCAACTATTCCAACTGCATGCATGATGTCCGGTCGGGTACTTGTCAAATATAGTAAACTTCCAATCATAGATCTGTAGGTTGGTTGATGTACTGCTGCAGATTCATCATTTGCACTGAGACTACATCCTGTGACCATGGGTGTACATACTGGTTTTGCATCTTCCATGCCATATTTCTTCAAAATCTGTTTGAGATACTTGGTTTGAGATAAAAAGATTCCTCCTTCCTTTTGTTGGATTTGCAAACCAAGCAAATATGTCAGTTCTCCTAGCAAGGACATTTCAAATTCTTTCTGCATGACCGAGGCAAAACTTTGACTCATAGCTTCTTCATTGCTGCCAAAAATAATGTCATCTACATACACAACAAGTATTAGCAATTTGTCATTTTCAACTTTTATATACAGATTGCTATCTGCTGAACCTTTTGAAAAACCTTGTTGATGAAGATATTTGTCCAACCGGTAGTACCAAGCCCTTGGAGCTTGTTTGAGACCATAGAGAGCCTTTTTCAATTGGCATACAAGATTTGGATCATTTCCAAGAATGAACCCATCTGGCTGTTCAACGTACACTTCTTCTTCCAAGTCTCCATTCAGAAAGGCTGATTTCACGTCCATTTGAAATACTTTGAAGTTTTGAAAACTTGAGAGAGCAAGGAACATTCGGATGGCCTCAAGTATTGCAACAGGAGCAAAAGTTTCTTCAAAGTCTATTCCTTCTTGCTGCGCATACCCTTTACAAACAAGTCTGGCTTTGTTTCTAATTACTTCTCCATTTTCATTCAATTTATTTTTGAAGACCCATTTTGTTCCGATAACATTCTTATCCTTTGGTCTAGGAACCAGCTCCCAAGTGTTGTTCTTTTCGATTTGCTCAAGTTCTTCATCCATTGCTTTTACCCAACATTCATCTTTGCATGCTTCTTTCACATTTTGTGGTTCAGTAGAGGATAGTAATGCCAAATAGCTTGAGGCTTCTGCAACTGTTCTTCTTGTTTGTACACCTGCTTCTTTCTGCCCCACAATCTGAGATTCTGGATGATTCTTCTGAACATATCTGGATGGAGTTTTCTCTTCTATTCTTGTCTGCTCCTCTGGTTCTTCTTGAGGTTCTTCTTGAGGTTCTTCTTCTTCATCATTCTGTCTTTGAGGGTAGCCTTCATCTTCTTCGATATCTTCCCGATGTACTTGCCTAGGAATGTATCCCTTCTCATCAACCACCACATCAATGCTGTCAACAATTCTGCCAAGTCTTTTATTGTAGCACTTGTATGCTTTGCTATGTGGAGAGTAACCAAGAAGAATGCCTTCATCTGCTCTAGGTTCAAGTTTGCCAAGCTGCTCATCAGTATTCTTGATATAGCATTTGCTCCCAAAGATTTTGAAGTGCTTTACCGAAGGAGTTTTACCACTCCAAAGCTCATGAGGAGTTTGAGTGCTGTTTACCCGGACATTTGTCTTGTTGAGAATAATAACCGCAGCATGTGCAGCTTCACCCCAGAAAGTTGCGGGAGTTCCTGATTCATCAAGCATAGCACGAGCCATTTGTTGGATTGTTCTGTTCATTCTTTCAACAACTCCATTTTGCTGAGGAGTTCTAGCTGTAGAGAATTCTCTCCTTATGCCATGTTCATCACAGAAATCGAAAAATTCATTTGAAGTAAATTCCCCACCTCTGTCGGATCTGAGGCACTTAATTTTGTGACCTGATTCATTTTCAACCAAGGCTTTAAAGGATTTGAATTTTTCGAAAGCTTCATCTTTGTGCTTCATAAGTCCTAACCAGACAAACCTGGAGAAATCGTCAATAAATAATATCAAGTATTCCTCTCCTCTAGGTGTTCTTTTTCTGAATGGACCACATGTATCTGTATGTACTAGCTCAAGAGGCATGCTAGCTGATCCTTCCTTCTCTGGAAAGTTAGTCCTGGTTTGTTTTCCAAACTGACATGATCTGCATATGGTGTTGTCAGGAATTTTGATATCTGGAAGATCGCGAACTGCCTGATATTTGCATGCTTTCCTTATTTGTGAGAAGCTTAGATGTCCCAACCTTCGATGCCATAACCAGTGCTCTTCATCCTTGCTCAGATAGCATTGTTGTTGTCCTTCTTCAAATATGTACAGATTATTTGGAGTTCTTTTTCCTTTGAGTATTGTTTTACCTGTATCAAGATCACGAACAAGACATCCATTCGATCTGAAAATAACCTCGGTCCTTTGATCACACATCTGGCTGACACTTAGAAGATTATGCTTCAATCCATCAACATACAAAACATTTCCAGCCTTGACCTTTCCTTTTAACTGAGCAATGCCTTTTCCTTTTATAATTGCAGGAGTATCGTTTCCAAAAGGGACTTTCTTTCCTTTTTCTAGAACAGAATAAGATTCAAGTTTTTCTTTATCACCTGTCATATGCTTCGAACATCCACTGTCAATGTACCATAGATTTTCCTGTCCCTCTGCATAAAATGCTATTCCACATCTTTCTGTTTGAGGTTCCTTTATTCTCCATGTTTTGGTGCTTGAGGCTTGCTCCTTTTTCTGCTGAAACCTGCTCCTGCATTCAGATTCTTCATGACCAAAGTTATTGCAAATAGAACATTCGACTTCATTTTCAAGAACCGAAAAGTTGTTATAGGTCCTTTTTGTTATCCCTGTCATACTTCTTTGTTTTTGAGCTTCCCTAGTCATGATTGTTTTATATGCAACACATTGAGCTGCTTTGTGACCAAAATTATGGCAAGAAAAGCATTGTCCATTGAAGAAGCTTCTGCGGTTATTGAATCTACCTGCCAACTGATTGTAATTTCTATTTTCATCTATTCTTGAACCAAACTGAGAAGATTTTACCTGTGGCTGGTTGTAGCTTTTGTTCACCCTTAAGATGGATTGCCCCTGATAGTTTCTGTTTGTATTTTGTCCCTGCTTTACCTGATTATCTTCATTGTTCTTCTGCTCATTTCTTCTTGCCGCATCAAGATAACTTTTTGAGGTGGATGCTTGAGAGGTTTCTCCATTGTAACCCAAACCTGTCTTGTTTAGAGGAGACCGCTGCACATTGATAATCTCATCCAAAGTTTCAGATCCTTTGACAAACTTAAGATTAATAGCTTTTGTTTTCTCAATTTCTTTTCTGAGACCAACAATTTCACCTTCTAGTTTTTCAAGATGTTTTTCTTTTTCATCAATTTGAAATTGTAGAGTATCAATGATCACATTCTTTTCTTCTATACATCTCTTGAGTCTAGTAATTTCATCATAGAGGTTATTCACATCTACAGCATCCTCATAATCATCATCTTCAAATGCCATTAACAACTTATATTTATTACCTTGTTCATCTTCATCACTGTTTGATAAACCATCACTATCTTCATGGGTGTAGTAGCTTTTCTTATTTGCACTTTGTTTCTTGTTCCATCTAGCAAGTTCCTTTCCTTTATCCTTATAAGGACATTTTGCAGCATAATGACCTACTCTTCCACAAGCAAAGCATTTGAAAGGTAGCTTACCTCTGAACCTTCCAGAACCCCTTTGAAGATTTCTGACAAAATTTGATTCTTCTTCCTCTTCTTCTGGAACATGGCTTGCTTCATAGTAATCTTCTTTGCCTGATGCCTTAAAAGCAGCTTCCCTTCTGTCTGATGGACCTCCCTTTCTCATTTCATAAGCAGTTAGAATTCCATGTAGCTGAGACATAGTGAGAACACGGAGATTTTCTTTTTCTTCTATTGCAGATACTTTAGATTCAAACTTGGGGGATAATGATCTTAGAATCTTTTGAACTACTATAGCCTCTTTTATTTCTTCACCCAAATTTTTCATACAATTAACAATCTCATCTACCCGAAGAAAATAATTAGCAACACTTTCATCATTATACATCTTGAGAGTCTCATATTGAATCCTGAGAGTTTGAAGTTTAGCTTGTTTTACCTGTTCATCTCCTTCATAGCTCGTGACCATTTTGTCCCATATCTCTTTTGCTGATTTGAAGTGCATTACCTTCATGAATTCTGTTTGGGATATACTTCCTAATAGAGTACTGACTGCTTTTGCATTTGTTTCATACTTCTTTTTCTCAGCTGGATCTGTAGGAGTAGCTGAAGGAAAAGCATAGCCTGTTTCTACAATGTCCCAAACTTTTGTACCAAGAGATTGAAGATATGCAGTAACTCTTACCTTCCAATAATTGAAGTTTTTCCCATCAAAAATCGGTGGCCTGATTGATGCTTCTCTCTCGTAGTTGCTCATGATGAACGATCTACCTTCAAGCGATCAAGCTTCTCTAAAGGACCTGCTCTGATACCAATTGTTGGAAATAATACTGAGAGGGGGGGTGAATCAGTATTATCTTGCAATTTAATAAAACTTCCTTATTTGATCTTTGAATTATTTTAGCATGTCAGTACCATAAAATAATGAGCATGAAAAACAGATAGTCACACCAAAGAACACAAGATGTAAGGTGGAAACCCAATGTGGGTGAAAACCACCTGCTGCAATATGTCTCTATCTTCTTTCAATTTAGAAACTTCTTTTACAATGATTTTGTACTGGTGCAGTCCTTTACCAGTACGCAGGCTGCAACCTGCAGAGAGCTACAACTCTCTCTCTCTCTCTCGTTTTCCAGTCTACTCCTGGAAGGGAGCTACAACCCCCTACTTCTTTTCATAAAGCATCAGATAATCAACAAGTACATAACAGATATAGATCACTACAGATATCAGATCAGCAACAACAGAACTAACCCAGAACACCTTATCAATAGAGAAATTCAATCAACAGAACATCTTAAAATAGAGACGCAGTTTTTCTTTCTGTGGCCTGCGACCAGACGCCGTTAACCTTCTGCTACTCTGCGTCCACACGCAGAAATCCTTCTGCTCCGCTGCGTGCCCACGCACTGTTCCTTTGACTGCTCTGCGTTCTGTTGCTTCAGGGACGCACCCAAAGATACTATCGCGCCGCGTCTTTCGCTACAGAGACGCACCTGAAAACACTATCGCGCCGCGTCCTTCTGCTTCAGAGACGCACCTGAAACTTGATCGCCCTGCATCCCCACGCAAGTCTCTCTCTACTGTGCTGCGTCTCGGCGAACTTGCCCTTTACAGTACCTGCGTCCCGGCGCACTTTTCTTCCACTGAACCTGCGTCCCTTCAGATATAAATGATATGAAGACTTCAAGACTAACCCAAACAGTCAGATCTACAGATCTGATCATGCGCCATAGAGATCACAGTCCATTAGAAGATTCGCCCTCTTAGATCTGGACTAGATCTCACCAAATAAGATATTCAACCAAAGACAATGCTCAATCCAAATGAACTCCTTTGCTTTATATAGGCAAGCTCCTCCTCAAAACATGGAACAATACCACGAGCCGACACCATAGAAACACAAAACCGTCGGCTAGATACCACACAAGAAACCCCCACATGCTTTTTCTTTGCCTTGAAATGTGTGCACTGGGTGGACGCACCCCCTGAACGGCTGGCCAGCGTCTCTGGACGCGGACCCTGCATGGTGTACCTGCGGGTACGCACCTCCTGAACTGGTTTCCTGCGTCCTTCTTAATTTTCAACAAACTGAGAGCCTTGCCACTGGAGTTGCCATCAAGTACAACATCTGTAACATACAGTCATACCAGAAAACATAATGCCAACACAGGTGACGTCAGCAAGAGGATAGATGATGTGGCAAGTGACGTTAGCAGATGGTGGTGGTAAGTGGTTTTGCCCCGCACCGCTTTTGGGGTCAAGTGGTTTTGGGCAGAGCGCAAGTGAGCATACCGGGAGTGTGACGCATGGCAGAGTACGGGCAGAAAACTGCAGGCTGATCACGCATTAACGTTCGGCAGTTAGGGGGAGCGCGAAATGGTTAACAACTGTTGGATGAATGGGTGGAGATTTGACGGCGGATGGTGCATGGAGATGGCAGGAGGTTAACTCACGGGGCCGACACACTAAACCAATGTTTTTAATGGTTTTCAAGCGCAATTTCATTGGTCAGGGTTGGTTGTTAATTAACCCAAATGGTTAATTAACTCCATTATCGTGTGCGAGAAGGTTATTAACATATTCATGATAAATCCGTTAATCCCTTTTAAACAGTGATATGGTCGAAATCGACCAAGGTGGGGATATTAATATTTTTGGGGTTTTTTTATATATTTATACAATACGGGATATGGTAAAAAATGTTTATAAGGGATTTATATATAATACATGTTAATTGTTAATATGAAAAAATGAATTGAAAATAAGCACTAAGTTAAAAACAATTGGCTTTTGTAGTTAAAATTAGGCTTAGGATGACAAAAGGGGTTTTGAGGTGATATAATGTATTTTCCCAAGTAAAGTAGGAATTTACTTAAGGAAATAAGTTTATGAAATGAAATGAATGGTTTTTTGGTGATATTAAGAACAAATTCTTAACATTTTAGGGGGGAAATTAGTGATGATTTAGGGAAAAAATGTGAAGGGGAGTTAGTTATTCAACCTTGCCTCGCTTGAGTTGCATCAGGTACAATTTCCGCCATGTACTTGCGATAGAGATAAGATTAGCACATTTTTAGAAACATAATCCATCACAACTATCATTCTGCAACACCAATCTACCTACCCTGCCTACTTTGGTCCTAACATTTTTCTTATTTATTGGATTCACTTAGACTAGCAAACCCTCATCAAATTTTCTTTTTCTTTTCATGGTAAGCCTACCTAAGTCTGCACTTATTTCATCCAAGGGCTCAGATTTAACTGTTGAGCTCCTTTGCTTCTCTACCTATCTACTTATCTACCAAGATTATATAGTTTGGTCAGATTTTTATTCTCTATCTCTAAAACAGGAAATTCAAACATGAACTAGCCAAGATTAAGCTGTTTGGCCATTCATCAACTGTGGCATAAATTAACAAGTTGTACACAATGCTTATTACAGAAAATGAAAAAGTAGTGGCATTTTGGACTTGCACACTTTCCTGGTCTTTCTTTGTTTGGGGTTCATTTCTTTCACTTTTTTTCTTCTTTGACCATTTTATTCTTTTTACCCTTTGATTTTTCTTTTAGGGCATACCCTCTTTACATTTTTTAATTTTTTTGATAATATGGAAACCTTTGCAACAAGGAAAGGGATGAACATATTACAGAGCTCAACAAGTCAATCATGAAATATGACACCTATTGGTATAGGAGTATAACAGGACCAAAGAAAATCAAAGAGCAAGGAAAAGTGATGCATTTTTTGAATCTTATAGAAATAAACACAAGTGTAGAACATGCACCAATTCTCTGCAATGCAGGTGGAGAGAAGGGCAGAGTACATTGAAGCACTCTATCTCCAGACTAGGGGGAGCGCTGATACAGATCTAGCCAAATAATGACACAAAAAAATCAAATCATGCTCAGAGAAAGGTCTTCCTAGGGTCAATCCATATTTGAATGAGGAAATGGAGGTCAGTTCAATAGGTGAAAGAAGTGATAAGGTCAAGGAAACCACTGGTGGACTGGGTACAGGTGATATAGACAACCTCTCAAAGCTAGCTACAATTTCTTCAATATCTATCTGAATTTCTCCTCTTGCATCAATTGACGTATCAGTCATCTATTACCCTGATAGCCTCATGGGTTTTTCCTCTAGAAATCCCAACCCTTGTTATTGGACCCAATTTATAAACACAGAGCCCTTATACTCTATCGAGACTGTAATTCCAAAAGAATTACACAAAAACATTATCGACGCTTCAAAAATGAGGAAATTGCGTTTTCAACGTGGAATACACTATCGGTGAGGATTTTGTTCCAAAGGAACAAAATACACTATCGATGCTTTTAACCACAATCGCGGCTTTCAAATAGTCTTCGTGTTAATTCCTAAGGAATTACACTAGGCATTGTATTTCAAAGATTTGCGTTAAATGAAAATAACACTATCAACGCTTTTAAAAACCCTTCCATCTCCCTTCCTACGATGCGATAATATATATATTCGGAGATCGCAATCAACGATCCCACTATTCCAAAGGACTTGCTCCTCCTACTCCGATCTTGCAATGCAATAAGCTTGTGGACCCGACAACCTTTTCTCCCTTCTCTATAGTGGTTCGGGTCTGGACTGTCGGAGTTTCGACACTCGGCGGTTCCAAAGGTTCTTTCGCTCCACTTATAGTTTTGTGATGCGATAATGGTTCGGACTTGATACGGGTATGAACCTGATTCAATACAATTTCAAGTCTGGAACTATGCCTTGATTAAGTCTTTTTCAAATATTTCCTGTGTAAAAAGAGTTTTAGCTGTGGAACTCTATAAAGCACTTAAAGAAGCCTTCATTCACCGATATGAAGGAAAAATAGTCCAACAGGCCTACGCTTAATTGTTAATTGGAAAACAAAGATTGAATCACCATTAATAAACGCAGAAACAATAGAACCAGAACTGATACATGCATAAAAATACTAATTAACAGGGAACCATCAACTCAGATACACAGAGGGAGTTTTGAAGATGACTATGTCTCCAGACTCAACCCCTCCGAGAGTCCCGCTATTTCTTATTTAAAACAATAGATAAGCCCTTTTGGTCCTTATCCATACAAAAGCATGCCTTTTACATAGAGTGATTTAAAGCAACTATGCATAAAAACTTATTATCGTTTATCCATAAGTGATTATTACATAATGCTTTTATTCTTAATTCTATTCCTCTATTAAACTAGAAAATCATGGAAATTGCTGGCTAAAGGACCCCACTCCTTTACTTGTAGATTTTTTTGGATTTTGGAATAAGTTTGAAGATTTTCCCTCCAAGTCTCATGCTCCTGCATCAGACTCCCGAGGACAAAACTCTTCATGGGCTCCTATCCATTAGTTCATCTACAGAATTTCCTAGTTTCTATAGCATGTCTTTTGTAACCCAAGTAGCTTCAACGGTCGGTTGATCCTTCCACTTTACCAGATACTGGAAGTATTCTCGTCCCCTTGTTTTCTTAAACATCTTCTTGTCCAAAATTCTTTCTTGCTGCAAATTCTTTGCTGTGGGTAACTGTTTTACCTAGTCAATCTCTTGGTTCTCTTGATCTTGTGTTGTATCATCTGTAGTTTCACCTTCATACTTGTATAGGTCTGCAACATTAAAAATTGGTGATATTCCAACATCAGGGGGTAACTCAATATCATAGGCATTTGCAGAAAATTTTCTCAACACTCTGCGTGGTCCAATTTTTTTGAACTTCAATTTTTTATACTCCCTCTTTGGAAACCTCTCCTTTCTGAGATGTGCTAAAACCACATTTCCAACTTTAAAGTTCACCTCTTTTCTTCTTATGTCTTCTTTGGTTTTGTACTTGATGTTGCTATCCTGCAGCTGCTGTTTCACTTGTTCGTGTATTGCTTGCATTTCTGAAGCAAATTCTTCACCCTATGCACTTCTCATCTCTTCTTTTCCCAAGTTTCTTAACTCAGCTACTCCTCTTGGATGAATTCCATAAACAATATGAAATGGACTCTGTCTTGTACTCTTGTTAGGTGAGTCATTATATGAATACTCAACTTGTGCCAGCACTTGATCCCATTGTTTTGGATGTTCTGCAGTAAGGCTCCTTAAAAGATTTCCCAAAATCCTATTCACAACTTCAGTCTGTCCATGAGTTTGTGGATGATAGGCAGAGCTGAAACTTAGTTTAGTTCCCAGATTCTTCCATAATGTCCTCCAAAAATGTCCAACAAATTTGGAATCCCTGTCTGAGACAATACTCTTAGGCAACCCATGCAATCTTACAACCTCCTTAAAAAACAAATTAGCAATGTGAGAAACATCACTAGTTTTATAACATGGAATAAAGTGTGCCATTTTTGAAAATCTTTCCACTACAACAAAAATTGAATCATTGCCTCTTTGAGTCTTTGGTAAACCCAAAAAAAAATCCATACTTACCATATCCCAAGGCCTATCTGGAATTGGTAATGGGATATACAAACCTGTGTTTTGGCTCTTTCCCTTTGCATATTGACAAATTTTGCAAGTTCTCACATACTTCTCCACTTTAGATTTCATTTTCGGCCAGAAATAAAATCTGTTTAACTGTTCAAAAGTATTCTCTATGCCAAAATGTCCTACAAGTCCTCCACTATGTTTTTCTTTGATTAAATTCTCCCTCATTGAACAGTTTGGTATGCACAACTGATTTTTCTTAAACAACAGTCCATCTTGTAAGAAGTAATCCAACCATTTACTCCTATCCATCAAAACAAGATATTTACAAGCTTCAAATGCCTCTTTAAAATCTATATCTGTTTCATACAAGTCTTTAAGAAAATCAAAACCCAACACTTGGATTTGACTTTCTTGAAATAATACATTCCTCCTACTTAAGGCATCTGCAACTTTGTTTGATTGGCCATTTATATGCTTCAAAACAAAATGGAAACCTTGAAGATACTCTACCCATTTGGCATGTTTCTAGCTAAGCTTTGGCTGCTGCATAATATACTGTAGTGCATGGTTATCTGAATAAAGTATGAACTCCTTTGACATTAGATAATGCCTCCATTTCTTCAATGACTGCACAACTGCATAGAACTCCTTATCATAAGAAGAATACTTCTTTTTGGAATCATTTAGCTTTTCACTAAAGTAGGCTATAGGTCTATCTTCCTGGCTTAATACACCTCCAATAGCTTCTCCACTGGCATCACACTTCACTTGGAAAGGCTTACTAAAATCAGGTAAAACCAAAATAGACTTTTCAGTGATTTTCTTCTTTAATAGCTGAAAATTTTTCTCTACTTCAGCAGTCCATCTAAATGGTTGTTTGTCCTTCTTTATGGTCTCAATAATAGGTGCATTAATCTTACTAAAATTCTTAATGAATTTTCTATAAAATCTAGCAAGACCATGAAAAATTATTACCTCAAAAACACTCTTGGGTGAAGGCCACTCCATGATTGCCTTGATCTTCTCTGGATCCATCTTCAGCCCTTTAGCAGAAATAAAAAAACCCAAGTACACTAGCTCTTCTTTCATGAATGAACACTTCTTCAAATTTAGCAATAATTTCTCCTGTTGCAGTCTTTGTAAGACATAATTCAAATGCCCCATATGCTCCTCCTTAGACCTACTGTAAACTAATATATCATCCAGATATACTATTACAAGTTTACCAATGAAATCTTTCAAAACTTCATTCATGAGTCTCATAAATGTACTTGGTGCATTTGAAAACCCAAAAGGCATTAATCTCCACTAATATAATCCCTCATTTGTCTTAAAAGCGGTTTTCGATTCATCCCCTTCTCTTATCCTTATTTGATGATACCCAGTTTTAAGATCTAGTTTTGAAAAATACTTTGCTCCAATCAAGCAATCCATTAAATATTCAATTTTAGGTAAAGGAAATCTATACTTGATTGTGATTTTATTGACGGCTCTTGAATTTGTGCACATTCTCTAGCCTCCATCTTTCTTTGGACTCAGTACTGTTGGTACTGCACAAGGACTCAAGCTTTCTTTGATCAGTCCCTTGTCAAGAAATTCTTGCACCTACTTTCTAACCTCTTCATTTTCTGTAGGAGTCATTCCATAAGGTGCTTTTTTAGGTATACTTGCTCCAGGAATAAAATCTATATGATGGCTAATTCTTCTAATGGGTGGTAACTCATCTGGCAAATCATCAACAATAATATCACAATAGTTCTCCAACATTTCTTGAATTTCAATGGGTAAATTAGAAATTTTAGTAGAAGTCATTATTACCTTGGGCTTGCAAATCACAGAAAAATTTACCTCATTCTCTTCAATCTGCTTCAAGTATTCCTTTTCTCCTAATAACAGAGCTTTTGGATCAGTCTTCTTTCCTGGTACATCTTCTTTTTGCAGAGGCAGCAGCATATGATTGACACCATCCTTTCCAAACTTGTAGGTGTTTATTTTTCCATCATGCATGGCTCCTCTGTCATATTTCCAAGTCTTCCAAGCAATATGTGACACATATCCATTGACATCACCTCACATACAATTTTATCTTTATACTTGCCCACCTGAAATTCGACTTCACAATGCTCATTTACTAACAGTTGATGTCCCTTTTGCAACCATGACACCTTGTACGGTGTTGGATGTTTTATTTTCTTCAACTTCAATTTCTCCACCACTACTGTAGAGACCAAATTATCAGTTCTGCCACTATCAATGATCATTTGGCAACATTTCCCTTGGAATTTACACATTGTCCTGAATAAAGTCTTTCTTTGTGATGGTTCAACTACGTCCTTTGCTGGCTTCAGCAAAACTTTATTAACTACCAAAGATTCTCCTCTCTCTAGTATATTTTCTTCTTCTGTCACTGCTACTGCTAGTGCTTCTCCCTCAACCAGAGCAACAATTGCATTCCTCTAGCTTTTTCCTACATTTTTTGGGCACTCAAAAGCTCTATGTCCCAGCTTGTTACATCTATAACATCTTATTTCTCTTCCTCTTCCTCTGCCTCCTCTTCCTCTAGAAAAAATCCCTCTGCCTCTTGCATCACCTCCTGTGGTTGCATGCTAGTTTGAGCTACTGCTATCTCCATGTTTAGGTGTTGTAGATCTTCCTCTACCACCTTGACTTCCCCTTCCTCAGAAAGTACCTCTCCCTCTGGCAGACTACTTCCTCTTGAGTTTTTCTTCAACTTTCAGTGCTATTTGATAAGCTTCCTCTACTATTTTAGGAGACAGTAGACTTATCTCATCTTGAATGTCCATCCTAAGGCCATTCACATATCTAGACACCTTCTCATCTGTATCCTGGGCTTCTCCAGCTCTTATGCTTACCTTGTAGAATTCCTATGTGTATTCTTTCACTGTCAAAGCTCTTTATCTAAGATTTTACATCTGTTTGAACAAGTTTTGATGATAATTGCTTGGCAGAAACTTACCTCTTAGCTTTGCTACCATCCTGCTCCAATTCTTGATTGGTTTCTTGCCAAGTCTCTTCTTTTCTTCCTACACACCATCCCACCAAAGCGCTGCATGGCCTTTTAACTTGGTGACAACAAACTTGACTTTCTTCTCATATTTTGTTTCTTCATAATCGAAGAATTTCTCCATGCCATTAATCCAATCTATCGATTCTTCAAGATTCCGCCCTCCTTCATATATTGGAACCTGGGTCTTTGGCTTAGCTGTGGATCTCAACACTGACTGGAAGAATCTCATCTCAGGGGTAATTTCTATAGCTTCCTCCTCTACAGCTTCAACCTCAAGTTCACTAATATCTCCATCATCTATATTTATGCCTGTTGTTAATGCATCCAATCTAGCTTGCATCTGTTGCACAACTTCCATTACTTCAGCGTTGGAAACATGCTATCCTCTTCCACCACTTCCTCGTCTTCTTCCAAATCTGAAAGCCATAGTAACTTTCCTTCTCCTGCTTCTGAGATTCAATCCAATGTCAATTGGTAGCTCTGATACCACTAATGGTGGCCTGGGTACAGGTGATATAGACAACCTCTCATATCTGGCTACAATTTCTTCAATATCTGTCTGAATTTCTCCTCTTGCATCAATTGATGTATCAATCATCTATTAGCCTGATAGCCTCATGGGTTTTTCCTCTAGAAATCCCAACCCTTGTTATTGGACACAATTTATAAACACATAGCCCTTATACTCTATCAGGACTGTAATTCCAAAAGAATATACAAAAACACTATTGGCGCTTTAAAAATGAGGAAACTGTGTTTTCAACATAGAATACCCTACCAGCGGGGATTTTGTTCTAAAGGAAAAAATACACTATCGACACTTTTAACCACAGTCGCGACTTTCAAACAGTCTTCGTGTTAATTCCAAAGGAATTACACTATTGGCATTGTATTTCAAAGATTTGCGTTAAACGCAAATAACACTATCGGCGCTTTTAAAAACCCTTCCATCTCCCTTCCTCCGATGCGATAATATATATATTCGGAGGTTACAATCGGTGATCCCACTATTCCAAAGGACTTGCTCCTCTCGCTCCGGTATTGCGATGTGATAAGCTCGGGGACCTGACAACCTTTTCTCCCTTCTCTATAGTGGTTCAGGTCCGAACTGTTGGAGTTTCGACACTCAGTGGTTCCAAAGGTTCTTCTGCTCCACTTATAGTTTTGCGATGCGATAATGGTTCGGACCCGATACGGGTATGAACCTGATTCAATACAATTTCAAGTCTGGAACTACGTCCCGATTAAGTCTTTTTCAAATATTTCCTATGTAAACAGAGTTTTGGCCGCGGAACTCTATAAAGCACTTAAAGAAGCCTGCGTTCACTGATATGAAGGAAAAACAGTCCAACAGGCCTATGCTTAATTGTTAATTGGAAAACAAAGATTGAATCACCATTAATAAATGCAGAAACAACATAACCCGAACTGATACATGCATAAAAATACTAATTAACAGGGAACCATCAAATCAGATACACAGAGGGAGTTTTGAAGATGACTATGTCTCCAGACTCGACCCCTCTAAGAGTCTCGTTATTTCTTATTTAAAACAATAGATAAGCCCTCTCGGTCCTTATCCATACAAAAGCATGCCTTTTACATAGAGTGATTTAAAGCAACTTTGCATAAAAACTTATTATCGCTTATCCGTAAGTGAATATTACAAAATGCTTTTATTCTTAATTCTATTCCTACCTTAAACTAGAAAAGCATGGAAATTGTTGGCTAAAGGACCCCACTCCTTTGCCTATATTTTGTTGGATTTTTGGAATAAGTTTGAGGATTTTACCTCCAAGTATCATGCTCCTGCATGAACCACTAAGGGAAAGAAATATTCCCCAGTGGAGTCGCCAATTTGTTATGCAGAATTTACAATTGTGGAAAAAAGTATCTTCCCTATACCTAGTGGATTGGTCTAGCACAACAGAAAGCAAAGAATATAGATTTTCCCTTAGAGAAATTGAAGAATGGGAAAGAGGCTTGCTTGGAATCTGTCGCAAGATTTACTTTCCTCCTAGCTTGTAAGATCCAATCCTAGCTTCATTTCTATAATTAGAACCTAGACATACATTCATAACAAGCCAAAAATCCACAACATCTACATAGCATAATTAAATAACTCTATTCAATGGATTAGCAAAGCATTGAAATACATGAATATAAATGTAACATGACAAATATAAGAAAACAACATACTCTTTGTATAATAAAATAGGAGACAGTTTACAACCAAGAATAGTGGTTGATCTTGTAGAGATCTCTCCAAGTTTACTTGTCCTTCCTTGTAACAAAGCACACCTCAATGTCACCCTAATGCATGAAGATAGTGAATCTCTTAGATTCAAGGCAACAACATGAGAGCATGATCAATCTCCAAAAGACAACCCTGATGTTATAAATGGTAGTAAATTTATAGGAGAGGGATGGTAGTTTAGGAATTCTTATCCATTTACCAATCTAGTCTTAAGATCCACTTAAGATGGGATGATGAGCTTAAGGGATAAGAGGCAGAGTCTCCAAGGTAGGATCAGATAGGACTCGAGTTTCTTATCCAAGGTAAATGGCTAAAAAAACTCCTGGAAGATTCTCGAAGAGGAAGCTTAGGATATCTTTTTAATTTTCCATAATCTCTAGAATCAGTGCACCCCCAACAAGGAGCAAGCTGATGCTAATCATCATTGGTGTGGAAGGAAGAAACCAGCACTAAACACAGGTCTCTGAAGGGGCATAGTGCGTTGGGGCTTAAAAGCTTGATTTTGAGCAATTAATCCCAAAAACTCTGACCTTTTGGAAAGGTCATGCGTAGAGCTTTATGTAGGGATGACAACAACATTTTCATAGATGTGGATTGATAAGGTTTGTAGGCCTATTGATGAGATGCGACAAAATTCCCTATAACAAACACCATGTACATGGGGATACCTATGGTTCAAGAAACTTGAGGGATTTCACAAGTGTTGAAGGAATTATCTGTCTTCTCAGGTATGGAAATAAATATAAATCTTAAATTTTCTTTTTTGATACTCCAATAGCAATGAAAATGTAAAATATTTTGCCTCCCCACCTCATATATATTTCTCTCAAATACAATCTCTCGATAGAAATCATTGAGAATTCAGTGATAAAATGGAAAGTTGGACCTTCCATTCCCTAAACATTGTTGGACAACTAGTATTGTTGCAATCGAGCCTTTAGGCACTCTCAATCTATTGACTTTTTGTTGTCATGGTGTTGTCTTCAATCCTCAACACAATCTGTAACCTAAAATGTTCCTTTATTTGTGGAGGGGCCAAAAATGGAAAAAAATGGGCTTTGGTAACATGGGACAAAGTATTTAAATTAAAAGTTTGTGGTGGGATTAGTTTGAGAGATCCCTCCATCATGGAAATGGTATCAAGAGCCAAAATATGGTGGTGCTAGCCACAAGGAAGCCAAGACTTATGGAATATCATTTGGAAGTGCAGGTATGCCAATCAAATCTACCTTCAACATCTCATATATACTTCCTTTTAGCAAACATGCTCCTTTATATGGAACATGGAAAAAAAGGGATGCATCTCATCTAACAACATTGTTTTTGGGAAATATGAGATGGTGAGTTAGTATTATTATACGATGACTCTTGGAAATAACTTCCCAAATTTCAAGATCAAGATGAGCTAAATATGCTAAGTCAAGTCATATAGTCATAAGGTAAACATAGAGCGAAGCAATATTGACAATTGCGGCACCACATCTCCACATGGAGGAAATGGATAGCTTCGAAAGAGTGGCATCCCAAACCACTGGAGGCTACATGGGATACATTTTTGATGAATTTGCAAGCATGACACCTATCGATCTCTAACCAACCAAATAAGCTTCGATGGGGATACAACTCTAGAGGGACATTTACCATAAAACAAGCCTACAATCTAGAGGCCAACATCAAAGCTAGTCTAATAGTTAACATATGGAGAAATATATGGAAATGGAAACTATAGCCTAAAGTCTCCCTCTATTTTTGGCTATTAGTCTAGGGTAAAACACTCACTTGGTACAACATCCAAAAATGAATTTCTAAGGTCCCTCAAGGTGTCTTGTTTGCTATCTCACTAGAGAATATATAATAGTTTCCCCTACACAACACATTTATGGCAAACTCTTGAAAATATCATGAAGTTCTTTGATATAGTCTCTACAAGAATCCCCCAAATTCAATTGAAAAATCGAAAATTCAAGCATACATTAACCCCATTCTCAACCAAATTCAGGAAATTCCCTTTGAATTTCTTCTCTGAAGCACTTGGAAAGAGTGAAACATATGAGTATTCAAAAATCTCTATCATCCCCAAGATCAGACATGGAACCTCATAAGGAAAAATATACAAGAATCTATAACATCCCACTAGTGGACGCAATAGGACTAGCAATCCTCTTGAACAAAGGCTCTCATTCTTTGGAGTTGGCATCTCCACCCACCTACCACCGTCACCCTTAGTCCAAAACCCTCCCCTACATCCTAGACCCCTCCTGTTGTTGGGAAAAGTATCCAATTCGGAATGCCCCTATCCCACTCTAAGGTGTGATAGTGCCTTAGCAACAAACAAGGAAAACTATCTGAGTATTCTTCTTTATGAAATGTAAATGGAGAAGAAGGATGTAACTAACCGGTGTCTTCCACTAGTTTGTCGATCCAATCGTTCTCTCCTTTGTTCGCTTCCCGCTGCTTGCTTCTTCACTGGTCCAGCTTCACCAAGTTCCTGCAAGATCACAAGAGAGGAAAACTACACAAAAGACATAGATTTACATTCATAACTAGTTTAGGATCAGATATAAACTAAATATGCAAATATAGCAAAGCATCATTGATATACAAGCATATAGGAGAAACTCAAATAGTTTTATTGATATGATAAGAAAGTCCAAGAGGAGATACAACCAAGTGAGTCCCGATCCAGCATCTACCTCCTAGCAAAGGAATCCCTTCCTCTCCTCCAACAAAGCATAAATCACCCAATGTATTAATCTCAATCTCAAACCAACAACAATTCTCTGCAAATTACAAAATTCCAGCCTCCTGGACCTTTGGGTGAGAGATCCATATATAGATGTAAGCAGAGAGGATGAGTCAGCTTATGTTTTGACTTGTGGCTTCTCTCTGTCAGTTCTTGCTTCCACTTGGAGGTTAAGAGCCTCTTACTCATCACTGGTCGAATTCATTGAGGCAAGTGTCATTGAGGAAGATTCTGGAAGCTTCCAGTGTTTATACACCTCGCGGAATGACACTGCCATTTGGCATTTCTCGCTCAACGCACCCTGGTAGTGCATTTAGGTGCGTTGCAACGCACCTAGCTAGTGTACTGGGGTGCATTGCAATGCAGGCAGCTAGAAGAGCTTCTGAATTGATCCTGAATTGACTGTTTCTGAGTGGTTTTTGGTGGAGAACTTCTGGGAGAAGCTGTCATTGGTTGACCTTGTTCCTTTAGGGGTAGGAACAACTCTTTTAGGGACTTTGGATCCCTTGGATTATGGACATTTCATGCTCAATGCTGTAAGGCACAAAAATGTCTATAACAGTTGCCCCCTAAAGTATGAGGCCGTTTATCGGGTGAAATGCTTTATTAGGAGGATCCGAAGTTCTTTCCAATGCTGGGAGGAGACCTGTAATAAAATACAATACAATACATTATTTTTCATACTGTTTTCATGATCTAGCTGAGGCGGGCATTCCCATGCTCAGCTTTATAAATTCATTTTTCTGTACATAGAACAGACAATCGTCTGATGGTAGACTGATGATTTTGATGAAATCATCATCCTTTTGGTAGGATGATTATCTGTGCTGCAATGCTGTACATGTCAATGTCTTTATTTTTTCTGAATATATATCGCAGCCCGGATGGATGAAACTAGATCCTGGGTCTTCAATCTCGTCCAATCTTCACTCTAAGTACAAGTCGATCCATGTGAGAAATGTTCTGAAGTCGAACATGGAAAGACATCGCTTGATTACCAGTCAATGACGTAAACTGTTAACAAGCGCGAGAGGAATCACCGATAATGATAATGACCCTCAAGGTACTGCAGTACAATTCACGTGGTGTGAATAAAGGACTTGGCGTCAAAAACCACGCAAAATCTTTCGGTCGAAGGTCATTGATGTATACCTGTCGCCGGAAGTGAGAAACTTGCCATTGAGGCATGCAAGCTTCAAAGTACTGAAGGGGGTGTTTCTAGATCAACTTCTTGGATAATGAGCTGATGTCGACAAGAAGCGATCCATCAAAGGAGGGCCTTGATGTATCCCACATCAGTGACACGGAACGGAGCAAATGATTTTTATGGAGGTGAAAACGATCTGATGATATATGGTTCAGGGTGGTGGTCATGAAAGAGTGAAGGATAATGTATGGTAGTGGATGGGACACGGTTGACTTCTCTGGATGACTTCTCTTGAACATATCGGTGACACTTATGTGATGGATTGGTAGCATTTACCCCAAAGATGGATGATATGGCGAGACCATGGTGATGTGACCGGTGAATGAAACAACCCAACCCGACTTAGGCACGGAGTGGAAGTGTCATGTTCAAGAGCGACTTGCTACCAATAAAAGTTCTTTGAGTTTCTTCCCAATTTTTCCCCAGTCATTTCTGACCAGTACCTCTTTATTTTTGTCAAGCTTGAGGAGGATAACATATGCTTGTTCTATAATTTTCCCTTCGGGCAAACCCATCGCTATGTTTTAACGAGCCTAGTGATAGTGAAACTCGTTCTCGTCTAAAGACAAGTTTGTCGCTATTAATGTTTTTAACGAGTTTAACGACAAAGATAACTCGGTCCTTTTCATTTTTAGAGAGTCTAAAAAGGAACGTAAAGATAACTCTGGAAGTTCCTTTTTCGTCATCTAATCCCTTAAGTCCGAAAAAGTATAAAACAATACAGAAGGGATGAATTTTCGATAGTTTTAACGAGCCGAACAAAACAAGCGCTCGATCTTTTTGCGCAATAATCCCTCAGGTCCAAAAAGATTAAAATCTAGAGGAGGGATAGCACTTCCGGTCATTTTAACGAGCTAGAAAGCCAAAACTCGGCAATCTTTTCATATTTTACGAGTCAGATGAAAAGAGCTTAAAGAAGACTCGTCTTTTGAGGAACGAGTGATGAACGGGTAGCAGCTGATTCCAGGTAAGGGTTGGAATTTTCCAATCACGGCAGTGTCACAAGGATGGCTAGTGAAATCACTCTTCGCAGCTATTCCTCAAAATGGGTAAACAATCAAATGGAGGTGAATGATCGGCCAATGGAAAAGTGGAGGTGACGGTGCAAACACGACCAAGGCTTTAATGGCTGATAAATTTTCATTCACGGTGGTTATTTACCGGAGGGTAGTTCAATTTTTAACGAGCTTAAACGCGGAAAAACACTGCTCGGTCTTATGTTTATTTTTTAACGAGCATGAAATATGTGCTAAAACTGCTCGATTAATCCAGTCATATGATAAGAATGTCTCATGTAAGATTCCATTTTTTATGGAGCTTGCGCCTTACAAAGCTTTGCTCCGAAATCCTTTCTTTATGCAAGCTCGGAAACGACTAATCCTACGAGTTTAAAGGGTTAGACCTACGGGTTTAAAGGGTTAGACCTACGGGTTTAAAGGGAGGACCTAAAAATTTAAAAAATAAATAGCCGCCCCTTGCTTGCACTCAAAAAGGTTTGCATGCCCCCAGGCATAAAGTACAATTTCAAGGTTACCCCTCAATTTGCAGATAAAACATTTGTTCTACCAGGAAAGGCCTACCTCTTTCACGTTACCAAAGATTGTCTCATTTGCGCAGCAAACAAAACATTTCCTCAGTGATGTCTACCGAGATAGACAAAGGTGAGTGACAACGAGTGCCAAACACATAACTTTGATAAAAGAATCTTATTCTAGAATAACCCTCTTCCAGCATGGGCGGGGTACAGACTAGTCGTATTCTCCTGCGGAAACCTACCCTATACCCAAAGTTTTCCTGCTGAAGCAGACCAAGACGCATGCCCCCTGGGTTCCAGTCATATCCCTTCGAATTACTCGTGCTCATCGGGAGGACAGACCGTGGGTTGAGACATTTCTTACGTGAAGAGACCGTTTAGGGATGGTATATGACTATTTGCGATGCGTGATCCGGGAAATGAAAGTTGGTCCACGAGCTTGACCACTCTTCCTTCGTGCGGAAAACACATTACTCTAAAGAGTGAGGAGACGATGGCTCCCATGCAATATATATAGTCTCGTCCAAGGAGTAGGTTATAATCCAAGGGTCCTTGAACGACCATCACGTTCATTTGAACGGTCTTCCCTTTCAATGTGATAGGCACATTGGGGAGGATCCCTAAAGGTCGACTGGTTCCTTTATCGAAGCCTGTCAGATTTCTCATTTCAGGCAAAAGCGATGGCGAACCAAGCGCTTTCCAAGCAATAGAGGAAAGGATACTCACAGATGCCCCCTCATCAATGATGGTGCCAGCCATGACCATTCTGTATATTTTGACGATAATTCGGAATGGTATGCTTGCTAGCAACCGGGGTCTGCCTAGTTGGTTCCAGTCGAAGGATACAACGAGGTTGCTTGGTGGTGGGACCGAGTAGACGGCCGGATATTGCTCTGACGAACTTCCTTCCTGCGATAAAGGAATGGGTGGATTGCCCCTGTGTTCGTCGGAGTCTGTGTTGATGAAAAGAATCTGGATGGTGTCATCCTTATCCTCTTCAGTGACTGTATCATTCGAAGATAATACCTCTGAAGGCAAGACCGGGTCAACTACCGCCTCGACCTTTTGACTTTCGTCTGGTATGGATTCAGTAGGTTTATCCTCAATGATAGACGCTTCAGCTGACCACTTGAACGGGCCAGCTGGATTCTCAACTAACGAAGGACTCGGCAAGAGTTTTTTATATCCAGGAGGAAGTCGTAACGGTGAAACCGGACGATCTTCCAAGACTCTTTTAGCCTCATCTAAGAAGGGACAACGGTGGAGGGCATGGTTGCCTTCGCACAGTCTACAGGGAGGTCTAGTTCTCCCTTTTTGTCCTAGAACTTCACTTTCGCTAGTTGACAGTGTACTTTCAACATGGCTATCAGAGGTTGATGACACCGGATTGTGCAAACGGGGAGACCAGTCCCTTAGTATCCGAGGGATGCAAGGACAATCTCTGTGAAAGTGGTCTCCCTTGCAGATGACACATGGCGATTTAGGCCTGGTCAGTGCTGTGTGTGGATTTTCATCAGACGACACTTGTTTTCCCTTATTTGCCTTTGGCTCCTTCTTCTTTTTTTCTTTCTTCTTCTTTTCCTTCTTCTCCTTGGGAGCTTGGTTTTTAGTTTTACCAGTCCCGTCACGCGAAGAGGAAGGAAGGGAGGAGGAATGAGAGGAAGTAGAAGGTTGGTGGGAAATTCTGGACTCGTCTAATTGTTGATTCGACTGTTCAGGAATAGTGGTGTTTTGAACGACATTGGTTGAGAAGAGCCAGACCAGCAGGCCAATTGTCAGTCCTGGAAGCGACAATGTGGCCATATGGGGCGCACCAACATCTCCCCAAGAGGAGAAGGGACTAGGATTTCCACCAAGGGGAATTCCTTGGTTGGTAGGCTCCATTTTCTCAACCTAAAGATCAACGTAGGAAAGAGGGTGATTATTCCGTTTAAAATAAATTTTGACGACGCTTAGACACAACTTGCTTTTTCAATTTTAAAGAGTCGAGAAAAAGCAAAAGATGACTCTAGTCTCCTTCGATTTTTAATGAGCCTGAAGTGACAAGTGCTCAGATGGACCTTTTCCATTAAGGAGTCTGAAAAGGAACGAAAGGGACTGCTCTGGAGTTCTAGGTAGAGGGTGTGCCAAACTTTTCGCAAAACCGCAGAACACTTTTTAGGGTACGGGCGGTCAATCTTCCCAAATGCTGTGTTCAGTGCATTGCGATCAGTAGGGCGGCCGACACGGCTTCCTATGGATAAAGGTT
Organism: Pinus tabuliformis; assembly: GCA_031772625.1. Classification (NCBI taxonomy): domain Eukaryota; kingdom Viridiplantae; phylum Streptophyta; class Pinopsida; order Pinales; family Pinaceae; genus Pinus; species Pinus tabuliformis. The sequence continues at coordinate 1,865,682,698 of CM062816.1, forward strand.
TTATGCCTATAGGGGTCTCCCAATATATACTCGACGGTACGTGGGAGCACAATCCGTACTGGCACCTATCGTCTCTCAGGAGGAATCACCCAACCATCAGTGAGGCGACCAGTGACCAGGTTTTACGACGCCGGAACACGTCTCTAGCCTAGACCTCTATGTTGTGCGTTAAGTTACAAAGCGTTGTTAAGTTCATTCAATTTATTTTAGGTTGATCTTTCTTAGAAGTTTGCCTTTTTGGATCACCACGAGATGTATGATACAATTCCTAAATGCAGTCTAAAGATGATAAGCAAGCTTTTATATCTTTTCAACAATGAAAATCTTAGCTACAAGGGGAAAAGAAAGACACCATCTTTTCTCAAAGAGCATAGAGCACACTGTAAATGCACTTTTTCCTAAATCAACATACAAACTGTCAAAATGCAAATGCACATATGCATGTATTTGTTTTCACTTTCTTAATATTGATGCCTAAAAAGAAAGCTGTTGTACAAATTTGAATTCGATTTCAAGTGAAAACACAAACAAGCTCCTTTTTCGAAATCAAAAAGACGATTACGACACTTTATGATTTACTTGTTTCGACACTAGAAATGCATAAATTCAAACCAAAAGACAAAAGTAAAAGCTAAATCAACTGTGAACAGCAAACAAACTCACTCCTAAGATCAAAACGACACTTACGACAGGTCTAGATCTAAGGGCGACAGTATGACTAGTTTACTTTTGTGATGGGAAACTGCAAATGATGTAACAAATACACAAAGAACAAATACAGTTTCTTTATACAACTGAGGCAGAATTGAGGCAAAGAAAAGGGGTTTCAAATAGGTACACACACTGATAACAGGCTGCAAAAAACAGAGATAAAACTGAGCAAAAGAAGCAGGGAACCACAGCTGCACAAGGCAAAGGCTGATCAACACACCCCCAGCACAGAGAAACTGAAATTCAGTGCAGGTAGCCTTCACGGGACCTGCGTTAAAATGCAGAACCTCTTCACAGAGTCTGCGCTGAAGCAGAAACGAGAATTTGTTTCTGGGTTCTAGGTCACGGTTTGCAGTTTAATCTACAGTTTTTGGCCGGATAAAAGCTATCAATTAGGTACAATTAGAGGGATGATTAAAAGGAGGACTAAGATCTATCACAAAGGGCTGTTAGAGAACTTGTGGATCAGCTGTTCAGATCATAAACAGGCCCAGTGAATGGACTAGAGTAGCAGATCTCTACTTTGCATTTGAAAATGGCAAATGCAGTTCGATTCGGCACTCCTGAATTTATGAGAAGAACAACAATAGAAACACAAATAAACCAACAAGATACGATCCCCAGTGGAGTCGCCAATTTGTTGTTGGGAAAAGTATCCAATTCGGAATGCCCCTATCCCACTCTAAGGTGTGATAGTGCCTTAGCAACAAACAAGGAAAACTATCTGAGTATTCTTCTTTATGAAATGTAAATGGAGAAGAAGGATGTAACTAACCGGTGTCTTCCGCTAGTTTGTCGATCCAATCGTTCTCTCCTTTGTTCGCTTCCCGCTGCTTGCTTCTTCACTGGTCCAGCTTCACCAAGTTCCTGCAAGATCACAAGAGAGGAAAACTACACAAAAGACATAGATTTACATTCATAACTAGTTTAGGATCAGATATAAAATAAATATGCAAATATAGCAAAGCATCATTGATATACAAGCATATAGGAGAAACTCAAATAGTTTTATTGATATGATAAGAAAGTCCAAGAGGAGATACAACCAAGTGAGTCCCGATCCAGCATCTACCTCCCAGCAAAGGAATCCCTTCCTCTCCTCCAACAAAGCATAAATCACCCAATGTACTAATCTCAATCTCAAACCAACAACAATTCTCTGCAAAGTACAAAATTCCAGCCTCCTGGACCTCTGGGTGAGAGATCCATATATAGATGTAAGCAGAGAGGATGAGTCAGCTTATGTTTTGACTTGTGGCTTCTCTCTGTCAGTTCTTGCTTCCACTTGGAGGTTAAGAGCCTCTTACTCATCACTGGTCGAATTCATTGAGGCAAGTGTCATTGAGGAAGATTCTGGAAGCTTCCAGTGTTTGTACACCTCGCGGAATGACACTGCCATTTGGCATTTCTCGCTCAGCGCACCCTGGTAGTGCATTTAGGTGCATTGCAACACACCTAGCTAGTGTACTGGGGTGCATTGCAACGCAGGTAGCTAGAAGAGCTTCTGAATTGATCCTGAAATGACTGTTTCTGAGTGGTTTTTGGTGGAGAACTTCTGGGAGAAGCTGTCATTGGTTGACCTTGTTCCTTTAGGGGCAGGAACAACTCTTTTAGGGACTTTGGATCCCTTGGATTATGGACATTTCATGCTCAATGCTGAAAGGCACAAAAATGTCTATAACACCTCCCCCTCTAAATTTCCTTAAGCTTAACTTTGGTGGGGCTTCAATAGGTAATCTGGGACAAGAAGAGTTCATAGGAATATTCAAAGAACACCTAGGCTCACCCCTATATCTACTCTTTGGATGCATGGGAATCAATAACATTAACACAACTAAAATGAAAGCCCTCGACGAAGTTCTAAATATTTCCATCACACAAGGTTACTCTAGACGTATAGTCGAAGGGGATTCAAATCTTATAATTGTATTGCTCTATAAAATTCTCAATGTATCTATCATTGCCAAGGTCTCACAATGTTGGTACATGGAAAGTATGCTACATTCAATATATTCTCAAATCCAATCTTTTCCAGTGATCATCCCTTCCCACATCTCACACATCATAAATAAAATCATGAATAAGCTAGCTAACTATAGATGTTGAGATCCAAACTACCTACTTTCCTCCCCTTGGGATTCTCTACCTTACTCTCTACATAAGAAAGAATTTGAGACTCTAATGGATCAAGATACACATTCCCTATATGGAGTGACTAAGGTGGAAAAAGGGTATTGCGGGAGAGGGGGGATTGTGTGTTGCCACTACCCCACTAGCCCAAAATCGAGTGGAACATGACAACACGCCCCCAAAAAGCATTCAAGTGATGTATAACAAGAAAAGAATTGATGCAAGGTGTCATTGAGTGATCCTGCTCTACATTCATTCCCACAACTAGCCACACATGTGAATAGGAACTTCAAGAGACATAGGAAGGAAAGTGTGGGGTTATTGTACCATTCTCACACATAGAAAAACCCACTACAATCTTGTCAATTTCTTCACATTTAATGACAAGCCTTCAATGGATGCCTCAATGGGATTCTACACTCTAACTGAGATTTTCTTCAATAAATTTGGAGATGAAACTCTTTATCTCAGGGTGGCGTTAGTAGTTCCTTTCCCTAACCTTCTCACCATGTCCTCCATTGTGCTTCAAGGGTTGCAACCAAGTACCAATATCCTTCTTCGTGCCAAGCATATTAGTTTTTTTTGTGACCCCACTTTGTGGCCAACTCTAAGTATTGTATGGAAAAGCAAGCACAATCTTGATGTTTCCTCTTCCCAAATGGAGGGTACTAACCTGCATGGCACTTTAACATTACTAGGATTCACTCCTAGCTTGAGTTCCATCAACCTTCAGTATGATAATCTATTTGTGTTGACAGTGATTCCCCCCCAGTGTGTCCCCTCCAGAGCTAGGAAGATGATGCAAGTTTCCCTATGTATGGGTTTTTGAAATTTATAGTTTAAACAATAACCTTTCATTTTGTTTCAGCCATTTCTCTATACATGGATCTGCACATACTCTAGTTCAATTGCTAGGAGACTTAGTCAACAATTCAAGGTGGATTTAATCTACTCATAATTGGTTGGCTCGAGAAGAAAGTATAATACCAATTATAAGGCCATACACCCACGCCACTCTTGGAAGTCCCATATCTAGCTCCCATGCAAGAGAACACAAGCTTTACAGTGACCTTAAGGAATCTGAAGAATGGAGCTGTCTCATAGCCACTCAATACATCCATCATTTTAACTGAAATCTTGGACAAGATTCTTGCTAGAACTTCGAAGGTTTTTTAGAGTTTCAGAGCCTCCAAAGAGATTAAACCTCGAAGCTAGAATCGTGAGTACCTTAGAGCACCATGCTCCAAAATATTTTCAAATCAGTTGATGCGTAAACAAATTTAGATCAGATCAACCTAAGTCTTTTTTCCTTCTTCTTTGCCTCTTCCTATCTCATATCTCAATACTGAAAACCTATGTTGGTGTTAAGATCCCTCATCAGCTTCGTTGATCCTCATAGAGTCTATGGCTAATTGGGATTTAATTTCAACCTTGTGAAATTGAATTGGCATAACCAATATAATCCCTCATCAATTGGACAGTGTCAGCCTTTAAAGTCACATCAACAAATCTGTAGGGATCAACACTGGAAGACACAATAAAAGCTATGAGCTGTACAGCCAGATTTCACAACAATCAAACTTCATTGAAGATGGCTCATGAGGAGAAAAAAATATTCGATCTATGAATGATAAAAATGAGACATCAATTGGCAAACGACTTTGCACAATGAATTGAGCCTCACTAATCTCAACCTTATGGGTCTGATACCATATTAGAAAAAAGACAGAGTGAGTGAGAGAAATATTACACAAAACATAAATCAGACTTTATATTTTATTGATGAGAAAAATTGTATATATATAAGATATAAGTCACTCACTTAGACAAGTGTAGATCCTAAGAAAGTGGATCTATGAATAGGACATGACACAACAACAACTCATACGTAGGAAACAACATCTTCTAGATTGACACATCTAGATTCACAATAACTACTTGTAAATCACATAACACATGATATGGAAGCATTACTTCTAACACAAGAGAAGAGAAGAGACCACCATTTCTTATTTCGATCCTCTCCTATCTCTCTCATAGGGCCAAGCTAGGTACAAGAAGTCAGGCTTCACCTATAATTCCCATAGGGGCAAGCCAGGTTCAAGAAGTCAGGCTTCACTTGCAAATGCAGGAGATGCATTCTAGAGGACTCTCTCGCGACATCACTAAAGCCTTTAACTACTACACGCTTTCAGCAAATGCATGATAAAGTAATGGATGAATTGAGGTCTACAAGTTCACTTCAACATGAATTTAATGTGGATCTTTTGGTATGAGTAGGATTCTTAAGCCTTTATTTGGAAGCATAGGAGAGGATATCATCAAGAGTTCCCACTTGATAAAAACAGAAGAGAAGCACTAGATACATGCATCTTTTGTGTTTGCATATCTACCAGGAGAACAGTCCAAAAGCTTGCCATCCACAATGATGAACGACTGCTTTCCTTCCAGGCATAAAATTATGGAAGCCTTTCAAAGCACTATACCCTTTCCTTCCAGGTAGAAAATTATGGAATCCATTTAAAGCACTATACCTAGGGACTTTCAAACTCCGAACATGACAATCTTCTAGTTGAAACATTTCCTACATTGGATGGAAAATGAAAATGAATCCTCTATTACACCGTGACATGCATGAGACTAGGCAAAAGCAACATGCATAAGTGTCTTTGGCAGACATGGTGAAGAATTGTTCTCAAAGCGCTCATCCTCAAGTATTCAAATTGATCAGGCTTTAAAATTGACACCCATTCACCTGTTTTTTCATTTTTTAGCAGTAAAATACAGTTGATTCCAAAATAAAAAAAAATGTCATTGTTAACTTGTCAATAATTTAGAAAAGCGTCAAAATGTCTATCATATAAGAAAATCATAAGTTTCAATATATATATATATATATATATATATATACACCAGCCTGGCATTGGGCGCATGACACTCCATATCTCGACCTCTTAACTAATAAAACACGACCCTGTTAGAAAATTATATATTACGGAGCAATGGAACACATAAAATATTGTAGAAATATAAACATAGAAAACACATAAAACAAGAGAGACACAAATATACGTGGTTCACCCAGTTTGGGCTACATCCACGAAGAAACAGCCAGTCATTCTTCTATTATATTATTCAACAAACTGAAGAGATACAACCTACAACAGATCTGCTGTAACACCCTCTTTGCTCTCAATATCCTCTTTCTTCCTCACTCAGAATACAGATCTACATAGACGCAATACAATTCCCTCATATATAGTGAGGGGTTGCCTTCTAGGGCAAAAAACCCTAAATTAAACATAACTTCTACCATCAGATCATCCGCCTAATGAACATCCCAGATTGACTAGAAATTACTAGACTTTTACAAGGCAATTTTACATCTATTTTTTGCTTCGGGGGCGCTGCCCTCGAACCCCTGCTAGCCCCCAGACCCCCCAGCCGGGGGGATTTACCCCCCCCCCCCCCCCCCCCCCCCCCCCCCAACTTGGAGAGGTGTACAGACTTCCTGGGGTATACATCCAGCTGAAACCTTTGAATACAGAAGATAATTAGGCTCCACACCCAACAATCTCCCACTTGGAGACTGATTATAACAACTCCACCGCTGCTTCATTTGCTAGACAATGACTCCACTTTGGACCTGGTTGTTTCTCATCTTCTTCATCATACTTGAAGACCAGTTGAAACTGAGCAGATTCTCAGTTTCTCCCTAGTTACAACTTTTGTTAGCATATCTATAGGCTTCTGGCTAGTGTGTATCTTTTCCAACTTCAACTGTCCATCTTCCAATGCTGACCGTATGAAATGGTACTTGAGATATATATGTTTAGTCTTGGAATGAAATGTAGAGTTCTTTGCAAGATGTATGGCACTTTGGTTGTCACTATATAGCCTGCCCAACTCCTGCTTCTTACCCAATTCATCCAGAAACCTTTGTAACCAAATCATTTCTTTACTAGTCTCTGTAGCAGCAACATACTTTGCTTTTGTTGTTGAAAGTGCAACAACACTTTGGATTTTTGAAACCCAACTGACAGCTATTCCACCTACAGTAAATACATATCCTGTAGTGCTCCTCCTGCTATCTCTGTCACCTTCCATATCTGCATCAACATATCCTTGTAGAGCAATGCTTGAACCACTAAAGCATAATGCTTGATTTGTGGTACCTCTCGAATACCTGAGAATCCACTTCACTACCATCCAATGTTCTTTTCCTGGATTTTTCATGTACCTGCTTACAACTCCCACTGCATGTGCAATATCAGGCCTTGTGTAGACCATTGCATACATTAAGCTTCCAACTGCTGATGCATATGGAACTTTAGACATATGAGCCATTTCTTCTTGAGTCTTGGGACATGCCTCCTTACTTAATTTGAAATGGCTAGCCAAAGGTATACTAACTGGTTTTGCATTCTGCATATTAAACCTTTTCAACACCTTTTCTATGTACTCACTTTGAGACAATGTTAATTTGTGATTCTTCCTGTCTCTAGTTATTCTCATACCAAGGATTTGTTTTGCAGCACCCAAATCCTTCATTGCAAATGAGTTTGCCAATTTCCTTTTGAGCACATTTATTTCTTGCATGTTAGAACCTGCAACAAGCATGTCATCTACATACAATAACAATATAATATAGCTGCCATCATTTTGCCTTTTGAGATAAACACAATGATCAGAGTGACATCTAGTATAAGTTTGTTCAGACATAAACCTGTCAAATTTTAGATACCACTACCTTGGAGCCTGTTTTAATCCATACAAGATCTTCTTCAACCTGCACACTAGTTTCTCCTTCCCTTTTACCTCATATCCTTGTGGCTGCTGCATATATATCTCTTCCTCCAAATCACCATGGAGAAAGGTTGTCTTTACATCTAACTACTCAAGATGCAAATCTTTGACTGCTACTAGACTTAAAATAGTTCTGATTGAAGTCATTTTAACAACAAGAGAAAATATTTCATCAAAATTAATACCTTTCTTTTGTGCAAACCCCTTCACCACAAGTCTAGCTTTGTAGCTCTGTTTTCCTCCATCTTCTTCCTTCAGCCTGTAAACCCATTTATTCTGCAATGTTGTTTTACCTTCAGGCAACCTGACTAAGTCCCAGGTCTGGTTATGTGCTAAGGATTCCATCTCTTCTTTCATGGCTTGCTCCCACTTCTTCCTAGTTTCTACCTGCATTGCTTCTTCATAACATTCTGGTTCACTAGAATCAGTTAACAATACATAATATAATGAAGGAGAGTAGCATTCAAGGGGTCTACTTATCTTGGTAGATCTTCTAACACCACTTTCAGGTGTTTGAAGTGCTTGTTACTGTTGTGGTTGTTGTTCTGGCTGTTGATCATTATGATTTTCAGGCATCACCACTTTTCCTGTGATATCGTCAAGCACTGTGTATTCTCTATTTTATTTTTCTTGTTTCTTTTCCTGCAACTGATTCTTATACAAGACCTTTTCATTGAATATTACATCTCTACTCCTAATGATTATGTGATTTTCATAATCATCGATAACCAAAATCATTAACACCATATCCAATAAAGGTACATTTCTTTGATTTTGCCTCAAGCTTTGTTCTATTTTCTTTGTTAATGTGGACAAAGGCTTCACAACCAAAAGTCTTTAAAAATGAGTAGTTTACCTTTTTACCTGTCCATGCCTCCTCTGAAATAACACCATCCAAGGAACTTGAAGGCCCTCTATTTATTAGATAAACAACAGTATCTACAACATCTGCCCAAAATTGTAGAGGCAATCCTGCATGCAATCTCATGCACCTTGCACGCTCCATGATTGTCCTGTTCATCCTTTCTGACACGCCATTTTCTTGTGGTGTTCTTGGAACTCTCTTCTCTCTACGAATTCCATTTTCTGAGCAGTACCTATCAAACTCTTTGCTACAATATTCACCTCCATTATCTAATCTAAGACACTTCAACCTTTTTCCTGTCTCATTTTCAACTAAAGCTTTCCATTTCTTTAAAGTATCAAATACATCAGATTTATTTCAAATACAATAAATCCATGTTTTTCTGGTTGCATCATCAATAAAAGTAACATAATAATGAGAGCCACCAAGAGATGATACCTGAGCAGGTCCCCATACATCTGTATGTACGAGCTCCAATTTTTCGCTCTTCTTTTCTTTCCCAACTCTAAGGAATCTGACTCTCTTCTATTTTCCATAAACACAATTCTCACAGAATTTTAAATCAACATACTTCAAACCTAGCAACAAATTTATTGAGTGAAGAATCTGCATCCCCTTCTCACTCATGTGCCTGGGCCTATGATGCCATAATGCCGTATCTGCTCCTGTAGAGGTTAAAGCATTAACAGAATTAGAAATACCATTGCATAAATACAATGTACCAACCTTTTCTCCTTTCACTATTACCAGTGATCCTTTAGTGACCTTCTAGGTTTTATCTGTGAAAGTACTTACGCAACCTTCCATTTTGTTGTTTTATGAAAACTGTACCCATTCCAATGATTTTACAGGGTTTATCATCACCCAATCGAACTTGTCCAAAATCTCCTTGAACACAATCATGAAAATTTTTCTTATCAAGTGTGGCATGGAATGAGGCCCCTGAATCTACCACCCAGGCATCAATAATATTTTCTAAGGAAAGAATCAAAGCATCTTGCACACATCACCGATTACATTCGCTTCATGATTAGCTTCTTGCTGCGCGTCTCCTTCTTTTCCCTTCCGAGACTTGCAATCTTTCTTCAGGTGTCCTTTCTTCCCGCATTTCCAGCACACTATCCTCGATCTGGACTTGGATCTGCCTTTTCTTAACTTACTGTGATATCCCAGGCTCTTTCCTCTTTCCATTTTTCTTCCCTTAGTCTCTGCAGTCAAAGCATTACCTGATGTCTCACCAGAGCTTTTCTGTCACTTTTCCTCGCTAAGAATTGCACCAACAACATCATCAAACTTTAAAGTACTAGAACCAGAGATAGAGTTACTAATGGCCATAACTAAGCCATTCCAACTTTCTGGCAATGAGCACAGAAATAACAGCACCCTAACTTCATCATCAAAATTTACCCCTACAGAACTTAACTGACTTGTAACTATATTAAAATAATTCAAATGATCTGCAACAAATCCACCTTCTGACATCTTCATATTGGATAAACGCTTCATAAGAAATACCTTATTTGAGGCCGAGGGTTTTTCATATAGTTTGGCCAATGCCGACATTAAACCCTGTGTTGTCGTTTCCTTTGAAATATTAAACACTACCGATGCTGCTAGGCACAGCCGTATTGTTCCCGGTGCCTTTCTGTCGAGAATATCCCATTCTGTGTCTGTCATACTCGTTGGATTCTTTATCTTTCTGCTCAATGGTAGGTACAAATCTCTCTGATATAGATAATCTTCCATTTGCATCTTCCACAACTAGTAGTTTTGGCCATTGAATTTTTCGACCCTAAACCTACCATCTTCTACCATTGCTCCCACTCGAACCAAGAACCCTTCTCTCCTGCAAGTTTATCAACCAAATAGACCCTCGACTTTGATACCAGTTGTTAGAAAATTATATATTACGGAGAAATGGAACACATAAAATATTGCAGAAATATAAACACATAAAACGCATAAAACAAGAGAGACACAGATATACGTGGTTCACCTAGTTTGGGCTACATCCACAGAGAAATAGCCAGTCCTTCTTTTATTATATTATCTAGCAAACTGAAGAGATACAACCTACAACAGATCTGCTGTAACACCCTCTTCGCTCTTAATCTCCTCTTTCTTCCTCACTCAGAATACAGATCTACATAGATTCAATACAATTCCCTCATATATAGTGAGGGGTTTTCCTCTAGGGAAAAAACCCTAAATTAAACATAACTTCTACCATCAGATCATCTGCCTAATGAACAACACAGATTGACTAGAAATTACACCCCCCCGCATGGAGGGGTGTACAGTCTTCCTGGGGTATATATCCAGTTGAAACCTTTGAATACAGAAGATAATTAGGCTCCACACCCAACAGACATTGTCTCCTCTACTAGCCACCGTTTCTTTTGCATTCAATCCATTAGATTTGATGTCAGGTTAAAAATATATATATTAGGTTCTGAGCACATTTGTTTTGGTTTTTGGTGCCAATAAACTTACTTTGACTACTCACACTTTTCTCCCTTGCCAAATTTCAAATTTTGGCTTTCGGGTAGATAGTTGTACATATTCCCTCCATTCATCCATTGCTTCTCCTTTTTCTTCACTTACCAATTGTTGTTTTTACCTCGCATGGGTAATACTTGCTAATACTTGCATTTCCCACACTCATTCTAGTTTCTGCAATATCCTGAGCTATTATTTTATCTAAGTTTGATTTAACTATTTTTGTGAGCTCAGTAGACACTTCTGTCCCCTTCCTATTTCTTTGCTTTTGCAATGTATGAAGTCATAGATATGAGAGTAATTTTGTATGCTTGTAGGTTTTTTTGTGAGAACGTCAGGTTAAATATATATATATATATATATATATATATATATATATATATATATATATATATATATATATTAGGTTTTGAGCACATTTGTTTTGGTTTTTGGTGCCAATAAACTTACTTTGACTACTCACACTTTTCTCCCTTGCCAAATTTCAAATTTTGGCTTCCGGGTAGATAGTTGTACATATTCCCTCCATTCATCCATTGCTTATCCTTTTTCTTCACTTACCAATCATTGTTTTTACCTCGCATGGGTAATACTTGCTGATACTTGCATTTCCCACACTCATTCTAGTTTCTGCAATATCCTGAGCTATTATTTTTTCTAAGTTTGATTTAACTATTTTTGTGAGCTCAGTAGATGCTTCTATCCCCTTCCTATTTCTTTGATTTTGCAATGTATGAAGTCATAGATATGAGAGTAATTTTGTATGCTTGTAGGTTTTTTTGTGAGAATTAATTAATCAATCAACAATTTGATTGCCCATTGCTATAGTGTAGCATAATTTAAGAGATGGATAGCTAAGGAAGCCATAAGAAGTGTGAGAAGTTGGGGACTAGTAAGGTCACACCAGTTCAAGTTGCTTTCATTGTGGACAAGAGTCTTGCAGAAAATCATTACATGAAGCCACTCGATATTCAGATCTGAGGTGGATTTTGTGCTTGGCGTAACTCATCTTAGACAGGTCACAAATTTTATCTCTTTTGTTTCTTTCTTAGCTTTTACATCAGGTTGTTCAACCAGGGGTATTGGTCAAGCTAATGGACGATATTGGCTTCTAAATCCATTTGATTTTAACTTTTACTAGTGGTGGTAAAATGTGTTTAGCACTTGTATTGATACTTAAAAGGATATAGTTTGTTAAAACAAACATTAGATATTTCAAGCTTTTTTTTGCAATAGATCCTTCTGTTTTTTTTAAATAAAATTCCCAATGCACACTTTTTATTCAAATTAATAGTAGTAAAATGAAGCATTATTTTCAAGCTCTTGTACTGGTCAGGTCCAATATCTGGGTTACATCATAGATGAGAAAGGAATGAATGTGGATCTAGCTAAGATCCAAGTCATTCAGGATTGGCCAGGCCTGACCACTCTCACAGAGCTTCGCAGGTTTTTGAGCCTTGCCAATTTTTATCGAAGATTTGTGTTTGGATTCTCCCATATCACTTGGCCTTTAAGTCAAGTTACCAAGGGTGGAGCAAAATAATTTTTTTTAGGTAGGAGTCCCAATAGAAGGTGTTCGTTGTGTTGAAGCACTGCCTCTTCTTAGCACCTGTACTCACATTTCCAGACCTGGAACATCCATTTTAAATTGAGATAAATGCCTCTGACTATGTTATTGGTGTAGTTCTCACCCAGCAAGGGCATCTGGTGGCCTATCATAGTGAGACATGCTCTGATACAATTTGGAAGAACCTCACATATGATAAGGAAATGTATTCTATCGTGTAGGCTTACCAAAAATAGAAACATTACATTCTCGAAAATGAAATGGTCATCCACACAGATCATCGACCTCTTCAGTTCATATAGACACAAAGGAAGTTAAAGAAGGATTGCATTAGAAGTGGTCTACATATATGGAACAATTCCAATTGAAATTGAAGTATAGGAAGGGCAACACCAATCATGTTGCAAATTTCCTCAGTCGGCCCCCAGTTGCAGCACTAACTACTATTCTCAACTCTTGTGGCCACGAGATCTTTGGATGGCTATAATTGAACAATAATGATCAATAGTTTGCCACCACTTACCAGATGCTAGTGGATGGAAAGAAAGCTCCAGACTTCCACCTCCATGATGCATTATTATGCTATTTGGCCCACCTTTACGTTCCTTCAAGCAAGCATGCCAAATTTATTGGGAGGCGGACTACAGTCGGGCCGCAGGACACTTTGGCATGGAGAAAATTGTAGCTGTACTACACAAGTATTTTTATTGGCTAAAAATCCGATAGGAAGTTGGAAAATATATCATATCCTGCACTTTTGTGCCATTGCCAAGCCAACCATCAAGAAGTAAGGCATGTACACTCCTTTACCTACTCCCAACCAGCCCTGGGAATCCATATCCATGGACTATCTGTTGGGCCTCCCTTCTACCAAGCATGGTAATGAATATGTATTTGTGGCCATGGACAAATTTTCTATGATAGCCATATTGTTGGCTTACAACAAGAGAATCACAGCAAAGGACACTGCCAAAATCTTCTTTGAATGAGTATGGGTAAATTTTTGAATCCCACAGACCGTTATATCATATGGGGATAGCAGGTTCCTAAGCACATTTTGGTTGAGCCTATCGACATTATTGGACACTTAGCTCATCAAGTTGATTGCATTCCTTCCAAACCGATGGCGAGGTAGATGTCGTCAAAAGCATGACAGTCCACATCCTATGCATGTACAACTCCAAACATCCATGACCTAGGATGAGAAACTTCCTTATGTGCAACACAACTATAACAGAACTGTCGGTAGCTCGACTGGACCCAGTCCTTTTCACGTGGGTCTGGGTTTAACATAATTACCGATCAAACGGGAACTATTACCTCAAAACGGGTACTCGAGCCCAAAAATCCCAAAAAAACATGAAAAACAACCCAAAAATAAAAAGTGTTGATTCTGCATCACCATTTTTTTTTCAAAGTAAATTTTCAATATTTTTTAAAATAACACTAAAAACAATAAAAAGCCATTTTGGTTGGTGAAAAAAACACATTGAAATCGAACAATGTTGATGCCAGACTAACATTTTTTTTTAGGGTACAAACATTTTTTTTAGGGTACATTTTCAACATTTTTTAATAATGACGTTAAAAATAAAACATCATGACTCTCAAAAATTTTAAATTTCCAATGATTTTCATGTATGAAATTAAGGATAAAATATCACATCTTTGAAAAGCCTTAAAATTTCAACGATTTTTAAGCATGGCATTAAATTTAAAATATCACTTCTTCGAAAAACCTTAAAATTCCAACAATTTTTAGTATATACACAACTTCTATAGATGCGCATATCCATTTGCGCATATAAAGAAGATTTGTATATACGGAGTTGCGCTTATATAGTGTCTAAAGTTCTGCATAGTTTCTGTATATGCACATGTCTTCTATATATGTACAACTTCCACGTACGCACATATCTTCCACATATTATGCACAACTTTCATATATGTGCATATCTTTTGTATATGTGTAACTTCCGTATATGCATATATTTTTCATATATGTGCAACTTTCGTATATTCATATATATGGAAGTTGTGCATATACAAAACTAGTGCATAACTTCTGTAATATACATATATGGCAACATACATATATGCACAATTTCCATATATGGATAACTATTTCTATATTTTTACTATTATATATATATATATATATATATATATATATATATATATATATATATATATATATATATATATATATAAGAGTACATATCTATTCTCAAGAAAATCTCATGATGCTAATGTCATTAAAACATTTCTATACAACTTAATAAGAAATCCTTCAAAGGTGTCATCATACTTATAACTTATGAGGCATGAAAAATGATGGGTTCCTATTCATAAGGAAACTAGGCCTAATAGTAAAATTTTAATATCAAAATAGAATTTTGATCCTAAAATATAAGTCCATGTTAGCCTTACCAATGTCAAAAAGTAATAACTAAGACAAAATCCAAAGTAATAACCTCTATGAGGTTTTCCTTTGAGGACCCAATAGTAGTAGAAACCAAACTTCCACCATGTTTTTTACCAAGCCAGTTGCATATGGTGACCAATAGGGATGAATATTTTTCTCAGTGCATGAACCATTTGTGAAGCTTGACACACTTTGCTTCATTGGCCTAGAGGGCTTGAGCCACATAAGTATGCATGTGTTAGTATAAAAAGTCAAATCCGACAGAAATAATTTGACTTCTTGAATGCCCATGCATACCTTCATGCACTAGTATACCGACGTTTCAAAACAGGAATAGCACTAGCGCTTCATGGGAGTATAGCACCGACATGGTGAAAATAAATTTTACGATTGACATTTCTTTGAATTTAACTTGTGTCCAGTGTTATCGAGTAGTATGTGTACCAGTGCTCCTGTTTCACCTAGCGCACCACTATCTTTAAATTAAAAACCTTGCAATGGTGCACCATGTTGTATATGCACCAGGGCATTTGGAAAAGGTCAGAGTACCGGGGTTTCATGGGAGTTTAGCACTAGAATGGTCAAAATGAATTTTATGACTGATATTTTTTTAAATTTAACACTAGTCCAATGTTTTCGAGTAGTATACACAATGATGCTCCAGAATTACCTAGCACGCCGTTTTTTTTATTTTTTGAAAAATAATCCTCGAATGGTGCACCATCGTCTATTAAGCATTGGGATGTACAATTCTATTAATGGAACTAGTGCTTATTATATGAGTAGTGCATTGATGTTTTTTGAATTAAAAACCTTACCATGATACACCATGTTTTTACATACCGAGGCTTTTGTAAAAAGGGAAAGCACCAATTCTTTATGTGAGCATAGTGTTAGAGTCGGTCTAGTTATCCCTCCACCAGAGATCAAAGCTCTTTTGCATTTCATGATTAGGTGTCCCACCAGTTTTGATCAGTTGCATTTCGTTAGGCATGCCATAACTCTGATGGAGTGGGTTATGTCATTCATTCCTCTCATGCTTGGCACTGCTGGTTCAGGCCTATTTATTAAAATAAGTCTTCAAAGGTCATTTACAATCATGTTTTAAATTTTTAGGTCTTAGGTCTAGGGTTGAGTCAATTTTGTCCTGAAAAAGTCTTAGAAGACCAGCAGGCCAGAGGGATGTCTTTGATAGATCATCACTTCAATAATTTTCATCATTGTACAACTGAATTAGGACTTCTCTTCAAAACTCTGTTTTGAAGATAAGTCGCCATCTCATTTTTGTAAAAATTGTCAAAATTTTCAGTTCTTCAAATCGTTCAAGTGCAGCCTTGGTCTCCTTTGCCAGAGCATATCAGAGCTATCCCTGCAAAAATTATCAAAGAAAATCATTATTTCAACCAATTTTAAAGGGGAAATCAAAAAGGTCAAAGCCTATTAATTTTCAAAAAGTGTCAACAGCCAAACATAAGAAAATGGGTTTTGGGTTAAGCAAAAATCAACAAGGAGTCTATATGAAGATATTTCTCCTCATTTGCAACCCATTCTACATTCCAAAAGCAAAGAGCATTGTGTTAAGGCGATTTTGTGAATTTGAGGGCAAATCGGGCTGTTTCCAAGGCGCGCTACGCATCAGGTTGGGCGCGCTACGCATCGGTGGCGCGCTACGCATCAGGCCGAAATTTTCAGTGTAATTTTGCACGGGCGCTATGCATCAGGGGCGCGCAGCGTGTTGGGTGAGGCGCGCTACGCATTGAAGTGTATGCCCAGAACTTGGCCAGAAATCACTAAAACGCCTCTTCTCAAGCATCAAATCATAGGTAGGCTTACATTCACGGCTTGTTCTTGGTTTTTGGACGGTTTATGTAAGAGATTATGATATATTTGCCATGGAAAACCAAGTATAAAAACCCTCCTTGTCCATTAATTTGCTGTAAGGATTTAAATGCCAAGATTGTTGTAGGGTTTCAAAAGTAAATGTTAACCAAGGTTCTCATTTTCCTATTTCCTTTTGATTCCCCATCCCCTATATTTACCAATATTTTCCCCAATAATTCCTCCTAAAACCCTACACTATTCTCCCTCAAATCCTAAACCCCTCCCTTCTACTACAAACATATTTTCATACCCTACCTCATCCCAAACCCTAAAACTTCAAGATTTTCATGTCCCTTCCCTTCCCTAAATTCCTTGTTTTATTTCCATTGTCCCCATTTCCCTAATGTTTCCCCTTTCCTAACATTTCCCTTGTATATTTGTGTCCCCTTGGTCACAGCATTTTGAGAGAAAGAAAAAGTCTACTATCAAATTTTGCACACAGTTGTATATCAGCATATATAACATGTCAGAGACCGAGTCAGCTTATGAGCAGGATTATGATAGTGATTCTACACCAGAGGTAAGTGTGCCAAGGAGGTATCACAAAGGTGGCAAAGGTGGTCGGCATGTTAGGGAGGAGCCTACCTCTTTGGCTCAATTGCAAGCTTGTCCACTTGAAATGGACTGTTTTCGGTATCTATCATGTTTTGAATACTGTGAGCGGATCTCACAAATCGAGCATCATCGGGAACTAGTCCGTTTATTTGTTCTACATTTGTAGGATGGTCATGTAAACCTTGCCGGAGTGAATTTCACCTTGTCACCCGAGACTATTGCTCAGGCCACTGGGATACCAAATGTAGGGGAGGAATGGAGTAAACGCCAGCAGTTAGACAGATTTCACTATGAGCCATATATTAAGCCCGGATGTGTAAGACACTTGACTGCAGTTTTTCCTTTCAGATTCCTAAGGGATGAGTATGCACCATTGATGAAACTCATCATTCGATATTTCAGTTGCGAGGGAAAATTCTCACGTCTCTACGTGTATCATGTCCGTTTGTTGATGCATTTTACAAGGGTACGTATGTTGAACATTCCATTTTTCATGTGTCGCAACATAGAGAGGATGGTGCCTTTAGTACAAAGGAAGAGCCCAACACATCAACATAAAAGCATCTATCATTATGCATTGATCAAAATCATAGTGATGCATCAGTTGGCACAGCAGGGCATTACTTGGGAGGATTTTATTTCTCGTGACCTTTTCACAGTGCCACAGCCACCTCCTGAGATTGTTCATGACGAGGGAGGGTCTTCACATTAGTTTGATACTCCTGAGATAGAGCATGTCAGCACTCCAGCATGTGTGACATATCAGCGAGGACATAGGGCCTTATTTGCATCTACACGACGAGTACTATCTCCACCCGGGGTGGAAGGGGTCTCGTTGACTTCATCAGCACAACGAGTGTTATCTCCACCTCATGTGGAAGGGGCCTCGCTTTCAACAGCAGCACCGCAGGTATAGGATAAGGGCAAGAAGCCCAAGCATGAGGAGAGGCCTTCAGGTGAGCCATCAGGTTTTGTTACTAGTCATGATGAGACAGCTTCATATATCAGGTATCTAGAGCAATGCAATAAACAGTTAGAGGACGAGCACACACTTATAGAGCTGCAACGAATCCGTGAAGACCGTAGGTTGGCCCGTAAAAGACCGGGTGACTTGACACCTGTGGCGCGGCAATTTGTGCTTGAGAAGTTCAACCGACACTTGGAGGGGTTGTTGGCGAAAGCCAATAGAGACAAAGACTTGCTTCGTCACATGAAGAATCATTACTGGGCCCGCATGCATGTTTGCAAAGCAAAAATTAAGATCCTTAAGAGGCGATTGAGCAAGGCACTAAAACGACGGAAAAGGCCCGATCCACTCCAAATTTTGGCCGAAGCCTCTTTGACTGAGCATAGTACTTGATTGGGGACCTCCAGCCCAAATTTCAAGAAATTTGGGGAAAATTTTGTCAATTTTGAAATTTTTATGTAAAAAACAGGTTTTTAGGCTCAACGCCTAGCGCGCCGCGCGCTACCTTGAAGATTGGGAGGTCCAAATCATGAAAGGTTTGGATTTTTGGATTTTTCATGATGAAATACATCTGCTCAGCCACTGCCAAGGCATTTCATCAAGGTTTGGGTCCCCAAAAGGTCAAAAAACATGCAAAAATTGACCTCACTGCCCCTTTTTGGACACACAGGTAGCAGCCTTGGGAGAATGCACCTTTGGAGGGGCATATGGACATCAAATTAGAAAATTCCACTTGGGTTGGAAAGTAAACATCCAGGGCTTTCCAACAAGCCAACCTAAGCTCAATTTGGATGTCGGGAAGTGCCCCAAAAGTAGGTGGAAAGGCGCGCTACGCGTAGGGCTCAGGCGCGCTACGCATCAGGATTTTTTGCACATTTTGCACCTTCCAGCTCAGGAATTCGCCCAGTTTTGACCAGTTTTGACTTGTGATGGGATTTTTCACCCTCCTTGATGTAATTAATGTAATTTTATGTTGACTTGACACTTATTTACCTATTCTAGATGATTCATTCATAAAATAGCAAACATTTAATGAATGAATTGGTTTCCTAGCTTATAGAGGCAAGTTGTTTTGACTGCCTAGATTATAGTGCTTTGTTTAGAATTGGTTGAAACAGCTCCTAGGATGATGAGCTCGACCCCTAGAGGCAAGGGAATGTGTTAGCTTGCCTATATTATGTATTTTCTTAGTCATTTTCAGGGTTGGACTCTTTGGGAAGAGGCTTTGAGACTTTATTGTACATTTTACTTCAGCATTTTGGCAAAGGGAAGACCAGGGATTTGCAGCACTATTTGGAATTCTTGTAGCTTTATGTCTTGATGGTGTGCTTCTTTCAGTACTTGTAAGTTTGTTATGTGTATCATTTTCCCTCTCATCTTCTGCAATTGTACAAATGAAGTGTTAATGTAGAATCCATAAATTTGCTATGCTCTGCCTTTAAATTTGTTTAATTTTCCATGTTTTCTTCAGTTTAAGGAGAACCCCTGCGCTTGCTTGCTCTCCTTAGCTCCTCACATGTCTGATCTATTCACCTCATCACTTTAAAAGCATCAAAACAATTTCCTACCTTGCTCCAATCAGACCTCTGCAGAAACTGTGTCTCATCCCCGCACCCAAAATTGCTTTTCCCTTTGATTCAACAAAAATCCCAAAAAATCACCTTTAAACCTCAGCACTTAATATCTAGCCTAAGATCAGTATTCCTTATTGGTCATCTCAGCCCCTTTGAAAACCTTTTGCCGAGATAGACCCGGAGAGAGCCCTCTCCTGTCCTCGTAGGGCTAGCTACGAGGCTGAGCGTGGTATGATGTTGCCTTGAGTTTTGCCTTCCTCAGCCTGAGGCGGATTTGAGTGCTAACATATAGCACCGAAATGGTGAGAATGAATTTTATGACAATATTTTTTTTTAAATTTAATCCTTGTCTGGTGATATTGAATAGTATACACAACGGTGCACCTTATATATGTACTGAACCGTTGGTTTTATTTGTATAAAAATTAACCCTGCAATGGTGCACCATTTTCTATTAAGCACCAAGGCCTTTAGTTCAAATAATGGTACCAGTGCGTATAATATAAGTAGTGCACCACTATTTTTAAATTAAAAACCCCACAATTGTGCACCATATCATTTATGCACAGCGTTGTCCATATATGGGTTTACCACTAGGGCATCATGAGAGTATAGCACTAGACTGGGAAAAATTAATTTTACGACTAACCTTTTTCTAAATTTTAACCCTTTTCCGATGCTATCGAATAGTATACACATCGGTGCACATTATATACTTAGTGCACCATTTATTTGTTATTTTTATAAAAAATAACACTACCATGATGCACCCATTGGAGAAATTTTGAGGTCTAAAATGGGCCTCAAACAAAAATGTACATCCAATACCAAGTTTATAAGAACCAATAGGATTCAAGATGATGATGTCAACCATGGGGGGTGATTCACCATTTTTTGAGTAAAAAAGTAAGAAGATTAAAAATATGAAATAAATAAATAACTACTTTTTCAACTCGTATTTTCAACTTATCTCCCTACAGTTTTACTTAAATTTAGATCAAGAGAACTCCTTGGATGCATAATTTAATTCCCCATCCAAGGAGTACTCATCTTGCATACTTTCTATGGATGCTGCTACATGAAAAATGAGAAACGCATGAGAAAACATGATCGCAATCACACATTCATGTATTTCTTATTTTTCATGTAGCAAGGTCCATCGAAAGTATGCAACATTGGTACTTCTTAGACAAAGAATTAAATTTCACATACTTGAGTAAAACCATAGGGATATAAGTTGAAAATATGAGTTGAAAAATATTTTTTCATTTTTCCCTCTCAAATTTTATGATGTAATCTAACCTTATTTTATTATTTCCAATATTATTTTATAATATTCCTTAGGAGGTCCATTTTAGACCTTAAAATTTCTATAACTATATGTTATTATGTGCCAATGTGTATAATTATAGTAACGCACTGATGCGTTAGTGTATTATAGATGCACTGTTAAAAGAATATGCTAAAACAACTGCCTGCATAACTCCACTAGAGACCTCCACCACAAATAGATTTTTGGGATATTTTTATATAGGCTTCCGCAAAAACCTTCATTACAGGGTCCTTTCCTTGTAGTGAAAACATTTCCAATCGTGCATACAACATCCATTGTTCATAGTTGAAATGGAAGTCCTAGAACCTTAAACCAAACTAGGACTATTCCCACTCTTTCTATTTGGGCATCAAATAAGGGCGACCACCTCTTCAGCACTTCCAAGGATGATGAAATCATCTAATTCCTTCCCGAAACCTAGTCGACCACCTCAAATGATTCAACGAAAAACATGAACCAACCTCTCACAAGTTTACATACCTAAAAAACCATTGTCGGAGTGTTCGACCATGCTTGTGTAATTCAATTTGTGAGCTCCTCGACCTTGTATGTTTTCCCTTTTGCATGAACCATAGCTTCCTTCTCACTGGTTTTGATAGCTTCATCCAGCCCAATATCTTCTCCAAAGACCAGATTTAGAGGGTTTGGTTTGATTTTGATGCACTTTCCCTTCTTACATATTCTCCTCACACTTAACGCTTCTTGTGACTAAGGGCCTATTGTCACGTCCTTATGTTGTTGCAAGGGATGAATTGATGTGTCTCGTTGGATTTCCTCCCCTCCCAATGGGGTTTTAAGGCATTGCCCTTCTTTAAACCTCTCAATAGGGTTTCGGTCAAAACTATGAACTACCTCAACAACTAACCCCTCAATAGGTTGTGGCCCCTCTTGATTTCATCCATACTCATGAGCTTCATCAATTATAGCTCTCCATTTTTCTACCTATAGAACACCACCTATTAGTGCATGATTTTCGCCCACATCTGATCAGAGCCAGAAATATTCGTTCTACAGACTGGAAAAATTCTACTCCCAGCATCGAGTACACCCCAAGGCATAGGAAAACCCTCACATACCCATGTCAATTTAGGCACTAAAATAGCCTCTAAAATGTCACTAGCTAGCTGAAAATATGATAACCTCTTATTCCTAGCTCACGAGTTTATCTAGATAGAGTAGTTATCTGTCAAATTCGACCCATAATTGACCAAGTCCAACCAAGTCCCCATATTCCCACAATGAAAGCCTCCTAAAATAAGTCCAAACTATCACTGTACTCTCCATGAAAAAAATCCCCTAGAAAATCCCCAAGCTAGACCCTCTGCAAATTATATAGGTAGTTTTGTGGTTTCCAGACTGAAAAAAGAAAAATGTGCACCGGAGACTAAGAAATCTCTCCCTAACATATCAACATCCTTCAATTAAATAATTATGGTTATACTCAATAATAATTTTAATTATTTTAAATACAATTTTTAATTAATTTTAATATTTGTAAATTTTCCATAAAAATACTTTAAATAATAATAATAATAATAACAATTTCATTAAGCCTCTAGGTTTAGTTCAATTGGTCAAGTTCCTGTCATTAAATCACTTCGCTATTCATAGGTCACGTGGTCAATTTTCCTCGACGCTCTAAGAGTTAGGCTTCATTAATGAGCCAACAAGAAGTGATTCCTTCGATTGGATCTGCTTGGAGCAATATTTTGTCAACATAGTAGTCAGCGATGTTTGGAGCCTTTGAATCACATCCAAAAAAATATAAATTCCATTAAAATAATTAAAAATTTTCATAATTAAATAATGGGAAGCAATAATATATATTTTGGATGGTGAGATTTGTTATAAGCTCATTCAATATTTTATAAGTATGATGTTTTGTTTCAAAGGATTTGTTTTATGTATTAATGATTCTTTTAACTTTTATTTTATTTGTATGTTAAGTTTTTTTTGGGTGAATATATGATTTAAGTTTATCTATATATGAAATATTATCTCTATGTGAGATTGTTTTGGTGAATGTATGGTCAAAATTTTTAATATGATTGTTTTAAAATGATGATATTGTTTTGGATATATATATATATATATATATATATATATATATATATATATATATATATATATATATATATATATATATATATATATATATAGATATATATATATATATTGTAAGCTTGGTGGTACCTTTCCATTAATTTTCTAACATAAAGTGGGTTACATCCATATGTCTGAAGGTTAGGTGGCCTCAACCTTCCCAAAGGGAAACTAGGTATATTGGCCATCTAACTACAAAATATGCCATATAGAAACAAAAAATAATAAGTCTAACAAGTCATGCTATATATGTCTAAGAGTCTTTGTTCTTCCTATTTTCTAGATACCGATAAATGTTACTACTATTATGCGTAAGAATTTGAAACTACTTCATACAAAACTATAACTAGGGATGCACATCCACTACTCATCATTAGCTGAA
This sequence comes from Pinus tabuliformis, assembly GCA_031772625.1. Classification (NCBI taxonomy): domain Eukaryota; kingdom Viridiplantae; phylum Streptophyta; class Pinopsida; order Pinales; family Pinaceae; genus Pinus; species Pinus tabuliformis. The sequence continues at coordinate 1,865,706,496 of CM062816.1, forward strand.
TCCACTGGAGCAAGGTCCTTCACAATGGAACCTGGCAGTTATGTGTGGGGAATATGGGGTATATGTTTTTCTATGCGGCTAAGATGACCATTCTACTGTTGCAATTGAAACTGGATGTTTTGAAACTCTTTGATATAATCTAAGGGGTACAAATCCATATCAAGTGGGAACTACTCCAAGGCTTTTCCAGAATGTTCTTCATCATCCAAAATAGGTGGACTATTTTTTTATATTGAGAGGATCTGCCACGAGTGTGGCCAGGTTCAAGAATCAAAGTTTTCGATTATTCTAAATCAATTTTGAATCCCTCCTAAGTCTGTCATATCTCTTCTTCCCAATCTACGATAACCTGCTTGACCAGATTTGAACTGCTTGATTAGTAAACCTGAGTGGCTTCCTGAATAATATGGGAGGTCAGTTTGTGCCGACGCATAGTCTCCCGGGATGAGCTGAGTTGACTAATCTGAGAAGGGGAGGCTTTCCTCTATTTCCCTTGGCCATGGTCTTCATGGCCATTCCTTCCTTTACCAGAGGCCCGACCATATTTTGGCTCCGACCAGTCAAATGTTGTCTTGTGTCGAGATCTGGAGGTCGACCCAAACAAAGTCGAATCTTAGAAGCACAAAGCTACCAAGGGTCACTCAAGCCTTGAAGAATTTTCAAAGAAATTACAACATAAACCAACCAAATAAGGAACCAATTCTGAAGCTTGTTGTCAACTGGCAGACAACACAACATAACAGGCCCGCTTCTACCATTGTTCCACTAATGCCCACTGACAGGCCTAAACTCACGTACAACACCATTCACAAGAAAAACCCATAATTATCCAAGCTAGTCTCATGTTTTATTGATTCAACCAATAGAACTGTGAACTGAAGAAAGAAAGAACATTTAATCCATGAGCTGCTCCTTGACCACAACCCACATACAACATTACATCAAAACCAAATGCAGTATGCCCTAGTTTCAAAAATGAAACCGAATTTCCCATAGTCAGGCCTATACTGACAGAAATTGAGCTAAGAATTTCCCCTTGACCAAGACCCCCCCACATATAGACAACAGACCCAGATACAACATACCCTATCCACTAAGGCTGGACTGACACTAGACATTTCCAACAGAGCTCCCCAAACCACAACCCTATACCGACTAAGACTAGGTCAATGTTTACAGGAAGCCTTAGCCCTATTTTGAACCCCTTCACATTCAAAATACTCGAGATGCAAATAGAATTGGCCAGAGACCAAGACCCTTACGATTTCGCCATAATCCAAGTAGGGATTACAACGATACACAGAGAAGCCCATTGACCAAACCCTACGTGAGCCCATACGCGACAAAAAAATATCATAGACCACAGACAAAAGAACATAAAACACTGATGACTCAACACATAACAAAAATCATAACATGCCATGCTCCAGGAACTTGCGATTCCAATCTTGCCAAGTTACTACAGTACTATACATCCCAAAGACCGGAAGGTAGATACACAGATCCATATATTGAGAGGGATAAAAATTAAGAGTGGGGACATACCAGCTACTGAGTCTGAGACCAAAAGGAGACTGAAACCGTGTTCTCCCCAAAATGAACAACCTAGACTAGATCCACAGTGCAATGGAAGAGGAACTCACCTTAACACCTATCTTAATGGCTCTACCACCTTCAGGGTTGGAAATAAAACTTCGCATGCACACCGCCACCTCTCCAAGTGTTGCATGCATGCAGAGGGTGGTCGTAGATATCTTGGAGATATGCATTAAATAGTGGGCCAAGGCGTACCAATTGGGTCTAGCTCACACCCTACTCAGGGAAGTTGGTTTCGACTCTCCTCATGTTGTTGATTGTCTTTGTTATCTTGCTCCAAAATACCTTGGAGGGAGATCGGTTCTTCTTCTAGGGTGTGTGGAGGCCATGCAATATCTAGAGATCTGCCCAGATGTGAGCAACTCCAATTTGCTAAAAAATTTGCAAATTTGTTACCTTCTCTTCAGACATGTGAAGTCAGGAGTTAGTCAAACAATAGGAGGAGCTCTCTTACTTCCTACACCATATGTGTGATACACCATCTATAGTTGAGATTTTCCCTTCGTGTTCCCTGGTTTAGCTTCTTGACAATGTCCACCACCAATCTTGAATCCCCTTTAATCACTATCCTCTTGTAATCGGTTCTTATAGCAATGAGAAGGCCCTATTTGATTGTAGTAAACTCAGCCTCATTTTTACTAGCATAACCACAATCTACATCGAAGACAAGTCTGCTTCTCTTATGATCATCCCTGAAAAGGACACCATACCCAACATTTTCTGGGTTACCTTTCGAAGCGCCATCAAAGATTAACTTAATGAATCCATTCGGGGGCACTGTGAAATGTTGGGGTGACGTGGTGGGGGGAGTTAAGACTTTCCAGGAGCTTGGGGCTATCATACTTGTAGATAAGTTCAACATTTTAAGAATTCTTTCTTCGTGAGGGCCTGTCTACCAATCATCTAGATGCAATTTTTCCGAGAGAATTGTCTTTCGAATATTCTGAGTTATACCTGCCCAAATTACTTCTTGAGGGGTTTTCCTGTCTTTAAATATTCTATTATTTCTTTCTTTCCAAATGGCCCACAATAAGAACCCTAAAGCTAATTCCCATGCTTGTTTTAAATTGGGCTCGAAAAAATGCCTTTAGGCCATAAAAGTATGGACTCCTTCATTCTCTATGGATCCCTATCCATGTGGCCAAATAGATCCCCTAGCTGATGCCATTTTTGGACTGCAAAAGGGAAAGTGTTTAACAGATCTTCTAGTTTCTCATTGTGCTGGCCACATAGGAAAAAAAATTGATGGACCCTGGAAGCCTCTCTTTTGGAGTTGATCCCAAGTAATAATTCACCCTCGACATACCAACCATAAAAAGTGAGCTATTTTTTTCCAGAATCTACTCGTCCAAATCTTCTTCCATACGGGACACTGATGATTTTGGGGTTCTTCTGCTCTGAGCATGTATGCTTCCTTAATATTGAATGAACTCCAGGTCGAGTAACCCCACCGAAGAATGTCCTTGCCCTCTTGATAGGTTATTTTCCTTGATTGAATTTCTTTGTCCATAATTTTCCATTGCTTAGAGGGAGGTGGATTTGGCCAATCCATTAACTCTTTCCACTTTCTCCAACCAGAGCTTGGTTGAGAGGCCTTCCAAAATTGGTCAATTGTATAGTAATTATTGCATGTTATGTAGAGGAAGATGTCCCCTAGATCTAGACGACTGAACAATTTTTCTGTCTACTGCCAAGAGTCTTGTTAGAATAAATTTGTACGTCCATTTCGAATTTCCCAGAAAAAATGTTGATTGATAAGGTCCCTGTTCCTTGTAGCCAAGTTCTAGATTGAAGATCCCTTGGGGGGATCCCTATATCTAAGGATATCTTTTGTTTGAATCAACATACCATATTTTTGGGTCCAAATTTTCTTCCATAAATTTGCTCCCCCTTCTAAATTTTTTATGTTTATTTTAAAATTATGAATTTATATAAATAAATATGATTCTTCTTAATAAATCTTCTTTTATAATATAAATATTGGTGCAAATATTTTTATCAAATTCTAAATTATGAAAAATTGTTTTATAATTTCTTAAAATATTATGTTAATGTAATTGGAAGTATTAACTACTTGATTTAGTAAATGGAAGACATAATTTTCTTTTAATTATTTGAAGTCTTACATTGATGTGATTGAGAATATTAACCATTTAACATTGATTTAGTAACTAGATGACATAACATGTTTGGAGTTTTTATTTAATGTTTAAGTTAATAATTAATGTACCATACGATTTACTTCAAATGTAAATCAATCTTTTTATATGATTGTATTTAATGGTGATAATTTTTTTAGTATTTTGAATAGAAAAATTAGGTTGGATTTTTTATCATTATACAAATTAGTACATTTACATAACTATAGAAAAAGAATTTGCTATAAATTATTGCTATTTAGGTATTAAAGTTGATGGTTACATTAGAATTAGTGAAGGCTATTAAATATTTATGTTAAATTTTTTGATCAAAACTTTAATGGCATTGAATTGAAGTTTCCATTTATACTTATTGTTTCTCCTTGCATAGAAAAAAGTTTGAGCTAAGAATTAAAATAATTCTAGAGTCATGGTAAAAGTTCAAATAGTAGTATATGTAATGGCAAATCTTGTAGGATTCTATGATAAATAAATGTAAGAAAGTGAGAAAAACTTTCTTCATTTTGATGTTGAAAATGATATGTTTTCCTAGCAAGCACAAATCTCCTATTGATTTGGGGAACGAGGTGGCATACCCTATTCTAGAAGAGGATGCTCTTGAAGATGGAATGTGTTGGCAATAGATAAGTCCTCTCAGATGGAAGAAGAGTCAAATTTGAGTAACCCTCCTCCTCTTCCCTCGTTTAATATTTCCAATACCATTGATTCCTTATGTTCTATGGCTTAGGGGACTGTTCCTTCTAGTCGTTTCCCTATTTTTATAGATACTCCTTTCCCTCGGCCATCACATTCTGCAATACAATGTTGTTGAAATATTAATTTCAACCGCACATTTATTGCAGTGTGGTTTTGGCAAAACCACCCAGACTTCCCCGCACCACCTATTGGCAAAAGTGGTATCCGTAAGAAGGGCTCCGAACACCCCGATCAATTGACACGCGTCCAGTGTACAACTCCGAAACCACCAATTCCCCGGACATTAAACTTAGATTAAGTTGTGTGAGTTTGGTGTGCGAAATGCATCCGATCAAGTCAATGGACCAGGATCATTTTCAACCTGCCTGAACTTTTTGGGTGTGACCGCCGACGTTGTCAGTAAATCAATTAATGTAATTTAACGTAGTCCGTAGAATGTTTGGTAAAAGTTTTAAATTTTAATAGTTTTCAAAAACCACTGAGGTATGGGCAAGTCAACGCCTTATTAAATCCTTTTGGTTTTGGTATATGTTTTTTTTTGTGTATTCATTCGCATATGTAATTGTAATGTGTAATGGAATGAAAAGAGGGTTTGCGGCAGCAAATGAAAAACAGGTGAGCACAGCAGTGCGAAGAAAATGAAACCAGAGCAGGGGTTAATTTTTCCAGAGAAGGCATTTTGAAATGTGCAGACAGCCCATATAAAATTTTATTGGTGGATATGTAATGCATCAAGTGCAGAAGCGTGAAAAGGGTGAAGCAAGTTTTTTTTGTTTTGTTATAATGAAAACATAAGATTTTCTTTTACAGTAGTAAAAGTAAGTTTTCTTTTTCACACAACAGTGAAAAGAGTTATGTAAATTTTGTTTTGTTGGGAGTTTGAAATGTAGTGCGAATGTAATCATGTTATGTAAGGAAATTTTTATTTTTACAGCAGTGAATATAAAATTTTTTTACATAGCAGTGAATGAAGATTTTACACAGCAGTGTAAAATTATTTGTAAAAGAGGCAGAGTAATTTGTTTTTGGTGAAAGTTCTTGGTGAATCTCTCTGAGAGAGAGGAAGAAAGTTGTATCAAGCAGTTTATAAATTAATACAAGTTTATTTTGGCTAAGAAACTCTGCTTTGTTTAGAATTTTTTTTTTGGAGCTTCCCTGTGTTAAAGATCCTGTGGCAAAAACAGAGCATTTTCTTTGTTCAATTAATTTATGTTTGAAATTACCAGAAATTTCCAACATGTTATCGGAGCAGATCCAGGCTCTTTGAAGGTGTAAAGAAGCTGAAGGAAGGTTCCTTTTGTTGCAGCAGTAAATCCTCTCCAGCAAAGTGAAGTCTCAGGCAAAAGGATCCAGGTATTTCTCAGACCGGTTTTTGTGTTACTGCTGAAGAAACAGTCAATTTTTTTAATATACAGTCAAGGATTTAGAAGCATAGTTGAGAATGCAAGGAATGGCTAGCACAAGCATTAGCATGGGCATGTTTAATACTCAACTCCCACTGTTTAATGGGAAAAACTATGACTACTGGGCTATAACCATGAGAGCCCTGTTTGTCTCACAAGATCTATGGGAACTTGTTGAGGATGGTTTTGAAGAACCAGCAGATGAAAATCAGTTTAATAGATTAACTCAGGCAGAGAAGGATCTATTGAAGAGCAATAGGAAGAAGGATTCAAAAGCCCGTGTGTTTTTGTATCAAGCAGTGGACCAGAGTGTGTTTCCAAGGATAGCAGCAGCTAAGACATCCAAAGAAGCATGGCAAACCCTCAAGACAGCCTATCAAGGCATGGAGAAAGTGAAGACAACAAAACTACAGTTGCTGAGGAAAGATTTTGAGAATCTGAACATGAAGGAGTCAGACAATATTGACTCATTCTTCACACATGTGATTGGTCTGGTCACACAGATAAGGACTCATGGAGAAACTCTTGAAGAAAGGAGGATTGTGGAGAAAATATTGAGGGTCCTACCCTCAAAGTTTGATGTGATTGTCACCACCATAGAAGAGACAAAGGATCTCTCAAACTTTTCAGTTGATGAACTTCATGCATCACTGATAACACATGAGCAGAAATGAAAACTCATCTCTAGAGCAAGCCTTCAAGACCCAGATGTCCTTTGGAAGAGGAAGAGGTCAAGGCAAAGGAAACAAGAGAGGAAGAGGCAGAAGCCAGAATAGAGGTGGAAGGAACAGTTCAGCAAATGCTCAAGGAAGAAGCAACAATCCAAATCAGAACCAAGGCCAAGGCAGCAACCAACAAAAAGGACAACATCATGCTCAAGGACAAAGGTATGAAAAATCCAATGTCCGATGTTATTATTGTAAAAAGTATGGGCATTATGCAAATGAATGTAGGAAGAAGCAGCATGATATGAGTAATAGACCAAATGAAAATGTCACTAGAGAAAACATCAGTCAAGATAATGTGTTGTTAGCTTGTAACATGGCTGAAACAAACAGTGAAGACATATGGTTTTTAGACTCGGGTTGCAGCAACCATATGACAGGAAACTTAGCCCTGTTTTTTGCCCTAGATAAATATGTGAAATCAGAAGTCACACTAAGAACTGATAGCAAAATTTCTATTATGGGAAAAGGAGAGGTAAAAATATTTACAAAGAAAGGTGAGAAGAAAACCATAGCAGATGTCTACTATGTTCCTGGAATGAGATGTAACCTCTTGAGTATTGGACAACTTGTCCATAAGGGGTACAATGTTTTCTTTGAGAATGATGTATGCACCATTATGGATAGAGCACCCAGCAAACGATGCATTGCTGAAGTGAAGATGACAAGGAACAGGATGTTCCCTCTCAGAATAAGGGCAGATTTGAAAAACAAAGAAGTAATTGCAGCAGTTACCCAAGAGGCTTTCCAAAGTGTACCAAAGGATGAAAATTGGTTATGGCACTTGATATTTGGACATCTCAACTTTGGAGGTCTTAACCTGTTGAGTAGGAAAGGAATGGTAAGAGGATTACCATTGATAGAGAAACCAGACAGCCTTTGTGAAGGTTGTATCTTGGGGAAACAACATAGAGAAAGTTTTCCATCAGGGAAAAGCATAAGGGCAAAGGCACCCTTAGAAATTGTCCACTCAGATTTGTGTGGACCGATGCAAAATCCATCTTTAGCTGGTAGCCAATATTTTCTAACAGTCATTGATGATTTTACCAGAAAGACTTGGGTTTATTTCCTTAAGAACAAAAGTGAAGTGTTTGAAAAATTTCGAAATTTCAAGGCACTTGTGGAAAACCAAAGCGGGCTGCATGTCAAAGTTTTGAGAACTGACAGAGGAGGTGAGTACATCTCCAAGGAATTCCTACGGTTTTGTAGAGAAAATGGAATACACAAACAGTTTACAGCTAGGTACACCCCGCAGCAAAATGGAGTTGCTGAAAGGAAGAATAGGACCATCATGGATATGGCGAGGAGCATGTTGAAGGCAAAGCATTTGCTAAATGATTATTGGGTTGAAGTTGTACATTGTGCAGTTTACATTTTGAATAGGTGTCCTACAAAAGTTGTGATGAACAAAGTGCCGAAAGAAGCATGGAGTGGGAGAAGGCAAGGAGTCACCCACATGAAAATTTTTGGATGTGTGGCCTATGCACATATTCCAGATCAGCTAAGGAGGAAGTTGGACAGCAAAGGGGAGAAATGTATTTTCATTGGATATAGTGAGGAATCCAAAGCTTACAGGTTGTATATCCCATCCACCAAGAAGTTTTTTGTCAGCAGAGATGTTCAATTCATTAAGGAGGAAGCTTGGGATGGAAGCATAGAGAAAACAGTGAATGTTAAAAACTGTTTGTCTCATGATGATGATGATGAGGAGGTGGCTGAAATACATCCCCAAACAGCAGCGCCAACAGAAGGACAGCAAGGAACACCCTTGAGGATAAATGAAAATGCTTCTCCAAGCACACCACAAGCACTTGCACACCAAATGAAAGAGGTAAGAAGTTCAGAAATTTAAGTGACATTTATGATGAAGGTATGAATTCCCTGTTTGCTTTGTATTGTCATGTTTATGACCCTATTCATTTCGAAGATGCAATTAAAGATAAGAAATGGATAGAAGCTATGGATGAGGAGATGAATGCCATAAAGAGAAACAAGACATGGGATTTGGTTGAGCTACCAAAAGGTAAAGAAGTCATTGGAGTGAAATGGGTCTACAAGACCAAGAGTAATGCTGAAGGCAAAATAGAAAGACACAAAGCAAGGCTGGTTGTCAAAGAGTACAAGAAACAGTATGGGAGATATTATGAGGAAACTTTCGCACCGGTTGCAAGAATGGAAACAATGAGAGCAGTGTTGTCCATAGCAGCACAAAACAAATGGAAAGTTTACCAAATGGACGTGAAGTCAACATTCCTAAATAGAGTGTTAAAGTAGGAGGTTTACATTGAACAACCTCTAGGCTATGAGAAGAAAGGTGAAGAGTACAAAGTGTGCAGATTGAAGAAAGCTCTTTATGGGCTGAAGCAAGCGCCAAGAGCATGGTACAGTAGGATAGATTCCTATCTACTGGAGAATGGATTTGACAAATGTGAGGGAGAACCCACAATCTACATCAAAGAAAAAGATGGTAAATTGCTAATTGTTGTATTATATGTTGATGATGTTATTTTTACAGGTAATGATGACTACCTCATTGAACAGTTCAAAACAGTGATGAAAGAAGAATTTGAAATGACTGACATGGGTTCGCTGAGATACTTCTTAGGAATAGAAGTAGATCAAAATGAAAATGGAATTTTTATCTCACAGGAAAAATATGTAAATGAAGTGTTGGAAAGATTCCATATGCAAGAGTGCAAGCCAGCAATCACTCCCACAATAATGGGATTAAAACTCAGCAAAGAGGACAGCAGCAAGGATTTTGATCCTAGCTTGTATAAGAGCATAGTTGACAGCCTTATGTATTTAACTGCAACTAGGCCTGACACAATGTATGATGTTAGTTTAAATTCCAGATTCATGGAGAGGCCAAAGGAAGCACATTGGCAGGCAGCAAAAAGAATTCTGAGGTATGTTAAAGGTACTAAAAGGTTTGGCATTTTATATACAATCTCAGAATGTTCAAATTTAGTTGGATACACTCATAGTAATTGGGCTGGAAGTGTAGATAATTGGAAAAGCACTTCCGGTTATGTTTTTCACATGGGTTCAGGAGCCATTTCATGGGCTTCTAAGAAGCATTACATTGTAGCATTGTCTACAGCAGAGGCAGAATATGTGGCAGCTACAGTAGCAACATGTCAAGCAGTTTAGATGAGAAGGATGTTGAGGAGCTTAGGCCAAGAGCAGGCAAAAGCAACGGTGATTTTTTGTGACAATAGCTCAGCTATTGCATTATCAAAGAATTCGGTGTTTCATAAGAGAACGAAACACATTGACACTAGGTTTCATTACATCAGGGAATTGGTGAGCAATGGAGAAATTGTTCTACAACATTGCAGGACTCAGGAACAGATTGCAAACATTTTGACAAAGCCATTGGACCAGAAAAGCTTCGAATTTTTGAGGGAATGTCTGGGTATGACTAATAAACCAGCAGTTGAAATTAAAGGGGAGTGTTGAAATATTAATTTCAACCACACATTTATTGCAGTGTGGTTTTGGCAAAACCACCCAGACTTCCCCACACCACCTATTGGCAAAAGTGGTATCCGTAAGAAGGGCTCCGAACACCCCGATTAATTGACACGCGTCCAATGTACAATTCCGAAACCACCAATTCCCCGGACATTAAACTTCGATTAAGTTGTGTGAGTTTGGTGTGTGAAATGCGTTCGATCAAGTCAATGGACCAGGATCATTTTCAACATGCCTGAACTTTTTGGGTTTGACCACCAACATTGTCAGTAAATCAATTAATGTAATTTAACATAGTCCGTAGAATGTTTGGTAAAAGTTTTAAATTTTAATAGTTTTCAAAAACCACTGAGGTATGGGCAAGTCAACGCCTTATTAAATCCTTTTGGTTTTGGTATATGTTTTTTTTTGTGTATTCATTCGCATATGTAATTGTAATGTGTAATGGAATGAAAAGGGGGTTTGCGGCAGCAAATGAAAGCAGGGGTTAATTTTTCCAGAGAAGGCATTTTGAAATGTGCAGACAGCCCATATAAAATTTTATTGGTGGATATGTAATGCATCAAGTGCAGAAGCGTGAAAAGGGTGAAGCAAGTTTTTTTCTTTTGTTGTTTTGTTATTGAAATGTATTCTCCAGCAGTATGAATATAATGAAAACATAAGATTTTCTTTTACAGTAGTAAAAGTAAGTTTTCTTTTTCACACAACAGTGAAAAGAGTTATGTAAATTTTGTTTTGTTGGGAGTTTGAAATATAGTGCGAATCTAATCATGTTATGTAAGGAAATTTTTATTTTTACCGCAGTGAATATAAAATTTTTTTACATAGTAGTGAATGAAGATTTTACACAGCAGTGTAAAATTATTTGTAAAAGAGACAGAGTAATTTGTTTTTGGTGAAAGTTCTTGGTGAATCTCTCTGAGAGAGAGGAAGAAAGTTGTATCAAGCAGTTTATAAATTAATACAAGTTTATTTTGGCTAAGAAACTCTGTTTTGTTCAGAATTTTTTTTTTGGAGCTTCCCTGTGTTAAAGATCCTGTGGCAAAAACAGAGCATTTTCTCTGTTCAGTTAATTTATGTTTGAAATTACCAGAAATTTCCAACAAATGTCCCATTTTGCAGGCCTCTCTATCTTGCACCAATCACCTTTTTTATTATAAAAGAACTATAACATCACTTTTTATTTTAAAAACATAAAAATTCATAACAATGCAACAAAGAGCATTTATGTATATGAGAAGTATACATGGTATTTTAAAAACCATAAAAATTTATGAATTTGTTTAAATAAATGCATGCACTGCATATAAGATATCAACTCATTGCAAATTTAATGTTCACTTGAAATATATAACATTTTTATATTCATAAAGAAAATAGGTTACTAGTGTGTCTTATTGTAATGAACAAACTGAAGGTGTCTCTACGTTTAGCACATGGTAGGGTAAATATAAAAGACCGCATCAATGTTCCTAAGTAAACATAATTCTTTAATGTGTTTTACTATCAAGTCCATTGTGATAGGGTAAAAAAACAAAAAATACCAAATCAAATTCCATTATCATAATTCATTCAATTGGCACTTCCAATCTCTTCCACAAACACCAATGCTTAGTCATGACCGCCTCATTTCTTTCTCAATTTTCTTGTTTTACCATTCGATTCAATTATTTTTTTACTTTTAGAAATGGAATATATTTTCTTTTTACTTGTAAACCATGCCTCCTTTTTGTTGATGCCTTTTCATGGACCACCTTTATATTTCTAGGTTTAGCCTTTAAAAACAACCCTTTTCTTTTGTTTTCCCTCCTCTTTCCATAATCCACCATGTGTTATAGTTCCATTTTATCAATTGAATTTTCATGCTTTTATAACAAATAATTATATTTTATAACAAATAATTATATTTATAATTTATGTAGAAATCTATATCATGCATATATTTTTCATTTTAAAATTGTCTGTACATTCTACACAATCTCTTGCCCTACATAAAACTCTTGCCTTACATAAATTCTCCATATTCCACACTTCAAACTCCGCATAAAAGGTTCTCTCACATAATAATTGTTTCACACTCAGTGGTTTCAATGAGGATTATGGTGTAGAATGCTCAAGAGTATTCATGCCCCACACATTTTCCATCTGGCTTAAATGGATTGATTGTCATTTTCCTATTTTCCATCTGGTTTAATATGGATTAATTGTCATTTTCCCATGAACCACTAGCATTTGCGATTAACTTCCATTTATGATTTGTGCATGTCAAGAAGAAGGTGGTAGATTATGAAACATTGTTTTATAAATGATATCCCTGAATTAAGCTTTAAAACAACCAAAGCTCCATAATTCATGAAGTGATTCTCACGTATATCAAATTGCATTAAGAGAATAAGAATAATGGTACATAGAGAAAGAAAAGACCCTTTTTGCGGAGATATTTTCAATTCCTTTGCACAAGAAGATAATGACTTCCATTGACATATTGCATATCAATGGTTCTTGAATCTAACTCTTGAACAAAAAATTCAAAAACAATCCAAACAATTAGTTTCATAGAAGTTGGGTGCATACTCAAAGTGTTGAATTTCAATGAACCTTTCTTTTCAATTTAATTCAAAGAACAGAACAATTTGAGTAAGAGTCTAAGGAAAAAACTAAATCTTGTTAATTCGTCGACAAATGTTTCTATATCGACCCCAGGTAGGTGGATGTCCCATTGTTGACTTTAAATTTGTAATATATTTGCTCATTTATCAACGGCCGCGATTGAACCTAGAGGGAATATGCTCCGTTTGAGTGCTCTCTCGATGCTTCGTTTGAGTGCGCTCTATCGATGGTTGTGGTGCAGCGGAGCAAGAAGCGGTGGAACCGAAAATGATTTTTGGTGAATTGAAAATGAAAATAGGTTGGCGGCGACTCTCGAGTGCCCACACTACTAGACGCATTCATAACATCTCCAACCATTGAAAAAAAATAAAAGTCGAACTATTGATTAAAAAAATAAAAAAAAAATAAAATAACAACTCAAAGTAATTGATTCACAATAATTGAATTTAGGGCTCTGTGATCCATCTCAATTTTTGAGAAGATTTTTCGGTGAAAATCACATAGAGATACTTTTGTCAACGCGTTTCGAACCAACCAGTGTGGTTCATCGTCAGGACAAGTTGAGTGAACAGATCTTGCATTGCACGTTAAATAGATAGGGCAGAATATCCAATGACCCACTTTTCTAGACAGGTAACGGCTAGAATGACAACAGCTAGAAAGACGGGGAAACAACAAGTTTGACTTTGATAAGGGGTAAAAACTTTATTTATTTAAATAAGTTAATTTAATATGCATGTTAACGTAAATGGATCTATTTTATAATATTAAAATGATTGATGAAAGTAGGGATCCATTATTAGTTTAATTTAATTATTAGAAATAAACTTTTAAAATTTTAATTTAATTATTGAGAATCATTACAGAAATATTATAATTAAAATTAATTAATATTTTAATGTATTAAAATATTAATTATTGATTTTAATGTATTAATTATTTTATTGATTTTATAAAACTGAATTTAAAATATTTATGACATTAAATATAAAATATATAAAATAAATTGTTAATATATATATATATATATATATATATATATATATATATATATAATTAAAGATTTGTTTAATTCTCAATTTAATTTAATTAATAGAAATAAAGTTTTAAAATTTTAGTTTAATTGTTGATAACCATTATATAAATATTATAATTAATAGTTTAATGTATTAAAATATTAATTAATAAATAAATATATTAATTTACTTTATTATTACAATAATTAGTAAATAATCATTATACACATATTTAATTTTTAATATATCATTAATATTTAGTTATGACATCCATTTAGAGCTAAGTTATTCATGTGGTGCATTCTCCATAACAAAGTACTTGCAGGGATAATCTCCAAAAGCGAACTTATCATGGACCAACCTGGTGTATTCTCTGCAAACAGGATTCGGAATCTATTGATCACCTATTTCTTACATGTCCTATTACTATTGCTTTTTGGCAAGAGGTACTCACACTACTACAACTTCAATCTAGGTGGCAAGGTGCAGATATATTGGAAGCATGGCAATTGTGGTGGTCGATAGCACAGACACATAGGATCCGAAACCTTCCCATTTTGATTTGCTAGAGTATTTGGCTTCAAAGGAACAAACTCATTTTCTTTGGTATCTTACCTCGTTGGCCGCATGTCACAACTCACCTCATCTCTATTTATCATAGTATCCGAGAAGAAGATCGTCCCCACACAACCTGTAATATCTTTGCTTAGATTATTGGCAGGAATTTTCCATGGGCATATTTTGATGGCTCGGCATAGATACATGGTTGTGGTGGCGATATCTTACTACACATCACAAATAATCATTTCTATAAGATTCAGACGGGACTCGGGGATGGGACAAATAATTTTGCTGAACTCATTACACCCGTCGTTTATTATATTTTGCGCTTGAGAAGGTATGCCGTCGCATTCAGATTTTTGGTGATTCCAAACTCATCATAAACTGGTTTAACCAACAATCTGCATGTCACATACACACATTCCAGAATATTTTGGATGAGACTAAGCCGTTGAAAGCACAATTTGATTATATCTCTTGTCATCATATATACATGGAACATAATCAAGTTTCTGACAAACTATCCAAGGAGGCCTCGCACCAGCCATGGGGGCTCTGGATGATCCAGGAACATAATGATCAGGACTTCTACAAATATTATCATCGACCAGATGAGGACTTGCACCAGAATGGGGCCAACAGTTCCTGATTTATTCTTCTTTATAGGATTTTTGATGTATTTAAAAATTTTCTCTGTATATTTATGTTTATATTTTTCAAGAACATATCATATGTAATTATTAACAGTCTCCCAACTTGGGATAGATATTTTTTTGAAAGCACAACATAGACAGTGGCATGACCACACATACAGTGTATGCTTCTAGCATCGACAACATGTAATTTTCAACTTATTAATGAAAATTACGATTTTTCCTTGGGGAAGATTATTTAATTATGACATTAATATGTTCTCAAAATAAATAAATATATAACATTATTATAATATTTAAATAACCTTAATAAGAGTTTAATATAATATTAATGAAACATTAGTAATATATTAATTTACACATTTATATTGTCCTACCTATTAATTAATATATACATTAAAATATATTAACTATGGTTAACTATTGTTGACATGATCAACTATAGTCAACATGGGCATCATAGTTAACAATAGTCAGCATGACAGCCATGGTGAGCCATGCTTATCATGGACATCATGGGTTATATGTAGGCGAGCCTTAGTGAACCATAGTGAACTATATTCAACCATGGTGGATGACCATGGTTGACTAGGGTGGCCTATAGTGGATGGTCATTGTTAATTATAGTCAAACCCAAGAGAATAATATTAAGCTCGAGAGATTAATATTATAAACCTCATGAATTTATATTATAAAAACCAAGGTATTAATGTGGTTGACTATTTTAGGATTTATAATATTATCTCAATATGAAAATCAATCATCGTCAACCATGGTGAACCATGGTCCAATGTCGTATTATGATAAACATTGTCTCAATATGTAAATCAACCATGGTAAACCATTTTTATTTTAGCGTATATAATATTTATCATAGGGTTTATATACCTTGGTGTATAATATTTATCATAGGATTTAGCATAGGATTTTCTCGATATGAAAATCAATCATGATCAACCATGGCCCAAAATTGCATTGTGACGAAGATTGTCTCAATATGAAAATCAACCATGCTCCAATGTGGAATTGTGACAGAGTTTCCCTCAATATGAAAATTAATCATGGTCAACTGTGGTCTAATGTCACATTGTGACAAAGATTGTCTCAATATGAAAATCAACCATGGTCAACCATGTTTATTTTAGGGTTTATAATTTTATCTTATGGTTTATATACCATGGGTTTATAATATTAACCCTTTGGGTTTAATATTATTCCACTTAGTTTATAATATCAATCCCTTTAGTTTATTAATCTAAGGGTTCATATTCCTAAGGTATAATATTATTCATTAGGTTTGTAATATTAATCTTAGGGTTTAATGTGAATCCCTTGGGTTTATAATCATGGTCCAACATCATATTGTGACAAAGATTGTCTCAATGTGAAAATAAACCATGATCAACCATTGTCAACCATTTTCAACCATGATCAATCATGGTTAACCATGGTCCTATGTCACATTGTGGCAAGGAATGTTTCAATATGAAAATCAACCATGATAAATGATGGTCCAACTTCAAATTCTAACAAATATTGTCTCAATATGAAAATGAATCATGGTCGACCATGGTCCAATGTTGCATTGTGACAAAGATTGTGTCAATATGAAAATCAACCATGGTAAACCGTGGTCAGCTATGTTTATTTTAGGGTTTATAATATTTGTCTTAAGATCATGGTCAACCCTTGTGTTATGTCACATTGTGACAAATATTGTCTCAATATGAAAATCAATCGCGGTTAACCATGGTCCAACACTGCATTGTGAAAAAGATTGTCTCAATATCAAAATGAATCATGGTCAACCATGGTCCAATGCGAATTGTGAATAAAATTGTGTCAATATGAAAATCAACCATGGTCAGCTATGTTTATTTTAAGGATTATAATATTTATATTAAGTTTTATATACCTTGGGTTTATAATATTAATTCCTTGTGTTTAATAGTATTCCCTTGCCATGGTCCAACGTCGTATTGTGACAAACATTGTCTCAATATGTGAATCAACCATGGTCAACCATGTTTATTTTATTGTTTATAATATTTATCATAGGGTTTATATACCTTGGTTTATAATATTTATCTTAGGGTTTATCATAGGATTTTCTCGATATGAAAATCAACCATGGTCCAACGTTCATTGTGACAAAGATTGTCTCAATATGAAAATCAGCCATCGTCAACCATGGTCCAACATGGCATTATGAAAAATATTGCCTCGATATAAAAATCAGTCATGGTTAACTATGGTCCAACATTGCATTGTGGCAAAGATTGTCTCAATATTTAAATCAGTCATAGTCAACCATGTTTATTTTAGGGTATATAATATTTATCTTAGGGTTTATATATCTTGGGTTTATAATATTAATCACTTGGATTTAATATTATTCCCTTGGGTTTATTATTCCATTTGGTTTATAATGTCAATTCCTTAGGTTTATTAATCGAAGGGTTTATATTCCTAAGGTATAATATTATTGATAGGGATTATTAAATTAATCATAGGGTTAATATAAATCCCTTGGTTTTATAATTATGGTCAACCATGGTCCAACGTGACATTGTGACAAAGATTGTCTCAATATGAAAATCAACCATTGTTAACCATGGTCCAATGTCGCATTGTGACAAAGGTTGTCTCATTATGAAAATGAATCATGGTCAACCATGGTCCAATGTGACATTTTGACAAAAAATGTGCCAATATGAAAATCAGTCATGGTAAACCATGGTCAACTATGTTTATTTTAGGGTTTACTATATTTGTCTTACAGTTTATATTATACCTGTTAGGCACCAAATTGTCATATCTTTTCCCTGCATTTCCACTCCTCTTTTCACCCTTTTTGCATTCATTCACATATATTTACTTTGTAAAATTATGAGGTAATTCCCCTCTATCATCTCTTGGGATATTTAATTAATGAGGTAGAGTCATGAAGGTTTCTACCTACACAAACCACTAAAACTTGTGATGACCACAGATTATGGAGCATAGGTGTTGACTGTGCAGCATATCGCAACAGTTCTGCGATTCACAGTAGCTGATCGACCATGACGAAGCAGCATAACTGATTGCAGCTACTCTCAACCCATTTTTTACCATTCCTGTTCTTGCTCTCTCGGCGCTAGTGCTGCGATACAACTGATGTATATCTTTGGGCATATAGTTGCCAAGTTTCGGGGAGAATTATTCTCCTCTGTATTGTATAAAAGATGGGCCATTCCTATATCAAAGGGACCCCTAGATGGTATTGTAACAACATTATTCATATTAATAAGATATAAACCCTTTTGCTGATCTATTGCTCACTGTGAATAACGTAGCCTTGATCAGAGAGTTGGGTCTGCTCTTCTAATCAGGTGTTGCGTCTTTCCTTGTGTTGTGTGTATTTTCTATTGCTGTGTTTATTTCTTGTTGCTGTTACAGATATCTTAGATGACTTTGAATACCTTTTTACGTTCTGTAGTTGAGTTTTACTTCTGTTTCAACAATGTTTTGATTCCCAATCACAAACCCTTGGTTGAGGGCAGATCATAACCTTGCCCCTACATATACCTTGCGTGTTGCCTTGAAAAGAATACACACTCGGATTGATACATTAATGTAAGAAATGGAGTGGATAATTTGTTCATACCTAGACACCAACATTTTGGTGCCATTATCGGGGACGCTAACGAGGTGCAAGACATGATCTGTGTTAATTAGAGGGTAAATCTCTCATCCTGGGGAGAGAACGAGCTTTCTCACTCTGCTCCAGGTCCCGAGTGCAGGTATTTTGTTTATTTTGAGCTTTCATTGTTTTTTTGTTGTTTAAGTAGGACCGATCTCTTGCCCTGGGGAGGGAGGAGTCTTTTGACACCCTAATCTAGGCTCTGAGCTTAGATTTTTCCCTAGCATTTTTTTTTTTGATTTCGAGAAACCCAATCTCTCGCCTTGAGGAGGGAAGGGTCCTCTGACGCCCTACTTCAGGTCTTGAAGTATTAAGGTTTTCTCGTGTGTGTGTGTTATTTCTTGATTGAGGTATTGTTCCAGGGAGGGAGGAGTCTTTTGACGCCCTGCTCCAAGTTCTGAACCCTAGGTTCCTGTGTTCTTTTATTTTCTTTTTTCTTTCGTCAACTACCCTCTCTTTAACGTGATCTCTTGTCATGGGGAGGGAATGGTATTTTGACACCCTACTCTAGGCCTTGAGCATTGTGGTTTGATTTCTGCCACCACACCAACTTGTATGAACAGAGAGCCAAATAAAAGGGGTAGAGGGAGAGCCCCAAAGAAGGGAAGATAGGATTTGGGAAGGAACACCTACATCCAACAAATCATTGCAAAAGCTGAGTCAGAGGCATCTTCCCGTGCAGTCGTCAGGCTAGGTGCATGAACAAAATCGGAGGGACAATATGTAGATCAACCAGTGATGTTCACAGCACCCCCTGCCGGTTCAATACAACATACCCTTCCAGCCGCTGGAGAGACAAGCAACAATATGCCTACTAAAGGAATCCCATTGCTTACAACAGAAGAAGAAGAATTTACAAGTAAAGCATCTGAGGGTACTGTCCATCCCAGTAGGGAAGAAGAAATTGCAGAGAGGATATTTGAAGGGTCTAGCCACAATGACAGGGAGGAAGAGATTGTAGAAACATTTCTATCACCAAAGGATAGAGGAAGTGCTATTAAGGGAACTCAAAACCCTGTGATAAAAGCCCTTCCCGTGGAGCTAGCTATAATCCATAGTAAGCATTGGAGGATATTCATGGCACCTACAACCTCTACTATTGACTTTCTAATTGGGGATTTGGGGACTGGTGCACCAACAAAGCCCATCCCTTTAACAGCTTTACCCAGTTTCCATGGACTTACTTCAAAATACCCTGACACGTTTTTTTTTGAATTTGACATTGTGTGTCGAGGGTATGATTACATAGTGATTGCCCAGGAATTGGAAATCTTCTCTGTTATGCTAAAATGGACAGCCCTGCGGTGGTTTATGGGTCTTGGGGGAAGGTCTATCACCACATGGGAAGCAATGAGAATTGCTTTCTTGGACTAATACCAAGACTACTATAAATCACAGCATATTAAAGAAGAGATTTTTAAATTTATACAAAAAGAGGACGAAAATATGGAAGACTATGTGGAACGCTTTAAATACACATTGCAGAGGTCAAGTCACTCTAACCTAGATAAAGACATTTTGAAAATTATCCTTCTCTGGGCCTTTCGAGAAGACTCTTTGGAATTGTTGAATATAGTCGGAAAGGGGGGTATATCAAAGAAGGACTTTGATACCATCTGTGAGTTGTGTATTCAGTGCTCAAGAGGAGTTGCAAGAAATAAACAAGGGATTTGATCAAAAAAGGTATCTGGTAGAGGTTTTACAAAAGCATAAATTGGGAACCTGCTGGACAGCTTGAGGACTGATATCCTGAGTAACTTGTCTAAACAGATAGACACACTATAGGTAAAACAGAAACAACTAGAATTGGAAAGAAATATGGTCGTATTTTGCCCCACATGCAGAAAGAAACACCCACAGAGGGAATGTCCATTGAACTCTATAGAGGAGTGTGCAATCTGTGAACTAAAGCATGTGACAAGTTCATGCCCATCTTTGCCAGGGCTAAAAGTAGTTTTTCAAGGGATAGGAGAAGATATGGAGCAGTTGTACTTTATGGGACCTAAAAAGCCATGGCAACCTCAACCGTCAATGGGAAATCAAGGTATGTTTCCAAATCCATCTCAATATTTTAGCAATTTCAATATGGGTCCCCAGACTATGCCTTATCCGCCCATATGGCCCCAATACCAATTTCCACCTTGGCAGCAGTGGGGTCCTCAAGCTAGTTCAATCTCCTCGTGGGCTCCGAACTGGCGGGGACCTTCCCCTCCTGGTCAGTTTTTCTAGTCAATGCCACAACAGCAACTTTAGCTGCCCTCTAATGTTCCCCCTAGTAATCATCCTATTCATCCTCAACTCCCTATCCAAACCAATCCGAATCCTAACAATAAAGGGGCTCAGCAAGATGACACCTTCAACCTGCCTTCATACAACATCTCCACCGCGAAATTCTATGAGATGCATTTACGATCTGGGTGGCCTGTAGGCGCTCAGCCCTCACCAGTTATCATTGAGCAGATTGACAGTGAGGAGAAAGAACTAGAAATGGTGGAAGAGGAACCAAACCAAGTTAACAAAAATCATAAACCTCCTCAACCATTAGCTACTTAGAAACACCAAGTTGAACTGCCCTATCCGGAAAGGTTAGCTATGAGTAAACCAACCCCTCAAACTGATTTTGACTTGTTAGGGGATCTACAAAATTTATTTGTCAAGATTCCCCTACTGCAAGCCATGAAGGACGTACCTATATATGCGAAGACTCTTAGGGAATATTGTACTAAGAAGCCTAAAAATAAATCAATAGATCCACTCACCATTCACGTAATGGGGAAGCTATCAGATTTCATGATGGGAAGGTCCATGCCTATAAAGTATGGGGATCCCAGGAACCCAATTATGACCGTGCACATTAATGGGGTAGAAATTCCAAAATGTATTGGTAGATTTGGGTGCTGCCATAAATGTCATCACTGCTGAAACCATGTATGCATTAGGACTTCGTAACTTGAAACATACACCTATGGTGTTAGAACTGGAAGATCATTCTATAGTAAAACCAGTGGGGAAATTAGAAGATATCACGATTTCAGTGGATTCATGGCACTACCCTGTGGACTTTCTAGTACTCCAAATGCAATCTCCGGCTGGAGGCCATCCCTTGATTCTGGGAAGACCGTGGTTGGAAATCGTAGACACTTATATTGGGTGTCGGTCTTGGCATATGATCATCTCAAATGGACAAAACACTAAGAATCTAGTGTTATATCCTCCCACAAAACCTAACCCATCAGCAAAATCAGCAGGCCACAAGAAATTTGTACACAAGAAAGAGTTTGAATCAGAAAATGAGGAGTTAAGACCAGTTCTCACAATTGGGCAGGCCCTCCAGTTGAAATATGAAACTGAAAATGACGCAATTATTATCTTTATTAGTGATCCTTGTTCTGTTTCAGATTTGAATCAGCAAATCCTGAAGTTCGTCTTATGCTGTGAGACTCAGGAAAGTATTAGAGAAGCAGATGGATTCAAGGAGCTACCTACAACTACGCCCCATGACAGTGTTTCCATGGAAATAGAACCGCGAAAAACCCTGAATATCAATCCAGAGCTATCAGATTCCTAGAAAAGACAACTCCACATGTTCTTTGGAAACACAAAGAAGCCTTCGCCTGGGACTACCCAGATATGAAGGGAATTCCATCTAATCTATGCACTCATCACATATACATTAAGGAGGATTGTCGTCCTGTAAGGCAACCCCAGAGAAGAATGAACCCTGCCTAAAAAAACATTGTTAAGGAAGAACTCCAAAAGCTATTGGATGTGGGATTTATCTACCCCATTTTAGGAAGCCAATGGGTTTCCCCATTGGTAATGGTCCCTAAGAAAAATGGTAAATGGCGAATATGCATGGACTACAAAGAATTAAACAAAGCAACTCAGAAAGACCATTTTCCATTACCATTCATAGACCAAGTCTTGGATACATTAGAGGGGAAGAAGTTTTTTTCCTTCTTGGACAGATTTAGTGGGTACAACCAGATCCAGATAGCTCCAAAAGACCAGGATAAGGCCACATTTACATGCCCCTAGGGAAACTTTTCATACAGAGTCCTCCCATTTGGTCTCTGTAATGCACCTGCAATGTTTCAAAGGGCAATTTTGGGGATTTTCTCTGATCTGATGGATGATAGTGTTGAAATCTACATGGACGATTTCACAACATATGGAGATTCATTCGAAGAAGCATTAGGGAAGCTAGAAAAAGTTCTTGAAATATGCAAGTAGGCACATGTCTCCTTAAGTACGGAAAAAATGCCATATGATGATGAATGAAGGAATAGTCTTGGGACACTTGCTTTCGGCTACAGGAATCCAGATGGATCCAGCCAAGATAAAGGTAATACAGCATTTTCCAATACCCATAACACCCACTTAGGTACGTAGCTTTATCGGTTGTGTTGGTTATTACAGGTGCTTTATAGAAAATTTTGCTAAAACAACACATCCGCTTTTTCAATTACTGACAAAAGATGCAAACTTTGTGTGGATAGATGACTGTGATGTAGCCTTTGTGAAGATCAAGAAATTGGTCTATAGTGCTTCGATTCTTCGAGGACTAGATTGGGCATTACCATTCCATATTCATGCTGATGCTTCCCAAACAGAAATTGGGGCAGTTTTAGGGTAGCAGGTGGATAAGGTACCATATGCAGTTTACTATGTTAGCAAGAACTTGGCCTCTACCGAGTTAAACTACACAGTGACTGAAAAAGAATTCCTCGTTGTCATCTACGCCATCAACAAGTTCTGGCACTATATCACTAGTTACCCCACCTTTGTACACACGGATCATGCAGCCATCAGGTATCTGATGAATAAACCCGTTACTCCTGGTCGTATTACAAGATGGCTTTTGCTACTTCAAGAATTTGATATTACCATAGTAGATAAACCAGGAAAGGACAACGTGGTTGCGGATTTTCTGTCTAGATTAGAAAACAATACCGAAGGTACACCTATCAAAGATAGCTTTCCAGATGAATATCTTTTTTCAATTTCCGCTAACACTCCATGGTATGCAGATATTGCTAACTATCTTGCTATAGGAAAGGTACCTCGTCATTTGTCATACAAGGACCAACGGAAAATTATTCATCATAGTACCCGATATTCATGGATGGTAGGATACCTCTTTCATACAGGGGTGGATCAACATATTCAGTGTTGTGTATCAGAGGATGATATCTATGAGATATTGAAGGCCACCCATAGTGGGCCTTGTGGAGGAAATTTTGCAGATAAAAGAACAGGCCACAAGGTGCTACAAATGGGATACTACTGGCCTTCTATCTTTTGAGATGCTAGAGATTATGTCCGAAGATGTGACAACTGTCAATGTATGGGACAACCTGGGAAATCATATGAAATGCCATTACAACCCCAGATAGTCCTAGAACCTTTTGAGAAATGGGCCATCGATTTTGTTGGACCCATCAACCCACCTTCCCATCAGAAGGTTCACATCCTAGTTTGTATTGATTATGTGACTAAGTGGGTGGAAGCAAGAGCGGTTGCGAAAGTAACAGAACTTGTGGTGGCAGACTTCCTTTTGGAAGAGATTTTTTCCTGATATGGTACCCCGAGAGAAACTGTTTCAGATGGAGGAGCACAATTCACATCCCACAAGATAGAGAGGTTTATGCAAAAATATGGGGTCAAACATAGAGTGACAACTCCTTACCATCCCCAAGTGAATGGACAGGTAGAAAGTACAAACAAGGTGTTGGAAAATATGTTGACAAAAATTGTAGCAAGTCATCGTCGGGATTGGTCACAAAAACTCCCAGAATCTCTTTGGGCATATAGGATGACATGGTGAAATACAACTGGGTTTTCACCATTTGAGCTAGTCTACGGGAAATATCCCTTGTTTTTGGTTGAATTCGAGATCAGTACACTCATAACAGCTTTGGAAGTGGGATTGAACTTATTAG
Source organism: Pinus tabuliformis (assembly GCA_031772625.1). NCBI lineage: Eukaryota > Viridiplantae > Streptophyta > Pinopsida > Pinales > Pinaceae > Pinus > Pinus tabuliformis. The sequence goes on from CM062816.1 coordinate 1,865,731,016, forward strand.
AGGCCCAGAAACACTGGCTGGAACAACTCAATGAGTTAGACAAGATTTGTTCAGAAGTTGTCTAGAGAACTACTGCTGTCCAATAGCAGAGAATGAAATGGCATGATAAATTTATCAAGAATAAGGTGTTTCATACAGGGCACTGGGCATTGTTATATGAATCCCGGTTCAAAGATTTTAAAGGAAAGCTTCGCACTCATTAGATGGGACCCTATGAATTGGACACTATATTTGCCAAAGGCATAGATTGGTTACAGTAGATGAAAATCATACTTCCTTCTTAGTGAACGAACACTGTCTGAAGTTATACCACTGTCTAACGTCTAAAGATGCCTTCATAAAACATATTTTTGATACATCTGGTTTGATGGTTGTTGGTGCAGAGAATGCTCCCTCTGCCCTTTAAAAAAAACAAATAATAATAATAATAATATGTTGTTACTACTTACTTGTTTGTCTTTTTACAGGAATAAGAACTGAATTATGACAAGGAGAAACGAAGAAATTTTTCAAGTAACAGTCGTTGCTGTTATTTGGCTGGTGTTGTTACTCCACTGTTGTTGTTACTCCACTGTTGTTGTTACTCCACTGGTTGCTGTTACTCCACTGGTGTTGTTACTCCACTGTTGTTGTTACTCCACTGGTTGTTGTTACTCCGCTGGTGCTGTTACTCCACTATTGTTGTTACTCCATTGGTTGTTGTTACTCCGCTAGTGCTGTTACTCCATTGTTGTTGTTACTCCACTAGTTGCTGTTACTCCGTCGGTGTTGTTACTCCACTGTTGTTTTTACTCCACCAATGTTGTTACTCCATTGGTGATGTTACTCCATTGTTGTTGTTACTCCACCGGTGTTGTTACTCCACCATGTTGTTACTCCACTGATGTTGTTACTCCGTCGACACTGTTACTTCGCTATTGCCATTACTCCACCAGTTATCTTTGCTACTACTCCACCGCCAGGTAGGTCGCCAGGTATGCCTTCATTGACTCTTACGGATTTAATTAAAATATTCCAAAAAGAGATTAGTACATGCTGCACATGACCGCATTTAAGTTGGGGGGGTCCCATCATAAAGAGACAACAACGTAACTAAAATTATAATCATATCACATCATTACCAAATCCAATGAAAATAGAAACCAAAAAAATTGTGTGATTTTGTAATCACGATTCCCACGCATTGGAATTTGAAATCATACGCCAAGAACTTTACTGGTCATTTCGCTAGTACGTTGTACTCAATTTCCATAATCATTCACCTGTACTGCCACACCTTACCATTAATTGTTGTATTTTTTGAGGCGTACCAGTCATTATTATCCTTTCACCCCGTGGCCACCATGGTAATAATATTGTCATTGTCAGTTAGATTGTTGTTACTCTCCCCCTACCAGCCGACTGTACCCATCATGTTGATCCAGTTCTTACAACGATGGGTGGGCTGGCTATGCGCCATGCGCCATAGGGCACGACAATGGTCAGAAACAATCCGAAGGTATGGCAGGTCTTCGAAATGCAGGGTGGATCATTTATTTTGATAGGTTGCAAGGATTTGACGAGGTAATTGCGATTGAATTCGCACTCAATTTAGAAGAAGAGAGCTCTCGGGTCTAGGGGATAGAAATCCCTGTCACAGAAGAAACCATTGCAAAGTTCACCGGGCTACCCCTACAGGGGCATAAATGGTTTTCACGAAGAACCGCCATTCCAGAGTTCCCCAAAGAATTCTTACAGGCTAGAGAAAATGTTGTTCAGAAAGGCAGGGGGTACGACCAAAAGTCATTACCACACCCATGGGGTGAGGTAGCAGGTTTTGTAATGAGATACATAACTTGTGATGGGAGGTATACCACCATGTTTACATACCATTTTAGAATATCGGCTCACCTATGATTCCCACAAGTGGAAGTATTCTCATTGAATATGCCTTTCTTCCTGTTAAGAAGTCTCCAGTTGATGGTGCACTCTGCTCGACATTCACGACAAGTGGTAGCAGTCATTACCAACCATGGCCTGGTCTGGCTGTTAGTCATGCATGAAATTGGTCAATTTCAAATCCCGCGGGAAACATTCCGGGATTCTACAGAAGAAGAAATAATGGATGCTAGAGCTGCTAGAGAGGAAGAGCAGGAAGTGATGGAGCTAGGAATCGGAGCAAAGGATGAATACATAGATCAAGAGGAACTAGAGGAAATGAAGATGGAGCGGGAATAGAATCAGGAGCGTGAACCAAGGAGGACAGTCGAGGCTGCTCCATAAGAACCAGCCTCGACTCCAAAACCAATGGAAGAAGAGGTGTTGCATCAAGGGGCCAATATAGAAAGGGCCACTAGCACCACAACCCAGGCCATCCTTCAAGAATCAACCTTGACTATAGAGCCATTAGAGAAAATCAGCAGCACTATAATAAGCGAATAGGGACCACATCAGGCTGAGGTGGAGGAATTAATTAATATTGCGGCTGGGGGTGTCCCACAAGAACCACCCTCGACTGTGGAACCAATGAAGGAAGACGAATTAGAATGAGAAAGGCCCGAAGCTAAAAGAACTATGGGGCCAACAAAAGAAGAGGATAGGGGCTTAATGGATGGAATTGATGTGATTATGCGAGAATCCATCTGGATTAATGCCATGCTAGAAGAAATAGTGCCAGCATCATCTATTCAAGAAATGTTGGACATGGAAGGTGGTGTCCCACAAGAACCACCATCAACCTATCCGACTTTGGAGACCACAGAGCAATTAAATGTCGGGATTGACGATGTTCCACAGGAACCAGTGTCAACCTCAGAACAAGGGACTGCACAAGCATGGGTTTTAACCTGGAGTGGAGACACTGCAAACAGAGGGAAAGAGCCCAAGACCACAACTGGGGTCGAGATAGATTAGGTAGGAGAATTATTTCAATTTTCCTCTTACTTCTCCATTCTGAAAGGGGCAAGGGTGTCTTGTTCTGCCTGACATATAGAAGAGAAGGTGGCCATTCCATCGATTTTGAAATATGATGGGTCGAAGAAGGGACCAGCTGCCACAGGCTTGTTGACCATATATCCCCATAGAGACCTCTCTCAAGAACCTAGAACAGAGGAAGAAGTAGATCTTTTTGAAACGAGGGAACTTGGAAGGGAAAATTTGGCTGAACCACCAATGGACGTTCACCGAGTGAGCCCGCCACCTGTCGAGATAGCTTCATAATAGGGCGAGGTAGGAGACAGTAAGGAAATGGCTACTCCCCAGGAAGAGAAACCAAGCAAAGAAGCCCCGTCGAGTAACCCTGTGGATACTCCCTCGGGTAAATCACCACCTCTCGAAATAGCTGCAGTACCAGATGAGGTGGTGGTTAAAAAATAATGGGTGGAGTTGTGTGAACAACAAAGGCTACCTATGAAGCAGAAATATTAGCTTCAGTTTAAAGAAACGATGTGACTCAAAATAGAGGTTAAGAGGCTAAGAAAACAGATGCACCAGTTGAAGAACCAACTGAAGAAATATAAGTGGCGGGCTAAGAAGCCCAAAACCATGACGACCAAAGCAGGGACGTAGGTAGATGAAGTGGCAACAACTTCTATTGCCAGTTAGATAGACCCGATAGAATATTTGTTTGAAGGCCATGAGTTTTCTTTTTAGGCTAAGGTACAGACCTGGAAATCCACCGCGGCGCAATATCGGAAAGAAGCTAAGAAAGCGTAAGAGCGAGCATCTACAACCATCTTTGAATATGTAGAGTGCATTGATATAATGTAACTAAGGCATGCAAAGCATCAATTCAAGGTGGAGCAGCTGGAAAGGCAAGTAGCAGAGTTAAAAACTGATAAAGAGCAGATGTTCCATTTAGCACAGGAAGCGATGGCATGTCACCCTCCTGCTTCCTGTTACTCTTTATTTTTTCATGAGAACTTTCTTTTCTTTTGTTTGGAAGCATCCAGAAAGAAATTAGTCACGAGATTGAGGACGGTGTACAGTTCCTCTGGATATTGAGAGCCCATGATATGCCAAATCAGCACTTGATGTGCGAGCTTTATATGCATGGGTATCTCTTGCGTGTTGAGAGAGAATCTAATCCAGTTCCATATGTGGGGGACATTCATTTAAGGGCCCTCACCTCTTACACTTTTAATCAAATAAGTTGGCAGAAGGCTTCTGACATGTTCAAGTCAAGTCAGGCCACGAAACCTTTTATGGTAAGAGGAGAACCTGAGAGATCAATGACTATATATAATAAGCACACTACATTTTTGGAAATTATGGGAAACAAGGAACAGATGCTGAGGACAACAAAGTGGTGCATCAATCTTTGTGTCAAACAATTGATCACATTTTAGGCTGACGCCCTAGATAGTCATCAGAAGAGGTGGATGATGTCACCCACATCTATTCAGAATAGAGAACCATTTGGATCACCAAATTTTTCATAGGCACTCAGCAGGGTGCCAAGATATGTGGCATGCATCCAAACATGTGGGGTCTGATGGATGGGAATTCGATTCCAGTACCCTGTTCTATGGCTACCAATGGAACACTACACCCCAGCCTATAATGTACCAAATGATTGGTGGAAGGAAGTTCTCCTCTCAGAAGGGTTCAAGGTTCCAGGAACAGAAATGGCCGAGGAATATGATCTTGCCCAGCTTCAGGAAGCACACAACCTATCCAACCCAGACCTACAGAGACGGTGAGCTACACGAGGGCGTGCAGAAGGCTAGTTGGGGGGAGATGTTGGGCACCAAATTGGCCTATCTTTTCCTTGCATTTCCACTCCTCTTTTCACCCTTTTTGCATTCATTCGCATATATTTACTGTGTAACATTATGAGGTAATTCCCCTCTATCATCTCTTGGTATATTTAATTAATGAAGTAGAGTCATGAAGGTTTCCACCTACACAAACCACTAAAAATTGTGATGACCACAGATTATGGAGCACAAGTGTTGACCATGCAGCATATCGCAACAGTTTCGTGATTCACAGAAGCTAATCGACCACGATGAAGCAACATAACTGATTGCAGCTACTCTCAACCCATTTTTGACCATTCTTGTTCTTGCTCTCTTGGTGCTAGTGCTGCGATACAACTGATGTATATCTATGGGAATATAGTTGCTAGGTTTCGGGGATAATTATCCTCCTTCGTATTGTATAAAAGATGGGTCATTCCTGTATCAAAGGACCCCTGGATGGTATTGTAACAAAATTATTCAGATTAATAAGATATAAACCCTTTTGTTGATCTATCATTCGTTGTGAGTAACACAGCCCTAATCAGAGAGCTGGGCCTGCTCTTCTGATTAGGTGCTGCGTTTTTCCTTATGTTGTGTGTATTTTCTATTGTTTTGTTTATTTCTTGTTGCTGTTACAAATATCTTAGATAACTGTGAATACCTTTTTACGTTTTGCAGTTGAGTTTTACTTCTGTTTCAACAATGTTTTTATCTCCAATCACGAACCCTTGGTTGAGGGCAGATCGTAACCTTACCCCTACATATACCTTGCATGTTGCCTTGAAAAGAATCCGCACCCAAATTAATACATTAATGTAGGAAAAGGAGTGGATAATTTGTTCATACATGGACACCAACAATACCTTGGTTTTATAATATTAATCCCTTGGGTTTAATATTATTCCCTTAGGTTTTTATTATTAATCCCTTCAGTTTATTATTCCCTTGGGTTTATAATATCAATCCCTTCAATTTATTAATACAAGGGTTCATATTCCTATGGTATAATATTATTCATAAGATTTATAATAGTAATCCTCGAGTTTAATACAAATCCCTTGGGTATATAATCATGGCCAACCTTTGTCAACCATGGTCCAACGTCACATTGTGACAAAGATTGTCTCAATATGAAAATCAACTGTGGTCAACCATCATCAACCATGGTCAATGATGATCAACCATGGTCAACCAAGGATAATGATGGTCAATAATGGTCATCCATGGTGCAACATTACATTGTGAAAAATATTGTCTCAATATGAAACTCAACCATGGTCAACCATCATCAACCATCGTCAACCATGGTCAATCATGATCAACCATGAACCTACATCACTTTGTCACAAGTATTGTCTCAAAATGAAAATAAACCATAGTTATTCATGGTTGATCATGGTCTACCATGGTCAATCATGGTCAAACATGGTCAATCATGGTCAACCATGGTCATCCATGGTCCAATGTCGCACTATGACAAAGATTTTCTCAATATGAAAATCAATCATGGTCAACATTGGTGAACCATGGTCCAACGTCGTATTGTGAAAAAGATTGTCTCAATATGTAAATAAACCATGGTCAACCATGTTTATTTTAGGATTTATAATATTTATCATAGGGATTATATACCTTTGTTTATAATATTTCTCTTAGGGTTTATCCTAGGATTTTCTTGATATGAAAATCAATCATGGTCAACATGGTCCAACGTTGCATTTTGACAAAGATTGTCTCAATGTGGAAATCAACCATGGTGATCAATGGTCAACCATGGTCCCATGTCGCATTTTGGCAAAGATTGTATCAATATAAAAATCAATCATGACCAACCATGTTTCAACATCGCATTGTGAGAAAGATTGTCTCAATATGAAAATCAATCATGGTCAACCATGTTTATTTTATGGTTTGTAATATTTATCTTAGGGTTTATATACCTTGGGTTTATAATATTAATATCTTAGGTTTAATGTTATTCCCTTGGGTTTATAATCCCTTTGGGTTTTAGTATTAATCCTTTCAGTTTATAATATCAATCCCTTGGGTTTATTAATCTAACAGTTCATATTCCTAAGGTATAATATTTTTCATAGGTTTTAAAATATTAATGATAGGGTATAATATAAATCCCTTGGGTTTATAATCATGATAGACCATGTTCCAACATCACATTGTGACAAATATTGTCTCAATTTGAAAATCAACCATGATCAACCATTGTCAACCATCGTCAACTGATTTGGTGGATCAAAATAATGCTCAAAATTGAAAGTATGCGACAAAGATTGAAACCTATATAGTTGGATAGATCTTGGTGGTATGAATCCAACACAACTCATTTCACTCAAATCTGATATCGGATGCTCCCAAAAACGTGTTCTAATCGTTTTGTCAAATAGGCGAATTTTAGTAAAAAGGATAGCTGATTGTACATTTTGGGCTAGTAGCAAGCTGCCATGTGGACTCTCCTGACTGGTTTAAAAAATTGATTTTTAATGGGCCTATGCTTGCATGACAAATGGAATTGTGTGATTGTTTGACTCGTGGCAAAGTTTTATTGGTTTAAGGCTTGTTGAGTTGGCCCAATGAGTGAGTGCCACATGGGCCAACCAACAGATGCCACATGGCCTCCTTGTAAGTAGCCAAAATTTAGTGAAGGGGCCGAATACATCTCCAGGGAGTAAAAAAAAGAACCTTCCATAGAACAACCAATGATCATATCGCTACGCCTGTGCATGTTTCTTATTTGGTATGGATGGCAGATTCCATTCAAATTTAATGGGTTGCACCATCAGAGGTAGGGTTGAGGTGAAGCCCCAGCCCTAGTCACCAGACCCGAGGAGACTAAGGGGCGGGGCCATGGGCCAGGGCTTAGCGCCATCCCCATGGTCACGCACCTGCATACAACCTAATCACCAAAGAAATGGTGCAACTGATAGCGGGGAGTATTTGGGACCAGCCCCAAAGCACTAGCACTTGGTCCTATGCAACCCACGCAACCACAACAGAAAATAGTTGGGGGCCAGCATAGAAATAACACTGAACCCATGGTTTTATGGCGGCATGCAACCAAACCGGAAGTAGTTGGGGGCCCGGCCAGCGGGGGTGGACCGTTGGCACCGAACCCCGGGCACGTGGCTCCCATATAGCTAAAATTTTCAGAAATGGGGTTTCATGGCACACTTATCCATCCTACAAATTCACCCACCGAGTAGGAATGGTGCCAGATTTAGTGTGTCGTTTATGCATTCAGAGCGTACAAGTCAAGTTTGGGCGAAATTATAGGATGGCTAGCTACATATTTTGGGAAAATGAGGAAACAAGCATAACTTTCTCATTTTTTGGCCAAATTAGATGCAAAAGTAACCAAAAATGGGTTTTTACTGTTTTGGAGCCATTGGAGACATGTTTTCAGCATTTTGAGCATTTTAACTTCATGTAAACACATATTTTTTAGCATAAGGGAAGAGGACCAACATTAGAAGATGGATGAGGAGATGTAGCCCAAGAGAGGGCCGAATTCCTTTATTGTTTGTTATCATATGTGTTTCAGTTGTGATTAATTGTCTCTATTTGGCTGTAAAATTTGGTTTAAATTTACTCGTTTATGTCTTTAGTAAGTTGATCCTCTACCCAAAACACATAAAAAATTAACTTGTAAATTGTTTAAAAATCTTCAAGTTTCACATACAAATCATTTTGGTATCAGAGCATAGGTTATTGTGAAGATTTGATTTGTTTGCAAGTTGTTTTTTTTATGCTTAGAAGGCTAAAGCTCAAGAGAGGATAAGGAGAATTGGTGGAGCCAATATCTCAAATTGTCTCAAGGAGAACAAACACTCCTCATACTTCAATAATCATGGCACATGAAGAAGGTCCTGAAGTGATGTTCGAATATGAGAAGACTTTCAGAAAATCATTCTTTGAGTTGTCATAGATGGTTAAGGTTGTTTATGAGGAGATGAATTCCATGTTGTATGGAGAAAGCTCAAAAACTCATGGAGGAAAATGAGACAATCCTCTAAAAGGGAATGGAGTGAATGGTGACAAAACAACACCTTCACCTCCATCCTCATCCTCATCTTCATCTTCATCCTCACCTTCAACTTCTTCTACCCTTTCACAAATACATCCAAATTCCATAAAGGGTCATGGTAAAACTCCTTTACATAAGCTTGATATTAAGTTTGGATTTCCTATATACAATGGAAAGGTAAATGCGGAAAGATTAGAAAATTGGATTTGTCAAATTGAAGTGTATTGTAGGATACAAAGGGTCAAAGATGATGAAACCAAGATTCAACTTGCTTCTCTTAGATTGGAAGGTGCAACACTAATTTGGTGGGAAGCTAAAACTCAAGAGGACATGAAGAAACATGGTAAGGTTTTATCCTCTTGGAATGATTTTATTGTTGCAATAAGAAGGAAGTTTTATCCATTACCATACATGCAAAAATCTGTTATGGATTGGCAGAACTTTAGGTAAGCTAAAGGGGAAAAAGTGCAATATTATACTCAAGAATTTTAAAGGAAAAGAGCTTTGATTTTGGGTATAGATTTTTCCTCACAATTTACTTTTCTCAAATACATTGTAGGACTTCATAGTTATTTGAGACATACCATTCTCATGTTTATCCCTATGAAACTAGATGAAGTTTGTGTTCAGGAAACTCAATGGGAGGCAAGAGGGAAAAATGTTTCTGAAGAAATTAGTGAGAGTTCATTTAAGTCTGGAGAAAAAGGAAAAGGTAATTCCAAAGGAAAGGGGAAGAAGAATGTTCCATCAAGATGGAGAAATACAAACTCACATGTAAACATTGTTCCAAAGATGGACATGATGAAGATCATTTTTGGAAACTTCATCCAGAAATGAGACCCAAAAAGTTTAAGAACAAGGAGAAGGAGAAGACTCTTACAACTACACAACATGATTTAGGTTCAGATTATGGAGATGAAAGAAATATCACATCTATGGGTTTGAAAGGTAAGGACATTGTAAGTACCAGTTCTTCAAATTCTCTTAATGAAACTCAAGATGAAAAAACAAGAATAGAGCTTTTCCATATTAGAGTCATTTCAAAACATACCAAGATAGATACATTGTTTTATAGTGGTTCACAAGCAAATCTTATCTCAGAAGAAATTGTCAAGAAGTTAAATCTAGGAACCATTCCTCATCCTAAACCATATCCTTTAGGTTGGGTATGTCACAATGCAAAATTGCATGTGACAAGAAGATGTAAATTGAAATTTGCAATCACTGCAAACTTCCTAGATGAGGTAGAGGTTGATGTCATTCCAATTGATATATGTGGTATTGTTTTGGGAAGGCCATATCCTTATGATAGGAGAGCTATTTTTCATTGGCATGAGAATAAATATCACTTGTTCAAGAATGGGATTGAGTATATTGTTAGAGCACACAACAAGAATATGAATGAATCTATTGTAAATGTGGGACAAATGAAGAGAATCATTAATGTTAGTCAAAACTTTTCATTGTTAATGTTCAAACATGAAGATGTTGATGAATGTAAAGCCTTTCAAGGATATGATTCAAGTTTTAAATTTCATTCCATAGATGTTGCTAATGAAAATGATAAGATGTTTCAGGAGTTTAACATGTTTCCTTCTCAAAGAGGTCAACAACATGAAGTAAATTTGTAGCATGATGCATCATTCTTCAACATTGGTGTAAACAAGATGCCAATGTTAGAGAGTGGAAGAGTTAAAGAGAAAATGCAAAAGAAATTTGAAAAAGAGGACATTGGCTCCAAAAATTATTCTTGTGGGTTTCATAATGTGTTCGGTCTTAAAAGGGATGGTACATGGCAATGGAAATCACATTTGGTCAAGAGTCGAGCCAAGTGCAAGGCTAGACCTAGTATGTATCGCCATGATAACAATGTTCAAGGTGAGAAGAATTTGATATTTTTAAAGTTTTCTTTGATTAGATATCAAAGAGGGAATGTATTTATTTCTTCAAATTCATTTTTTTGTTCTGCATATTTTGGAAAATTGTAGCAAGATGTTTTTATGACAGCAAGGCAAGGACTCCAAAATCAGGGAAAATGTTACATTTTCATGAAAAGCTCAAAATGTAAAATTCAAGAAATTTCAGTGGATTGAGACTATAAGGGTGATGGATTTGTACCCTCATCTATTTTTTAATTGATAAAGAGCTTTTGGAGGTCCAAAAGCTTCCAATGGGGAGAAGTGATCTGGTGGATCAAAATAATGCTCAAAATTGAAAGTGTGTGAAAAAGCTTGAAGCCTATATGGTTGGATATATAATGATGATATGAATCCAAAAAAACTCATTTTACTCAAATCCGATATCAGATGCTCCCAGAAACATGTTCTGATCGTTTTGTCAAATAGGTGAATTTTGGTAAAAAGGATAACTAACTATACATTTTGGGCTTGTAGCAGGATGACACGTGGCCTGTCCTGATTAGTTTAAAAATTCAAATTTTAATGGGCTTGTGGTTGGATGACAAGTGGCATTGTGTGATTGGTTGACTCGTGGCAAATTTTTATTGGTTTAAGACTTGTTGAGTTGGCCCAATGAGTGAGTGCTACATGGGCCAACCAATGGCTACCACATGGCCTCCTCGTAAGCAACCAAAATTTCATTAAGGGGCCAAATACACCTTTGGGTAATCAAACACAAAACTTTCCATGGAACAACTAGTTGTCCTATCACTATGCCCGCACATGTTTCTTATTTGGTATGGCTGGCGGATTCCATTTAAATTTAACGAGTTGCGCCATTGCAAGTAGGGTCGGGGCTAAGCCCCAACCCTGGTCATCACACCCGAGGAGACCAATGGGTTGGAATGTGGATTAGTTCTTATCCCCAACCCCATGGTCATGCACCTACATACAACCTAACCACCAGATTGATGGCAGAATCGACGACGGGGAGTATTTGGGGCCAACCCTAAAGCACTAACACTGGTGCAATGCCACCCACGTGACCATAGTGGAAGAAATTCAGGGTTCAGCATAGAAATAACACTGAACCTAGGATTTTATGGCGGCATGGAACCACAACTGAAGTAGTTGGGGGCCTGGCCGGTGGGTGCAGACTTTTGGCCACGGCTCCGGACCCTGAGCACTTGGCTACCATATGGTCGAAATTTTCAAAAATGGGGTTTCATGGTGCACTTATCCGTCCTACAAATTCACCTACCGACCGGGAATGGTGCCAATTTTAGCGCGTTGTTTCCGCATTCGGGGTGCACAAGCCAGGTCTGGGTAGAATCGTAGAATGGTTAGCTGTAGATTTTGGGAAAATGAGGAAACAAGCATAACTTTCGCAGTTTTTGGCCAAATGGGGTGGAAATGAACCAAAATAGGGGTTTTGACTATTCTGGAGCTATTGGAGACATTATTTCATAATTTTGAGCACTATAACTTGATGCAAACACATATTTTTGAGCATAATGGAATAAGCCCAACATTGGACGTTGGACCAAGAGATGTAGCCCAAGAGAGGGGTAAATAAATTTATCAGTTATTATCTTATGTGTTTCAATTGTGCTTAATTTTCTCTGTTTGGCTGTAAAATTTGGTTTAAATTTATTTGTTTATGTGTTTATGAAGTTGCTCCTCTACCCAAAACACATAAAAAATTAACTTGCAATTTTTTACAAAATCTTCAAGTTTCACATACAAATCATCAACCATGGTCATATGTCACATTATGACAAAGATTGTCTCAATATGAAAATAAATAGTGGTATAACATCACATTGTGACAAAGATTATCTCAATATAAATATCAATCATGGTGAACCATCGTCCAATGTCCCATTATGACAAAGAGTGCCAATATGAAAATCAACCATAATAAACCATGGTCAACCATGTTTATTTTAGGGTTTATAATATTTATATTAAGGTTTATATACCTTTGGTTTATAATATTAATCCATTGGGTTTAATATTATTCCCTTGGGTTTATAATCCCTTGCATTTTAGTTTTAATCCCTTGGGTTTATAATATCAATCCCTTGGATTTATTAATCTAATGGTTCATATTCCTAGGGTATAATTTTATTCAAACGGTTTATAATATTAGTCCTTGGGTTTAGTATAAATCAATTGGGTCTATAATCATGGTAAACAATGGTCAACCATGTTCCAATTTCACTTTGTGATGAAGATTATCTCAATATGAAAATCAACCATGGTCAATTATTGTCAACAATCATTAACCATGGTCAATCATGGTCCAACATCACATTGTCACAAATATTGTCCCAATATTAAATTCAATCATGGTGAACCATGGTCCAATGTCGTATTGTGACACATATTGTCTCAATATGTAAATCACCATGGTCAACCATTTTTATTTTAGTGTTTATAATATTTATCATAGGGTTTATATACATTGGTTTATAGTATTTATCTTAGGGTTTATCAAAGGATTTTCTTGATATGAAAATCAATCATGGTCAAGCATGGTCCAATGCTGCATTGTGACAAATATTGTCTCAATATGAATAATTTAGGGTGATGTATTTACAATCTCTCTGCGGTAATAATTTAGGGTGATGTATTTACGATCTCTCTACGGTAATAATTTAGGGTGATGTATTTACGATCCCTCTACAGTAATAATTTAGGGTGATGTATATACAATCTCTTTGTGGTAATAATTTAGGGTGATGTATTTATGATCTCTCTGCAGTAATAATTTAGGGTGATGTATTTATGATCTCTCTGCTGTAATAAATTACAATCTCTCTGCGGTAATAATTTACGATCTCTGCGGTAATAAATTACAATCTCTGCAGTCATAATTTACGATCTCTCTGCGGTAATAATTCATGATCTCTTCGTGGTAATAGGAAAAAATCTGGGGCACATGCGTCTGCGGTCCAACTTGTTAATATTAGGTGCACACATTCCTTATATTTTTCTAATACATATCTACTCATATATTTCCAAGTATGAATAATTCACCACAATTACCAAAGATTACCGAAGGTAGACCTAGCACAGTTACTCTACAGAGCCTCTATGAGTATATAGAGTCTTTAGAGAAACGTAGAGAAGAAAGAGAAGCCAAGCTACAAACAGAGTTAGCAGCCATGCTGGAAAATAAATTCACATCTCTTGAATACAAGATCCGAAAACAAATAGAAAATAAAATAGAACTATTGGAGAATAAGATGGAGGCAATGGAGACTAGGTTGCAGGTTATAGAAAAAAAAAACCAAGATATGAACCAAACATCCCAGAAAGTAGATGTTGATACTTTAGAGAGTCTTAAAATGAAGGACATGACTAAAGAGCTAGAAGAAAAAGTTAATATCCACCTCACCCTAAATAGTGTGGCAGGTAAATTAGATATCAAAGCAATTAAAGATGAAATGAAAAAATTGATAGAATTAGACCATGAGCATAACAAAAGGGCCTTGAACCTTATAATCTTCGGCTTAAAAGAGGAGGTGGACAAGGATACTTTAGCCATAGCCCAGACAGAATTACATAACATATTACAAATTGAAACAACGTGTCTCACAGAAGCAACAAGGTTGGGGAAACTAACTGAGAATAAAGGAAGGCTTATCCGAATCAACGTGAGCTCTACTGACCATAAGTATGGCATACTTAGTAAAACCTCAAGTCTAAAAGGAACGAGAATATTTATTGTAGGTTTTAACCCCATACAGAAATTACTTGCATACGAATTCTAAAACCCAGAAAATAAACCATACAAGAGCATAACACATAAAACACATATACACAGAGATTTCCCCTGGATCCCAAAACCGGGACTACCAGCTTGATTTTTCATTATGTTCCTTTCAATGTTACAATACATATTTATGCATGTCGAAGCATCCAATACCATGAACCGAAAACCATCGCATCCAAAACCATGGACCGAAAACCATCGCGTCCAAAACCATGTGTGAAAAACATGCACAAAACCATAGGTAGGTCTGCCCAACCTAATATAGGGTCCAAAACCAAAATTTTCTGGGGCGCTACCCCGAACCCCATAGAGTGGGGTTACCTGCACTCCTCAAACCCCTTGGGACCCCCCTGTTACGCAATCGACGCAACGAAGGGGGGGCTCTGCCCCCCTTCTAACCCCTCGGTTAACTACGTGGGCTAGTCGTGGAAAGAATATAACACAACCCAACATTCTCCCACTTGTTGTTTTCTTTCCATAGGGGGCCACAAGAGAGCTTAGTCATTTATCCAATCATGCAACGCCCATTGTTTCTCTACACCAAGAGAACTTCTCAGAGCTCACAAATTTTGTCAATACATCTGCAGTATTCTTCAAAGCATCCACCTTTACCAGCAACACCTTTTTGTCTTCTATCATATCCCTCACAAAGTGATACTGAACATCAATGTGCTTTGTCTTTGAATTATATGCAGGGTTCTTTGCCAAGAAAATTGCACTTTGGCTGTCACAGTCTATCCTTATAGCTCCCTGTAATAACCCCATACTTGAACACAATTTCTGCAACCAAACTACTTCCTTGCTTGCATGAGTGGCTTCCATGTATTCTGCCTCTGTAGTTGATAGTGCCACTATAGATTGTTTCTTACTCATCCAACTGACTGCACCTGCAAATAGGTTAAGCACATACCCACTTGTAGATCTTCTCTGATCTAGATCTCCAGCCCAATGTGCATCAACAAAGCCACGTATATCCAACACTCTATCCAATCCTGGTCTTCCTTGGTAGCATAAACCATAATCACTAGTGCCACGCAAATACCTGAAAACCCGCTTCATTGTTGCCCAGTGCTCCTTCCCTGGTTTTGACATAAATCTGCTCAATACTCCCACTGCATGTGCAATCTCTAGTCTAGTACATACCATCACACACATCAGGCTACCGACTGCACTTGCATATGGAACACAGGACATGTCCTCTTCCTCTTCTTGTGTCTTGGGACATTGTTCAACAGATAACTTTACACCTACAGGAATAGGAACCTTCACCAATTTACTATCCTTCATACTAAAGCTCTATAATATTGTCTCGACAACTTCCTCTGGTTTAACCAGAGCTTCCTATTTGTCCAATCTCTTTTAATTTCCATGCCCAAAATATAGTTTGCAGCACCAAGATCTTTCATGTCAAATTTGGGGGACAAATGGGTCTTCAAATCCTGGATAATTTCTTTGTCATTTCCAACTAGCAACATATCATCCACATACAAGACGAGATAAATAACATGGTCATCAATTAATTTAAAATATACACAGTGGTCTGCTTTTCTTCTCGTGAAGCCAAGTCCCCGTATAAATGTATCAAATTTCTGATACCACATCCTTGGTAGCTGTTTTAACGCATACAGAGACTTCTTTAACTTGCATACCAATTATTTCTTACCCTTCACTGCAAAGCCTTCAGGTTGCTTCATGTAGATCTCCTCTTCCAGATCCCCGTGAAGAAATGTTGTCTTCACATCCATCTGTTCTACCTCAAAATCAAAAGCAACAGCAACAGATAAAAGTAATCTAATAGAAGTTACCTTGGCAACAGGAGAAAAAATATCACCAAAATCAATTCCCGACAGCTGGTACCAACCGTGCTTTGTATTTATCAACCTTTCCTTCTCCATTTGTCTTCTTCTTGAACACCCATTTGCTGCCAATGGTTTTCCTTCTAGCTGAAAACTCCACAAGACCCTAAGCCTCATTTTTGTGCAAAGGTGCCATTTCATCAACCATGGCCTCTTTCCAGAGTTTTCCATCATCTGAATCTACTTCTTCCTTCACAGTTCTGGGATCATCATCAATAATAGATAAAGAAAAATTTGAACAGAAAGCAAATGGACTATACCTTTCTGGCTGCCTTCTTTCTTGAACTTATCTTCTCACACCCAGACTTTGTGGCTCTTCATCTTCTGATTCCTCCTCTGCTATAGAATCTGATTCTTCCTCCTTAACCACAAACTCTATCTTCTCAGGTTCCTTTGGTTGGACTTCATGTTTACTAACATCTTTTACCTCTCTAAACACCACATCTCGGCTATACACAACCTTCCTTGTTACAGGGTTACAAAGATTATAACCCTTTAAACCATCATTATACCCAATAAAGATGCACTTTTCAGATTTACTATCCAAATTGGTTCGTTTCTCCTTTGGAAAATGTACATATGAATCACATCCAAATACCCTCAGATGTGAAAGAGAGGGTTTCTTACTAGTCCATACCTCTTGTGGAGTCTTATCCTCCAATGCTAATGAAGGTGATCTATTGACCAAGTAACATGTTGTCTCCACTGCCTCTACCCAGAATTACTATCCTAACCCGACACCACTGAGAATGCTTCTTGCCCTTTCCGTCAACATCTTGTTCATTCTTTCTGCAACTCCATTTTTCTCAGGTGTGTATGGAGTAGTCTTTTGCTATGTTATACCACACTTCTTACAGAATTCTTCAAATTCATTACTACAAAACTCTCCGCCGTTATTTTTCCTCAACACCTTTATCTTCTTCTCTGTCTAGTTTTCCACCAGAGCCTTAAATTCTTTAAACCTATCAAAGACTTCAGATTTCTTCTTAAGGAAACATATCCATGTATTACTTGAGAAGTCATCTATAAAGGATACATAGTACACAGACTTACCCAGTGATGGAACCTTCACAGGTCCAAACACATCATTATGCACAAGCTCTAATATCTGTTTCACCCTCTTACCACCAGAGGGGAAACTAACCTGATTCTGCTTCCCATATACACATTTTTCATATAAATCAAAATCCAAAGAGCTATTACTCATACCTTCTACAATACCTTTACCATGATGTATTTGAAGGCACTTCTCTCCAATATGTCCTAGCCTTTGATGCCACAACATGGTCTTCTCTCCAGAGACCACTAGATTTTCTGCTCCACTTTCAGGAACCACAGAACTGTTGCACCCATCAACAACAGTGCTACCTTGCAGCTTGTACATAGTTCCAATTCGAACTCCCCAAATCAATACCAGTGCCCCTAGAACCATCTTGCAGGTATCCTTCTTAAACACTGTTTTTACACCTGCATCATCCAACTTGCTTACAGAAATCAGATTTCTGGCTAATGCGGGAATATGCAGAACACC
This sequence comes from Pinus tabuliformis, assembly GCA_031772625.1. Classification (NCBI taxonomy): domain Eukaryota; kingdom Viridiplantae; phylum Streptophyta; class Pinopsida; order Pinales; family Pinaceae; genus Pinus; species Pinus tabuliformis. The sequence goes on from CM062816.1 coordinate 1,865,748,842, forward strand.
CGGAAGTGTTCTAACCCTTCCACCTTGCAACTTCAACTTTACTTTTCCACTACCAACGATTCTAGCCTTCTTGTCATCCCCCAAGAAGAAATCACCCCCATCATATTTCTCATATTCGCAAAACCACCCTCTATGGGGAGTGAAGTGAAAGGATGCACTTGAGTCAATCAACCATGCCTCATGATCTACATGTGTACTTGAAGAAGCAAAGTACACATCCCCACCTTCATCTGAGGTGGTTTTCGCCTCTACAAAAGGATCATCATCAGATCCCTTTCCTTTATTATGAGCTTTAGATTTACAGTCCCTTTTGTAGTTCCCTTCCTTTCCACATTTCCAACACACCAACTTTACAGGTTTTCCTGGAGATTTAGATCTCCCTCTAGATTTAGACCTCCCACTCGATGACTTATTTTTGTTTCTATTCTGGGACCATCCTTGTACAGCAAGGCATCACCATTCTGGCTCTCCATATTTTTCCTTCTCATTTCCTCCGTCAGCAAGGATGAGACTATTTCATCAAACTGCAAAGCAGTTGCATTGCTACCTATTGCAATAACCAGACTATCCCATGAATCTGGTAGAGAACACAACAAACTGATGCAGTTATCTTCATCTGAAATTTTAATATCAATAGATGATAACTGACTTACCACAGTATTAAATGCATTCAGATGCATTGTCACTGAGTCTCCCTCTTTCATCCTCAGGTTATACAACTTTTTCCCCAGGAATAGTTAATTCACCAGAGACTTAGATTGGTACAAAGTCCCTAACTTGTCCCACAAACCCTTCGTTGTAGCTTCCCCTAATAGATTCAGTAATATTGGATTTGAGACATACAATCGTATTGTGCTCTTTGCCTTCCGATCCAACTTCTTCCATTCTTCATCGGACACTCCCGTTGGTTTAGTACCTGGATCTAATGCGATCCACTGATCTTTATCCACCAACGGATCCTCCATTTTGAGTTTCCACAACTCAAAACTTTGACCATTAAATTTCTCAATCTCTATCTTTCCACTGCTCGCCATCTTCTTTCACCACCAGAATCGATCTCGCATCTCCCACTGAACAGGGTCTACCACAGGCCCGAGCGAAACCCCTCAGCAACAAATGCGCCCCCTTGAAGCCAAAACTGCTCTGATACCAAATGTAGGTTTTAACCCCATACAGAAATTACCTACATAAGAATTCTAAAACATAGAAAATAAACAATGTGAGAGCATAACACATAAAACACATATACACACAGATTTTCCCCATGGATCCCAAAACTGGGACTACCAGCTTGATTTTTCATTATGTTCCTTTCAATGTTACAATACATATTTATTCATGCTGAAGCATCCAATACCATGGATCGAAAACCATCGCGTCCAAAACCATGTGTGAAAAACATGCACAAAACCATAGGTAGGTCTGCCCAACCTAATATAGGGTCCAAAACAAAAACTTTTTGGGGCGCTGCCCCAGACCCCATAGAGCGAGGTTACTTGCACCCCTCAAACCCCCTGTGACTGCCCCCGCTACGCAATCGGTGCAACGAAGGGGGGAATCTGCCCCCATTCTAACCCCCCGGTTAATTGCATGGGCTAGTCGTGGAAACAATATAACACAACCCAACATTTATAAATGAAGATCTCATTCTAGAAGATCAAGCAGAATTGAGAAAGGATGTTCAAAAGGTAAAGGAAGATAGGAAGGAAGGAAAATGGGCAATAATCAGAAATAGAAAATTCGTTATTGGATATAGAAACCAAAAACATAATAATAAATATCAATTCAACATGCTCCAGATTCTTTCTTGGAACTGTCGGGGCTTTCCATGGAACAAAGGCCCCAAGCTAAGTTGGATCTCGAATGATGTTGATATTATTTTTCTTGTGGAAAGTTGGGAGTATGAAGAATCTAAGGTCCCTAACATCGATGGCTTTACATTATGGTCTACCTGGAATAAGCAATCCTCCCATAGAGACATTGGGGGTATAGCTTGTTACATTAAAAAGAACATCTCTCCCCATGATAGGATTTATAAAAACGACCCTTACAACCAATATAGTTGGATAGAAATTACTGACATTTATGATAAAAATACCTACATAACAATCTATTATCCCCCCCCCCATCAATTCTAACTTCTATAAGAAAAAGAGTCTAGATAAAAATAGTCCTTACAATGGTTTAGAGAATGATATTTCTAGCCTAAGGAATGAAGGAAATATTCTTTTAATGGGTGACTTTAATGCTCGAACTTCAAGCAACCAAGCTATTCTTATAAAAAATCATCCCAACCCTAATCCTCTTTGGTTAGACGAAGACCTTCCTCTCGCTAGCCGGTACAAAAGGAGCTTTGAAGACCTCGAGAAGAATTTGTTTGGGTTGGAGCTAGTCAAGCTCTGTAGTGCTCAGGATATCCTAATTTGCAACGGTCTAAAGAAGTGGTCCAATTCTAGCCAGATGACCTGCATCCATGGGCTTGGTAGCAGCATGGTAAACTATGTTATCTCCAATCTCCCTATATACAATGAAATAACAAATTTTGACATCTTAAACGACCATGAGATTGACTCTGATCATAGGCCTTTACTCATAACTCTCAATTTTGTCATGCATAGAGATCCCATAGAAGATAATCCTTATAGCCAAAAGAAGTTAATCTTTGATAGAAATAAAAAAGATCTCTTTCTAAATGAATTAAAAACTAATTTGCTTCCTTTATCTAGTATGGACAACATAGAAGATCTCTATCATAATTTTACTACAACCCTCTCATATTCTATTAACAAGTTCTCAATTGAAGTTTCAAGTAATAAAAGAAATAACAAAACCAACCCATGGTATAACAAAGATTGTAAAAGTGCGAGGAGAGCAATTAAAGAAGTTTTTAATGAATCTCTTAAAATTGGCAAGATAAAAATATACAAAGCCCTAACTAAAAGGAAAAAAAGGCAGTATATTCGTAAAAGACAAGAGAATCTCTTACACCTCTCTAAGGTAGCTCCCAAGAAATTCTAGAGGTAGATTCTAACTAGGAAAACTAAAGATATTAATAAAATTGCTTTACACGATTGGAATTCCTATCTTAAAAAGCTTTATGAATCTTTGAATGTCATGGATAACTTTGAAACCCTGCTCACAACGAAAGAAGTTTTCTCATTAGAAGACATTGATTTTGGGGTTAATCGCTTGGCTAATGGGAAAGCTAACGACATTGAAGGTTACTAGGCAGAAATCTTAAAAATTGGAGGTCCTGTCCTCATCCCCCTCATTCACAAGCTTTCAATCAAGATTTCAAGCAAGGGTTCCCTAAACCATGGACTCAAATCCTCATTATCCCTATTTTTAAAAGTGGGGATACAAATAACCCGTCTAATTATTGGACAATTATGATCAGCCTTCTCCTAGCCAAGTTATATGGTATTATTTTGGAAAGGAAGTTGAGCATATGGCTTGAAAGTGAAGGTAAGCGAGATAAAGGCCAAGCGGGTTTTAGAAAGCAGCACTTAACAACAGACCACCTCATTACACTTAGGATCATTGTGGAGGAATGCCGCAATGATAAATCCAATCTCTTTTGTTGCTTTGTGGACTTTAGAAATGCTTTTGATACAGTTCTTAGAAACAACCTTTCGAACAGATTAGAAGAGCTAAAGGTTCCTTTTGAGTTGAGAGTTGCCACTATAAGGTTATACGAGAATGTAATTGCCAAGTTAAAGAGAAATGAGGGGTGCTTGAAAGATATTATGTGTAATATCGGAGTTAAACAAGGTTTCCCCCTCTTCCCTACCCTATTTGGCATTTACATCGACAAGCTAGAAGGTTGTTTAGAGGAAGAAGGATGTGCTGGCACGATCTTAGCTGGGATAGTCATCATCCTTCTTCTTTACGCTGATGATATTGTTCTTCTCGCAAGGTGCCCATCTGATCTTGATAAGAAACTTATACTTCTTAAGGATTTCTGCTCTACCATGGGTATGATTGTTAACACTCACAAAACAAAAATTATGATTATCAAATCCAAGAAGGACACTTACGCTAATTTTATGTATGACAACAATAACTTGGAGGAAGTGTCTTCCTACAAGTACCTAGAAATTGATATTCATCACAAGCTCAGCTGGAACTATAGCATTGAGAAAAGGATTAATAGGGGATGGAAAGCTTATTTTGGTCTTGAAAATAATTGTAAAACGACAAGCCTCGTAATGTGGGATAGAAAGAAGTTCCTCTTTGAAACTTTAGTCACTCCAGTTACCTTATATGGATGTGAGGTTTGGGGTTGTAGCATCTCTAGAGAATCCTGGAGAAATATTGAGCAAATCAAGAAGCATTTTATAATGTATAACCTCAAAATTAAAAGCAACACACCCTATCCTATTCTCCTTATTGAAGTGGGTCTTTCCCCTATCGAGAGCCTAGCTATGACTAGGCTTCTATTGTACAAGCACAAACTCAATAACATAGGATACCATAGACTTCCTAAGCTAGCTTTAAATTCCAGCCAAAACCACCTAAGGCTTAAACGAGGTTGGTATAAACACACCAGGGCCTGGTTAAACCGTTGGGAGATCAACAAGAATGTTGCATTGCAAAACATTAATAACATTAAAAATATTGTTACTTCTAAGCTCAAAGAGAAAATGTGGCATGAGAAAGATTTAGCAGCTAAAGAAAATTAAGATATTATAAGGAGATCAGCAACCCCACCCTAGAAGATCAAAAGTATCTCTCTGTTTTAACTAGCTCAAAGAAGAAAATTAATATAGCCAAGATTAGAATGAACTCTCATGAGCTCCATAGTGAAATGGGCAGTTGCGCAGTTCCTAAAACACCATGGATGGAAAGGTTTTTCCATCTCTATGAGAATACGAACATCGAGGATGAAAATCACTTCCTCTTAGAGTGCCCCATTTACAACCACATTAGATCTCAGTTTCAAAATCTTTGTTGCAATACTGACCTTCCTAGCCTTTTATGTTGTCAAAATTACAGTGAGCTCGGGAGGCTTCTCTCCAAGCTTTTTGAGCATATGAATAAAATCTTAAATCAAACTAAATAATTCGTTTCTTTAGGTCCGATAGACCAAAGTTTGGTCTCAGTGGATGTTAACCATCATCATCATCATCAACATGGTCCAGTGTTGCATTATGACAAATATTGTCTCGATATGAAAATCAATCATGGTCAACCATGTTTATTTTAGGGTTTATAATATTTATCTTAGGGTTTAGGAATATAACTGTATAACAATCTATTGTGCCAAAGATATTATAAAAATATAACAATATCCCTTTGGTTTAATATTATTTTCTTGGGTTTATAATCCCTTGGGGTTTTAGTATTAATCCATTCGGTTTATAATATCAATCCCTTATATTTATTAATCTAAGGGTTCATATTCCTAGGATATAATATTCTTCATAAGGTTTATAATATTAATCCTATGGTTTAATATAAATCCCTTGGGTTTATAATCACGGTCAACCATGGTCGAATGTCACATTGTGACAAAGATTGTCTCAATATGAAAACCAACCATAATCAACCATTGTCAACATCGTCAGCCATGTTTAATCATGGTCAACCATGGTCCTATGTCACATTGTGACAAATATTGTTTCAATATGAAAATCAAACATGGTTAGCCATAGCCAACCATAGTCCAACGTTGTGTTGTGACAAAGATTATCTCAATATGAAAATTAATCATGGTCAGCCATGGTCCAATGTCGCATTGTAACAAAAATTGTGTCAATATGAAAATCAACCATGGTAAACGATGGTCAACCATGTTTATTTTAGGGTTTATAATACTTGTCTTAAGGTTTATATACCTTGGGTTTATAATATTAATCCCTTGGGCTTATAATCCCTAGGTTTTTTAGTTCTGCTTGTTGTTGATTTCAATAGATTTGTTTATTGATGGATTAAGTGAATTGACCGTTTAGGAGAAAATGCATGTGCAATTAATTTTTTTAGTGGTGGTTTTGTTGTTTGATTGGTTTAGTTGTATTTGTTTCTGCGTTTTTTCCTTCTTATTTTGAATCCTTTTAGATTTATGTTTGATAAATTATTTTGTATATTTGATACGAAAGAAACAAAAACATATATCAACATTTTTGTTTGTGTTTATTTGTTTTGTTTTAATGTACTAATTTCAATTGTATCTTTTTTTCAATGAGAAGAAGATATGGCGAATAATGATGGTATATATTACATTTCAGCAATGACAACTATTGCAGACACCATTAGTCTTGTTACCTTTATTCGCACAAGGTTTGATAGAAGACATGCCTTTCATCCATATTTTTTCGATGAGCATATTCGTGTTTTGAATGGAATAAAATCAAATGTTGAAACTTTATATCATTTGCACCAGAGAGAATCAGGGAGGAAAACGAGAAGGGATGGGCTTCAAAGCGTGAAGTATCGTGATCATTATCTTATTTATTTGAATTGGTGTTGCTTATGTCACTGCTCTGGGTGTGTTTTGGAAGAGGTTGGCATAAAATAATTGTGTTCTGGTCAAGTGTTGAAAGTTGGGTTTCGTTGTCGAATTTGTTGTTATTGTTAGAACTAAAATGTATCTAATTAAAATTATATTCTTTATTTCTTTCAATGTTATTAAATTCCATGTTATTGTCATTGGTCATGTGATGCTTCAAATTGGTTATCATTTTTTTTGCCACATTGTGACCAAGATTGTTAGAATCATCCATTGTTGACCATCGCCAACGATTGTTAGCATGGACAATGGCGGTCGATCATGCGCAAATTTATGTTCTCTTCAATGCCTAACTTTTTCCTATAATTATACTTAAATTAAAAATTTTATATTTATATTATTTCTTCCTTTAATTTATCCATGCTTTGATAAATATTTTTATATTTATTAAGTATTGATAATATAATTGTGATACTTTTACTATTACAATAACAATAATCTCAAATTTAATATTTCTAGTATTAACCATTAGTATTATTGTTAACAACACCAATTATTAATGATAATAATATTATTTATTATTAATTGGCAAACAATGTTTTTTTATATTATTAATATCATATTATTATTGATGATAATAATTAATCTTATTATTTATTATTAATAATAATAAACCTTTTTTATTAATAATAATGATTTTGTTTATTATTATTGATGAACAAAAATATTATCAATAATATTATTAATTTACTTTATTAATTATTGTAGGTTTATATTTTTATTTTAAAAAATTATTATTAAATTTATATTGCTAGGAATATTTAAACACTTATTGTTTAATTAAAAATTTTAATATACATTATTAATTTATTTTTATTTGTATAATTAGTTTATGATTTTTAATATTATATATTTAGATTATTAATTATTATTAATTATTATAAATAATTTACCTTTTATTTTTGTTAATATAGCTATTATTTATTTAACTACATTTAATTATTTTTTATTTAATTTTTATTATTAATTAAATTTTGTTTTATGAGAGATTCTTCGGCGTAAATCACATGATATTTCATTTGTCGACGCGTTTCGAACCAACCAGTGTGGTTCATCGTTAGGATAAATTGAATGAACAAATCAAGAAAAGCAACTTGTCCTGTTCAATTTGTCCTGACGATGAACCACACTGGTTGGTTTGAAACGCGTCGACAAACGAAATATCATGTGATTTACGCCGAAAAATCTCTCATAAATTTTGTTTATATTATTATTTTATCATTATTTTACATTATTAATGTTTTTTTTATAGTGTTTGTTTTATTATTGTTAATATAATTATAATTTTCGTAATAATATGGAAATAATTATAATTTAGTTTAACTATATCAAAATAATATTTCTATTATTTATTTATAATATCAATAATATCATAATAACATTATAATAAATCATAAACATTATCAATATTTAATTTAATTATTGAAATTTTAATTTTAATTAAAATATTATTTATTCAAATATTAGTTAATATCAATTGATATTAATTTAATTATTGAAATATTCATATTACTTTTGAAATATTATCAATTAATTCAATAGTTTGAAAAATAATACTATTAATTAGTTTTTATTTAATCTCCGTTATTAATTCACATTATTAATTAAATTTTATTTATATTATTATCTTATAATTATTTAAAAGTATTAATCATTTTTTACAATGTTTGCTTTATTATTGTTAATATAATTATCATTTTCTTAATAATATTGAAATAATTATAATTTAGTATAATAATATTGAAATAATATTGCTATTATTTATTTATATAATTATTTTTTATATACATCTATTGGATAAATGTGCTTGTGCTAGTTCCTAAGTCTTTTAAAATAATATTTCATCTTCACAACCGGAACAAAAACCTCAAACCTCTTGATGCAAACTCTTTTCTGGATACCTAATGTGGTGAATCAAATTTATTAAAGGATTTTTTAGTTTCATCAACCCACATACATACATACATACATACATATATATATATATAATTAAAAAAAATCATAATTGTTTACAAATTTATTATAAATTTAATAAAACTAAAATCTATATTTCACATTCTTTGAATTAATTTTATATATTTTGTATTTTTCCTTAAAAAAAACCTATATTGAATTAAACCAAAGCAGTTTAGAATGAAGTTTCCGGCTAGTTGGCAAACTAGAATTGCTTTAAGACTCAAAGAATATTTTATGTTTAATGGTTGCTTACTCAATTGTAATCAAGAACTACTATAAGAAATAATTTATAATTATTTTACTTAGTCTGATCTAAATATAATACATTTTCAAGATAGCTTTCTTCATAAGTATAGACATCTATTTATAAAGGTGAAACATCACAAAAAATTGGAGTAAGAAAATTTTCTTAAGAAGAAATCTACGTACATAACTTAATTTTCGATTGTAATCTATTTTGTATAGAATCCTAATAAAATCTTTAGCTAGAAATTGTTAGAATTTTTGAACGGATTATTCAGAAGACCCTAATAACATCCTTAACTATAGAATGTTAGAAGTCTTTGAACAGATTCTCCAGAGAATTGCGCAAGGTGCTCTAGGGAAGTACGCCAAATTCCTCAAGATTATTTGTAAGGAGGTAACATTGGGCACTCACCATCTGTTACCATTGGTCGCCCTTGTCTACCTCTTGCATTCATAACTTATTTTTGTACTCCATTTTAATACTAGAAAGTCCTAACATTGAGGGAAGCTCATCCGTTATGTAAGGGTTTATCCCATACTCACTCATCATAACATCCCCATTTGTTCCATCTCTCCATTTCTCTGTGACCAAGGTGTTATCCAAGAAAACAGCCTCGGAAAACCATTCCATGGCACTTTCAGATCAGTAATTGGTGGATGGATTCATTATGGAATAATCCAATGTTCTCTCCCAATCAGTATGGACATTGAGTTGATGAGCCTTCTAAGCAACATTCTTGGATGATCCCAATGTGTTGGCAACGTTGAAGTCGAACTTCAAAAGATTTTTCTCATCATGCTCAGTGGTCTAAGAAGAATGTTTCCCACACCCAAATAAAGAAGCACAAAATGACAAAATCACTTTGTTCCAAGATTGCTCTCTATGTGAACCTATTTTAGTTGTCATTGTTGTTGTTTGTTGTGAATGTAGCAGGTTGTCCAACAACACCTAGCCCTAAAACGAAAGAAACCAACTTTCATGTGATGCTTTGTGCGACGCTCAGTGCTCAAATTTCAAATTTCAAATAGACAGATTGTGTCGCTTCTATGTATCACTCAATGCTACTCAATGCTTTAATTGAGTCTTGCCAGGATAGTGGTGGTGACTCTGGTTCATTGTCATACCTTGGTAACTACTATTCATAAATGGGCGTCACGGGGAAGAAGAGTTGTCTGGAAACCATGGTTATACATACCATCGATAGAAACATCGCATCGATCTTCAAAAAATCGTCGTACTAAGATAATCTTGATGCCATATATGTGTGCTTTATGGGAAAAGGGGTTTTAAAGGGTGTATTAAATGATGAATATCATTGTAAATATTGGTTGCCCACATTCAACAATGTATAAATCATTGAATCCAACTTTTTTGGGATCATGAATATTTATTGGTGGCCCATTCATTGTGCATATATAGGTGTTGGAATATGGAAAACCTTGACATTGAACGATGTATAAATTTATAGTACTGCATTTTGGGATCATGCATAGTTATGGAGTAAGCTACAGATACAAAGGAATGGGTGATGTGACACCCATTCCGTCCCTCCTCTCCTGCTCCTGACTATTTTTCTCTGGCCCTCTCGTCAGGCCCCACCGTGGATCCATGGCCGCCCCTCCACCTCATCCCATCCCATCATCCCCTCCTCCCCTGCCCACACCCTATGCCACCCTCCTCCACTACCCACACCCTCTGCCACCCTACATTAGTTATGGGAGATTGAACTTCAAAATTAAAATGGAGCATGCCTTCCTTTGATAACCTGCTCCCCTATGACCTGATTCCAATTCAAATTGTTTCCCTGTGAACCAAATCCAAACTGGCACCCTTTGACCCAACCCGACGCAACGCTATAGAACTGAACTCACCCCCCTGTGACATCAACCTACAATGGGTTGTTGTATGGTTACTATTATAGGCCATTTGTCACATCTGGTCAATAGGCCTTCAACTGGATCAATCAACATCCTTTGACCCCTTTTCATTATTCTTGCACAAATCCCTAAGCACGACTCATTCTAATCCCCGAGTTTCTACTTGAAAACACCTTGTTTCAGTCATTTTAAGGACCAACACACCCTGGCCCCTTACTAGCTAGCATTGACTATCAGGTTCCCTACTCTACACATGCGCTAATCACCAGTAGGTTGCTCATTGTTGGGGGTGCACTAATTCTAGAAATTTGGGAAAAAAAAAAGAATCCAAAAGCTTCTAGGATCTGTTATAACCATTTACCTTAGATAAAAATATTGAATCCTATCATATCCTAACTTGGAGTTTTCATCCCATATCCCTTGTGCTCATTGATGAGCCTCATCATTGGGTAACTATATGGACCTTAATACACCTCCAAGATTATTAAAATCAACTCTTCTCATAATTTCTTACATGTTTTAATTATATATTTCTTAATGAGATGAGTAAAAGTAAGATGTATGTCTAGTGGTCTAATGTGCCTTGATTGCAGGTTTTTGAGAGAAAATCATGGAAATTTTGACTAATTAAATGCAGAAACTCGAATGAGACAAGGAGGAGAGATTATAGGAGATAGATCCTCCTCATTAAATCCTCACTCATTCGAATATTCCTCAATCAAATCACACTAGCTCGGAGATGTAAGCAGCCGAGTCATGGAGATCATGGGCATCCGAGCTAGCGACAGTTAAGAGCTAATTCATCTTGAGTTTGGGAGCTAAGCCTCCTTATATTTAAGGAATTTGTTGGAGATTTCAGTTGTATAAATAAGGAGGCCTAGAGCCTCATTAGGATTCGTATTTTTTAGGTAAGAGCCCTAAGCATTTTCGAGCGCAAGTTTGTGGCAAAACATCGTTATGTAATTTTTTTGATATGATAATGAGAATGAGCATTTCCTTGATCCAGCACTGAGTTGACTCAGAGGGCTAAATCTCTTGGGTTAGGGCCCAACCATAGCAGAAAAGCTCCTCTTCTTTTACTTGTATGTTTAGGTTATTTCATAGATTAAGGGATAAATTGATTTTATCATTGTTTAATTGCAAGTGGTGGTAAATTTGATTAGTTTGCTTCCATTTGTGCATAGCTTCAGTAGTAGTTTAAGAGACGTAAAGGAATAAAAAAAGGCTGATAGCGGGTGGATTTAGCCTCACTCCTCCCTTCAGGGACCATGGTTTGAGGGAAAACTCCTATCCAGCCCCAAAAAGACAGGATTTTGATTTCTTATGGAATTTAGGGTTTTCTGCTACTTAGGCCAGCATCTCTTCAGTTTTCAAAGATAGGTTTCAATTGTTAGTTCTGATATCTTCAGATTTGTATTATATCTCATGGTGTTTCAAAATCTTTTGCAATTATTTCCATGCATGAACGAAGCAACTAAATAATGGAATTTTGTTTTCTTAAGTTGATTGGAAATCTTCCTTGTTCGATATGATTCATGGATAAATTCCAGTAATGTATGTATTGCAGGAGTTTCAATAGTGCAGGAATATCTCATGCCAACAACCCCAACCTAATCTCATCCATCCATGATCACCAAAATCCACGAAGTCCCTCAACCAATTCATCATTCCATAAGAACAACTTTCTAGGTTTGTTGAGAAAATCCAACCATATTACAAACTTTGGTTTGAGCTCTGAGGAAGTCCTAGCCACTCCCTTACCTTATTTCTTCCATCATTCACCTTCCCTAAGCCCTATACCACCTTCCAAATCGCTCCTATTTCTCTCGATCGGATCTTGTAGGAGCATTAGGACATCTAGTAGGAAGCATTAGGAAATCCTGTAGGACAACCTGTAGTGGTCTGTTTTGAGGCCAATTTGTGAAAAGCATCTAGGAAGATAGGAGAAGACCCCTACTTGCCTCCCAAGCCATCTGACCTTTCATCACCATCTCTAACCCACCTTCCACATCACCAAGAATATTTAGCATTCACATTTTCACAAAAAAGGACAAAAAGGAAAAAAGAGTTATTGTGTTCATTCATATGCACAACAGTAGAATGTTTGTTTATTTCAGATTGCATGCCTAGGACAGATAAGATTACACACACGTTACCTTAGAATTCATCTGAAGCAATATCTCTTAGCAATTATTTAGATGAGTGGTGTGTTTAAAGCATTGATTTCAATATTTTCTCACTGTAGAAGACAATATTTCAATTCTCCCAATTAGTGCAAAATTCTCTTTTTGTCATTGGTAATCAAACTCCTTCTGAATCAATGGAATGCTGGTTTGAGAAACCATGGTGGTCTATTACCAGCTCAACATTGATAAAGAGTGGACCCATTGCATCTACTTGTGTATACAGCACTATCATCTCCAAGTTTGTACAAACCCGAGGTTGATAAAGTAAAGTTGGTAGCCCCAAGAGTTGCAACATTATTGCTGTAATACTGGTGCTCATCACTTTTTGGCACCATTACCAGGGAGGTGTCTGAGTAAGATTACATTTCTTCTTTCTTTCTTCCATTTCTTATCTCTTTCATTTTGTTATTAGTTTCATTTCTGCAAGAGTAATTATAAGTTGGTTTGCTTTCTTTTCCACTCTGCAAGGGGTATTTCATTCAGAAGTTAGTATCCATTCAGTTTGTTATTTCAATTCTGCAATTAGTCTCAAAGCTTGAAAAAAACACAAAATAAAACAAAAACACTTCTTTCATGCCTCATAGGAATAGGCATAACTTAGGAAAATTTCTGACAAATACCCCCACCACTTCAAACAGCCAACCTTCCCTCTTCTTTAGTGGCTATGAATTGGAATACCCCTTAGGCAAACAACCAGATATTTTTGAAGAGCCTACAAGGGGAGAAGAAGAAGGAGAACCCCTTCCAACTGACCTAATGGCTAAAAATAGGAATGATAGAGGAGATAGAGAAATAATTGAGGGTGCTTTTCCCATCAAAGAAACCAATGGGGATGCCAAGATGAAAAACATAATCCCCTCTACTCTTCCTCACTTCCATGGCCTAACCTCAGAAGATCCAAATACTTTCTGCTGGTTCATGGGTTTACCTGAGGATAACATCACAACCTGGGCTTAGATTCAACAATCCTTCAAGAATAAGTATCAGGACTACTGTAGGTCCAAAGACACTAAAGAGGAAATTTTTAGAATGACCTTGGGTCATGATGAATCCTTGGGGGATTATGAGGAAAGATTCCAACTTAGCTAGAAAAGGGTCAGGTGCACACTTGATCCTAAGTCACTGAAGCTAGTCCTACTCAGGGGGGTAAGGGAAAATCTTCTTGATATGCTAAACCTACTAGTAGGAGGGGACATCTACCAGCTACCCTATGAAGATATCAATATTGTCTTTAAGAATCATTCTAGGGAAGCTAGGAAAAAGGGTAGGGGTAGTCACCCAATGGCCAACTCATCCTCTTCCAACACATCCATAAAAGGTGAAATTGGAAATATGTTGGAAGATTTCAAGAGTGAAATGCTGCAAACCCTCGCCCTATAGATGGACACTATGCACATCAAGAGAAAGAAGGAGGAATCAGAGAGAGCATTAGCCATCTTCTGCCCTAGATGCACAAGGAGGCACCCTAGGAATGAATTTCCATTAAACCTTATAGAAATCTGCTCGATCTGTGAAGAAAACCACTCCACATAAAAGTGCCCTTCTCTACCTGGACTAAAAGTTGTGTATCAGGGAATTGAAGGGGTGACTGAACAACTCTGCTACATAAATCAAAGGAGACCTCATGGGCCTCAACCATACCAATAGGGCATGCAAGGGTCATCCTATGCATATTACAACCCTAACCAAAACACATCCATTCCCTCTTGGGGTGGGCCTGCTCATCCCTCCTGGTCTACACCTTCCCTTGGCCTTTTGCACTTCAGTACCATTCCCAACCGAACAACCAGTCATTTCAGACATATACTCCTCCACAACCAGTCATTTCAGACATATACTCCACCACCCCAGGGGTGGAGGCCCCCATACAATAATGCTCCAGCTTTATTTCCTTCACCTCCTACTCAACCACAACTTTTACACCCTGCTCCACCTAAACAACCTCAGATGCCTGCCCAACCAAATCCAAACCCAAACAATAGATAGGCACAACAGGTATACAGTGGAGAGACATCCTACCTTGCTTATGCTATGGAAATTTAGGAAATCAACCTAAGGTCTGGGAGAGTACTCCCAGGCAACCAACCTCCATATCCACCTAATGAGAGTGAGGAGGAAAGAGAGGAAAGTATGCCTAGAGTGAATCCACCACCCTTTCCTGAAAGATTAACTCATCCAGTCCAGGCTACCCCAGAAGATAATGAACTTCTATGTGAATTGAAAGATCCATGTGTCAAAATTCCACTTCTCCAAGCCATTAAGGATGTACCTATTTAAAACCAACTGATTAAAGAGAAGTGTTTCAAAAATCCAGGGAGGCAAAAAAGAGACACCCCTACCATTAATGTCATTGGACAACTGTCCGACTTAATTTTGGGGCAGGTAATTTTCCCAAAGTATTTAGACCCTGGAATCCTTGTAGTATATATGCACATAAATGGCACCATTGTCCCACACACCTTGATTTATCTTAGGGTTGCAATTAATGTGATGACTAAGGATACCATGCTCAAGCTAAATCTCTAGGGTTCATTAAGAAAGACCACAACAGTCTTGGAGATTGTAGACCATTCCATAGTAGCCCCTAAGGGGATTTTTGAGGATATCATGGTCTCCATTGACTCCTCAGAGTACCCTGTAGACTTCGTAGTTCTCCACCCTAAAGAAAAGCTTAATGTTTATCCTCTCATACTTCGGAGGCCTTGGTTAGCCACTACCGACGCCTACATCAGCTATAGGGCTGGAAATATCACTATAAAAAATGGGCATCTGTCCAAGAAGTTGGTCTTGTACCCTCCTTCTCAGCCATCTTTAGAACATGATTTACCTTTTTGGATAGAAGAGGAGGAAGAAGATGAAGTCTGCTCAGCCCAACCCTATACCCTAGAAGTTACCATGGGAGGAGGACAACGAGATGAAGATGATTTAATTGAATACATACTCCAAAATCCAACTCCCGGCACCTTGTCCTTAGAGGAAGTAGTAAAGGAAACCAAGATAAACCATCAGATTGATCTATGCTTAGCTGATTCAAACCCTACTCATGTCAAGATAACAAAATTCAGCCTTGAATGAACTTTGAAAATCAACCCCTCTTTCTGTACACCAAGAATAGCAGTTGTGCAACATGCTAAGGGAACATCTGGATGCCTTTGCTTGGAGTTACAAAGAAATGAAGGGAGTGCACCCCTCGGTGTGTACTCACCACATTTATATCAAAGAAGGTTGCAAAATAGTCTGACAACCCCAAAGGAGAATGAATCCAGATCTCAAGGATATAGTCAAAGAAGAACTGCAAAAGCTGCTGGATGCAAGATTCATTTACCCTATCTCGGACAGTGAGTGGGTTTCTCCTTTGGTGTTGGTTCCAAAGAAAAATGGGAAGTGGTGGATTTTTTATATTATAGAGAGTTAAACAAAGCAACAAAGAAGGACCATTTCCATCTACCCTTCATTGACCAAGTGTTAGATGGCCTGGCAGGGAAAAAAAATTATCTTTCTTAGATGGGTTCAGCGGGTACAATCAAATCCAGAATAGCTCAGAGGACCAAGATAAAACCACCTTCACCTGTCCCAGGGGTACTTTTGCTTATACGATCTGAGATAGTCTATGATGCAATGGATATTTATATGGATGATTTTACACCCTATGGGTGTGATTTCCAAGAGGCTCTCTCCAACTTGGGTATGGTGTTGAACAAATGCATTGAAATGAACTTATCCCTTAGCCTCGAAAAATGCGAGTTCTTGATGACTATAGGGACTATTCTAGGTCATTCAATATCTGAGAAAGGACTGTAGGGATCATCAAAAAGAGTCTCACCTCCACAAAAATAGAGGGATTTTAGAAGTTTTCTAGGCTTACTTGGATACTATAGGAAATTTATAAAAGACTTCAGCAAGTTAGCTTCTCCTTTATTTTGGTTATTTGCCAAAAACTCTGAATTGTTACGGTCAAAAGGATGTCAAGAGGCCTTGGACACCCTAAAGGACAAGTTGACTACTACACCTATTCTCCAAGGCCCAAATTGGGTTCTTCCTTTCCACATACATACTTATGCCTCTCAAAAATACATAGGAGTAGCTCTAAGCCAGATAGATGACAAGCTACGTTATGCCATTTAATTCATCAATAAGAATCTGTCAAAAGCTGAACTGAACTACATAGTGACTAAAAAGGAGCTCCTAGCTGTTGTGCATTCATTGAAAAAATTTAGGCATTACATTACAGGTTCCCAAACATTTGTACATACTAACCATGCTACAATTAATACTTGATGAATAAACCTGCGATAAATGCCTAGATTATTAGATGGTGACTTTTATTGCAATAGTTTGATTTAACTATTATTGATAAGCCTGGAAAGGAGAATGTTGTTGCAAATTTTTTATCCAGATTGACTTTGCCTAGAGGGGAGGAAGGAATGGTTGATGATTAGTTACCGAATGAACACGTATTCACCATTTCAGTTCTCTCTCCATGGTTCGCTGACATAGAAAATTACTTGGTGTTTGCATCGTTTCTACCAAATTTTTTCTCTAAGGAAAAGAGAAAGATTGTGAGGAAGAGTGCCCCATTCACTTGGATTGGGGAGCGACCTCTTAAACTAGGTTTGGATCAAATTCTGAGAAGATGTGTTAGGGGGGAAGTCTTTGACATCCTTTTGACTTGTCATGATGGGCCTTGTGGAGGTCACTTTGCAGCCAAAAGGATAGCATTCAAGGTGCTACAATCTGGTTATTACTAGCCCACTCTTCACTAGGATGTGACGAGGTATACTAGTCAGTGTGATCGGTGCCAAAGGATGGGGAAACCTACCCCAAGGGATGAAATGCCTCTGCAACCTCAAGTGACTTTCAAGCCATTTGAAAAGTGGGGCATGGATTTCATTGAACCCATTGGCCCTCCATCCAAGCAAAAGCATTACATCATTGTGTGCACTGACTATTTAACCAAGTGGGCTAAAGCCAAGGCCATAAAAGCAGCAATAGAATAGAAAGTGGTCGAGTTCTTAAGGGAAAATGTATTTTATAAGTTTGGGTGCCCTAGAGAACTGGTCACTGATTAAGGCAGTCAATTTACATCTCACATGATTGAAAATTTGTTGAACAAGCACATGATCAAGCATAGAACATCCACTCCTTACCACCCACAACCTAGTGGGCAAGTGGAGGTAACCAAAAAAGCTTTGGAAGGCATTCTGACCAAAGTGATTAGCAGTTGCAGAAAGTATTGGGCAGATAGGTTAGTTAAGGCCACTTGGGCCTACAATACCACTTGGAAGACCACCATTGGATTCACTCCTTATAAGCTGGTCTATGGCAAGAAGGCCCTGATGTCCATTGAATTTGAATACAACACCTTAAGAATGGCAGCACAACTAGATCTAGATCTCACCAGATCACAACAAGAAAGATTGCTCTAGCTGAGTTGGTTAGATGAATTTAGGATGCAGGCCCTCCTGCACACAGAGGTGACGCAAGTTCAAAGGAAGATTTGAAATGACAAGAACATAAAGGAAAAACAGTTTTAAGAAGGTGATTGGGCTTTGTTGTATGATTCTAGATACACAGATTTTAAGGAAAATTAAGGACTAGATGGTTAGGGCCTTATGTCATAGAAAAATGTCATGATAATGGTTTAGTACAGATAAGAACCATTGATGCAGAGGATATACCTTTACTTGTCAATGGTTACAGATTAAAGGTCTACAAGAAGCCCTTATCAAAGCAAGAATTCATCAATGGCATCAGCAAGATAGTGATGGTGGTGGAGCAAGTCTCAGCTTCTACCCAAAAAAAAAGAAAAGAATTCTCAAGTGAAAAACTCCATGAGGCACTTGAGTGCCACTGTTGGGTTGAAAACCTCTTGAGGCGGCCCAATGGCATTGAAAAGAGAAGAAAAAAAAAAAATATCTCTAGGTGAAAACCTATTTTTGAGGCACCCAGGGCAAGAATCTAGGATGAAAACCTCTTGGAGCAAGACTAGTTGTTTTTAAAAAAAAAGAGAAATAAATTTAAAAAAAGAGAGAAAAGTAAAAGTTTGAAAATCTTGTTTGCAGGTCAGCAAGAGGAGGATCAACGCAACTTGAGAGGAACAGAAGGACCTACACAATCCATATTTTCATTCCTCCATCTCATATTCTTCATTATTCCATCAATCCTTCCATTTATGAACTCCTCCAGCTCAGTTTACATAGGCTCTATGTTTTCTACAGGATTCCCTAAAATCCTACAGGATTCCCTGAAAACCTACAGGAGTTTCCTGTAGGAATTACAGTGGCTTTGGAATCCCAAGAAAAGTGACCCTAGAGCAAGGGGATGACCAGCCTATGTCAAAAAATAAAATAATCACTCCACCACATCATCACCATGCCTTTCATCACCTTGTTACCCCTGCATCCATCTATCAAGTCAATTTAATTTATATATATATATATATATATATATATATATATATATATATATATATATATATATTTCAAAGAAGAAAAAAACAAATAGAAGAGGGTGAGAACAGAGGATAGAGGGACAATACCTAAGGGATATACCTCTCACCTACCATTCACAAGAACCCTTCTCTACTCTTGCAAAAAATCCTCATGCTCTAGAACTGGAAAAAAGGTATGAAATTTTAGGAGAGAGGTAGCTACCAGACATCCTGCAGGTTTCCTGTATGAAATCTTGTAGCAGCCTATCCCACAAAGGAAATTTCACAGGGTTGCAGCCATCTTCAGCATAAATATTCCAAGGTTAAGGAAGCTCCTCCAGAGCTCAATAGCAGTAGCAAGATCATCAACATCACTCTCCAGTACCTGCACATCCAAGGAAACAAGCATCAAAAGAGGCCAATAATAAAAAATATGCAACAAATACACAGCATAGGGACATCATTCTCCAACGAGCATCATCATCAAGGCATCTTACCCACAGGTATGTCATCTTACTCATGCTCTCTCGTTAGCACGATATGATAAAAAATGTAGGATTATGTAAGAGTTGGTTTTATAAGCAAAGGTGGCCAGTTAACTTGGCCACCTTCGGCCAGTCGACGAGGAGAAAACAGTTAGACCACTCCACACATGGCAGCAGTCAAATCAGAAGAAAAAGGAGATAATGCCAAAAATGGTTAAGTTACGGAGGAACGAAGTGGGAGATGATTATGAGGTGAGTGAAATGATGGATTGATAGTGGGACCAATGGTCCAAAAGGAGGTGCTCGTACTTAGACAACCAGCACACCATCCCACATGATCATCCATATAAGGAAATAAAACATTGATTCCCACACTAAAAGAGCATTAGAAATATCGAGAATTCATTGAAAAGAGGATTTCCTTGGCCTTCTTGAAACAACACCTATGGGAGACAGTGAGCATTTTGTAGCACAGAAGCACCTATAGGATCCTATAGGAAAACCAACAGGATACAGAGTAGTCATCCACAGGATTATGTTGTGGCCAGCAACACCCCCCCTTATTCAATTAAGTATCAACCATGATACTGAATGAATGGGGACCCTTAGTTAAATTTTAGGTAAAACAAGAAGTTTCTTTTTGAAGTCACAATCATACGCTTAGAAAAAGCCTCTTGGATATTTTAAGCCTAAGTCTATGATTAAAGAGAAAACCTTTAAGGTCGCATTGTAGAAAGGATAGGAAACACCTTCATTTCCCTTTTTATGCGCACCATCCTCGTATTAATAATGACATCACATCGCAAAATGGTAATGCTCATAAGGAAAAACTTTAAGATTCGCCGATATGCGATAGCGCCGATCGCTAGATCGCATATCGCAGAAATGAGCCAGGAAAGTTTTGGTAAACACCAAATTTCTGCGATCTGCGATATTGCGATTGCTGCGATGCCATATCCCTGTGATTTGCGATGATGCGATTAGCGATCGCGCGACGTGCGAGGTTGCGTCAGCAAATCATAAATCACTTCGGTATGAATCCTTCGGGCGCGCCATTCAAAGAAAAAACCACTTGCTATAATCTGACCCGAAATCATGCGCTTTTAATGATAGTAAATGAATTAGTTGTCAGTTATTTAATGGATTAAAGACGCGTGCCTTGATGGAGATTTGCTTTACGTAAGGTGGCATATTTGCTTTATCTCTTGCATTTAAAACTCTCCCATCACCTTTCTGAATCAATCATTTCCATTTCACTCGTAATCTGCAGGAACAAAACGCTAAGACGTCTCAGACAGAAATGCAAAGAGAAATGGGAAAGAAGAATAGAGCTCAAAGCTCCGAAGCGAGGGAGAAGACCAAGGAGATGGCGCCCCTGTACACAGACACAGCCTGTAACAAGGACGCAGGAATATCAACATGGGAAGGCATGTACAGGCTGCTAGAGGAAGAAAAGCCTAGAATAATGAAGGTGACTGCTGTCGCGGGTGCACCACGCTCTTCTGAGGCATCCTTGGAAGACCTAGCGTGTTCGTTCCTTCATAGAATAGCGGCAAGGCCCAAGATTCTACCATACACAGATATGATCAAGTGGATACTGGATGATGCAGAATTGAAAAACAGACAATTCAAAGTTCATGGACATGGAGTCGTGGGATCGTTTGTTGCGCAAGATTTGAAGCTTATGTATCATCTCCCTGAACCACAAGTGACCTATAATGCACAATTTGTTAAGAAGTTCGCGGCGGAGAATCCAGATCTATCAGACACCACTAAAGAATGGTCTAGAAGGGACGAGCCGCTTAAAAAGGATAAAAACGGTATGTACAGCACTGGTTCCCTCACCTCTCCATATTGTTTTACTGCGGCCATGCTCTGTAGGTTATTCGGGATGCCGGATATCAACAAGTTTTCATCTGAATGGCTGCCCTTAATTGATTCTGCTACTAACGCCGACATCCTAGATTGGGCCAAAATCCTTTCTGATACTCTATACACGGCTGTTATCAATTATCGGTCTAAGAGATCCTTTTCTCAAAGGGTCTATCCTCCTTTTTATCTATCTGCCTATATTATGGATTCTGTTTGTCTTGTATCTGAATTCCCTATTATGGGGTGGAAATGGACTACCCAAGACCCATTGCCCATCCATGTTTATCATAAGACCTTATGGGATTCCCAGTTTACCCCTCACTTTTACCAGATTTACCATGGGGTTATTTTTCCCCTATATAGAATGATATATGATAAGGACCCCCCAAGGTGCTCCCCCGAGGCCCAAATTGACATCATCCCCGTCGCGAGATGGTTTGGGGAAGAATGGTTTACTTACATTAGAGTTTTTGGAAGCACTGTACCTCCACATGTCCTACCCCTATATGTCCCTGATAAGCTTGTGGCTAGGGAAATCGCTTATCAAACTTGTTCGGAAGGCGGTCTAACCAAAGACCTAAAGGACAAGAAGAAGGCCATATGGCCTCCCTTTCCCGTTACTTGTGGGGCCTTCTCTTTGTTCGATGTAGGACACGCTTTTGGCGAGGTGGAGAATGTGACGTGTCTTCAATTATTTAAGTTCCCAATGAGGCCATTCGACCCAAATGATGTGGCCCAAGAATTCACAACGAACGTCAAGATAAGAGTGTTCTCTGGAAAGAAAGATCCGTTTGATGATCTATTTCAGAGTAAAAGCTCACTCAAAGAAATTTTGCGGGAAGCTCAGTCGAGGCTATCTCCAGATGACCTCCAAAAATTCACGTTATATAGAGAAAGAAGGCTTGCCAGTATTCCACTAGAGAGGTTGCGACTACCTACCAGAGAACCAACTCCAAGCATCAGCCTCAGTGAAAACTCCAGCACTTCCAAATCTAAGTCCAACGCCGCGCAAGAAGTATCTGAGCATCCTGAAGAGTCTGTTCGCGACCAAGGAAAAAACGAAGAAACAACCAAAGACACAGCTCAGTCAAGTGCGATGTCTCAGCAGCAAGTTATCACCTCACCACCAAGAGATGTCCCCCCTCCTGTCATCGAAGCACCACTTGTCACGACAGAGCTAGATAAAGAGTGGGAAACCTTCAATGAATTAATCAATCTTGAAGGGCCAGTCGCGAAAACACCTGTGAATAATACACAGTTAGTGCAAGAAGTCGTTTTGACCATGGTCAGTAGTGCCACAGAAGCTAAACACCTTCCTATCGCTCCAGCTTCAGAACTTCTACTTAACGTAGAAGAAATCCCCCCACTGGATGTATTCTATAGTCCCCAACACAAAGCAGTTGTAAGGAGACAGAGAAAGAAAAGAAAGCTTGAAAATACACTGTCTCAAGGAGCTGAACATTTGGACGTCTTATGGAAAGACCCCAATAATAATCCGACGGAAAATCTTACGAAGCTGTCTCAGATTGCAGGAGCATATTCTTCTGCAACTATTGATAAGGCCTCTGAAGTTCAGCAACTATTAAAGGAACAAGAAAATCATATACAACTGCTACAACAACAGTTGCAACAAGCCAACGTGAACACTAAAGCTTCCAGACAGCTAGAAAAGCTACAGGAAGACTTTCAATGGATGCAGGTAGGCTATCAAAAGAGTCTCGAAGAAAAAGAAAAACAATTGCAGACTTTGCAAGAAGCGCACAAAGATGAACCTAAGCTGGCAGAGTTTATATCAGAATCTATCGGCTTGAACGAGCAACTACTGCAGCAACAGGAAGAGTTGGGACGTAAAATATCACAGTGGAGCCATTATTGCGCGCTGAGCGACAAAATCACCAGTCAAGTAGTGGATTTGCGGAGCGACTATGACCAGAAAGACAAGAGGGTGACAGAATATTTGACTTGGCAAGATGATGAGGAAGGGAAGAGAGCAGGTGCACCCAGGATTAATGAAAATCATAAAGAGTTGCTCTTTAATAAATGGGACGATCAAATCACAAGGGCGGAGCAGGCAACAGAGACAGCAGCGACACAGGCAAGCACTCTTATCGACTGTGTAAATGAGAATTTACACAGGACAAATTTAATTGCAGAGACCACCCCGGGGTACCTACCAAACAAGTTTCAACTGGAAACAGAATGGAGGCAGAAAGCACAGGCAAAAGGGAAGGCAATCCAAGCATTGGCCAGACTGAATTGGGAATGTTACTAGACGTATTTGGTTAAACCACACAGCCAGTGGATGACGGTGAAATGCATTACAAACGCAGCCGAGAAGTTAGCGCCAGCTCTTGTAGATGTCGTTTTCGCAGCCCAGCTCAGCACAGAAATCAGTCAGCCGACTCTCCTCAAGCCTATGCTGGATACTTGCAACTTTAAAGACCAAGTTCATAAGTGATTTCATTTAGAATGTTGTTTTTTCCCTGTTTTAACTAGATTAGAAAAAGGACGGTCATTTGAAAGCCGTATCCTAAAATTTTGTAATGATACTATTATTAGAATTAGGAAGTAGTATTTTAACCCTTCTCATGCATTTAGAGAAGGGTCCAGAAATTTGTCAAAAACTTGTCCTCGGAACATGCACTTCTGCACCCTCAGAGGAGGTTTTGATGAATGGAAGGATCGAGATTTATTTATGTTTGCATTTTAATGTCTGCTACTGATGTTGCACTTCTGTACTCTTGGTAGATGTTAGAAGTAAGTAGAGATAAATTGCCATTGCTTGAAGTTTGTGAGTGAAATCAGTCATAAATGGTACTTTTATCTCTTGACCAATTTCTGCTTATATTCTTAGAGTGATATTTAGTTTTAGTTGTTTATATGTGGATGCTTGAATGTCTGGGTTACCATTTGGCACTTCTGTACGGTGGAATCATTTATTTATGCTTGACATATGAATGACTTATTATGCGATATGCTGTTCACAACTGTTTTGCCTAACTTCTTATGCAGAATGGTTTATCTTAAATGGTTCATATTCTTATGATAGCTGAATGATCTTTATTACCAGTTATTGTTCGAAATCTTTTTAGATCGCATAATACACGAGATATATCCCGGGTTAGTGTAGATTAGATGTGTCGTTTCCATTAGATTACAATAGTATAGAGTCTGTTTACTAGTTAGCTTTGAGTTAGCTCTAAAATACGTCCAGAATCAGCATAATCAAAATCTACACACACACACACATAACCTTTAGATTGGGAAGCTGGTCCCATTATCCCCAGTCGGACCCGCTACACCAAACGGGCAAGGAGCCGCCAACCAGGTTCCGGACCGGGTGGGTATCCCCCTTGTTGTTGACCCGATCTCCGGGCCCTCAACAGATTATTAGTGGGCACTAAGGGAGGAGAGATCGAAGGTTGTCCTCATCAAAATGTAACCAGTGAGGTAGGAGTTATACCTTCCCATGTTTTCCAGTTAAAAAGAAGAAAAAATATTCATTTGGTTAAGGGAGTTGCAGTCTAGGAGAATTCTATTGCAGAGTTGACATTTAAATCTCTCTCACCCACTAGAATTCTTGAATTATATCCATACAAGCCTCCACAATTACCAAGGAAAGATGACAGGGGGTTTTAACAAGAGGGAACCCACAAACACAGTAAGAATTCATCAACACCCTCCTGTAGTAGAAATTTTCACAAGGCACAATTGGATGGGTTTCTTTGAAAGAATGAGAGGATACGATGATGAGGTGGCTAGAGACTTTTATCTCTCACTCATACCCCTCACTAGGACCCATGCCACTATTGTGGTGAAAGGCCTATCAGTAGAAATCACCCCTGAAGTTATAAGCAGAATCACCACACTCCCTTTAGGGTTACCTTGGAGAAAAGAAGATAAGGGTAACAACACCCTTGCAAAGAAGAAATTATTTTTGGAAAGGGAGGAGGAAATGGAGGAAAAAAATGGGCTTAGAAGAGAAAGCCTTCCATACCCTTGGAATGAAGTTAGTTACCACCTCATTAAATATATATCATGTGAAGGGATATACAGTGTGGCGTATGGATACCATTTCGGACTCCTACAAGGACTGAGATCTGGAGTAGACACACCTCCTCAAAACATGTTAAGTATACCCTACTTTCTTCTTCAATCATTGATAGATATGAGCATCAAAGTGCAGGAGGGAAAACATCAGCAAATAGTCCATCATGGGTTGATCAAACTTATCCTAGAAGATTCTCTACAAAACCTAAAACTCCCTATTACATGGACAACTTTCAAAGACATGCAAGGAGAGGGAGCAATTCAAGCTCTTGAATATGACAAATCCCCACTACTAGTGAGAGGGATGAACAAACAAAGGGAGAAAATGAAGAGAAAATAGAGGAGGAAAAAGATGAAGAAAAGGAAGTGGAAAATGAAGAAGAGACAGAAGAGGAAACAAAAGAAGAGATAGGTGAGCAGAGAGTGGAACTAGAGGAAGAAGAGAAAGAGAGAGACAAGGATGAGGATGAGAATGGAAAAGAGGAGACAAGACAAAAGGAAGAACAGAGGCCTACAATTCAAGGAAAAGAAGGAGAAGAATCACCGAGGGTATCTCCAAAACCCACAGACAAGGAGGCAGCAGCTGCTCTTACTGCCCTAAGTACACCTATCAAGTCAAAAGGAAAAATACAAAGACAAACCCCACTGTACTTTAGGAAAAGAAAGAGCATAAGGATTAGGCAAGGAAGACCTCAAACACCCACCAAAAATCCTATTTTTATTGAAGACTTACCAAAGCAGCAAGAAAAGATAGCTTCTCTCCCAAATCTCCCATCACGTATGTTAGGAGGCATGTCACAAGGTCTTCCTCATCATAGAGAAAATGTCTCCTATAGGAGACACAGAAATACCTACAAGAGGCAAAGGCCATCCTACAGGAAACTCTGTTAAACCTACAGGAAACTCAAAAAATGGACCAAGAAGGTATCACTCAGCAAGAAACAAAGAAGGAAGACCCAGATCTTAGAGAGCCTAGTCCACAACCCAACCTCAGCTCTTACTACAGGTTCATTGAAGGGGGTAGGGTTATCCTACAGAAGTTTTCCATCCCTTTATTCTTTGAACTTGAGAAAGAAAGGGAAAGGACACATAGGTGGATGCAAATTGCCAAAGCAAAAGGAGTGGAGGATGTAGGCCACATGGAGGAAAAATTGAATGAGATGGGTAGAGAATTGAGTAGCATAGGGGACATAGAGGTGATGATGAAAGCTCGGTTAGAAGCAGAGAATGCATGGCTAAGGGGACAGTTACATGAAAGGGAAATCTAGTTGGTAGCTATGGTCAATTTATCCTTAGAGGCAATCTAGTGTAGGATGCCAGCTAAGTCTTATGCCTTGTATCTCAAGGAACAATGGCTACAATTCCAAATTAAGACTTTAGCACAAAGACGCACTATGCCCTTCCAAGACTATATAAAATTCATTGATCTCTATGATCAAAGCACCTTGGAAGATAGAGCAAAGATGTCTGAGTTTTACCTACAAAATTTGACCTTGATAGATTTGAATGTGTGGGACCCAAATTCAAAGCTAGGAGACTTGCAATTGATGGCTTTAGCATCATGGATGAATCATGAGGAGGCGAGAGCTACAAAGATTAAAAAGTTAATGGCGAGAGAAGAGACAGAACCACTTATGATCAGAGCTGAACAATCCAATCCAGTGGTTGTCATCAGCACCCACAACCTGATTGCAAATGATCCTAACCTTGCACCTAGGTACCTTGTTGCACAAGAGAAAGTAGTCACACACTTTGAAGACATGTTCAGGTTGATAGGAGATGACAGCATGCTAGCTTGCCAAAGGAGATGGAACACCTTGCCTTACATCTTGAAAATCAAAGAATACCATTCTCCTCAGAGAATTATAGAGGCACTAAAAATAACACCCATCTACAAGCAAGCTCTACAAAGACTCAAAGTCAACTGGATTGGCTTGAGAATCAGTCCACCACTTCTTTTAGGAATGTTGGAAGGAAGGAAAGAAGAAGAAGAAAGAAAGCAGTGGGAATAGATAGAGAGCAGGGCAGGATTTTATTCACAAGAAGAAGAAACTACAGGAGAATCATGGGATGTCAGGGAGGCCACCAGAGCAATGAATGACATGGATATAGATTAATTTTCTAAGAGGATCATCAACACTTTTAGTAGGAGGGTAATGATGAGCCTCATCATTGGGTAACTATATGGACCTTAATAAACCTCCAAGCTTATTAAAATCAACTCTTCTCATAATTCTTTACATGTCTTAATCATATTTTGCTTAATGAGATAAGTAAAACTAAGATGTATGTCTAGTGGTCTAATGTGCATTGATTGCAAGTTTTTGAGAGAAAATCATGGCAATTTTGGCTAATTAAGAGTAGAAACTCGAATGAGACAAGGAGGATATATTATAGGAGATAGATCATCCTCATTAAATCCTCACTCATTCAAATATTCCTCAATCAAATCACACTAGCTCAAAGTTGCAAGCAGCCGAGTCATGGAGATCATGTTAGAAAATTATATATTACGGAGCAATGGAACACATAAAATATTGCAGAAATATAAACACAGAAAATGCACAAAACAAGAGAGGCACAGATATACATGGTTCACCCAGTTTGGGCTACGTCCACCCCAAATAGCCAGTCCTTCCTTTCTATTATCCAGCAAAATGAAGAGACACAACCTACAGCAAATCCACTGTAATATCCTCTGTTTTCTTTCACAGTCTCAACTCTCTGTTTCTCGCTCACAGAATACACATCTATCACACAGCCTCAAATAAAATACCCTCATACAAAGAGAGGGGTTTCCTTCTAGGGCAAAAAACCCTAAACTAAACATAAGTTCTACCGTCAGATCATCCCCCTAATGAACGGTCCAGATTGACTAGAAATTACTATACTTTTACAAGGCAATTTTACAACCCTTAGACCCCCCCTGCAGCGAATATTTTACGGGCGGCGTTGCCACCCCCATTTCGAACTGGGGTCCTATGTGGCGATACCTTTGAATATAGAAGATAATCAGGCTCCACACCCGACAGATCATGGGCAGCCGAGCCAGTGACAATTAAGAGCCAGTTCATCTTGAGTTTAGGAGCCAAGCCTCCCTAGATTTAAGGAAGTTTTCGGAGACTTCAATTGTATAATAAGGAGGCCTAGAGCCTCATTAGGATTTGGATTTTTTAGGTAAGAGCACTAAGTATTTTCGAGTGCAAGTTTGTGGAAAAACAATGTTACGTAATTTTTCTGATATGATAATGAGAATGAGCATTTCCTTGATCAATCACTGAGATGAATCATAGGGCTGAAGCTCTTGGGTTAGGGCCCAACCCTAGCAGCACAGTCTCCTCTTATTGTATTTGTATGTTTAAGTTATTTCATAGATTAAGTGTTGAATTGATTTTAGCATTGTTTCATTGCAAGTGGTGGTAAATTTGATTAGTTTGCTTCCATTTTTACATAGCTTCAGTAGTAGTTTAAGAGAGGTAAATGAATACCAAAATGGTTGATAGCAGGTGGATTTGGCCTAACTCCTCCCTTTAGGGACCATGGTTTGAGGAAAAACTCCTACTCAACACCAAAAAGACAAGATTCCGATTTCTCATGGAATTCAGGGTTTTCTGCTACTTAGGCCAGCATCTCTTTAGTTTTTGAAGATAGGTTTCAATTTTAATTTCTGATATCTTCAGCTTTGTATTAGGTCTCGTGGTGTTTAAAAATATTTTTCAAGTATTTCCATGCATGAACTAGGCAACTAAATAGTGAAATTCTATTTTCTTAAGTTGATTGGAAATCTTCCTTACAAACTTACAAACTTTGGTTTGACCTCTGAGGAAGTCCTAGCCACTCCAATTCCTTATTTCTTCCATCGTTTACCTTCCCTAAGCCCTTTACCACCTTCCAGTTCACTCCTATTTCTCTCAGCTAGATCTTGTAAAATATAGGGGATCTTGTAGGATCATTAGGACATCCTGTAGGAAGCATTACAACATCCTGTAGGACGACCTGTAGTGGCCTGTTTTGAGGCCAATTTGTGGAAAAATCATCCAGGAAGATAGGATAAGAACCTTACTTGCCTCCCAAGCCATCTGACCTTTCATCACCATCTCTAACCCAAATTACACATTACCAAGAAGATTTAGCATTCACATTTTCACAAAAAAAAAGGACAAAAAGGAAAAAAAAGTTTTTTTGTTCATTCATATGCACATTAGTATAATGTTTGGTTATTTCAGATTACATGCCTAAGATAGTTAGGATTACACACATGTTAGCTTAGAATTCTTCTGAAGCAAGATCTCTTAGCAATTAGTTAGATGAGTGGTGTGTTTAAAGCATTGATTTCAGTCTTTCCTTACTGCAGTAGACAATATTTCAATTCTCCCAATTAGTGCAAAATTCCCTTTTCTTCATTGGTAATCAAACTCCTTCTGAATCAATAGAAGGTTGGTTTGAGAAACCATAGTGGTCTATTGCCATCTCAGTAGTGACAAAGAGTGGACCCATCACATCTACTTGTGTATATAGCACTGTCACCTCCAAGTTTGTACGAACCCCGGGTTGATAAAGTAAAGTTGGTAGCCCCAGGATTTGTAGCATTATTGCTGCAATACTGGTGCTCATCACTCATCCTCCCATCAAGAGTGGATCTCAACCCCAAATTTGTAAAAGGATAAGAATTCATGAACTACCTCTTTAACCTATACATTAATTGTCATCCATAGGTAATGGGTTGGATTTTGGAGAGTGATTCTACCTTTATGTTTCTGATTTTAGAGATATATTTCCATGCATTAGGGTGATTATAGGTGCACTTTATGACAAAAAAAGGACAACTCAACTTGGAGGAGCTCTTCTACAAGATAAACACCTATTTTTGGTTGTAACTCACTCCATTTCTATTAATAAAAAGAGTTATTTGTTTCCCTATATATTATGTTGTGGTTTCACGTATTTCAATACCATGTTGATATATTGAATAAAGTGATTAGATGATGCTACATAGAATTTGTACATCATTGGCTTGTGTTGTGTGACTGTGCAGGTCCTAATTATAGCAATTGGAGCTAGGATTGGAGCATACAAGCCAAGGAAGGAGCGAAGCATACAACAGATTCTTGGTAGGCTTCATCCCATTATATTTTTACTTTAAGGAAAACATTAGTCTCGTTGTCTTTTTTTGTTCGAGGTCAGTCCACTAGGCCTAGGGAATATACTTCTGTTCGCAGTCATAGATTTTTTATTACAAACTGGTGACCATACTGCGGAACGATGTATTCCCTTGGTTATTTATTTGTCCATTGTGCTTTTCTTCACTCGTATTCAAACATTTACTATCTTGTTCAGTCAATAATATTCCTAGGAATACCCTTCAATAAATTTCAATTGCAATTTTTGTGTCCGAACTTTGAATCCCTTAACCAATGCACCCTGTTGTCACTCACTGCATTGTGGGTTTCAAATGGTCAAAGTTTGCCAAGAGTTGTGAATTTTGGAGCCACTTTCTTAGGCCATATAAGATCTCATAGCTGAATTAGACCCTCACGATTGTGTAATGCTAGGAAAGGGCTTTCCAACGGTATATGGAAGTCCAAAAATGGACTCTTGGAGTATAAGATAAAGCATTTTGAGGGACTACCTTGGAAAAGCCCAAAAAACCAAGAAAATGTCTAAGTATGGAGGGTAAATTGGAATCGGAGGTCAGGGGCCCTGAGTGTAGTGAATCTCGCATTCTACATTATCGACACACCGACGGATCCAGGGGCTAAAACTTTAAAATAACTTGCAGGGGTTGATTTTACGATATAGGGTGAAATCGTCGGGGGAGGTCTAAAAGGGTTAACAAAGGAAATGCTTAACAAAACAAGAACATGCCACCCTCTTCTCTCTCCTCCACGTGGCGCAATCCCGCATCCCGATGACCCCACAATCCTGCAACTTGGCCTATTGGTGGATTGATGGGTTCTAAACTTAAAATACCTTGCGGAGGCGAATATTGCGATATTATGTGAAATCATATGGAAAGGGCCGAAAAGGTTAACAAGCAAAAAACAGGTAAAAACAAAGGACTAGGCCACCACTTTCTCTCTCTACCATGTGGTATCAGTGATCGGCTATCAGCAATGGTTGTTGTTCCAAATTGTTAAAAATCGTCAATGTGATGTAGAGAAAAATCGTTGGGGAGGGACGAAAACCAAATGCAAAGGAAAAGCGCGACAAAATAGGTTTGGGCAAGGATTTTTCTCTCTCCTCTAGGGGGCCATGTTGTGTCATGTGATTGGTTCTCGAAGCTGACATAGCAGCTGATGTCATCAGTAACATGGTGGTACGGATGATGATGTGGTAGGCTAACACGTGTCACTAAGTTTCGACATATTCAGGGGTCCTATGGGGCCATTTCCAGGTGACACATGTCACCACTCACAGGGTGACACATGGCAATGATGATGGCATCCCGCATATCAGTGATCGCAGCTAACTAAGGGAGAAACTTAAGGAAAAGTGTATTTAGTGTCGGGATGTGGGATTGAGATTGCGATAAGAAAAAGGGCCCCTCGGATGCAATGTTCCATAGGCTATATTTCATTAAGTTTTCACGTCTAAGATGTCGTCTGATGCAGTGTAAGAGGAAATCAAAGGTAATCCAAGTTATAAAAGGAATTTGGCCCTTACGCAGCTATGGAAAGCCTTAGCGCTCAAAGGGCTAAGTCCTTGGTCCCAGGCCCTGGTCATATGATGAGCACTACAAAAGGAACTGTAATAAGGGGGCTAAGGGTGGAAATCAAAAGTGTCACCTATTCGCTTGTTTTAGAGGTACAAAGGCCCGCGACTAAGAGATTCAGTTTTTACACTGCAACGAGACACCGATAATGTAGGATAGAGAGAAAAAGTGCATCATGGGCCAATAGTTAAGGTAGAAAGTGACCAGGAACCATCCTAGAGAGGATTAACCATGACTTGACAGAAACACGCCCAGACCAAAGGCCAGCAAAGAAGAGTGGCATGAAGATATTTCTAGAGCCCATCATTTCAATTTTGATGGATTAATTATGTTTTGATTGTTTTGATCGATGTGTTGTATTCTGTTTTATTTTCAAGAAAGGAATCTCCCTGCTGTAACAATTAAAGGATTCACACTGAGACATCCATTCATACAGACAGTTGTAAACTTCATCCTGAAGATATTTCTGTAACTGATTTCCTTGCCCTCCCTCTCCTTATAAAAGGGAGGAAGAAACATTGAAGAAAGGTTCTGAATTCTAGGAAAAAACTATATGTGCTTCTGAAGTTGTATGGATTCTAGATCTACATATTTCTGAATATGAATGAAACAGTAGTGATTCCCATTTTCGAGTACTATAGTGTGTTTCTTCTCTATTAAACTTCCATTATGTTCGCACTTCCTCTCTGATTTCAAGCAATTGTAGTTGTCGGAAATATCTCTTATATTCTTACAGATTCATTACTGTTAACTATTTAATACATATGCCTGTATGAAAGTCTGATATTATATCTTTAAATGTGTTCTTCCTAAAATCATAGCATTCACTCTTCTTACATCCACCTGTCTATATTTAGCTTAGATAAGTATAGAACTCTTGATGTTTCAAGCTATGTGTGATGTGTTATTATTCTCTTTCTCTTCTTTCATTATTCTGCAAAATCTGATTAAACTGTAAGTCCTTGATTACTCGACCTCCACTTGTTTTTGCCTTATTCTTGTGAGTTGTATATGTGAAAGGATACCAGAAATACATGGCTTATATCCTTGGATGAAGGAACCAACCAATGTTGTTATGTGTATATTTGTATATTTGTAATTACTATGTGTAGAAGATGCATATGATGCCTTTGTTTTCTTGAGGATCATATGAGATACATAGAACTTAGATGTGCCCAAGCACTGGTCTTGTAAGCAATCCAAGGCTATCTCTGGGAGAGATGACATCTTTTGGCATCATTTCTGGGGAGCTTATTGAAAGATTTTTCCCCCAAGATATGACAAATTGAACACCCTTCATGTAGGTGAGTGAAGTCTATTCTGATTGCATTCATATCACCTTGGTGACTCCACACCCCCCTCATTATCATTCATAACCCTGGCTTTTAAAAGGCCTCATACTCACTTAGATACATCTCAAAAGAAATCCCCATTTGTATCTGATCTAGAAAAGTTAATTTCCAAGAAAGTTGGGAAAGAGAAAACTCCCCTTGCTTGTACTACCATCTCATTAGCCTTTGCCACCTCTGCCTCCAATTCTCAGCCCACTATTTCTCACTACTCAGGACTTACTCCTAAGGCCCTAACATACCCTGCTTCTCCTCCAACCACTGTGGTCTTGACCCCAGTTCCTCAAGCAAATTTTAATCCCCCTCCACCAATCTAGATGGCTCTCTCGGGATTTTTTCTAAATAAGTATGCACCTCTTAATTTACCTCAGCCTCTGAGTGCAATGCCCCAAAACCACCTAAAGCAGTTTCCTAGGTTCAATGGGGAAGATGATAACACGACAAAGAGTCACATTGAAGCCTTCAGTTCTTTTGCTCACATCCTAGATGTGGATCAATGGGATGTGGTCATGAGAATTTTTGTACAAAGTCTCAAGGGAGAAGCCAGAAAATGGTTCAAATATCTACCTAATGCCTCCATCACTACCTAGGAGGAGATCGAAAATTCTTTCACCTAGAAATGGGGAGAAAGGAGGGATCATGAGCACCTCCTCACTGAGTTCAATGCCCTAAGAAAAAATCTGGAGCATAATTAAAAATTTATCAAAAGATTCAATAAGAAGTACAATAACCTGCCTACTGACATAAAGCATCCTCCAACTACAGCTCGTGTGGTTTTCCTGGGAGATTTTGAGTCTGACGTTGGTTTTTACACTAGAGAAAGGAATTATGTCTCTCTAGACCAACTGCAAACTGATGCTCTTGTTGCCATTATGGCACAGGTATTGTCCTTGGTGGCAACTCACAAACGATTCAGTGATGTATGACAGTGCAATAGGTCAATTCATAGGTAAGAACAAAGGATTACAGTTCAGACTCTAGAGATTGAAGAAAGAGAATGT
The DNA here is from genome assembly GCA_031772625.1 of Pinus tabuliformis. Classification (NCBI taxonomy): domain Eukaryota; kingdom Viridiplantae; phylum Streptophyta; class Pinopsida; order Pinales; family Pinaceae; genus Pinus; species Pinus tabuliformis. The sequence continues at coordinate 1,865,783,515 of CM062816.1, forward strand.
TTTAAGAAGTATATGCTGGTTCACCTAGTCAAAGTAATGTATACAAGCGAGTACATAGAACAAGAAGAACGTATACGTATTCACACACTTTTATAGAAGTAAAAGAGCATATGGGATGGAAAATTAAGGATAAAGAATGCCAAGGATCAACACCATGGTATTAGCCCACAATATTGAGCGGAATAATGGTTACTTGATCCAGTCTATGAATACCGCAGGTTCTAAGTGTTGTTTTGGTCCAAGGTATTGAGAAAGGATAAAACTATATAAGGAGAAGAAGATGAAAGAGCTAAGTGTGTAAGTGAAAGGGTTCTCATGAATGCTTCTATCTTAAGTATATTTTATGTTGCAAGGGCTATGGTTATGACATGATCTGAATTACCTTGTGCACCTTTGGATACAATCTTGGATCAGGATCATGATACCTGAAATGACTTATCATTGTATGATCTGATAATGGTTTGGCTAGATCTGAATGCTACACATGGTTTATTATTTAAATATTATGGTTTGGGTATATGTGAAGTTTGAAATAGCTACGAAGTTATAAGTTATTATTTGCATATCTATACGCTGGTTTGCCTTGGTGAAGGCACGTATACACGCTGGTTAGGAACTTCAAAGTAGTGTATACATTATGAAATATGTTTTTGCAGTTACAATTGGTGCTAATTGTTGATGCAAAGTTTTGGGTTTAGCTCTATGTTCTGGTGACAATGATCTGATTGTTCAGATTGATTGATTGTGATTTTCTTCAGTGTTGATGAGTTTCAGTGATTAGTTCTATTGCAATGGTGATTGATTTTGAGCTTCAATGTTACTGATGGGTCCAGTATGAAAATTGGATGAAACGTGGCCTTCATATTGTGTTGTTGTGTACCAGGAGTATCCAATCTGAAAATTTATGAAACATGGTCCCTAGAGGAAGAGTGAAGGTAGTAGCCTTCTGTATGTCGGCACCTATGTACTGGTAAACATATCGGCCAGTAAAAGAGACATTGGGTTGGAGCTCCCTTCCAGTAGCAGTTGGAGAACAAGTAAATGTTGGAGCCTCCTGTAGGTTGGCGCCTTCGTACTGGTAAACATATCGGCTAGCACAAGAGCTAGGGATTGTAGCTCCCTTCCAGTAGAAGCTGGAGAATGAGAGAAGGTTGTAGCCTTTTGCAAGTGGGTGCATGTGTACTGGTACGAGTCTGCACTAGTACAATATCGTAAATAGGTTTTTCTTGTATTAAAAGAAGACAAAGATGACAAAAAAATGTGATTTTTCTCCTGCATTAGGTTTCCACCTTAAATCTTGGTGTTCATGTGTGTTTCGTATGTGTGATGGTTTATTCTCTTATATCTACACATGGTTACTGTTTAATGGTTAATAAAGTACTGATTCATTAATTAAAGATCAACATATGATGAATTAACTGAACTATAAGTTCACTGGATATACGTTGGTTTCCTTAAGAACAGTTGTGAGCACATGCGAGTTCCCTTCACTGAAGTAGCCTATATAAATCTAAATAGGAAATGAAAATATTATTGGTTTGTAAACACTGATTCACCCCCACTCTCAGTATTATTCCCAACAGCTCTTGAGGTAATAGAAAATATGGTCTCGGCAGGAAATTCAAGGGTAAAGAAAGAAACTACTGAACCCAAAAGATGGAAAGAGGAGGCATCCTCCTCTGGTCAACGTAGAGAATCATCAGACTCAAAGTTGGACGAATTTTACAAACTCGTCAGTAGTTTAACACAAAAGGTTGGAAATCTTGAAATTGAGAACAAGAACCTTTCCAGACATAATGCTCAAGTCAACAATCGGGGCTATAACCTTGAGTATAGAAGGCCTGCACTGCAACTACTTCCAAGGGAAAGAAAGGAATAGCTTGATCAGATCCCCCATCCATTATACTTGGAAGATGGTCCCAATGAAAAATCATCGGATACACAAGAGATGCAGGGAAATTTGTATGCTTCTTTTACCGAATAAGAATATGAGAATATGGCTCACTAAGAGGCCAGCCATGATAGAGAAGGAACAACAGAAGAGGAAGATATGGATTATTATTGCAAATAGTTTGCAGAGTTCATGCAAGCACAACCACAACGTAAGTATGATCTAAGATCTTCAAAGAACAGGACTAGAGAACTAGAACAACAAAGGGAATATTCTCCCTAAGTTGTTCCCCCAATATTGAATAAGGGGAAGGGTAAGTTAATCCTGACCCTTCCGAAATAAAAGTCTCCTCTAATGAGGAAAGAACTAGTTTAGAGGGACATATAGAAAAAGAGACACCTATTTTGTCAAAAACTACCAGTGTCAAGGAAGAAGGAATAGATCCATGAGGTACAAAAAAAATCCAACTTGCATTCAATCTCTAGAAGAAGCTTGAGAAGGTAAAAATTCTTTTTCCCCTGACTGAGCTTCTAAAGAAGCCTATTTATAAAGCTTATGTCTCTCAATTTATGCATCCCTCTATCTCAGCACCAGCCCATGATAGTTTAAACCTCCAGGAGGAAAGGCCAATGGTCGTTTTTGGGCTGCATGTGGAAGAGTTGGATCCTTCTACCGTGCCTTTTTATGTGTCTTTGGTGATCCATGACCTTTTGCTACATAATTTCATGTTGGATTCAGGAGCTTCCCACAACCTCATGCCATTATCAGTAATGGAATAGCTAGGTTTGGAGATCACCAGACCATACAAAGACTTGTACTCCTTTGACTCCAAGAGAGTCAAGTGCTTAGGCATGATAAAGGATCTGGTGGTAAACTTGGCTCATATCTCGGTGAAAGTTGTGGTAGTGGATATAGTGGTGGCTGATATACCTCCTCATTTTGGAATGCTCTTATCCAGATCTTGGGGTTCTGTTGTGGCCAGCAACAGCCCCCCTTCTTATTTAGTATTATCACTAATACTAAATAAGTGGGGACCCTTATCAAAATAAATAAATTAGGACTTGTATTTCCTTTTTGAATAAATCTTCCTATCATAAACTTAGGAGAATACTCAAAAAATCCAAAAAGACTCAAGTTTTATGATAAGTTCAAACAAAACCATTTTCTTAATAAAAAGCGTTGCATTGTATCGCAAAAAGGTAATAGATGTTTTCCTACAAACCAATTCCTAAGATTGCGATATCACAATTCGAAATCACGCGCTGAAGGCATTCATCGCATCGTAGTTCTAACGTGCTTCAAGTATCACTTAACATGAAACACCTCAAACCGCTGATATGCGATGGCACGTCTTGCAAATCGCATTGTGCAAAAAACATATGGTAAATGATCGCCACACATAACAGATCAATGATATTGTGATCTGCGATATTGTGAAGCAAATCGCAAAATTTCCTTATCGCAGATCTGCGGGGCTTGTCATTCTAAAAAGATTTTCCAAAAACCAATGCCCAGTTATGCGCGTTAATGTTAATTTAATGAGTTAGTTGGCAATCATTAATGAAATATGGTTTTGATCTGATCGAAGATCCATTTCATGTAAGATGATATATTCTATATGATTTCAGCATTTAAAGCTTTCCCGTCACCTTTTTTTTATCATTACTCTTGCCTCATTTGCAAATTGCACGAGCGAAAAGCAGAGAGGTATACATAGCAGTGTTCAGAATATTATGGGAAATAAAGGAAAGGCTCCAAGTTCTGAAGAAAAATAAATGACGCCTTTATACACAGACACCACCTGTAATAGAGATGTCGACATTACTACTTGGGAAGGCATGCGTATTCTACTCGAGGAAGAAAATCCCAGAGTAATGGAGGTTACAATTACAGCAGACTCACACGGGTCATCTAAGGCATCAATTACAGAACTAGCATGTTCTTTCTTGCGTCGGATAGTGGCAAGGCCCAATATTCTTCCATACATGGACATGGTCAAATGGGTATTGGATAGCACTGAGATAACAGACCGATAGCTTAAGACTCAGAGCTAAGAACTCATGGAGTCATTCCTTCCACAAAATTTAAGGTTTACATCCTCTAACAAAAAATGCATAAGAGGCAAAAAAAAAATAGCATCAGGGAAGCCTGGATTAAGAAACTGAGGCAATTTTTGATGCGAGGCAAAACCTCTTGAAATGTTAAAGCCTCTAATCACTCAGTTACCTATAAGCCCGGAAAATTGTAGGAAAAAGTACTAAAGGTGAAAGACAAAACCCGAACTCTAAAAGCCAGTGGTATTTATCGAGGATATCTTCAAGTGGTATGTAAATTTCTACCAAATGTGCATCATCTACAGACAAGCTGGAGACAAAAGGCTCAAGAAAGAGCAGAGTCCATCAAAAGGTTAACCAAGTTAAACTGGGATTCTTACTGGCAGTACTTGGTTAAACCACACAGTCAGTGCATGACTCTCAAATGTCTCATTAATTCTGCCGAGAAGATGGTGCCAGCACTTGTCGATTCCGTTTTCGTAGGACAATTAAAGTCGGAGGTCGGCCAGCCAACTCTCCTCAAGCTGATGCTAGATGCTTGCGACTACAAAGATCAGATACAAAGATAGTTAGTTGCTAGTTTTACTTTCAGATTCAGTTTTAGTTTTAGTTTTTCTTTATTTTTGCCTGAAGTGAGGATGGTCATTTAAACCACCTCCTATATTTTTGTAATAAACTATTTTTAGATCTAGCTAGTAGTATTTAAACCCTTATCATGCATTTAGAGAAGGGTCCTGAAATTTATCAAAAACTTGTCCTCGGAACATGCACTTCTGCACCCTCCGAGGAGGTTTTGATGAATGAATGGAACAAGATTTATTGATATCTGTGTTTAATATATGCTACTGAAATTGCACTTTTGTACTCTTAGTAGATGTTGAATTAAGAAATGATAAATCATTATTGTTGGAGCTCATGAGTGGAACTCGTTATAAATGGTACTTTTATCTCTTAGCAAATTCTGCTTATGCGTTATGGTGATATTCATGTTCAGTTATTTATGTATAAATGCTTGAATGCTTGAGTTATCATTTGGCACTTCTATACGATGATAACCATTTATTTACGCTTAATATATGAGTGACTTATTATGTGATATGTTTTTCACAATTGTTTAGCTAACTTTTTATATGAAACAGTTCATCTTCATTGAATTGTTTTCTTATAGCAATTGAATGATCTTTATTACCAATTGCTGTAGAAACTATTTTAGATCGCATAATTAAAAGATTAAATCCTAGGGTAGTTTTAGAATTAGATATTTCTGTTTATTAGAATATAATTGCATGTTGTTAAATTAGACTTAGAATAAAAGCATTTTAATTAGAAGTTATTAGGAAGGAAATATCAATTCTCTACACACACACATAAATTGGGACACTGGTCCCATATCCCCATTCAAACCCACTACACCAAATGGAAAAGGAGCTACTAACCAAGGTCTAGACTGGGTGGGTATCCCCCTTGTTGTAGACTCGATTTTCGGGGCTTCAACAGGTTCCAAGGTGGGTGGCTCTATCAAGCTAGATCTGACTTATGCCACCATTCCCACTTTTGGAGGTGAACAAAGAAGGTTGTATACAGAATCTCGGTTTGTGAAAACTGTGACCCCAGCTAAAGGCTCAGAAAACTCCCCATTGCATGGGAAATATAGTGACATCTCCTACCTATTCTTAGAAGAACACGAGAACCTCTTAGAAGAAGCATCAATGCACGTGACAAGGCAGTTGAAATACCATCATTTAAATGAAAATGAAGTATGGAAATTGTACTTTGATGGAGCAAACTCAAAAGAGGGAAATGGAGATGGAATATTGTTGGTATCCCCAAAAGGCAGCATGATACCCCTCTCATTCAAGCTTTAATTTGATGTGACCAACAATGTCATGGAGTATGAGGCATTTCTCCTATGGTTACAAACAAAAAAAAAGATGAATATCGAATGCCTAGCATTCTATGGACATTCTAAACTAGTCGTAAGGCAAATTAGAAATCAATGTCGGTCCAAACACCCCAGGCTAAGGACGTACCAAAATGAAGTGTGGGACTTAATCGGCAATTTCTTCCTGGCTTTTAATATCCAGCTTCATCCTAGGGAAGAAAACAGGATGACTGACTCTCTTGTGATTGTTGCATGCACTTTCAGGCCCCCACAGAATCCACTCCTTAGATATGAGATAAAAGTCAGCAACAGGCCTTCAATACCTGTTAATGTCAAACACTGGCAGCTATTCAAAGATGACGAGTAGGTCAAAAGATTCATAGAATTCGTTGGGGATTTTTCCCACACCACCATCAATCAAGAAGAAGAAGAAGTAAAACAAGAAGCCACTCCGTGGAAAGAGAGAGTGGCTGGGAAAACAAATTTGCAACTAAAAGAGAACACCATCCCTCGTGGACTTGTTCCACTTGAAATAATTTTCAATAAAGATGACATAGCGTCCAAACAAATGGCCGCAAAGAAGGATGAGAAAGTAGAGGACTGCAACTTCGAATCAAAGGAGGAACCCGAGATGATCAGGTTGTCCAAAAAAATCCCCTTGCAATACAGACAGAGGTATTTAGATCTATTCAAAACTTACAAAGATGTATTTGCTTGGTCTTATAATGATTTGAAATCATTTGATACAAATATTATTTAGCATAAAATTCCTTTGAAGGGTGGGATAAAGCCATGCAAATAGAAACTCAGACAAATAAACCCACTCTTACTCCCCTCCATTGACAAGGAGTTAAGGAAGTTGTTGCAACCCAAGATCATAGTCCGTCTAAGATACTCTGAATGGGTAGCTAATCCGGTCCCTGTCTGTAAAAAGAGCGGAGAGATAAGGCTATGCGTGGACTTACGGAATCTAAACAGGTCATCTCTAAAAGATAACTACCCTCTTCCCAAGATGGATAATATATTGTAGAAGGTAGTAGGTGCAATCGGAATGTACATGATGGATGGATTCTCAGGATATAACCAAGTGGCAGTCCACCCCAAAGACCAGAGAAAGATTACTTTCACCACCCCATGGGGAACCTTCATGTATGCACGCATGTCGTTCGGGTTGATAAATGCAGGGGCCACATTTCAGAGATCAATGGACATAGCTTTCACAAGAAAGCAAGAGAAATTTGTGGTAGTCTACTTAGATGACATCACAATATTTTCTAAGACTCATGAAGTGCATATCCTCCATTTAAAACTCACTTTTGAGAAGTGTAGAAGGTATGACCTCTCTCTAAATCTGAAGAAACCTCAGTTCGCCCTGAGTGAGGGGAAGTTGCTTGGACACATAGTAGTGCATGAAGGAGTAAATATTGATCATGAACGAGTCAAATCTATTAGCCTTATTCTGTTGCCCAGAAACAAGAAATAATTCCAAGCTTTTTTAGGGAGGATATATTTCATAAGGCGATCCATACTCAACTATGTTGAGATAGTTAAAGGCATCATAGATATTATCAAGAAGGAGAACAAAGTTAAGTGGAGCTCTGTCCCCTGTGATTCTTTCACAAGGATCAAAGAAGCTTAGGTTGAGGCCCCAGTGCTAGTCAACCCCGATTATTTAGTGTCCTTCTACATCTTCTATTTTAGTTGTCCACATAACCTTGTTGTTGTGTTGTTACAGAAAAATAAAGAAGGTTACAAGCACCCCTTGCCTTTTTCAACTAAGTCCTAAGGGATGCTGAGCTGAAGTACAATATATTGGAGAAACATGCTTATGCATTGGTCAAGGTGTTGAAGTCATTCCGTATGTATGTATTGCAATCCAAAATCACAACATTTGTCCCAACGACTGCAGTCAAAGACATTCTGGTGCAGGGAGACAGCGAAGGAAAGAGGGGCAAATGGATAGCTAAAATATAGGAATATGAGCTGGAAATCAAGCCTACCAAGCTCATCAAATGCCAGGGGTTGGCCAAGATTTTTTTTGAATCCAACCACCAAGCTCTAGGGATAAGCTTGATCACAGAGGGGGGCAGTCTAGAGGATGAATAGAGCATAATTAAAATGGTTGAACATAATATCTATGTCAAGTATGAGTGATCACCCAACTATAAGAAAATTGTTCATTACCTCTTGTTTCTAAGATGCCCGTTAGGACTGGATATATTTAAATACTGAAGTCTGAGGTTGCAGGCACAGAAATACATTATATCTAATGTATTTCTCTATTGGAAGGACCCGATGGGGGTATTTTGGCTATGTGTAGTTGAGGGATAAACTTGTGAAGTGATTGAGGTTTTCCACGGAGGAGTCTGTGTTGGACACCACAGTTGGAAGACAACAACACATAAAATACTTAAGGCATGATTCTATTGGACCGCGTCGTTTGGAGATGTTTACTCTCAGGTCAAGTCATGCTAGAAATGCCAATTATTTGTTGAAAGACAGAAGTTTTCTCCTCTTCCCCTGATTCTTGTGAACATAAAAGAGCCTTTTAGATAGTGGGGATTGGACTTCATTAGAGAATTAAATCCACCATCTAGTGGCCAACACAAATGGATGTTAACAGCCACTGACTATTTCACCAAGTGGGTAGAGGATATCCCAGCTAGAAATGTTACTGACTCAGTGGTGATAAAATTCATGGAAGAGAACATACTATCTCTCTTTGGGTGTCCTTTTAAAATCGTCATTGATAACACACAAGTCTTCAAATCTGCCAATTTCACCAACTTCTGCCACAAATTCAACATCATTATTGGAAACTCCACTACATACTACCCTCAAGGCAATGGCTTGGCTGAGGCTTCCAATAAAATTGTGGTGAGGGTTCTAAAGAAGACCTTCATTGAAAATCAAAGGAACTAGGACTTTCAACTAAAGTTTGCTCTTTGGGCTAACTGTGTAACACCCAAACGATCCACTGGTAAATCACCTTTTGAGCTAGTATATGGCAAGGTTATTGTCTTCCCTATCCAATTAGCAATGCCAGTAGCTAAGTTGCTACAAGAAGTCGAGGAAGAGCCTAGCGCCTTGACTAGAAGGATAAATCAGCTGGTGGAGCTTCACGAGGACAGAGAGCAGGTGGGAACCAAACTAGAAAACTACCGACAAAGGATGAAATCTTCGTTTGACAAGAAGGCTAAGGACAAACCTCTTCAGCAGGGATATTTAGTTCTTAGGTGGGATGTCTAATGAGAAGACAAAGGCAAGCATGGGAAATTTTATCCACTATGGTTTGGCCCCTTCAAGATTGTAGAAGAAAGGGGAAATAACACTTACATTCTTGAAAACTTGGATGGTGAATTGCTAGAACTGCATGTAAATGGTCAGTTTCTAAAATTTTATTTTCAAAATTAGAGATATCTATCTCTTGCTCATTTTAAATATCTGGTGTGTATGTTGAAATTGTTATTTGAATTTTTCTGTTTATTTTCAAAAAATTCCTTTTTCAAATAATTATATTTTGTTTATGAATAACTCCATGCCCAATGGAAAGAAATACTACTGGTCTGCAGGTCCTCAACACCTTGCCAGCAAGGCATTGTCCCCAGTTGGAGCCAATGTTGTCACTCACTGCATTGTGGGTTTCAAATGGTCAAAGTTGCCCAAGAGAAGTGAAGTTTGGAGCCACTTTCCTAGGAGACAAAAGATCTCAAAGTTGAATAAGACACTCCCCATTTTGTATTTCTCGGAAAGGGCTTTGCAAAGGTATATAGAAGTCCAAAAATGGACTCTTGAAGAAGAAGATAAAGAATTTTGAAGGTATACCTTGGAAAAGTCGAGAAAACCAAGAAAATGGCTAAGTATGGACAGTAAATCACATTCAGAGGTCAGGGGCCCTAGGCGTAGTGAATCCCGCATCTTGCATTATCAGCACACTCGCGGATCCCAGGGATGACACTTTAAAAGAACTTGCAAGTGCTGATTTTGCGATATAGGGTGAAATCATCAGGCGAGGTCCGAAAAGTTTAACAAAGGAAATGATTAACAAAACAGGCATGGGCCACCCCCCTCTCTCTCCTCCACGTGGCACAATCCCGCATCCCACATCCTGGTGACGTCGTAGTCCCGCAGCTCGGCATATTAGCGAATTTATGGGTTCTAAACTTAAAAGGCCTTACGGGGGTTGATCTTGTGATATTATGTGAAATTGTCAGGAAAGGGCCAAAAAGGTTAACATATAAAAAGCAAGGAAAAACAAAGTACCAGGCCACCACTTTCTCTCTCCACCACGTGGCATCAGAGTTCGACTATCGACGGAGGTTTCTATTCCAAATTGTTGAAATCTTTGATATTGCGATGTAGAGAAAAAACGCCAGGGAGGGCCGAAAAGAAAATACAAAGGAAAAGCATGACAAAATAGGGTCGAGCAGGCCTTTTTCTCTCTCCTACATGGGGCCACGTGGTGGCATGTGATTGGTTCTCAGATCTGACATGGCAGCTGACGTCATTAGTGACATGGTAGTACAGATGCTGACATGGCAGGCGGACACATGTCACTCGATTTCGGCATTTTCTGGGGTCCTATGGGGTCATTTCCAGGTGACACATGGAAATGATGACATCATCCCACATATTGGCGATCACAGCTTCCTAGGGGAGAAACTTAAGGAAAAGTGTATTCAGTGCTGGGATGCGGGATTGCGATTGCAATAAGAAAAGGGGCCCCCGGGATACGATGTTCCATAGGCTATATTTCATAAATTTTCTGCATCCGAGATGTTGGCTGATGCGGTGTAAGAGGAAATCAGAGATAATCCAAGTTATAAAAGGAATAAGGCCCCCGCGTAGCTGTGGAAATCCTTAGCGCTCAAAGGGCTAACTCCTTGGTCCTAGCCCCCGGTCATATGCGGAGCACTACAAAAGGGGTTGTAATAAGGGGGCTAAGGGTGGAAATCAAAAGTGTCACATGTTCATCTATTTTAGAGGTAAAAAGGCCCGCGGGTAAGAGATTCAACCATTACACTGTAGTGAGACATCGATAGTGCACGATAGAGAGAAAAAGGGCGTGATGGGTTAGCAGTTAAGGCAGAAAGTGACCAGGAACCAGCCTAGAGAGGATTAACCATGACTTGACATAAACACGCCTGGACCAGAGGCCAGCAAAGAAGAGTGGCATGAAGATATTTCTAGAGCCCATCATTTCAGTTTCGATGGATTAATTATGTTTTGATTGTTTTGATCAATGTGTTGTATTCTATTTTATTTTCAAGAAAGGTATCTCCCTGTTGTAACAATTAAAGGATTCATGGTGAGACAACCATTCATATAGACAGTTGTAAACTTTAGCCTGAAGATATTTACATAACTGATTTCCATGCCCTCCCTCTCCTTATAAAAGGGATGAAGAAACATCTAGGAAAAAACTGTATGTGCTTCTGAAGTTGTATGGATTCCATATCTACATCTTTTTGAATATGAATGAAACAGTGGTGATTCCCATGTTCGAGTATTACAATATGTTGTTTCTCTATTAAAATTCCATTATTTTCACAGTTCCTCTTTGATTTCAAGAAATTGTAGCTTCCGGAAATACCCATTATATTCTAACAAATTCATTGGTGTTAACTAGTTAAAACATATGCCTGTATGCAAGTCTGAGATTATATCTTTTGTTAGAACAGGCAGTAACTCCTCAAAAACAATTCATTGCTATTCATTCAGGTTGGTCTTTATTATATACATGAGGGAGAGACTATTCATTTCATCTCCCGGTGACTATTCATATTCTCTATTATTTATTTACATCAATTTCAGTTATTCACCCAATCTTGATGATTAGGTGTCAACATTCCCCCCCTTAATCTGAAGGGACGTTGGTGAGTCCAAGCATCGTTTTGAATCTTTCAAGCTTTTCTCTTCCAAGCACTTTGGTGAAGATGTCTGCAATTTTCTCATTAGTGCAACAATGATGGAGATGGATTGTTTTGGCCTCAACATGATATCGAATCAGATGATATTTATTGATGTGCTTCGTTCAATCATGGAACTTTGGGTTCTTAGACAATTTTATTGCCGAGGTATTTTCAACCATGAGTGGAGTTTATTGTACTTGTTTTACCTAAAAATATTCAAGAATTTTCCTAAGCCACACAATTTCTTTTGTTGCCTCAGCTGCTGCCACATATTCTGCTTCTGTTGTGGAATCTGTTGGAACTGATTGTTTGCATGATCTCTAGGAGACAACTCCTGCTCCAAGACTCATAGCATTTCCTAAAGTAGATACCCCAATTTCTTTGTCTCCATTGAAGTCTAAATCAGAGTATCCAATCAAGATGAAGTCGTCCACCTCTGTATAATTGATTCCAAAGTCTTGAGTTCCCTTCAAGTACCTTAGAACTCTTTTTGTAGAAGACCAATGTCCCTCACAAGGATTTTGCATAAACCTAGAGAGGATTCCAACAACAAACGAAATGTCTAGTCTGGTAGTAGTTAGGTAGTTCAGACTTCCTACAAGCTATCTATACTTTTTTGCATCCTCAAATTCTTTTCCTTCAATGGATGTGAGCTTTAAGTTTTGTTCCATTGGAGTAGTAAGAGGATTGCATTCTGTCATGCCAAACCTGTTCAATAGATCTCCAATGTACTTTTTTTGGGAAAGGAATATGGACTTTGGATGTTGAGTTACTTCAATACCAAGATAGTAATGAACATAGCCCAAATCAGTCATTTCAAAACCTTTCTTCAATTCCTTCTTTATGGATGCAATGTAGCTTTCATTGTTCCCTGTCATCAAAATATCATCTACATATACCACAAGATTTACAACTATTTTGCCAACTTTCTTGACAAATAAAGTTACATCATGAAGATCATAATGTTTTAAATTGAGTTTCAGAAGATTCTCAGTTAGTTTTTCATACCAGGCTCGCGGTACTTGTTTGAGGCCATACAAGGATTTCACAAGTTGGCATACTTTATGTTCATGTCCTTTTACAGCAAATTCTTCAGGCTGGGACATAAAAATATTCTCTTTTAGATCTCCATTCAAGAAAGCAATTTTTACATCCATTTGATGGACTTTCCAACCGTTCTGAGCTGCTAGGGAAAAGAGTGTCCGGATGGTAGCCCATTTTGCTGTGGGGGAAAAAGTCTCCTCATAATCGACCCCTTACTTCTGTGCAAAACCTTTTTCCACAAGCCTAGATTTGTGCTTTTCAAGTGAGCCATCAACTTTATACTTGTTCTTGTAGACCCACTTGTAGCCAATTGGTTTGGTTCCTAATGCAGGATCAACTAGCTTCCAAGTGCCATTCTTTATCAGGGCATCATACTCCTTTTGCATAACTTCTTTCCATTCATCATGAGAAGAAGCTTCTTTGAAGGAAGTTGGTTCGAAAACTGTAGGCAAATTCAATTCAGAATCATAAGAAACATCCATATCAACAGGTGAATCAGATTCATCTACATCGCCTCCATTTTGCCGGTTTGAATTTCTAGTTCCTGTCTTTCCAACCTCATCAAGATGAACACTTTCAAGTGTCTTTTCTAGCCACTTTAGGGAACCTTTCTCAGATGGTCCAGGCTGCTCGATTGATTGAGTTGGGACTGAATCAAGATTGAGTCTCCCAATTCTATCAATCACATCACTTAAAGCATCATCCCTTGTTGGAGTTTCATGCGGGGGAGAGAGTGCTTCAGAAGAAGATTCCACAGGTTGATCTAGTATAGGAATCCCCCCTTCAAGATGTGGAATCTGATTATCAAATTCTTGAAATGATTTTGCATTTTTGAATCTATCCAAGCGATCAAGTTGCCGCTTAGCAACATTGTCAGTTTTGGATGATTCAAGAAAGATTACATCTCTAGATACAAAAAACTTTTTATTAACTTCATCATAGAGACGATATGCTTTGGAGGTGTTTCAATACCCTAGGAAGATACACTTACGACTTCTTGCACCAAGTTTATTTCTATGTACCTTTGGTATCAAGGCATAACAGGTGGAACCAAAGACCCTGAGATGCTTTATCGAAGGAATGTGCCCATACCACATTTCATAGGGAGTCTTGTTTCTGATGGCATTAGATGGACATCTATTCTTTATATATACAACACATAGAACTGCATTAGCCCAAAACATCAACTTTACATTTTTGAAAAACATCATGGAGCGTACCATATTTAAGATTGTCCTATTCATTCTTTCAGCTACACCAATCTGTTGGGGATTATAAGGCACAGTTGTTTGATGTTTGATCCCATGTTGGCGAAGATAGTTTTCAAATTCATTTGAAGTGTATTATTTTCCATTATCAGTGCGAATAGAGCCAATATGATATTGTGCATCATTTTCAATCCATGTATGAAATTTCTTGAATGTTTGAAAAGCATCAGATTTGTTCTTCAATAAATAAACTGAACACATTCTGGTGTAGTCATCAATAAATGTCATCATATATTTATTTCCATTTGCAGAAGGAATAGGCATTGGACCACATAAATCTGAATGAATGAGTTCAAGTTTTCTATGTGCTCTTGAATGTGAATCATGAAAAGATTGTTTACTATGTTTTCCTAGAATACAAGCATCACATTGCTTAAGTTTCCTAGGAATTGCAGGCAAACCAACAACACCATTTTTCTTCAACAAGCAGAGGCTGTCATAGTTCAAATGTCCAATCTAGCATGCCATAATAAACTTGATGGAATTGTACCTTCTTCATAATGAGAATTTTATGAGAAATGTTGTGCACGAGCAGAGGTACCTTGCAGCTTGAGAAGCCTTTCTTCTTGTATTCCCCTCATGACAAGTGAGTGGTCAGATGCTTTTCTCACCTCAAGCTTGCCATCAAACATATGAATGGAGTGACCTTTCTAGCAGAAGTGGACCAAGGACAGCAAGTTTCTCTTCAGTTGTGGGAGATATAGAACATGATGCCGAAGAAAGTCTGGAAGACCAGGCAATTTGAGCCTGATTGTGCCAAGCCCTGATGGCTTGATTTTTGATTGGTCTGCAAAGTATACTGCTCCATCAACGTTGTCAGTAAATTCTTCAAAAAAATATTTTCTATGAGTCATGTGGCAAGTTGCTCCTGAATCAAGCAACCAATCATTTTTCCAAGAAGCATGTGAAGCATTAAATAAATCTTCATTTACTCCGATATTACATTGTGCCACAACATAATGAGCAGATTCAGGTGCTTTACCTTTGTCTGTGTCATTAGTTTTACCTTTTTGTTGGTTTCTTTGCTGCTCAATTTTGTCCCAAGGTAGCTTGCATGTAGAGGCATCATTTGATCCATTTTTTTTGCAGTGTATGCAGTACAAATATGACTTTTCTCCTTGAGAGTGTCTACCCCCCTGCCTCTGAAATATCTTCCTCTTCCTCTCCAACCACCTCTTCCTCTCAAAGGATCTTGGGCAAGATTCTTTTCTTTATGAGTAAGGCACAGAGCCTCTTCAGAAGATTCAAGGGTTGTCTTCTTTCCAAAATCTTTCTCTCTTTCAGCAAATTTTTTCACAAGAGAGTCAAAGGTAATATCTTTGAGATTTCCATTTGCTTGCAATTACTCAAGATAATTGGAGTAATTAGGATAAAATGCCTTGAGAAAAGCGATAAGAGGAATATCCAATTCAACCTTAGTTGCTTTGATATCATGCATTATAGATTTTACATCGGATGCAAGAGCAAGAGGATCATTATTTTGTAATTCAAGAGTGAAGAGTTTAATCATGAGTTAAACAACTTCAAGTGTAGAATGTGAGTCATAGATTTATTTAAGCTTTGTAAGGCTTCGAAAGCAGTTGAAAATGGTGAAATATGGCGACTTACCTCTTCACTTACGGATGCTAAAATTAATGCATAGGCTTTGCTGTTCTTATTTTCCCAAATGGCGAACGCTTTGTCTAAGGTAGGCTATTATGGCTCTTTTTCTCTGTCTCCAACACACACTCCTTTCCACAACTCATTGAAAATGAGTGTGTGTTTTATCATCCGGGACCACTCAGGATAGTTCTCCTTGTCAGTTAGAACTATTCCCACAATGGATATTATTGAATGCATTGTAAAATCTGTGTACTGTAAAAAAAATACTTCTGCCAATATATTGTAAAAAAAATTGTACTTCTGGTGGTGAACTTTGTTTTAACTGGTGGAGGGAGTATTCAAATAGCAGTGTATTAAAACAACACTGTATATTAAAACCAACAGTCTTAAATATGCCAGCACATATGGATAGAATAGGCAGCGGTATATATTAAAATGAACAACATATGGCATATGGCAGCACAATATTACCAGTATATAAATGTTATATAACTGCTGAGAGTGCACAAATAAATGTTATATAACTGTTGAGAGTGCACAAATAAATGTTATACCAAGGATGGTTTCCAGGAAGAAGCATTCTCCATAAACTTCAACGCCACACCATTCTTTCCTGCTTCAACAAATATTTTGACAAGCATATTTCAAATGAGATTCTCCAAACTATACAAAGGTCAACATTTTCATTGTCTCTACAGAAGACTATCCATAGCTTTTTATCTTGCAATTCCAAATTGTTTCTCGGACTTTCATTGGCAATGGTTACAGTGTGTAGTAGATAGGCGTAGTAGAGCAGATAGTAGAGCAGAGAGAGTAGCCAGAGGTTTGACAATGAAGGTCTCGGTTCTAGTAATGGAACGCTGGCAGCAGTGAATCAAAAAAAATCTTTTCGAATGCTAAATGCATCGTATTAGGACCGTGATATGATATGTTTACATAGTAATCATGGTAGACACGAGGAGCAGCAGTTGCGAGGTATAATTAACATTCTACGAGAAGCCAGTATGGTGTGTGGGGACATATATGCTTTCAAAAATTTCTCTTCATCAACAAATGTCACACCACATTCTGCGAGATTTTTTGTCTGGGTTGTTTCTGGTGATACTTACTACGTTGCGAAGAGACCAATGCATCTAGTATTTATAAACCAGTATAATGGGACATTGGGAAAGTGCTAGCATACCATTCAACGGTTTCCAAATTTAATGTAGGTTTCTACGACTTCAACATCTTCAAGCTTTAAACAGCTACCCTCAGTGCATGCTAGGACATTTACACGTAGACCTCTGAGCACACAGCGCACAGTCTCACATTCATTACAATGCAACCTACGCTCCAAATTCACAGTCTTAACACAATTCGAGCAGCGTAGCAAAGCAGTGTTATTGGACTAGTTAGAGGAGCGTGGGAGGTTACAAAATTGGCAGAAAAATGCAAGACAAACTGACAAACTTCTGAAGAAATGACAGAAGGGAGTTACAATGGCATATAGAAGCCAAAATTGGCGTTGGCTCTAATACCATGTCAGACCAGGCAATAACTCCTCAAAAACAATTTGTTGTTATTCATTCAGGTTGGTCTTTATTATATACATGAGGGAGAGACTGTTCATTTCATCTTCCAGTGACTATTCAAATTCTCTATTATTTATTTACATCAATTTCAATTATTCACCCAATCCTGATGATTAGGTGTCAATCCTGATGAAATGTGCGCTTCTTGAAATCATAACATTCACTCTTTTTACATCCACTGTTAGGTCGCTATACTACTAGTGTAACCCCTTATTATTATTAGTACAACCCCCTTATTATACTGTTGTGCCCATGTAGTCCCCATATTGTTATTATTGTGCCCTTAAATTATTATTGTTATGTCGGTTCTGATTATATTATGACCCCTTAGACTCTTATATATAGAAAGGAGGCCTTGTCATTTGTATCATCCAAGAATTGTTCATTTGTGTAATGTAAAGGAGGTTTCCCCCTCGAAGAGGCTTATTTCTAAGGCGTTTATCTATCTTTTCTATCATTTTGTGAGCTGGTTTCATAACATTTGGTATCAGAGCTTTGGATTCTAGGGTTTCGCTGCTCCAAACAGGTCATCGTGGACTTTTCGCTATAACGTTTTCTCTACGAAGTGTCAGTAGCTAAAACAAAAACCCATTTGACGCGACCACGTTCTAAACCTCGAGTCTAAATTTCAGTTCTTCGTTCTCTATATTTTCGGAGATATGATCTGAGGAAGTTAGGGTTTCTGAAAACTCTAGAATTCCATCTCAAACAAGTCATCGTGGAATTTTCACTATAATTATTTTTTTGCGACATTGCAGACTTAGAAATTAAAACCCATTTGAGCCATGCTTGTGGTGAAGCTCAAGACCAAATTTTAGATCTTGGTTCGCTATATTTGAAGAGATACATTCCAATACATTTAGGGTTTCTGCAGGCTCCCGAATTACATCCTAAACAAGCGACGTTGGGAAAATCGTCATAACTTTCTCCCTGACCATTAAATTGAAATTTCGTAAGAATTTTCAGAAAGAGGACGGACTGTAGTTTTATATGTATCCGTTTCAGGTCCTAAGGTTGAAAAACTGACACGTGGCACATTGTACAATTTCTCTCTATGGAACTCGTTTATAATCAAGTCATCGTGGGAGATTTGATATAACTCTTCCTTGTAGAATCCAATCTTGATCAAACTTACGTAGTTAGAAAGAGGACTCAGAGGACTACTGCAGAATGCAATTTCAGAACTAGGAGATCTGAAATTACAGAGTTACAATCATTTCAAGATCGAGCTCCTAAAATCAAGAAAAGGCGATATGAGGAGGTTTGATGGCAAGGATCCAGTAAATTGGATACTACATATGGAGCAATATTTTGATCTACATGAGGTGCAAATGTTACAAAAGGTACGTATTGCATCTTCATATTTAGAACCGGATCAATTTTTATGGTATAAAGGGATTTGTTCTCATAAACCACTTGTTACGTGGTCAATTTTCATGGAGGAAATGATAGCACATTATGAGGATACAAAGAGAAACACCTTCTTTAGCCAATTGATAAGTCTCAAACAAAAGTTTTCAATGGCAGAGCCTATTGAGGACTTCAAAAAATTGAATATAAGGGAAAATGATATTCTAGAGAAGAGGAGGATTGATGTCTCCACAGGGACTTTAAAGGATAACATTCAACGTGAGGTTTGTCTTTGGGAACCTAATTCATTGGAGAAGGCATTCGGGTTGGCAAGAAAAGTGGAAAGAAAAATTATGGAAATAAGGAAGTCTACCCCTCACAACTATAAAGATGGAAGTGTTGTTTCTCCTAGCCTTCCACAACCTACAAGGTTGACACCACAACAATTGGAAGAAAAAAGAGCAAAAGGGCTTTGTTACAATTGTGATAACAAATACATTAAAGGTCACAAGTGTGCTGACAAGAAATTATTTTACATTGATTGTGGAGAGGAGGAAGAAAAGGATCAAGAAGCGTCAAAAGAAGAGGATATACACCATGAAAAAACCCTAGAGAAAGTATAAATGAATCCGACCATATCTTGTAAAGCATTGGTAAGAATTACCACTCCTCAAACTCTCAAGATAGGACTATCAAGAAGAAAAATGTTCAAGAAGTGAAAGATCACATTGAGCATCAAGAAATGAATATGACCATACCTTGTAATGCATTGGTAGAAATTACCATTTCTCAAACTCTCAAGATAGAAGGACATATCAAGAAGAAAATTGTTCAAAAAGTGAAAGATCACATCGAGCATCAAGAAATGAATCTGAACATACCTTATAATGCATTGGAATAAATTACCACTCCTCAAACTCTCAAGATAGAAGAACATATCAAGAAGAAAAATATTCAAGCAGTAAAAGATCACATCAAGCATCAACAACAAGTTATCCAACTTTTAAGGGATAACACCACTTTGTTGCATAATCAAATGAAACAACAGGCAAATCAACATCGCACTGAAAGAAGTTTTGATGTAGGCGATTAGGTATTTTTATGGCTACATCTCAAGCAAGATATTTATGAGAAGGAAATGTTGGAAATACTACATGCACTTAAGAAATGGCAACTTTACCTAATGGGAAGACACTTCAAGGTAAAACTGGATCATGATAGTCTTAAATACTTTGTAGAACAAAGATTATCTTTAGAAGAACATAAAAAATGGATCACAAATATGTTGGGTTATGACTTTGAAACCATCTACAAAAAAGGGAAGAAAAATGTTGTTGTAGATGCACTTTCAAGAAAGGATGAGGATGTGGAAGCATTGTTTTGTGCTATTTCTATTATCCAAATAGATTGGATGAACGAATCAAGGGATGAATGGAAGAAGGATGAAGAAGTGTGGCCACTCATTCAAAAGCTGCAGAAGATCCCAGTTCAAACAATATTTCCAGAACTTGACGAGGAAGAAAAAATCATATTGGAACCTGGAGCAGTAATAGAAACAAGAACCCGACAGCTAAAAAATTGATCAATTTCAGAGTATCTCATCAAGTGGAGGAACTTACCCATTGAATATTCCACATCGGAGGAGAAGAATTTTATACAAAAGCATCAAGAACTACTCAAGCGTTGAGGAAAACACTTTTTGAAGGAGAGGGGCATGTTAGGTCCCTATACTACTAGTGTAACCCCTTATTCTTATTAGTACAACCCCCTTATTTTATTGTTGTGCCCATGTAGTCCCCATATTGTTATTATTGTGCCCCATAGAAGCCCACTATTGTTATTATTGTGCCCTTAAATTATTATTGTTATGTAGGCTCTGATTATATTATGACCCCTTAGACTCCTATATATAGAAAGGAGGTCTTGTCATTTGTATCATCCAACAATTTTTCATTTGGGTAATGTAAAGGAGGTTGCCCCCTCGAAGAGGCTTATTTCTGAGGCATTTATCTATCTTTTCTATCTTTTTGTGAGCTAGTTTCATAACATCCACTTGTCTATATTTAGCTCAGATAAGTATATAACTCTTGATGTTTCAAGCTCTATGTGATGAGTTATTATTCTCTTTCTCTTCTTTCATTATTCTACAAAATCTTATTACTCAGCCTCCACTTGTTTTTGCCTTATTCTTGTGAGTTGTATATGTGAAAGGATACCAGAAATACATGGCTTATATTCTTGGATGAAGTAACCAACCCATGTTGTTATGTGTATATTTGTATATTTGTAATTACTATGTGTAGAAGATGCATATGATTCCTTTGGTTTCTTGAGGATCATATGAGATACATAAAATTTAGATGTCCCCAGGAACTGGTCTTGTAAGCAATCCAAGGCTGTCTTTGGGAGAGACAACACACCCTATGGTCTAGAGATAGCGAGTTTCAACCGAGTTGAGCCTTCTTTGTGCTTGTATTGCAAAGCGTTGGTGCCTCCTTTGCACCTGCGTTGGCTCCTGTTCATGCAAAAATTTTCTTTTGTCTTTATTTTATCTCTAAACCACCCTTCTTCCAGTTGCTCTTGCTTGAGTGTTTGAGTGTCTTGTGGTCTCTACAAAGCCACCATTTTGTTTCTTTTGTTCTTGAGTTGCTTTTGTAAGGATTTGTTTATATTTTCCTTTGTTCTTATCGTTAGTTCATTGTCAAACGATTGTTTAGTCATTGAGTGCTTGAAAGAACTAGTGTTCTAGTCATCACCCTGAAATTTTTTCTTTTATCAATGATTAGAAATATATATTAGTTTTCATCTCGAAAATAAGTGGAATCCAAAAGAAAAATCTTATGCATCATGCATTGCATCTAGGTTTTTGTGTGTGAAATTGGAATTCCCTAATGTGAAATTGTATGTTTTTTCTTTCATTTTTGCAACATAATTTCCCCCTTAATCGCTCGGGGGGATGAATTTTGTATGAGTGTTAATCGTCCTTGACTGTCATCTCTTTTGGTTTTGAAATTTTCACCCAAAGTCAATTTGAGCCCTCTGTTCATGCAATCTCATATTACATTTTCATAGTTTTCATGGGAATCATGCATAGATTACATTGCATGGTTTGACATCTTTTACTGCTTTGAATTGGCTTGGAATAGTGAAATTGAAAGATCTAGTTAGGAAGCTTTCTTTTGCTGCATATTTGATTGTTGAATCATTATTTGCACCTCTTCTCTACACTAGATAGCTTTCATCAAAAATGAAAAGAGTTCTTTTTGTCATGTAAGTTGCATCATAGGCGTGTTAAGGTGACATCGAGTTTTGAGCCACTTGAAACTAAAATCTAATTCAAGATCAACTCTAAAATTAACTTCAATTAAAATAAGGATCATTTGAAACTTAAGAACACAGAGAGGTCTAGGCTAGAGACATGTTCTAGCATCTTTAGATGTAGGAGCTGTCATTTTTTCCAACGTTTCATTTGGGGGATGATATCTTGTTCCACGTATGTAAGGGTATTAGATCATTCTCCACGTACCTCCAGATATATCGGATGACACTCCATGCATGATAAGTATATGGGAACGCTCTCATCGAATGATCATGCATTAGAAAACACTACTATTGACTGCATTTCCATGTACCATTGAGTATATTTTCAAGGACTCTTAAAGGTTTCTATCCTCACCATAGGTAACCAAGTCGTTTGCCTTGTATACCATGATACATCAAACATAGTATTCAGGGATATTTCTTGCATCATTAGGGGATTTTTGAGGTCTAAAATGGGCCTCCTAAGAAAAATTTGCAACCAAAATCAACTTTATAGGAACCAATACGATTCAAGATGATCATGTCAACCATGGCAGATGATTCACCATTTTTGGAGTAAAATAGTATAAAGATTAAAAAATAATAAAATAATAAAACTACCTTTTCAACTCGTATTTTCAACTTATCTCCTTAATTTTTTCCTCAAATTTTGAGCAGGAGTACTCGTTGGATGCAAAATGTAATTCCTCATCCAAGAAGTAACGATTTTTCATACTTTTGATGGACCCTACTACACGAAAAATGAGAAATACATATTAAAACGTGATTGCAATCACGTTTTTCATGTATTTCACATTTTTCGTGTAGCAAAGTCCATCAAAAGTATGCAACATGGGTACTCCGTGAATGAAGAATCAACTTATGCATCCAACAAGTGTTTCCACTCAAAATTTGAGTAAACCCATACGGAGATAAGCCTAAAATATGAGTTGAAAAAATAGTTTTGTCTTTTTTTCCCTCTAAAATTTGATGATGTAGTCTAATATTATTTTATTATTTCCACTATTATTTTATAATTTCCTTAGGAGGCCCATTTTAGACCTCAAAAATCCCCTAATGGTACGTTAATTCCTTGGTTCCCCAAGTTGTATATTGAAGTTCACGGTTGCTTGGTAAACCTTTTGCCTATTTTAACCCTTTGTTTTATTTTGTGTTGTTAATTTCTAAAATCAATTAATTGACAGTGAAACAACATCCTTACCATGGAACAACTCCTTAGCAGATCTTAGGTTGAGAGTAATGGAAACAGTTCATAAGTCCACCAGTCAAGGAAGCCCCTCTCATGGGAATCTTGGTTCTTTTCCTGCTTTTGGAAATATTGATGCTCTTTATATGGCAACGTTGTCCCTTCCAGATTTAACATTGGTTTTCCAATTTGGTTATTTTTGAATGCTATGGTTCTGAATCTCCAAACTACTTCTCATATAATTTCTCCTCCACCTAAACAATATCAACCTCAAGTTGATCCTAAAGTTGACCCTTTGCCTTCTTCACATGTTGTTCCTTCATCCCTTTATTCCTTCTAGCTTGGTGAAATTATTGATTCTAGTTACCAAGAAACTAAGAAGAAGAAGAATAGGACAAAGAAGAAGAAGAGAAATAACTAGGGGGGAAACCAAGCAACCATTGCTACTAGTATGGAGAAACCTTCCAATCAACCTCGCCAATTAAAATTCCCTTGCAAGTTATGTAAGGGTGACCACCTTATTAGATATTGTCCTGGTATTCACAAGGTATTAGAAGTGTGGTCCACAAGCTCACATTAGCGTTTGTCGTCAGCTTACGGAGATCACACTCGTGATGAATCTTCAACTAGTAATAGTAAGGTCCATGGGAAAAATGGTAAATTCAAGTTTCCCTGTAAGTTATGTGAAGGGAATCATCCCATTCACCTTTGTCCTTATATGGATGAAGCCTCAAAAGTGTTGGAAAACCTTACATATTCTCAACCTCATCTTCCGACCGGTTATCGAAAGCTTTCTCCCAATCCTCCACTAGTTGATGATGTGATTGATTATAATCTATCTCCAGCCAATCCCACTCTCTCTGAACGTGAATCCCATGAGTTTGTTTCCAACCAACCATTGGTTGAGAAAATGGTTGAGCGTAGAGAGTGAGGATCATACCACTCGGGTTCTTATTGTTTCTTTTGATTCCACTAAACAAGAGTGAATTTCTCTTGTTCCAACAAAACCCCCTCCAATAAAACAAGATATTTCCTTTGATTAGAGTCGATTGATAGAACCTTGTCTCCCTTCTTATGTGCCCTTCAAGATCACGGTAAAGGCTTATGATAATAATATCCATCACATTGTTTATATAGATGAGGGAGCTTCTGTTAGTATTCTATCCTCCACTACTTGGAAATGTTTGGGTTCCCCATAGCTTATGTTTTCCGCTTTGAAATTGTTAGCTTTTAATAGAAGAATGAGTCAACCCGTAGGGACCTTCCTAAGTTTCCTATTACTTTGGGAGGAAAGATAATCTATATCAATGTGATGGTAGTCCAAGGCCCTTTGGATTTTAATTTACTCCTTGGGCATGACTATGTTTATGTCATGGGAGCTGTTGTCTCTTCACTCTTTCATGTGTTGTGTTTCTCACATGAAGGAAGAATCATGACTATCAATCAACTTTCATTTGTTGGTCCTAATTTGACTGCCAATCATCCTACTTCCTTAAGCATTCTGAATGTTCAAGTGGTATCTTCCTCGCCATAGGTTAATTATGTGGCAACCTATCCCATTGACATACCTATTGATGAAGATGAGCCTTTCACCATCTACTCCACTTATTTCGTCCTAAATCAAGTAGGTGATATGGTGAATCATTTATTGGGTGGATTGGAGCCTGGTCTTTCCATTGGATCCTTTGATATGTATCCCTTCCATAGCATTGTTCTTCCATCTAATTAAAACCTCTTGGAAGTCATGGTATCTTAGAGGCCATAATCTGATTTCGGAGAAAAGTTCCTTTTCTTGTGTCAAGCTCTTTAAAAAATGAAACAAGGTCTCGAAGAAGAGTTCCATTTTCTTGTGTCAAGCTCTGATCTGAAATTAAATAGGAACATAATAAATTATAGATATAACCATAAATACAAATATGTAGTAGAAATAATACTTCATTTAATTAATATCAAATATTGAAATATGCTTACAAACATAATGGAAATAAGACTAGCTCGGGTGATGGTAGCTTATCTCTGAGAAGAGATGTCGTGGATACATGCCTCTGAACTGTGTTACAATGAGGCTCAAAGGCCTATTTAATATTGAGAAAAAAATGAAAACCCAAAACATTCAAAAACCTAATCCTAGGAGATGAAGCACCAAAACTATGGGCTCTGTTTGCCTAAATTGGTACATCAACTTCTCGGGGTCGGAACTTTGGCATACGATCTTCGTTTGACATGCACAATACCTCATTAGAAAGATATATCCAAGGAATACAACTTTTGAGTGGCCAACAAGAGTGAAAGACCAATGTTGGCCTCGGTTTTCCAAAATAAAACGTTATTTATGACCTCAAAACAGCTTTGAAAGTTTAGGACCCAAAAAACTGCCAAAAATAGTAAATTGTGCTACAATTAAGGAAACTGAAAGACACAGTGGTAGGGGTCCAAGTGGAATAGGTAGGTTGACACCAAAATCCACCTGGATCAATCCTCCCCCCTTAGGAAGCAATGATCCCCATGGCGTTGAGTGCCTCCATGAGATGGGAAAACTTCTACTGAACTTGGTCCCTGGTGAGCCACTTGCCTTGGTGCAGGAGTTGGAAAGCTTTGACTACTCAATATACTTGGATCTTCTACTAGAAAGTGTTCATGACTTGTTTGTCCATAATTGGATCAGTTGTGGCATGTTCCATGTAGTTTGGGTTTAACTTTGTTGGTGTGAGTTGTTCTGCAATGTCTAATGTCTCCAGTAATGGTGGGAAGTATGGTCAAAGTCGGTCCATATTGAACATTGGGTGAAGGCTAAGAAATTGGGGAATGTTGAGCTCAAAAGCATTGTCTCCCACCACCTTGGTAATGGTGTAAGGACCATATCGGAGTGGCTTGAACTTCCGACGGGCTCCAATAAGGCATTCTTTTTTCAAATGTAACCAAAATTTGTCGCCCACCTGAAAATTATGTGGCACCCGATGTTGATCATGTCACTGCTCGTACTTAGCATTTGACTTCTCTAATATGGCATGAACCTTATGGTGGATGTGTTGGATCCGTTCAATAAATATGGTCACTTTATCAATCTCGGAAAATACATGTGTGGATTATGTCTGTGTAGTCACATGAGACATGGCAATATCAATCAAACACGATGGTTGAAATCCTAGACCCACTTGAAAGGGACTGTGACCAGTCACGCTATGGAGATTTCTGTTATAACTGTGCTGGACATATGGAAAACTCTCATCCTGGGTTTGAGGATGCTTGGAGTTGTACATGCCGAGTATGTGCACTATCATCCTATTAGCGACCTCTGTCTGGCCATCAGTTTGGGGATGGAAGGCAGTCGACTTCGTGAGCTTGGTGTCCAATAGTGTCAAGAGGCTTGACTAGAATGTGCTCGGGAACCTACTATCTCAATCTAATATAATGGTCTATGGGATCCCAAAATGTACCCATACTCGTTCAAACAAGAGTTTGGTAGTTTCCTCTATTATGATACTCTTCTTGCAGGTCGCCAATATAGCCATCTTAGAAAATTTGTCCACGGCCACAAATACATAGTCATTACCATGCTTGGTAGAAGGAAGGACATACATATAGTCCATGGAGATGGATTCCCATAGCTGGATGGGAGTAGGCAGAGAGTGTACAAGCCCTGCTTCTTGATGGTTGGCTTGGAAATGATGCAGGAAATGTAGGATCTGATATATTTCCCAACATCCAATAAGAGTTTGGGCCAATAAAAATACTTCTATAGTACAACCACATTTTTCTCCACGCCAAAGTGTATTGTAACCCAACTGTAGTGCGCCTCCCAAATCAGCTTGGCACACTCACTTGAAGGAACACAGAGGTGGCCCAGGTAGCACAATAATTTGTCCTGGAGGTGAAAATCAGGAAATTTCTTTCCATCCACTAGCATCTGGTATGTGGAGGCAAACTCTCGATCATTTTTGTATAGTTGCGGCCATCCAGAGGTCTCGTGTCCACAAGAGTTGAGAACAGTAGTCAGTGATGCAACTGGGGCTTAGTTGAGGCAGTGTGCAACATTATTGGTGCTGCCATTTTTGTATATAATGTTCAAGTGGAATTGTTACATAAATGTAGACCACTTCTTATGGAAATCGTTCTGCAACTTCCCTTGTATCTATATAAACTGAAGAGGTTAGTGATCAATGTGTATGACTGTATCCTTCCTAGAATGTAATGCTTCCATTATGGGAAAGCCTGCACGATGGAATACACCTCTTTATCATAGTTGGGATACTTCCCAATTGTATCAGAAAGTGTCTCACTATGATAGGCCACAGGATGCCCGTGCTGGGTGAGGACTGCACCAATAGCATAGTCTGAGGCATATGTCTCGATTTCAAATGGATCTTGTAGGTCTGGAAATGTGATTACCAGTCTAGAGTAGATTCGGTGTTTCAACTCAATGAACGCCTTCTGTTGGGACTCAGACCAAGAAAAAATTTCTTTCACCTTGCCCTTAGTAATCTAACTCAAAGGCCAAGTGATATGGGAGTATCCCAACATGAACCGCCAATACAAATTTGCAAGGCCCAAAAAGTTACGAATCTCCATTAGAGTGGTCGGGGCTAGCCAATCCTGAATAACTTGGATCTTAGTTGGATCCACATGCACGCCACACTCATCTATGATGTAACCCAAATATTGGACCTGGCTGATGCCAAAGGTGCATTTATCCAAGTTGGCACAAAGTTTTTGCTACCGATAGGTTTGAAGGACCTGCCGAATGTGTTGCAAGTGTTCTTACCAACTCTTGTTGAAGATGAGGATGTCATCTAGATAAAAAACCACGAATGAGTTGGTTAAGAGCCACGATGTCATCCATTAGCCTCATAAAATTAGCAGGGGAATTTTTCAACCCGAAGGGCATAACCAACCATTCAAAAAAGCCTTCCTTTGATTTGAAGGAAGTCTTCCATACATCTGTGGGCTCTATTGGAGCCTAGTGATAGCCAGGCTTTAGATCAATCTTACTGAAATACTTGGCCCCCTTGAGTTGGTCCAAAAGGTCATCAATCCATGGGATTAGATACCTATTCCTTACAGTGATTTTGTTTAGTGACCGATAATCAATGCAGAGCCTCCCGATCCCATCCTTCTTCTATAAAAGTACAAACAGACTCCCACAAGGCGAGGAACTTGGTCGGATGTGCCATTTTTGAAGAACTCTTGGATTTTCCACTTGATCTCTTCATTTTCTAGAATGGAGTGGTGATATATCAGCTCATTGGGTAGAGGTGCTCCAGGTGTCATATCGATCAAATGTTTGACTTGACAGTGCAAGGGTAGCATTGTGGGTGAGGACAAGATCTCCTTGTATTCTTCCACGATCGTATCCTCATGGTTCTGCTACGTGGAGGAACCCTACCAGGGGGCCATGGATGTGGCTAAAATCTTCCCCTTACTTTGAGAGTGAATTAGAAAGAAAACAAATCTCCCAGTCTGGGAGATGATCTTATTGCCATTCTTAGCAGAGATCAAAGAGATGGCGGTAGGCGGGCTACCTTCGGTATCCTATATAACTTACTACCCAAAGAAATAATATCAGAGTGGGGTCTAGACTCATATACAACATGTCGCTTCCACATGTATGGTTGTATTAATAATACATCACAATCTTTAAGAGGAGCAATATCACACAGTACCTCATTCGTGAAGGGTTTGATGTTGTAGGGAAGGAGACACTTCTCGCTAATGTGGAGATCTCATCCTTGGTGAAGCCACCCAATGGTGTATGGCGGTAAATGTTTTGTAGTTGGTAGGCCTAGCTGCTTCACGACCTCTGTCGAAATGAGGATCTTTTGGCTCTCACTATCGATAATGAATTTCAATGGAGAAACCTTCACCCACATCTGTGAGTGGAATAGGTGTTCCCCCTCCTCTAGATCTCTGGGCTCAATCTTATGTATCTTGGTGGTGTCCATAGTGGCACTGGGCTTCGCGTCAATGATCTTCTTCCCTTTATCATTCCCCTTGTCGGGTTCTGACTCAGAGTCAGAACATGCATCTGACTCCAAGGCCTTCAGCTCAGCCACTAGTGATTGCTTGGCCTGACACACACTTGTGTTGTGAGTGGAGCTCTTATGGAACTCACACCACTTTCTTGTGTCCTTCTTTCTCCTCATGGTGTTGTTCTTTTCTTGTGGTTTTGACATGTTATCTTGGGTTGCCACACATTGGATTTTCCCTTTCCTATATAGTTTGGGGGCACCTTTCCCTTGCTTCAGATTCATAGATCCAAAGTCTTTCTTTTTCTGTTTAAACTTCTGCTCAATCCTAACAGCGTATTGGTACTCCACATCGATCGAGGATATGTCTAGGTACTAAATCTCATCTTGGATGTACCTGTATAGGTAGTCGCGGTATTTAAGTAAAAAATGTTTCTCAAAATCCTTGATAACCAACTTCGTCCGAAGGGTATGAAAAACATTAGTAAACTCCACCACATCTTGGTCCCTTCCCCACTGCAAAGTGGTCTACTTTATGTATTTATCCTCATAGCTCCTGACATGGTAGTATTTTCATCCTTCTTATTAGAGTAGGTTTCCCACCAATCCTTGACATGGGGGGTGGCTTTGAGAAGTGAAAAAGTAATCTTTTCCTTGCTGGAAAAATCATGAAAAACAAATATCCTTCTAGCAGATTTAACCATTTATCTATAACATCCACATCTATCTGACCCTAAAATACGTGGATGTCAAAGTTAACTTGTACCTTATGTTGAAAATAGCAACAAGAAATGCTAAATATAGAAGTGCTAAAAAGAGCATTGCTATAAATAGCATTTCGGGATACATTCCAATTTTAGTTAGTCTCTAAACTAAAATTGAGAATTAAAATTCGAATTTGATATTAGCAGTTGTTTGAAAAATAATTAATTAATTAATCTTGAGTTAATTAGTTGGAGAAAATCAAACATGAAGTCTATGTGAAGACATGCAACAGTTTTCCCTTTGATTGAGGAAGTTATCCCTTAATTAAAGTGATCAGGATGAGTTGTACTTTGAGTTGTAATTAGTTAGCTCAGTTAACTAAGTTAATTTCAGTTAGATTAGTTCCAACATTTTGTGGAACTGATTATGAGTTCAGTTAGTTAATGCATGCATGCATGTAACTACTACACTTTAGATAACTGAATATTCTCTCATAAATAACTCATGCATGTCAGTTCAGTCAGAGACCCAGTTGAGATCAGATGATGGGACAGTGTACTATCAGTTGTAGGAATATTCCATTGAGGATATCTCTTGCATGCAGAAGGAATTAATTCCTTGGAGATTGCGCAGTTACTTCTGAGTTTGGTGAGTTGTGTGAGAGGTCAATTCACACAGGTGGCAACTAGAGGACCCAGGAGAAACTACGCAAGGAAATAGGAGACTTGGAGAACTGAGGGAAGGCATATGTTGTGTCTATTCAGTCTATGAGCAGCATTGAGGGATTGTACTAAGAGCTAGATAGCTTGTGAGCTAAAGCTTTGTGTAATCGTAAGATATTTCCACTTGTATGATAATACAGAGATCGGGGTTTTTAGCTGAGGCTTTCCCCAAACTATTCTTCTATGTTCATGTGTGATTGATTTCTCATTCTCTATTATATGTGTTCTATTTGATCTTTCTCAAAATCGATTAAGCTTCTGCAAGTTTGTTTGTAGAAGTAGATCAAGTATTTTGCTTTAGTATATTGGATTATCAGGTGATCTACAATGGGAAATTCTACATGGTATCGGAGCAAAGGTGATCAAAGTGAAGAACAATATATAAAGAAGGGATAAGGGAGAATCATTAGGACAAACTTGAATGAAGAAAGAAGAAGAGCTCTAATTAGGGTTTAAATAGTTTTTAATAGAGATATGTCTGTCAGAATTTGTCGGCTGTTTGCTTGATAAAATCCTTTTTTTTAATGATATTTATTAATTAATTAATTAATTATTCAAAATTATATTAACATGTTTATTGCTTGAGTTAATATTCAGAATATAAATATTAATAATAATAAGTGAGTAATAATAATATTAACATTAATATTAATATTAATTATTATTTTTTTTTCCCGTAGAAAAAATCGTAATTTTATTCATATTGATAAAATTACATTTTGTAGATGCTTGAAGCATATGCATATGGTTGTTCCTGTAATGACAGGCAGCAAACCGAAATAGAAACCTGTAATGACAGGCAGCAAACAGTAATAGAAACAAAAAATGGCAGATGGTTGTTCCTGAAATGACAGGAATGCAAACAGAAATAACAAAAAATGTTGTGCCAGCAGGCCTATATTTTCCGGCCTTTTTTCTTCTCTACTTTGCGCCAGACTCCAGTGTTGGGAGTGGGGACAATAATAGCAAGTTGGTTTTCCTCTGTGTACATGGGTTGTTCTTTATCAGAGTCCGATCCTTCGGAGCTAAGTGCTCGTTTGGCGCCGCTTATTTCCAGCTGTAATTCTTGCTGTCGTACCAAGCTATTTGGCTCCAAATTGGGCCCCTCAGTGCTCTCTTCCTTTGTTTTTTCCTGCACGTCTGTGGGTTCTGTATTTAGTGCCTCCTCCTCCAGTGGTTTGGTATGCTGCCAACCTTTGGGTTTTTTTTGTTGTTTCTTGTTCCCTTTTGGCTCCCTACTAGCCAATGGACATGCATATTGTAGGTGCCCTGTTTGCAAGCATCTGCAGCATCTAAATGCCGTGTTCTCGTAGTCAAGTTGTTGTGTCCACAGTAAATTATTAAAATTCAATGTGATGTGATCTGGGAGTCCTTGACTTAAATCCACCTCTACACATATTCTGGCATATGTGAAGATTCCCCGGATAGCCCTGTCTTCATCTATTTTAAGATGTTTCCCTAAGGAGTTCCCAATGGCTGTTAAAGCTTTTCGGTGCCAAAAATGCAGTGGGAGGTTATGCAGCCTTACCCAAACTGGCATCGTTGAAACTACCATGGTGTTGGCATCAAAATCCGGGAACCAGGGGGTGATAAAGAGGCCAGCACTGCCCCAGAACCAAGGTCCCTGATTAATAATATTGTCTCGCTCCAGTTCTGTGCTAAATCTAACTATGAAAAAGCCTTTAGGGCATAGATATATTTCACATTTCGATGACCATGAAGTGAAAATCCATTGATGCAGTGCATCCGCTTTTGGCCAATAGCCATTAAATCTGCATATAACAGTGTTGTGAATTAAATCGGTGAATAGATCTGTTACCTCTGGCAGGGATACCGTCAGCATGGGTGATTCCGGCTTCTGTTCCACAATGTAGGGGCCTGGAAGCTCTATTGTTGGTGCTGGTCTGTGTTGCAGAGGTTCCTTTCCTTTGACTGCATCGCGAAAGGTGCCTGTAGTTTTTGAGCAGGCTCCCTTGGATCCACCTCGCAGTCTCAGATTGAGAATGATGGTTGAATCTTTTACAACCCTGTAGTGTTGGAGTGTGTGTTGGTCCTGCAAGCAGAGTCCTGAAAATAACAGATTTTGGTATGTTACTAGAGTTCCCAGTTTGATCTGGATCTCCTTTTTTAACTCCAATACACTCATCCCATTTTTGATCTGTACACAAACATGTCTGCCTTCTATCGATCTGATAAAGATTTGCTTCAGATCTGACGAATCTACCTTATCCAGGTCCTGATTTACTGGTTTGATTTCTGGATCTGGCGGATCAATGGCAGATCTAGGGTTTATATGCCTTCCTGCTGTATAGAGGGGCTTTTCACCTCCTGTCAGCGCTTTTTCAGGTGCAGTCGTAGTAGATCTAGGGTGTGCTTGAACAGGCCCAAACCCTACATGCGCAGGAAAGTTCTCAGGCATCAGGACTGTGCCTCCCCTCATTGTTCCAATCGGATGTAGGGGTGCCCCATTCTGTTTGTCTCCTTCACCCGCGGTTACTTCCGTCCAGATCGCTTCTTCCTTGCCTTTAAGCTCAGTTAAAAGCTCAAAATCGAGTTGGTAATGTGTTTTTGTTAGCAGATCTGGGCGATGGTGGGCTGCATCGTCCATGCCATGCCCTGTTGCATTAAAAGCAAATGGCGCACTGTGTGAAAACCCCTAGAACAGATGATGGGAGCTCGTCCGTGACCTGGAAGAGGATTGATCTGCCACCGAGGACCGATCAGTCGCAGAGGGAAGCCAGATCCATGACGGTGTAATCGATTCGGTTGTTCTAACGCACGGTTTCGAGCAGGGACTCCCTGCGATCACTGCCCCTTCGGTGATATGCCCTGTGACGGCGGCGCTAAGGATTGCAGTAGCCCTAGCCATCCTGTTCTCCCGAGCCGCAGAGACGGATCGAAACCTCCTCACTAATATACTATTATTAATTATTATTAATACATTAATTTAATATTGTAAGATTATTAGTTATTATTAACTCACTAAAATTAATATTATTAATAAATATTAGTTATTAATTAATTATTAATACTTATTGGTTAATAATTAATAATTACTAATTATCCATTATTAGTTATTAATCATCAATTATTACTATTAATGCATTAAACATTACTATTATTATTATTCATTATTAGTTATTTATTATTAATTATTAATTATCATTATCACTATTTATTATTACTATTATTTATTAGTTATTAATCATTATTAATACATTAATATTATTATTAAGGTTAATATTTAATATTTAAATATGTAATATATTAATACACTAAATGTTATTTTTAATATTTAAAAAAAAAAAAATTACTCACTTATTATTATTAATATTTATATTATGAATATTAACTCAAGCAATAAACATGTTAATATAATTTTGAATAAATAAATAATTAATTAATTAATATCATTAAAAAAAAAAGAAGGGATTTTATCAAGCAAACAGCCGACAAATTCTAACAGACATATCTCTATTAAAAACTATTTAAACCCTAATTAGAGCTCTTCTTCTTTCTTCATTCAAGTTTGTCCTGATGATGGATCCCGATTGGGATTCGAAACGTTGATAAAAGAAATGGTTCATACTGTGGGTTCTCCGGCTTCTAATTCAAAAGATATAAACCACAGAGGTCTTAAATCTAGGATAAGGGAGAAGTTTAAAGTTCCTGATTATAGAATTTGAATTCCTATCACATCTCAAATTTCACCAATGGCGTTCAACAGTTTGAGACTCAAGTATGCCCTTGATGGCAGCTCGAATTAGATAGCCTGGAGGGATCGCATGGAAGCAGTATTAGAAGACAACAGGTTGAAGGACTTCATTGATCAAGAAGTCCCCAAGCCAGTAGCTGCTAATGCCCAAGAATTCACAGAATGGAAGAAATGTGTGGCTAGAGCGAGGAGAATCCTTCTGAAGGGAGTTCGAGATCACATAGTCTCGAGTCTCCATGGGAAGGACACACCATGTTCAATGTGGAAAACATTGAAGGATCTATATCAGAACATCAATGATCAAAGGAAGTTGGCGTTGAAATACAAGCTTCGGAAAATCAAGTGTGAAAAGGGAGACACGATCTCTACATATCTGAACAAGCTCACCACCTGTAGGGATGAGCTTGGAAGTGTAGGGATCATGACAGCCGATGATGACATGGTGAGTCTTGCTCTCCTCTATCTTCCTAAGAGTTGGCATAGCTACAAAGACTCAGTAAATGGAAGAGAGAAACTGCCAAATTGGGAATGACTTTGGTCGGATCTCATGCAGGAGGAGATAAGGAGAAGCACCAGAGATGGATCTTCATCAAAGCAACATGATGAAGAAAATCTAGCCTTAGCGAGTAAGGCTAGGAAAGCGAAAGGGAAGGTGTCCCATTCCAAATCAAGTTCTTCCCATGGTGGGAAGAAGATTGAAAAATTGAAAGTGAGATACTTTCATTCTCATGAGGTGGGCCATCATGCTGCGAATTGTCCATAGAAGAAATCCAAGAAGGGATCCTCGAAGGGATTAGATAGTGAGGCACTGGCCTCACAATTCGAATTGGATTTCACCCTCATTGCATGTATGGTTTCATCGATGGTGGGGTGTGTATGGTTTCACGCTCATTCCACATGATCAACAACAAGAATCCTTTCAGTACCTTGGAGGAGAAGGACCTCCAGATGTGCATCGAGATGGGCGATGATGGAAAGTACCATGTTTTAACTGTAGGTACGGTTGTGCTTCAGAGGGAGCATGGAGCTCCTCTCACCCTGACTGATTTAAAGTATGTGCCTGGTCTGAAGAAGAATCTTGTGTCCATTGCTATGCTGGAAGACAAAGGATATGATGTAGTCTTTAGTAAGGGAAAGGCATTCCTGAGGCATATCGGCACTGGACAGACCAAGAGGATTAGGATTCGAGTAAAGAATCTCTATAAGCTGGAGGTAGACGATTGTACTACATTGAGTTCCAAAGCAGAGTTGGTGTAGAGCCAAGATGTTGGCGAGCTATGGCATAGAATATTGGGCCACTGGCACCATGGGGCCTTGGAGATCATGTAGCAAATTTCTACCGAACTTCCCAAGGGAAAACTGGAGCACATGGATACATGCAAAGGTTGTATCTTCGGTAAGTATGTGAAATCTTCCTTTCAGGATCGAGATAGTAGAGCTGGAGAAATCCTTTAGCGAGTTCATACAAATGTGTGTGGACCATTCTCTATAGCCTCCACCACTAAACAAAGGTACTATGTTATTTTTATTGATGATTTTTCTCGTAGATGTTGAATCTACTTTATGCAAAAGAAGGATCAAACCTTCTCAAGGTTTTGTGAGTTCAAAGCCTTGGCAGAGAAAGAATCTAGAAAGAAAATAAGGGCCTTGTGAAGCGACAATGGTGGAGAGTATGTCTCCCAACATTTTAAGGACTTTTGTGTAGTAGAAGGAATTAAACGGGAGTTGACAACACCCCATAACCCACAGCAGAATGGGGTGGCCAAAAGGAAGAACAAATCGATTGTGGGAGCAGCTCAGCGATGCTGCATGACAAAAGCCTACCACTTCATTTGTGGGCTGAGGCATGCAATACAGTAGTATACTTGTAGAACAGAAGCCCGCATCGTATACTAGGAATGAAGACACCAATGGAAGCTTTTTCCAGGAAGAGACCATATGTGAGTCACTTCAGGATCTTTGGATCATTTGTTTATTGCCAT
This sequence comes from Pinus tabuliformis, assembly GCA_031772625.1. NCBI lineage: Eukaryota > Viridiplantae > Streptophyta > Pinopsida > Pinales > Pinaceae > Pinus > Pinus tabuliformis. The sequence goes on from CM062816.1 coordinate 1,865,819,686, forward strand.
GTGACCAAATATGCCCAGAAGAAGCTAGATCCAACAACTGCTTTGGGGATACTTGTGGGGTACACTGATACACCCCACAACTATCAGGTGTTCTTACTTATTAGTCAAAGGATAGTGGTACGCAAATATCTGAAGTTTGACAAGCAGAAATCAATGCAAGTGTCACTTGAGAGGGAGCTCAAGTTGCATGCAGAGGAGGAACTTTTGGTTCCTAAGGAGGAAGAGCATCAGACTGATGTGGAGCAGCCGCATGTAGTGGATTCGGGAGTGGAGACATCCACTCATGCAAAGTCTTCCAGAGATGTGCGGAAATGCTTAAGGGAAGCTGACAGATTGATGCTAGATGTGAGAGAGAATGTGGGATATCCATCTTCTCAGCGCAGATAGAGGAGGTCACCCGAGTGGTACACTGGTTACATGGCCCTGGTTGGGGAGTGTGTAGAGACCAAACCTTCTTCATTCGAGGAAGAAGTGTAACAACCAATCTGGGTTGATGCTATGGTGGAGGAGTATGACTCCATCATTCGGAACTGTGTTTGGGATGTTTTCCCAAGACCGAAGGACAATTTAGTGGTGAGTTCCTGATGGATTTACAAGGTAAAGCAAGAATTTGATGGTAGTGTTGAGAAACATAAGGCAAGGTTTGTTGCCCGTGGTTTCTCACAGGTCGAGGGGATCGACTATGATGAGACTTTTGCTCCTATAGCAAGGTACTCATCTATTAGATCAATGTCCGCACTATCAGCTCAGATGGGTTGGAAGATCCATCATATGGATGTGAAGACTGCGTTCCTCAATGGCAAGATTGAGGAAGAGGTGTACATTGAGTAGCCGAAAGGATTTGAGACCTTCGATCGTGAGTCACATGTGTGCTGACTCGGGAGAGCTTTGTACAGGCTAAAGCAAGCACCTCGTGCTTGGTACACTAGGATCAACAACTATTTCATCGGGTTGGGCTTCACAAAGAATGAAGCGGATGTGAACCTTTACCACATCATGGTAGAAGGTAAGCCATTAATCATTGTTCTTTATGTTGAAGATCTGATATTGACAGGTGATGATTAGCTGATCAAATCTTACAAGGAGGACCTTACAAGAGAGTTCGAGATGAAAGACATGGGTCTTATGCACTACTTTCTAGGCATGGAAGTGTGGTAGAAGGATAGGGAAGTGTTTGTGTCTCAAGGCAAGTATGCCAATGAGATACTCAGGTGATTCCACATGGAGAAGTGCAAGCCCATGCAGACTCCTCTAGCTGGTAACTGGAGGAAGGAGGATGCTACTTCAGGTGAGGTAGTAGCTGCTATTATTTATTGGTAGCTTGTGGGTTCATTGATGTATTTAGTGAAAACTTGACCAGATCTGTGCTTTGATGTGAACCAACTGAGTCAAGCTATGGTTCAGCCTACCAAGCTGTTTTGGAAGGCAGCGAAGCATGTGCTGAGATACCTCAGAGGCACATCTCAGTATGGATTGTTGTAGATGGACAGAGGGAGTGAAGCTGTAGGGCTTCACAGATGCAGATTGGGCAGGAAGTCCATTAGACTAGAAGAGAACTTCAGGAGGAATCTTCAACCTTGGTTCAACTGCAATTTCTTGGTACAAAAGGAAACAGAGGTAAATTGCACTTAGCTCAACAGAGGCTAAATACATGGCTACCAGTCAGGCAGCATGTGAGGCCATTTGGATGTGGAAGATTCTAGTTGGATTGTTTGGTCAGAGGATGGATCCAACTATGATCTATTGCGATAATCAGAGTGGTATTAAACTCTCTGACAATCCAGTATTTCATGACAGGTCCAAGCACATCGATATCTGGTATCATCATCTTCGAGACTATGTGGTGAAGAGGATCATGTAGTTGCTATATGTTTCGACCGAGGAATAAGATGCAAATATTTTGACCGAGGCATTGTCAAAATGCAAGTTCGAGTTCCATAGAGACAAGATTGGGGTGACAGATAATCCCTTTCTTGTTGAGAGGGAGTGGTGAAAATAGCAACAAGAAATGCTAAATCTAGAAGTGCTCAAAATATCATTGCTATAAATAGAATTTTGGGATACATTCCAATTTTAGTTAGTACCTGAACTAAAATTGAGAATTAAAATTGGAATTTGATCTTAGCAGCTATTTGAAAAATAATTAATTAATTCATCTTGAGTTAATTAGTTGGAGAAAATCAAACATGAAGTCTATGTGAAGACATGCAACAATTTTTGCTTTGATTGAGGAAGTTATCCCTTAATTAAAGTGATCAGGATGAGTTGTACTTTGAGTTGTAATTAGTTAACTCAATTAACTGAGTTAAGTCCAGTTAGATTAGTTCCAACAGTTTGTGGAACTGACTGTGAGTTTAGATAGTTAATACATGCATGCATGTAACTACTGCACTTCAGATAACTAAATATTCTCTCATAAATAACTCATGCATGTCAGTTCAGTTCGAGACCCAGTTGAGATCAGATGATGGGACAATGTACTATCAGTTGCAGGAATATTCCATTGATGATATCTCTTGCATGCAGAAGGAATTCATTCCTTGGAGATTGTGCAGTTACTTCTAAGTTTGGTGAGTTGTGTGAGAGGTCAATTCACACATGTGGCAGCTAGAGGACCCAGGAGAAACTGCGCAAGGAAATAGGAGGCTTGGAGGACCGAGGGAAGGCATATGTTGTGTCTATTCAGTATATGAGAAACATTGAGGGATTGTACTGAGAGCTGGATAGCTTGTGAGCTAAAGCTTTGTGTAATGTTGAGATATTTCCACTTGTATGATAATACAGAGATCAAGGATTTTAGCTGAGGTTTTCCCCAGAGTATTCTTCTATGTTCATGTGTGATTGATTTCTCATTCTCTGTTATATGTGTTCTATTTGATCTTGCTCAAAATCAATTAAGCTTCCACAAGTTTGTTCGTAGAAGTAGATCGAGTATTTTGCTTTAGTATATTGCATTATTAGGTGATCTACAGTGGGAAATTCTACACCTTAAAGGGTGTGGCTCTTCCAGAGTAGTTGCTAGAAGGAGATATGTCGCCCTTGGGTAGCCACTGAAGGATCTGGGAAAAGTTGTCCATCATTGCGTTCCTCTGTCGACCGAGGGCTTCTTCGAGCAAGATTTTGAAGGGATCTCCTGCCCCCTCATCTTTATTCTATTCCACCATGGGAGGATGTCAGGATTTTCAAGGCTAGTCATGCAAAGGTTCGACCAGTTCAAGCCTTGACTCCTTATATCCCAACCTCGTTGGGGACATGCAAAGAAAAATAGAGAAAGAGAAGACCGCTCTGATACCACTAATCCGAATTAAACATGAACGTAATAAATTATAGATATAACCATAAATATAGAGATGCAGAAGAAATAACACTTCATTTCAATAATATCAAATACTGAAATATGCTTACAAAGAGAATGGAAATAAGACTAGCTCAAGCGATGGTAGCTTATCTCTGAGAAGAGATGTGGCAGTTACATGCCTTTGAACTGTTTTATAATGATGCTCAAAGGCCTATTTATTACTGAGAAACAATGGAAAACCCTTAACATTAAAAAACCTAACCCTAGGAGATTTAGCACCAAAAATGTGGGCCCCTTTTGGGTAAATCGTTACATCAACTTCCCGGGGTAAGACCTTTGGCATACGATATTCATTTGACACGTACAATACCTAGTTAGAAATATCTATGAGAGTACTGATGAGCCCTAGAAATGGGTAACTATATGGGCTCATTCTACCTGTTATTTTAATTTAATCCACCATTCTCAATAGTTTTGTGCATGTTTTTGAATATATTTATGTCAAAAGAGTGAATGGGGATAGTCACTTTGCCACATAGTCTAATGAGTGTTTATTGCAGATTTTTGGACATTTTTGGACAAGGACCGGGCATTTATGAGCAGATTGGCAGCCAAACTTGAGGAAACATGGCTCAGGACTTATAGGAGGGATGTCTCCCTCATTAATGACCCCTTCCTCGAGTTCTCCATCAGCAGCTTAGAGTACAAAGGCCCATAATGATGATCCAAAGGGGCGGTCGAGCAAGTCTAGTAGAGCTACTGTTATCTTCAGTTTAGGCAGCCGAGTTCCTTAAGTTTATGAGGACTTTTGGGAATCCCCACTTTTATAAATAAGAAGGCTTCAAGCCTCAGTAGGTTAACCATTTCATAGTCTATTTTCGCACTTTTGTGCAGCCTTGTACTCAACTCATTTTCAAGCTCTTTTGAAGACAGTTTTGTGATGTAACTACTATTTTTTATCAATGAAGATGAATCCAGTTTTGAACCAGCACTGATCTTTCCTAGAGGGCTGAAGCTCTTGGGTTAGGGCCCAACCCAAGTTTCCCAACACCTCCTTTGTGTATTTATATTCTTTTTGCTTGCATTCATAAGTTGATTTCTGTTGTTTAGGTTAAATCTTGCTTTGGTAAAATAGGTTGCTTTTGATGGTTAAAATAGTTGTTCTTGCTTCAAGTTTCTTAAGTATTTTGCTGTAGTAATAGAGAAAGATCCAAAAAGGCTACCAGTAGGTCTTGATCTCCTTTCTCCCTCCTTGGGACCATGATTTAAGGTCAAGGCACTACTACTGCCACCAAAAGCACAGTTTTTGTCCTTCATGCAATTGCTAGTGTAATGTTTTGAGTTGGAGAAGTTGATATTCGTTTGGGTTCACATGCTTAGACCATTTATTGATTCATTTACCATGGCCTTCTCGTATAACTTTCTGTTCATAAATTTTTGTTCAGCAGTTCACTGTTTTTAGGTCAAATTTAGGTCAAAATAGACAAACTCTGTTTTTTCGGTTCTTGCTTGGGTCTGTTTTGAGAAGTAAGTCTGCAACTCACTTGTAGAACATTCCAGCTTATCATTCCTCCATAGCACAACCTGTACTAGTTCATCTCTCAAGATTTCCCCACTCATTCACCACATTTCGCCAACCTGACCTAATTTCTACGTTTTTATACAAAGTTTCCTTCTTGCCCTTTGAACAAATCCAACCATCTCCTTCATTCTTGATCTTCATTAACAGAGTCCTAGACCCTTCAACACCTTCATCCAGCCTTCATTCCCCTTTTCCCATCATTTTTCCACCTTCAAACCTCCAAAAACCACTTTCGGCCTCCTCTTGTAGATCCTCCTGTAGATCCCCTGCAGCCTCCTATAGAAGTTCATGCGAGTGATTTTTCGAAGTCTGATCGCAATGGAAGTCTCCAGAAGGGTACTAGGGACTTCTTAGGACCTCTCCACACCTTCCTCTCCATCTGCAAAAGCCAACTCCATCTTCCTTTGCCACCAAACCCCTGCATAGTCACAAACAGTCAAATCACAAGCATAATAATTCTGCATAAAAATACTCAAAAGTACAAAAAGATGATTTCTTCTCATTTCTCTTCAGAAGTAGCTTGAATAAATGAAATTTACCTTTTCAGTAGTCAATGGCACCCATTTCAGTAGTTTCCATCTCTTTTCTTGCAAAATTAGGGTTTGCTAGGGTTTGTGCTTTATTTCAGTTTTCCTTCTCTTTCTGCAAGTAGAATAGCCCCTGTAGGATTAGCTTTCTTCCATCACAGTAAAAGATTCTTCTGAGAACTCATAGAAGTTGGCTTAAGCTCCTAGCGAACTTGTGCCAGCTAATCAAGTGACAGCCTGCAGTAAGAGCTAGTACTTGTGCATACAGCACCGTCGCTTCCAAGTTTGTTACGAACTACCGGGTTGATAAAAGTAAAGAAGGAAGCCCCATGAGTTGTAGCATTATTGCTGCAATACTGGAGCTCACCACTCTTTTTAGCACCGTTGTCGGGGAAGCATCAAAGTATCTTGTAATTACTACTTTTCTTCTATTTTCTACTGCAACATTCTGCTAAGTAGTTTATTTCAGCAAAAGTAGAGTACTTGTTTCATTTCAATTCCACAATTTCAATTCTGCAAACGTAGATTAGGCATTTCCTACTTTCATTTTAATTCTGTAATTTCCATTTCAGCAAAGTATATTAGTCATTTCTTGCTTTCATTTCAATTCTACAATTTCCATTTTAGCAAAGTAAATTAGTCATTTCTTGCTTTCATTTCAATTCTGCAATTTCATTTCAGCAAAGTAGATTAGTCATCTCTTGCTTTCATTTCAATTCTGCAATTTTCATTTTAGCAAGGTTTATTTTAGTTAGTTGCAATTTGCTGTTCAATCCATTTCAGTTTTTGTAGGTACAAGTAGAAAAAGAAACACAAAAATCACCCAAAAGAAGAGATTTCCTTTCATGCCTCGTAGGAACAGAGACAATTCAGGAAAATTCCTACGCAACACCCCCAACACATCACTGAGTCACCCTTCTCTCTTCTTTGGTGGCAGTGATCCAGAAGATCCTATAGGTGAACCTCTAGAGATATACAAAGATCATATAATAGAAGAAGAGCAAGAAACCATTCCTCCTGAGACCATGGCTGAAAACAAAAACGTTAGAGGGAATGGGGAAAGAAAAAAAGGTGCCTTTCCCATCCGGGAGACTAATGGGGACACAAAAATGAAAAACATAAGTACTTCAGCCTTACCTCACTTCCATGAACTGACTACCGAAGATCTTGATACTTTCTTGTTTGAATTTGTTGTTCTCTATCGAACCTATGACTTTGCAGAAGAAGAGCAGAAGTTGAAACTGTTTCCTTCTACGCTTAGATGCAGCCATGCGCTGGTTCATGGGGTTACCTAGAAATAGTATCACAACTTGGGCTCAGATGCAGCAAGCCTTTAACAACAAATACCGGGACTACTGCAGGTCAAAGGAAACTAAGGAAGAAATCTTCCGAATGACCATGGGTAGTGATGAATCTTTAGAAGACTATGAAGAGAGGTTTCAACTCAATTATAAAAGGGCCAGGTGCACAATGACCCTGAATCTCTGAAGTTGGTTCTGCTCAGAGGAGTCCCTGAAGACCTTCTAGACACCCTCCATTTGCTGGCTGGGGGAGACATCTACCAACTACCTTATGATGACATAAAGATTGTGTTTAGAAACCATTCCAGGTCAGCTAGAAAGAGAGGTAGGGGAAGTCAACCTTTAGCCAGTACATCCTCATCCAGCTCATCCCTTAGAAACGAACTTGAGAATCGACTGGAAGATTTCAAGAGTGAGGTAAGGCAAACTCTTGCCATGCAAATGGACACCTTGCATATCAAAAGGAAACAAGAGGAAGCCGAGAGAGATTTGGCCATATTTTGTCCCAAGTGCACAGGAAAGCATCCTAGGAATGAATGTCCACTGCAATCTATAAAAGTGTGTGTAGTCTATGAGCAAGACCATCTTATGAATCAATGCTCTTCCTTGCCCGAAATCAAAGCTATATATCAGGGGGCTAAGGGGGCCACTAAACCACTCTATTTCATGAATCAAAGGAGGCCACATGGACCCAGACCTTACCAGCAAGAAGTGCAAGGGACATCCCAGAGCTATTACAACCCCAATCAAGCCACTTCCATGCCTTCTTGGGGTCCCCCTGCTCATCCTTCCTGGTCCACACCCCCTCCTTGGTCATATCCTCCTCAATACTAGGCCCCTCCAGTTGCTCATTTGTTTCATCCTTATGCTCAACCATAGCCTCAGTGGAGTGCACCTCATTAGGGGTGGAGGCCCTAGTATAACTCTCCTCCCGCTCTTTTGCCTCCATCACCTACTCAACCACAACCATTACCTCCTACTCCTCCAAGACAACCCCAAATACCTGCTCAACCGAACCCGAACCCCAACAAGAAACAGGCCCAGCAGGTATATAGTGGAGAAACATCATGCCGAACCTATGCTGTGGAGATTCAAGAGATTAACCTATGATCTAGGAAGGTTCTCCCAGATAGCCAACCTTCTTCTAAGAAGGATGAGGAAGAAAAACAAGAAAGTGAACCCAAAGTCATTCCACCCTTTCCTGAGAGACTAATTGGAACCACTCAACCGACCCCAAAAGAAACTGAACTTCTGGGAGAACTAAAACAGTTATGTGTGAAAATACCACTTCTCCAAGCTGTAAAGGATGTGCCTATATACAACAAGATGATCAAGGAGAAGTGCTTCAGACACCCATGCAGGCGCAAGAGAGATGCCACAATGATCAATGTCATAGCACAATTGTCCGACCTGATGTTGGGGTAGGTAATTTGTCTAAAATACCTAGACCCTGGGAGTCCTGTAGTCGATGTCCACATCAATGGCACCATAATCCCCCATACCTTTATTGATTTGGGGGCTGCCATTAATGTGATGACCAAGGACACTATGCTCAAACTCAACCTTCAGGGTTCCCTAAGAAAGACCTCAACAGTACTGTAGTTAGCAGACCGCTCCACCGTGACCCCTAAGGGGATTGTGGAAGATGTCATGGTCTCTATTGATTCCTGGGAGTACCCTGTTGATTTCTTGGTTCTCTAGCCGAAGGAAAAGCTCACTAGGTATCCTCTCATTTTGGGAAGGCCTTGGTTGGCTACTGCAGATGCCTACATCAGCTATCGAGCTGGGAACATGACAATCAAGAATGGGCATATGTCCAAACAGTTAGTCCTCTATCCTCCTGCCCAACCTCTGCTAGAACATGATTTACCTCTCTGGTTGGAGGAGGAAGATGAGGATGAGGTCTATTCCACACCGTTGTGTACAATAGAACCTACCATGGGGGGTCCACAAACTGAGGATGATCTTATTGAAAACTTGATTTAGAATCCACCCCCCAGTGCGTTGCCACTAGAAGAGTTGATGGAAGAAACCCAAGCTAATCCTTTAGTTGATCTCTTTGTGGCTGATCCGACCTCCCTCCGAGTTAAGAATGTGGAATTTTTCCCAGAAAAAACTTTGAAGATCAACTCATCCCTATCCACCTCTCATGAGAAAGAACTGTGTAGTTTATTGAAGAATCACTTGGATGCACTTGCTTGGAGCTATAAGGAGATGAAGGGATTCCACCCTTCAGTCTGTACTCATCACATTTACATTAAAGAAGATTGTAAACCAATTAGGCAGCCTCAAAGGAGGATGAATCAAGCCCTTAATGACATTGTCAAAGAAGAACTGCAAAAGTTGCTGGATGTAGGATTCATCTACCCCATCTCTGATAGCAAATGGGTTTATCCTTTGGTGCTAGTGCCAAAGAAAAACGGGAAGTGGAGAATCTATGTAGATTATCAAGAACTAAACAAGGCCACCAAGAAAGACCATTTCCCTTTGCCCTTCATAGATCAAGTGTTAGATGGTCTGGCAGGGAAGAAGTTCTTCTCCTTCCTAGATGGGGTTTAGTGGGTACAACCAGATCCAAATTAGCTCGGAAGACCAAGATAAGACCACTTTCACTTGTCCATGGGGTACTTTTGCATACCGGGTCTTTCGTTTTGGGTTGTGCAATGCTCCCGCCACTTTCCAGAGAGCAGTACTGAGCATATTTGTTGAACTGGTTCATGATTCAGTGGAGATCTATATGGATGACTTTACCCCTTATCGTTCTAACTTCCATGAAGCTTTGACTAACCTGGAAAAAGTTTTAGCCAAGTGTATTGAAATTAACATGTCCCTCAGTATTGAAAAATGCGAATTTCTGATGACTAAAGGGACCGTGCTAGGTCATACAATTTCTCAGCAAGGGTTACAGGTGGATCCCAACAAGATTGCTATCATCCAAAAGGTCCCACCTCCTCAAAAGGTAAGAGATGTTCGGTGTTTTCTAGGCTTAGCAGGGTATTATAGAATATTCATTAAGGATTTTAGTAAGCTAGCCTCTCCATTGTTTGGTCTTTTGGGAAAAGATGCTGAGTTTATATGGACTGACAACTGTCAAGAGGCTCTAGATGCCTTGAAAGGTAAGCTGGTAACTGCCCCAATCTTGAGAGGTCCAAACTAGGCCCTACCTTTCCACATTCACATAGATGCCTTGAACAAAGCGATAGGAGCAGCCTTAGGGAAAGTTGAAGAGAAGTTGCCTTATGCCATATATTTTGTCAGTAAAAACCTGTCCAAGGCAGAATTAAACTACACTGTAACTGAAAAGGAGCTCCTAGCTATAGTCCATTCCCTAAACAAGTTCAGACACTACATCACTGGCTATCAAACATTCGTACACACTGATCATGCTGCAATTAGGTATTTGATGAATAAACCAGATGTAAATGCTCGTATCATTAGATGGTTACTTTTATTGCAACAATTTGATTTGACTATTGTTGATAAGCCAGGTAAGGAAAATGTTGTTGCCAATTTTCTGTCTAGACTGGATCTACCTACAAGTGAAGAAGGAATGGTGGATGATCAAATGCCAGATGAACACCTATTTGCTATTTCAATACTCTCTCTGTGGTTTGCTGATATAGCAAATTACTTGGTTTCAACACAGTTTCCGCCACACCTGTCCTCAAAAGAGAAGAGCAAGATCGTGAGGAAAAGTGCCCCATTCACTTGGATTGGGGGAAATCTTTTTAAACTTTTCCCAGATCAGATTTTGAGGTGATGTGTCAGGGAGGAGGAAGTTTTTGACATCCTCCTAACCTGTCATGATGGGCCCTGTGGGGGCCATTTTGTAGAAAAGAGGACTGCCTTCAAAATTCTGCAAGCAGGTTACTATTGGCCTACTCTTCATCAAGATGTTAGAAGATACATCAGCCAATGTGACTGATGTCAAAGGATAGGAAAATATACTCCAAGGGATGAAATGCCCCTGCAACCACAAGTGAATTTCGAGCCATTTGAGAAGTGGGGCATGGACTTTGTGGGTCATATCAATCCTCCTTCAAAACATAAATCTTACATCATTGTGTGTACTGATTATCTGACAAAATGGATAGAAACAAAGGCGATCAAAGCAGCAACAGAAGAAAAAGTAGTTGAGTTTTTGAGGGAAAATATCTTCTACAAGTTTGGCTATCCAAGAGAATTAGTCACATATCAAGGGAGTCAATTTACCTCAAATTTGGTTGAAGACCTACTCACACACCACAAGATTAAGCACAGAACTTCCACCCTTTATCATCCATAAGCAAATGGACAGGTCGAAGTCACTAACAAAGCTTTAGAAGGGATTTTGACTAAGGTAGTGAGCAGCATAGAAAAGATTGGGCAGATCGATTGGTTGAGGCCACCTGGGCCTATAACACGACCTAGAAAACCACCATAGGGTTTACACCCTATGAGCTGGTCTACGAGAAGAAGGCTCTGCTGTCCATAGAATTTGAATATAAGACATTAAGGATGGCAGCTCAGCTGGACCTAGATCTTAGCCATGCACAAAAGGAAAGATTGCTTCAGCTAAATGGATTGGATGAACGGAGAATGCAGGTCCTACTCCACTTAGAGGTAGTACAACTTCAAAAAAAAATATGGCATGACAGACACATCAAAGAAAAACAATTCCAACAAGGAGATTGGGTGCTGCTGTATGATTCAAGATATAAAGATTTCAACGGCAAACTGAGGACAAGATGGCTGGGACCATACACAGTAGAAAAATGCAATGAAAATGGTTCAGTCCTTATCCGGACCATAGATGAAGGAGCCACCCCCATGCTCATCAATGGGCATAGATTGAAGATCTACAGGAAGCCCCTTTCCAAGCAGGAATTCATTGAGAATCTGGGTAAAACAGTGTTGGTACTGGAGCAGGTCCCTGTCTCCACTCCATTCACACCCTGAGCAAACAACAAACACAAAAGAAAAAGAAGAGGAAAAAAGAAAAAAATAGAAAAAGGAATAAAATATCCCTAGGTGAAAACCTCTTGGAGGCGCCTAGGGCAGGCAGTGAGGGTGAAAACCTCTTGGAGGCACCCCAACTGTCTCAAAAAAATAAAAACCTAACTTCTTTTGAATGAATTGCAGGTTGTAGGAGGGTCACACAAGAGAAAAAGACATGACCAAGCTACATACACCCTTCATAATCCATTCCTCCATCGCCATTATCCTTTTCTAGGCCTCGGTCTCATTTGTTCTGAAAATTTCGCATCCTACAGGAAACTCTATGTATTCTACAGGAGGATCCTGTAGAAACTACAAAAAGGCCAAAATCAAGTTTAGAGAAGAACCCGAGGGCTAGAAGTTTGTCTAGAAGGCCTATGGACCTCCCTGCCACCATCCATCTGCCTAACTCTCCATTCCACCCATGTGCACCCACATTTCCATTCGTTTTTTTCTCTTTCCTGCATAAACCAATACAGAAATTTTGTTTCTTTCATTCTGTAAACACAAAAAAAATGATGACAAATAAAGCAGCAGCGTTCTTACTTATTTTTACCTGATGTCTTCCAGCTGCTATTTTTTTCATTCGAGACCTTCTTCAACAATTTTTTAGCTCTTCTCAAGCATCAGCCTAAATTTCAAAAGGAGAAGTAGCTACAGGAAATCCTGCAGGATTCCTGTAGCAGCTGATCCCTTTGAAAAACATACTCCAGAGATAGGGTCAGCAGCGAGGATGCATGCAACATACAAGGAGAAGAACCTAAGTGAACTATCATCAGCATAAGCCGAAGGCCGAGCATGCAGAGCACCAGCAGCAACAATAACAAGGAAATGAAGTGCCAAAGTCCGAAGCATGCATAGCACAACAGCGACTAAGCAGGTAAGTGGCTAAACCTATTCCTCGATTGCATGAATATTATTTCAAAACTGCATGAACTATGGGAATGGTCACGATTAAACAAAATCGCTGGCCACCCTCGTTCGGTTCACACACCCTCGTGGAATTCAAATGAGGCTCGTCCAATTCAAATTGTCGATCAGATACGCAATCAGCACGTGTGGCATGCCAACTTGAGAAGAAAACATTTGGAACCGGTAGTGGTGGCGGCGTATAACGAGAGTAAGGGAGGTGATGGCAGTCAGGCGACATGAGCAACCATAATGACACTGGCATAGGACCAACGGTTCAGATGGGGATAATGTACCCATCCTGCCACCTCACCTCCTCATTGCAGATTACACCATCAGTTAAGTACAGTGCGGTCTAAGCCTCCACCACCCTTTTGTTTCATTTCCATTTACAAAGCTTTTGACTGCAGTACTCACCTACCACCTTCAGAATAGCGAACTAGTCGTTTTCTGCCAGTTTTTGCCAGTTTTTCAAAACCCTCCCGCCTATTGGGCTCTACAGGAGCACTACTGCATTCTACAGGAGCAGGAACACTATCTACAGGAAGCCTTCTATAGGGATGCCAAAGAACAACTCTGCAGCAGAAAAAATAAGAATTTTTGTCAAATTCGAGCTGGGAATGAGGTAAGCTCAGAAACTTTCTTTGCATATGATATGTCTAGATAAGGTGGTGGATTAAAAAACAGATTATTGGTTGAAAAAAAAGCAATGAAAGAGAAATTCAAAAGTCTACCTATGTTTTTTCTAAGTTCTACACAGTCTCTCCATTTTCTTCTCTGCGTCCAAAATCTATCTTTTTCTTCCTCACATTCTGCTGTGAAAAAAGGATGCAATCATAGAAACCAAGCCTGTGGAAAAAAATGAATTTGCAAAGTCTTTCTACTCTAAAAACACTATGTCATATTCTCTGTTTTATCAAAGTTTTTATTTTTTTTCAAAAACCGAGAAGCAAATTTAGGTTAAGAACAGTTTGAGGAAAGGGAAAAATTTCAAATTGATGTTGAGAAAAAGGAAGACATGGGAAATTCCCTCTCTGGTTTCAGAAAAGAACAAAACTCAGCTCTCCCTCTGTTTTGAAAATTGGTGCCTTCTTCCTAACCTGAGCACTTTTAGAAACCACTAAACACCATGCCAGGAGGTTTTATGAGAAAGGAGCCTTTGAACTCCAAAAAATTGCATGAGCACCCTGAGGTGGTGGCCCTCTTCACCAGGGAAAACTAGATGTCTTTCTTTGAAAGAATTCATGGATATGATGAGGAGGTGACTGAAGAATTTTTGATGTCCTTAAGACCCCATTCGAAAACACATGCTACAGTTAGTTTCAGGGGTCTGACCCTAGAGCTTACACCTGATTTTATCAGCAGAATCACAGGTCTTCCACTTGGGCTCCCTTGGAGCAAGGAGGAAAAAACATTGGGACAGGTTGCTAAGAAGACATTTTTTCAGCCTAAGGAGCATCCTGTAGAGGATAAAAATGGGGTCAAAAGGACAAGCTTACCTCCTCCATGGAGTGAAGTCAGCTACCAGATAATGAAATATATCACTTGTGAAGGAAGGTTCAGTATAATTTATGGTTATCACTTCAGGTTATTGCATGAATTGAGATATGGGATGGACCTACCTGCAATTAGAAAACTTAGTCTCCCATATTTCCTCCTCCAGTATCTGATAGAATGTGGCACCAAGTTGAATGCGGGGGTCCCAGACCAGCTGGCCCACCATGGCCTCATTAAATTATTGGTGGAAGATGCCCTACACACATACACCATCCCCATAGCTTGGGAAATTTTTAAGAATATGTCCAGAGAAGATGACATCAAAGCTTTGATTGAGGACATTAGTCCATCTGGTAGTGAGGAGGAGGAGCAGAAAGAGGAAACTGAGAAGGGAATTCATGAGGACACACAAAATATTCAAATAGAGGAGAAACATGAAACATAGGAGAAGCAGAAAGAAGAGGAGGAACTTGACAAATCCACTGTTGTACCTAAGGCAGAAAAGGAAACAACCTCAAAAACAGAGAAGAGGAAGAGGACAAAGGTTGAGAAGAAAAAGCCCAAGAAAGCTTAGAAAAAGACTGCCATAGGAAAGGTAGGGACTCAGCTAAAAAAGGAGAAGACACCACCAAAGATACTAGAGACACAAGCAAAAACAACAGACACAGGAAGGATTGCAGAAGATGAAGGAAAAGAATAGAAGGAAGAAACATCCCCTGAAACATTGGCAAGGGAAGCAGTAGTTGTGCTTGCTGCATTGAGCACTCCAGCAAAACAAAAGGGAAAAAGAAAAAGACAAACATCTATGTATTTCAAAGCCAGGAGGAGCACCAGGAATTAGGTGGGAAAGCCCCAGCCACCATCAAAAGAACCCGTAATCATTGAGGATATACCTACTGAGAAAAAGGAGGAATCCCCCTCTAAAATATCTATCACCTACGAGAGAGGGAGTCCCAAAACCTCCACCTGGATGGAAAGAATCAAATTGATGGACTCTAGAGCAGTCCTACAAGAAGCTCAAACCTCTCTATAGGAGACACTGGCCAAGCTAGAAGAAATTAAAAAATTAGAAGACAAGGCAGCAGAATAGTCAGAAGAGGAAGGCAAGGCAAAAGAGATACTTTAACTAAGCCCTTAGCCTAATTTAGGCTCCTATTACAATCTTCTAAAAGGTGGGAAGATCATCCCAAAATAATTTGTTGTGCCCCTTTTCTTTGAATTAGAAAAAGAAAGGGTCAGAACCCACACCTGGATGCAAATTACTAAATCTAAAGGAGTTGAAGATATAGGGCACATGGAAGATAAGTTGAGAGAATTGAGAAGGGAGTTGGGCCTGGTGAGGCACATAGAGAGCATTAGAAGAGCCCAACTACAGGAAGAAAATGAACTGCTGAAAAAGTAGTTACAGGAACAGGAAACTCGAGGGGGAGATAAGTTTCCAATCTTGGAAGGGCAACAACAGCAAGAAGGTACTTTAGCATACAATGAAGCAGCAGAGAAACAACAGCAAGAAGAAGAGCCATAGACTGATGTTGAAATGCTGATAAAACAGCAACAAGAAAAAGAATCTTAGGCAGCAGCTGAAGTGCTGATTTTGAAATAGCAGTTGCAGGAAAAGGAAGCCCAGATGGCCTGCATGGCCAACTAGGAAATGGAGGCCTTCCAGTGCAGAAAATCAGCTAGATCCTATGCACTATATCTCAAAGACCAATGGCTCCAATTCCAGATTAAAACATTGGCCCAGAGGGGCACAATCCCATTCCAAAATTATGATCAGTTTATGCATTTATGTGATAATAGTTCAGCCGAGGATAAAGCCAAATTAACATAATTTTACCTCCATAATATGGCACTACCAGACATGAACTTATGGGATCCAAATGCTGCACTGGGAGACCTACAACTCATGGCTATGGCTTCTTGGTTGAGCCATGAAGAAAAGAGGGCAGTGGAAATTCAGAAGATCATGACAAAAGAGCTAAGTGAGCCCCTCATGATAAGGGCAGAACCAGCAGAACCATTAGCTCTCATTTATGCCCACCAACACCTAGCAGCCAATCCTCAAGTTCTTCCTGACTATGTGGACAAGCAAGCACAGGCCATCGCCCATTTTGAAGATATGGAGAGATTATTTGGTGATGACTACCTTCATGCTTGTATGAGAAGGTGGAATACACTGTCATATAGCCTAAAGATCAGGGAGTATCACTCCCCAACCAGAATGAGGGAAGCTATGATGAGAGTGCCCCTATATAAACAATCAATGCAAAACTTGAAGGCCAACTGGATTGGTCTTAAGTTCAGTCCTCCACTACTATTAGGATTGTTGGAAGGGGTTAAGGAGGAGGAAGAACAGAAACAATGGGAGGAAGTGGATAGAAAAGCAGGTTTTCATGACAGAGAAGAGGACATCACCTCAGAGGCTTGGGATGTCAGGGAAGTTGTTAAAGCTATTAAAGATGAAGAACTGGATTAGTTGCTCAGAGGATGAGCAACCCATTCAACAGGGGGGTGATGATGAGCCCCAGAAATGGGTAACTATATGGGCTCATTCTGCCTATTATTTTCATTTAATCCACCATTCTCAATAGTTTTGTGCATGTTTTTGAATATATTTATGTCAAAAGAGTGAATGGGGATAGTCACTTTGCCACATAGTCTAATGAGTGTTTATTGTAGATTTTTGGACAAGGACCAGGCATTTATGAGCAGATTGGTAGCCAAACTCGAGGAAACAAGGCTGAGGACTTATAGGAGGGGTGTCTCCCTCATTAATGACCCCTTCCTTGAGTTCTCCATCAGCAGCTCAGAGTACAAAGGCCCACAATGATGATCCAAAGGGGCAGCCGAGCAAGTCTAGTAGAGCTGTTGTTATCTTTAGTTTAGGCAGCCGAGTTCCTTAAGTTTAGGAGGACTGTTGGGAGTCCCCACTTATATAAATAAGAAGGCTTCAAGCCTCAGTAGGTTAACCATTTCATAGCCTATTTTCACACTTTTGTGCAACCTTTACTCAACTCATTTTCGAGCTCTTTTTGAAGACAGTTTTGTGATGTAACTACTATTTTTTTATCAATGAAGATGAATCCAGTTTTGAACCAACATTGATCTTTCCTAGAGGGCTGAAGCTCTTGGGTTAGGGCCCAACCCAAGTTTCCCAGCACCTCCTTTGTGTATTTATATTCTTTTTGCTTGCATTCATAAGTTGATTTCTGTTGTTTAGGTTAAATCTTGCTTTGGTAAAATAGGTTGCTTTTGATGGTTAAAATAGTTGTTCTTGCTTCAATTTGCTTAAGTAGTTTGCTATAGTAACGGAGAAAGATCCAAAATGGCTACCAGCAGGTCTTGATCTCCTTTCTCCCTCCTTGGGACCATGATTTGAGGTCAAGGCACTACTGCTGCCACCAAAAACACAGTTTTTGTCCTTCATGCAATTGCTAGTGTGATGTTTTGAGTTGGAGAAGTTGATATTCATTTGGGTTCACATGCTTAGACCATTTCTTGTTTATTTACCATGGCCTTCTCGCATAACTTTCTGTTCATAAATTTTTGTTCAGCAGTTCACTATTTTTAGGTCAGATTTAGGTCAAAATAGACAAACTCTGTTTTTTCGGTTCTTTCTTGGGTCAGTTTTGAGAAGTAAGTGTGCAGCTCACTTGTAGAACATTCCAGCTTATCATTCCTCCATAGCACAACCTGTACTAGTTCATATCTCAAGATTTCCCCACTCATTCGCCACATTTTGCCAACCTTCCCTAATTTCTGCGTTTTTATACAAAGTTGCCTTCCTGCCCTTTGAACAAATCCAACCATCTCCTTCATTCATGATCTTCATTAACAGAGTCCTAGACCCTTCAACACCTTCATCTAGCCTTCATTCCCCTTTTCCCATCATTTTTCCACCTTCAAACCTCCAAAAACCACTTTCAGCCTCCTCTTGTAGATCCTCCTGTAGAACCTCTTGTAGATCCCCTACAGCCTCCTGTAGAAGTTCATGCGAGTGATTTTTCGAAGTTTGATCACAATGGAAGTCTCCATAAGGGTACTAGGGACTTCTTAGGACCTCTCCACACCTTCCTCTCCATCTGCAAAAGCCAACTCTATCTTCCTTTCCCACCAAATCCCTGCACAGTCACAAACAGTCAAATCACAAGCATAATAATTATACATAAAAATACTCAAAAGTACAAAAAGATGATTTCTTCTTGTTTCTCTTCAGAAGTAGCTTGAATAAATGCAATTTACCTTTCTAGTAGTCAATGGCACCCATTTCAGTAGTTTCCATCTCTTTTCTTGCAAAATTAGGGTTTGCTAAGAATTGCTAGGGTTTGTTCTTTATTTCAGTATTACTTCTCTTTCTGAAAGTATAATAGCCCCTGTAGGATTAGCTTTCTTCCATCACAGTAAAAGTTTCTTCTGAGAACTAATAGAAGTTGGCTTAAGCTCCTACCGAATTTATGCCAGCTGATCAAGTGACAGCCTGCAGTAAGAGCTAGTACTTGTGCATACAACACCATCGCTTCCAAGTTTGTTACGAACTACCGGGTTGATATAAGTAAAGAAGGAAGCCCCAAGAGTTGTAGCATTATTGTTGCAATACTGGAGCTCACCAAGTACTACAAATTTTGAGTGTCCAACATTAGAAAAAAACCGATGTTTGCCCTGGTTTTCCCAAAAAAACGTTGTTTAGGGCCTCAAAACGACTCCAGAAGTTCAAGGCCCGAAAAACTGCCAAAAATAGTAAATTGTGCTGAACTAAGGAAATTGAAAAATTGAAAGAGAGAGTGGTGTAGGTCCAAGTGGAATAGGCAAGTGGCAACCAAATCCACCTGGATCAACGTCATTAAAAATGCAACAAGGTCCTGTAAGCAGAGTTCTTTTTCTTGTGTAAAGCTCAATAAAAAATGAAACAAGTCTTGAGTATAGTTATTTTCTTGTGTCAAGCTCACTTAAAAAATGAAATAGATCCCCTTCCAACTAAGTCTTTGATTAGATATCGTAAATTCCCAGTCGAATCTTTCACTTGATCTCGTAAATGAACCTTCATTCTATCCACCTATTGGTAATTGATAGTCTACTTAGGCGAATGAAATGAAGCTTGGGGGGCATGTACCTCGAATTGAGTCATTATGACAGGGGAATGCAAACATATTTCGAGCATAGTTTGTCTCTGTTTCAAGATTTTATAAAAATGAAACCATTTTGAGGCATAGTTTCCCATGTTTAAAACTTGTTTAAAAACAAAACCATTCCCACTTTACCTCTCATGATTGTCATTTTTATCAACCTATTTTTTCTAGATGAGCCTTGGTTTTCTCATTCCATCATCACCATCTTCTTGGCGATCATACGCTTTCACTTTTTTTTTACCTTTCCTAAGGAAATGCTGTGATGAGTGGTCTTATTAGATAGCCTCTTAACCTCTACGTGTTTTGAGCAGTTCCATCATGACCAGAACTAGTGTCTACCATTTATACCACTTGTTCACCCTGGAGTCCTCTTTCATCTCTTTTGAGACTCCCAAAATATGAAAATATTGTTGAGTACTTGCATTGTTGAACTTGTTCAAGTAAATAAAAAGGCGTCTACTCGGTATAAGTTTAACCCTTTTCCAGAAGGAGATAGAATAACTACGAAAAAAGAATACCTTAGTTTAATATCGCGACGAGGTTCTCGTCAGTATTATTTTCTGCCTTTTCAGACCTAAGGGACTATCTATGAAAAGGAACATCTAGAGTTTTCTTTTCCACTTCTTTTTCAAACTCCCTAAACATGAAAAAGATGTCAAGTTATACCTATTGTCCTGTGAGATGAATCTAGGTCAGTTAGTCATGCCAAAGCATCTAGAATATTTTGTTGGTTTTCAATTTTATGGATGACCAATGATATGAATTATTGAAAACAGGTGCTCAAGCCTTAACAGTTACTCAGCTAGATGAAGGGGCTGATATTTGTCTAGCTATAGTTAATTGATTTAAAGTGAATGAATAGTAGAATATGTGGTGGTATAAATTTCTAAATATTCAAACAGAATATTTGATTCATTATAAGCTAAGAATATAGGTAGACAACGTTTCCTGTAGAACAAAATATATTCAAACTAATGCAGATTTATGTGGAAATTAATTGATATAGGGGAGTTTATAATAATCGATAGTCTTATAAGCTAGTCCCTAGTTATTGCTGATAACTCCGCATGGTATTTAAGGCTGAATGATATTCAGTATGATCTTATCCAGATATCTACATAAAGACTTAAATATATGAAGCAATACATAATGAAATAAGCGCACATGAAAACTTACTAGAAGACAGAACTATAGTAGGAAAATTCAGAATCCTTTCATTAACTTTGTAAATCTTTAGCTCGATTATAATTCTATTCTCAAAGCTCATCCAAGGGTTCAACCCTTTATAACTCGAAGGAGGACTTATTTATAAAAATAGTTCTACTAGTTATTTACAAAATAAAATTACAAAAATAGTACAAAATTGCAAGAATTTCAAAATTGCCAAGTGTTGGCACTATCCTTTAGGAATCTGTTGATGATGTGGTCCCCAAAAAGTGTTGCCCAACTATCCTTCAGTTTTTGATGAAAGTTACTCAATAACTTCACACAAGTGATCCCATCGATCTTCACTTGGTATGGCAAGATTTACCAATTTTCTATAGACTTCATCAACTTTGGTGTATTTCTCAAAAGTGGGCTTATTTACAAAAAGATGTTTAATTTCATGCTTAATAGTCAAATCAAAATCTAAAGCTTCTAATGCTTGTTTCCCTGTAATATGCCCCTTTATACCTGCAAAGTTTGATTTATCAGTGGCTATGGTATAAAGCTTCTGGCAGTATTCTTCTAGACTGATCATCCTGTCATTTAGGGCCACTAATCCTGGCAGTCCTCTCTGATTCAGTAAATTAAATTTAAAATGAAACCTTTGGACAAAAGTATTCAAGGTTTGACACTTAGTCTCTAACTGAGTCATCAAGTTCTTTTTCTGCAACACCTTCTTGATTTCCAAGATGGTTTTTGTTCTGTCCAGAATTTGAATCTGCTCCAACTTGGCCCTAGTTTTTGAGTTAAGAACTTTGATCATGTTTGTAGCCTCACTTGGTTTATCTTTAAGAAGTTGCTTCACTTGATCAATGGCCACCTAGCATCTATTTATGAGTTCCTCCTGCTAAAAAATGATATGAATGGACGCCCATATTTCAGTTATAACCTGACTGATATCTGCCCATAAGCTTTCCTTGGCATGGGCCAAGGTCTGAGCCATCATGAAGCAGAAAAAGCCGCATCTACCCACATTATGCAAATAAAATTGCATGTCACACTATGTCCCAGGAATTTTAATATTCCTGCTTAGTAAAACCTTCTTAAACCAAGGTTTAATGCTCTTAATTAAATGCTTAAGCGAAAGCTATTTAATCACATGTTAATTAGATTATACCCATGGATTTTATTACCGTCCAATCCACAACAAACCTGACCAATCACCGTCAACCGCGTGTCACACAACTGACGTATTTATTTCAACACTTGACTTTTGGGCACTCCAAATTACCATCGTCGATCTGTCCCATCTGATCCAAAAGGCTATCGCGACATATCACTTGCCAACTAGCCTGGTCGATCTCCACCGTATATTTCATTTACATCAATCCAACGATGATCATGTAATCTCACATGATTACTAGCACAATACATAATAGGTCGAGAGAATGTGAGATAGGCGGTTTTTCTTCCCCACTAATGTGCTACTTGTCAACCCCTCAGGTTAATCGCATGAATTTGTAAAATACTGTTTACCATTTTGAGACCACGCGAGATACTACTTACCGTTGTCGTAGACTGCTCCATTATTTTGTTGTCACGTGGCTTAATCTAATCCCTTCACTTATGGACTTTATTTTGTGTGCTATGATGTCTGTCGATCCTATTCTATCATTCTTGTCCATTGATCTGACTGATCTAACGATTCCTGTGCATGATTACTTCATTTTTTTCCTCCTTTCCTTTCTTCGTCTTTATGCAATTCCTCAGTGTTTTGGTCTATTCATCTGACTTGCCTATATGATTCTTTATGCATCTATCCTTTCTAAGATTATTCAATCACTTCTAATTGTTTTACTCCTTCTTTGTGCACTTTCCTCTCTTTGTTCTTCTATGGTTTAGGTTTTCTCCAAGGTTTTTTGTCTTTGGTTGTTCTTCAACTCAACTGCCTCCTAAACTTACTTCTACGTACTTTTAAGCACTATCACATCTGAACTTCAACTTTGATCCTTCAATCGGATTCAAACGATCAGACCACTATCCTTCATTCTCCACCTCTGTGTTCTGCTTTAATTCCACCTACATACATATACTATGCAGAAATTACTCTAATTCACACACAATTTATAATTCCATTAATCAATACACACCATACAACTCAGGAATCGAATTCTTTGTCTTTATAAACAATTATTTACATAATGAATCTCTCTCTGGACTGATTTTCTAATCAATGGCCTTTTTCCTTTCCTACCCGTAGGCTTACAGTCAAACCCTCTCTAATCTCTGAACTCTGCTTCTCACTCTAACTCACTAACTAACTCTCTCTATGCCTTTTAGGCTTACATTTATGCAAAAGGTTTTGTAACCCATTTCGGTTCATATCCTTAACCTTTTGAACTAAATCTTGAATATCCTCTAAGTCCACTTTTGACTCAAATAATCCCTAAGGATCCTCTAGTTCCACAAACCATGAAACCAATTCCTAATCTAAGATTTACAATTGATTTCCAAATCTCTCAATCCCTATGGAATCTTAACTAGCCTAAATCTCTCATGTTCTTCAACATTTGGGAACACTTACAATATTCCTTTCAATATCCAATTAATTCCTATTCTTAATATCTCTCATAAACTTACTTAAAAACCTTAATAATTACATTAATTTAATACTCAGGAAACCAACTTCCTTGAAAACACAAGACCCCCTATGTCTACTAAAATACAATGAAATTGCTGAGCTGGATGCTCCTGCATCAGACTCCCAAGGTTAAAATAATCATGATCTCCAGATCATGTGCTACCAATCTTTGTCCTCCTGGATCCCATACTTTGTTCTGTAATTTTTCTTTGGTTGTTGTTGTTGTTTGTTGTTGTTCTCCAGGTCTCCACACTTTATGTTGCTTTGCCCCACTAGCTATGCTTTCACAGTCTGTTGTTGTCTTTCTCTTGCTGTTGCTTGGCCCTCTTACTATTGTTTTCTTCTGAGGCTCCTTCTTCATCAATCTTATTATTCTTTCAATCTCTATGTCCAATTTATCTTCAGACTGCTATTTTTTATCTTCTCCTTGAAGTTGTTGGATTCTTACTACCGCCCTTTCATCCTTACCCTCTTGTGACTTTCCAAACAATCTCTGTTCAATATCTGTAAATTTACTTTCATAAATAAATTGTCCTCCAACTCCCTTTGTACTTGATTCCTCTAAAATACACCACTATGTTGTTCATCGATTCCAGCATATTTTCCTTCCTCTTCTTTGACAACCCTCAGTAATTGTCCTTCACTTCCTTGATTGATTCAGACAGTCAATTTAATTTATTCAAGCACGGTATCTTCATGCTTTTCATTTTCCTCATCAGCATGTCCAACCTAGCAACTTCCAATCTTCTTCAGTTCTAAAACTGACTCTTCAACTTGAAACATGTTTGTCTCATTTTCATCAAATCCTGTAATCATAAAACAATTATCATAATTAAAAATATAATGCCTCATTACCTCTTCTACCTTTGGCAATATTTCAATATGTTTCTCTGACTTTTCCTTCTCTATCAGCACATCAGTATGCTGATTCAACCTCTTTAAAGAATTCTCCAAAGGACTCTTGAGACTGTCAGCAATTCTCTCTTCCACGCTATCTGCTTCAATGATGTTTTTCTGCTCTTTTCCACTGTAGTAAACTCCTTCCTCTGCAATCACACTGTCATACTCTGAGTTTTCCAGTAAATATTCCAACAATTCAATCTCTCTTTGACACTTCATAAGTATTTCATCATTACTTATAATTCCTGCATCTGTACACAATTTATCAGTTTGATAATTACAAGGTTCAACAGTCTCAACTTTTGCTTCACATATCAGCTCTTCAGACTGAATTTCATCTCCTTCTTTCATAAGAAATTGTTCCTGTACTGTAATATCTTCAAACATCAATGTATTACTAAATTATTTCTGTTGCAATAATTCACTACTTTTCTCATTCAAGGGACATTCTCCATCCTTCTTTACTTCAGAGTATTTATCTTCTGAAAGATAATCTTCCATACTTCTGACAGTCTCAAAATATTGCTCATCCTCTAAAAAACCTATAATCACATCAAAATTATTAGATTCAAATATACAAGGTTTCATATCCTCCTGTTGATCTAAATTTGTCCAACAGTTCAGAAAATCATCAATAATTCCTTCTTCAGCAAAGTAAACTTCTTGTTGTCTTGAATTCGCACAATGGTTCATAAGATCTTTCACAGATCTCCAGTCTTCATCTTCACCTAGAACTTCACCTTGTTCTACTTCACAAATGGAAACTTCCATTCTCAACTCAGCTTCTCTAAGTTTTTCAGATTTCAATTTATCATTCATTACCTTTTCAAGCTTCATCAGCTCTTCTGCTAACTGCATATTCACCTGCTGATTTCTCTTCTCTTGTAGCCTCTACCACTTTACTTTCTTCCTCATGACACAACCATGCCTCTGGTCTTCTTTATTTATCTGCAACATCTCCATCAATAACTCAAGATGAACTATAATCTCATCCTTCTCCCTCTCATATTCTTCTTCACTTAATTGTCTCTATAGGCCATTTGCCGTGGCATCCTCTTTCTTCACCTTTCTTTTATTGTGGCCTTTCTCAGAACCTATATTATCTCTATTATGACTATTAGTAGTCATCTCCTTCTCTATCTTCATGAGTTCCTCACTCACTTACTATGAACTATATTAAAGCCTCTGCAACAGCAAGTCCTCCCTATTGTCGCTTACCACACCAAGCTTTCCTCTGTACTTGGTCTTTTGGCAAGCACTTGCTTCTCTATTCTCTCGAACCTCTTTGAGCACTTCTCTCTACCCCTTCAAGGCTTCAACTCATTTGCACCTTTTAAGAACACAATTATCCTCTTGTATTTCAATCACAAATGAAACACTAGGTTCTGGCCACCCCTTCTTTCACTCAGAAATTCTTACCAACTTTCTTCACTACTGCTTCTTTTCTTTTTCTAAGATACCTTCTATTGTCTACAACCTGAATTCTGCAACCACAATCTTCAAACCAAATTAAAACCAAAACATATCATCTCACCTTCAATATCTCTGCATGATCTTGTTCTCCCATTCATATGTACTTCGAATGGATTGTTCTTTATTTCTTTGCAATTGTAAATTTTGCTACACTTTATCTCTGTGTGCCTACTGTTTGTCAAATTTAAAATATGATCTCCTCTTTCCTATATACAGACCTCCAAAACATAACTCTATTCTAAATTTCTCAAAGAATTTTTACACACAAAATTTCCTTTTTCAGCTCTGATACCAAAATTTGACGCAGCAAAAGCCTCATCTACCCACATTATGAAAATAAAATTGCATGTCACACTATGTCCCAAGAATTTTAATATTCCTGCTTAGTAAAACCTTCTTCAACCAAGGTTTTGATGCTCTTAATTAAATGCTTAAGCGGAAGTTACTTAATCACACGTTAATCAGATTATACCCATGGATTTTATTATCGTCTGATCCACAACAAACTTGACCAATCACCATCAACCGCGTGTCACACCTCTGACGTATTTATTTCAACACTTGACTTTTGGGCACTCCAAATTACCATCATCGATCTCTCTCATCTGATCCATCAGCTATCGCGACGTATCATGCGCCAACTAGCACAATCGATCTCCACCGTATATTTCATTTACATCAATCCAACAATGATCTTGTAATCTCACACGATTACTAGCACGATGCATAACAGGTCGAGAGCACGTGAGATGAGTGGTTTTGCTTCCCCACCGATGTGCTATGTGTCAACCCCTCAGGTTAATTGCGTGAATTTGTAAAATATCGTTTACCATTTTGAGACCACGTGAGATACTACTTACCGCTGTCGTAGATCGCTCCATTATTCTATTGTCACGTGGCTTAATCTGATCCCTTCACTTCTTGACTTTATTTTGCGTGATAAGATCTCCGCTGATCCTATTCTATCAATCCTGTCCATTGATCTGACTGATACAACAATTCCAGTGCATGGTTACTTCATTTCTTCCTCCTTTCCTTTCTTCATCTTTATGCAATTCCTCAATGTTTTGGTCTATTCATTTGACTCGCATATACGATTCTTTATGCATCTATCCTTTTTGAGATTATTCAATCACTTTTGATTGTTGTACTCCTTCTCTGTGCACTATCCTCTCTCTATTCTTCTATGGTTTCCGTTTTCTCCAAGGTTCCTGGTCTTTGGTTGTTCTTCAGCACAACTTTCTCCTGAACTTACTTCTACATACTTTTAAGTGCTATCACATTTGAACTCCAACTTTGATCCTTCAATTGGATTCAAACGATCAGACCACTATCCTTCATTCGCCACCTCTACGCTCTGCTTTAATTCCACCTGCATACATATACTATGCAGAAATTACTCTAATTCACACACAATTTATAATTCCATTAATCAATACACACCACACAACTAAGGAATCGAATTCTCTGTCTCTATAAACAATTATTTACATAATGAATCTCTCTCTAGCTTGATTTTCTAATCAGTGGCCTTTTTCCTTTCCTTCCCATAGGCTTACAGTCAAACCCTTCCAATGTCCGAACTCGGATTCTCACTCTAACTCACTAACTAAATCTCTCTATGCCTTTTAGGCTTACATTTATACAAAAGGTTCTGTAACCCATTTCGGTTCAGATCCTTAATCTTTTGAACTAAATCCTAAATATCCTTTAAGTCCACTTTTGACTCAACTAATCCGTAAGGATCCTCTCTAGTTCCACAAACCATGAAACCAATTCCTAATCTAAGATTTACAATTTATTTCCAAATATCTCAATCCCTATCAAATCTTAACTAGCCTAAATCTCTCATGTTCTCCAACATTCGGGAACATGTACAATATTCCTCACAATATCTAATTAATTCCTATTCGTAATATCTCTCATAAACTTACTTAGAAACCTTAATAATTACATTAATTTAATACTCAGGAAACCAACTTCCTTGAAAACAATAGACCCCCTATGTCTACTAAAATACAATGAAATTGCTGAGCTGGATGCTCTTGCATCACATCAATGACTAACTCTGCAACTCTTCAATTCTTCTGTTCAACCTATGTGTTTTCTGCATTTCCTCAACATACAAACTATCATTCTTTATTTTTTGAGTTTCCAGATTCTAAAATTTCTTATGAAGTCTTTCATTCTCTTGCTTCTGGTGAGTAAGCTCCTGTGAGAGTTTGTTCAAATCCTCTGATGTCGATGTAGATTCCCCTATTGTTCAGGACAATGTCGTAGGGATAGTTTTGATGGGAGCTATAGCTAATTGAGTAAAATTCTCCTTTTCCTTAAGCAATTTCTCAATCTGCTCCTCCATATTTTTAATCTGTACATTCTTCTCAATTATTCGTTTGAGCATTTCTTCCTTTTGTTGTACATTCTCTGTTATCTCCTTGGTCCGGGGGTCCTCTGTAGAAGGCAATTTTAATTGTTTTCTAAATAATGAAATGTCTCTATTCCTCTTCCTGATAATATATTCAATAGCTTTGACATTAGTAGGGTCATATCCAATTTTAATTACTAAGTCCTCCAATGACTTAACTTTGTTTTCTTTAGCTAAAGATGATATTTTCTCAATCTTCAACTGTGACTACACATTTGACAGAGCAGTTTTAAGCTTTGACAATGCCATAGCAGTGTTGGTCATGGTTGAGAAAAACATCTCACCTGACTTCCTATGCATGTCCATTTGATAAATTGGATGTATCTGATTACAATGAAATGTAAACACAGTTTTCTTATAATCAGAAGAACCTTTAGGGAAAGCACTTGAGCCTGCAGAAAGGCCATTTTCATCTTTCCCTTCTCACTGTCAAATGCTATCAATAACTTGTGCTATGATGTGGAAGTTTGCTTCCAAAACTGTGCATAAACATTAGCTTTCAAAGCTTCATTCTTCTGCTTGATTTCAAGGAAGTTAGTGAAAACATTTGACTCCTCTGTTTCACTTGCTCCTGCTGATTGAGTAATTTCTAGAAAATTCTGTGAAGTAGAAGAAGAAGAAGGAGTAGTAATTATAGGTTCTTCTATCCCTACAGAATCCTGTGAATCATCCAAATTGATGATGATAGGCTCATTTTGGCCCTAAGTTGTAGTAGTAGTTGTAGTGCCCTTTGATTCACTCCTAGATTTATTTTGGTAGTGGATGAATTCCTTCTCTCCAATTGCTGATGATGATGACCCTTCCCTAGTCCTATTTTCATGCTTAGTTTGAGAAGTAGGAGTCTGAAGAGTAGAAGGAGGTAAAACATGTTCTTCTTCTTCTTGAAGAGTATTCTCTTCCCATTGTTCCTAATTTCTAAACTTCTCAATCTCTGGACTAGGTGTATGATTATAAGGAGTGGTTTTGAGTTCCACCCTTAAGTCTGAAATAATATTGAATGGATCATAGGATTAGGTGAAGTTGGGTTGGAAACCCATCTCTTTTAAAAGAACATCTACATCTAAAGCATCTGATCTAGTGTTAGAGATGAATGATCCAACCTATGACTTTATATTGAACTGTGATCTCCTCTTCCATGAGATGAAATGGAGCTCATCCATGTTCATCATTTTCCTGATATATTCCAAAGAGAAAATTCTCATTGGAACATATTTTGGAAACTTATATGGAGCCAACTCGCAGCCATATACTCAGATCTTTGTGTAGTTCTGGTAAAGATACCAGTCTCCTGTTCTCACTTGATCATTGAGGTTCAGGGTCCTTTTGATTTTTGTGTTGATTCTAGGTTCACTCTGACTATTGAGGAGTTGTGCAACTGGGTAAATGAAACAATCTATGAAGTCTGAAAAACTGAACTCAATTGATTCCTTTCTAATCAATGAAGTCTAGTGAATAGCTACTTGATTCTCTTGTTCATCATCCTCCTTGTGCAAAAAAATAGGCAAACTGTCTCCCTGCTGAAAAATAAACATATGAAATAGGACAAAGGAGTATTTAAACACTCCTTCGATACTAAGGTTGATCAATTTCTCATGCATGTCTTCAGAAAAAAAATTTATTGTATTTATACATGAAGGTAGGCTTATTTTCTTTGGAAAGGATAGATAGATAGCCTAGGATGGCTTCATCTACCCATTAGTCTGATTGATAGCCTAACAAGAAAGACATAAGGGAAATTGATAGCCTGATTGGTCTGATGCTAGGTAAGGAGGACTCTTCTTGGGGAGCTCAGCATCTTCAGGGAGAAATATCTCAAAGATTTGAGCTCTTTGAGGGAAGGTCAACTTGTGATATAGGTTGATTAAGGCTACAATGGAGAAAAAGCTAAGGGAGTCACTGTCAGGTATCAAAAGCATTTTGTTTATGGTTTCTGTAGAAATAGTTATCAGAATGTCTCCATTCTGAGCTACAATTGTTCTCTGTAAGGGATTATATTTGGATTGGCACTAGATAACTAGGTCAAGAAAGGAATAAGTCTGGGGAAACATGTACAAGGGTAAATTGGATTCCCACAAGTTTATTTCATCCTTAGAATCAAAGTAGGTCTTCTTCAGCCAGTTGTGTAATTCGAACATGTCAAATTCATTTTCAGTGTCTACAACCTTGAAGTATTGATCGGCTAATGGGAAGCGCTTCCTCGCCATTGATCTGGGCAGGAAGGATAATGACCGTTGATCTTTGCCCAAATCTTAGCACTTGTTGACAATAATTTTTTGCCGCATGAGTTCGGCTTAAAAAGCATAAACATATTTATTTACAAATATTAATCACCCTTTTTAACGAGGTAATTAATCACTAATGAAAATTAATCTGACTAGGGCGTGTTTAGACTAGCTTCCCTTAATAAATAATTTAACTAATCTAAACCAACTTTAGGTGAATTTTTAAGCATATTAGGACTTTTATTTTTTCCTAATCTATTCTAAATTCTATTTTTTAACCAAGATTAAACTGTTTGGTTGAATTTATTCTCTAGTCTAGAACAAAAATTTAAATGATCTGATCAAGATTAAACAGTTTGATTCAGATCAGAAGAAAAGGTTGTGGCATAAAAAAAAGCTGCACACAGACCTTTATTATTACAAATGGAATTTATTCATGAAGTGGCATTTAAACAAGCACACTTATACAAATATTTTGATTTTCTTTTGATGGGGTTTTATTTCATCTCTTTTTTTATTTTCTATTTTTTCATATTTTCATATTTTATTTATTTTTTCATACCCTCTTTTATAAAATAACAACTAACTTATCAAAAATAAAGCATGTTACAACATCGGCTCCAACTGGGGACTGCTTCCTCCTGCAAGATGCAGAGAACTTGCATATCCATGTGCCTTCTCCTCGGGCTAATGGGATCTTCTGTTGGAACAAGTACACACTCCATGTAAAATAAAAATTTCAAGTAGAATACAATGGTGAATGAATGGAAACCTCTCAAAACTGAATATAGTGCTTCAAGTACTTCCCATTGACAAGCAATGAGGAATACTCTCCCTCCAAATTCCACAGAATGAAAGTGTTATTACCCTTGATCTCAGCATTTCTAAAAGGTCCCAACCAAAGGTTGTCAAACTTGCCATGTTTGCCTTTGTCTTCTCTCCTAGCATCCCATCTTAGTACCAAATCACCTTGCCTGAAATCTCGTTCCCTAGCTTTCCTATCAAACAATTTTGTCATTTTACTTTAATATTTCTTAAGCTTATACTGTACTTCATCTCTATCCTCATTCAATTCTATGATCTGATTTATTCTTCGAGAGAAGTCATCAATCTCTTCATTTGACTCTTGCAAAAACTTTAAAACAGGAAAAGCTAAATGTGTGGGAAATATTGCTTCTTTTCCATAAACAAGCTGAAAAGGGGATTCACCTGTTGATCTTTTGGGTGAAATCCTATTGGCCCAAAGTGCACAAATAAGATGATTGTCCCAACTCCTTTTATGATCCTACAATGTTTTTTTTATTAGTTTAACTAATCTTTTATTTGAGGAATCTGCCAGTCCATTTCCCTGTGGATAATATGGTGTAGAATGATGCAACAAGATTTGATATTTCTAACAGAACTCAATCATCTTAGTACTGTTGAATGCTTGTGCATTGTCTGTCACTATTTTCTGGGGGCATCCAAATATAGACAATATATATTCTTCAATAAACTTGATAACAACAGTATCAATTGCATTTCTGACTGGAATGGCTTCTACCCATTTGGTAAAGTAGTCTGTAGTAGTCAATATCCATCTGTGCTGACTACTTGATGGAGGATGAATTTCACCAATGAAATCCAATCCCCATTGACAAAATGGTGCTTGGACTAAGACTGGAACCAATGGAAGAGTTGCTAATCTCTACTTTCCAACAAACATTTGACACTGTGTACAACTCCTAACCTTTTCTCCCACCTATGAAAAAAGAGTAGGCCAATAAAATCCTGCCCTTAAGATCTTGTATGTTGTGGCCCTCCAAGCATAATGACCTCCAAACGTTCCTGCATGAAATTCATCAATGATCCCTTCTGTCTCATTTTTGTTAGGAAAAGTAGAAGGATATTAAGAGGATCCTTCCAGTACAAATTTGCATTCACAATACAATACTTTACAGCCTTCAATTTTAGTGTTTTACATTGATTTCTGCTAAATTCAACTAGACATTCAAATTCTCTAAGAAAGTTCACAATGTCAAAGTACCAATCTGATAACAAAAAATTTTCATTAATGTGAATCAAAATTGTTTGATCTGATGCAGAAGGTTCTTGTGGATTCTCCTATATGGGGATTTCAGAAGGTTCTTGTGGATTCTTCTTAGTTGGGCTCTCAAAAGGTTCTTGTGGATTCTCCTGTGTGGGGGTTGCATAAGGTTCTTATGTATTATTCTCAGCTAGGATGTCAAAAACACAATTTATTCCTAAGATTTTGGTGTTATTCTTTTCATTGCGTTCCTCTGTCGGTCAAGGGCTTATTCAGCCCTTAGTCCTTATATCCCAACCTTGTTGGGGACATGCAAAGAAAAATATAAAAAGAGCAGAGTGCTCTGATACCACTGATCCGAAGTTAACCATGAACGTAATAAATTATAGATATAACCATAAATATAGAGATGAAAAATAAATAATACTTCATTTCAATAATATCAAATACTGAAATATGCTTACAAACAAAATGGAAATAAGACTAGCTCGAGCAATGGTAGCTTATCTCTGAGAAGAGATGTGGTGGCTACATGCCTCTGAAATGTGTTACAATGAGGCTAGAAAGGCCTATTTCTTATTGAGAAACAATGGAAAACCCTAAACATCCAAAAACCTAACCCTAGGAGATGAAGCACCAAAACTATGGGCCCCTTTTGGGTAAATTGGTACATCAACTTCCCAAGGTAATAACTGTGGCATACGATATTCATTTGATGTGCACAATACCTCATTAGAAATATCTATCAGAGGACTACAACTTTCGAGTGGCCAAAAGTAGATACAAACCCATGTTGGTCTTGGCTTTCACAAAAAAATGTTGTTTAGGGCCTCAAAAGGGCTCAAGAAGTTCAAGACCCGAAAAACTGCCAAAAATAGTAAATTGTGCTACAATTAAGGAAACTGAAAAATTGAAAGAGACAATGGTGGAGGTCGAAGTGGAGTAGGAAAGTGGCCACCAAATCCATCTGGATCATGGTCATTAAAAAATGAAACAAGGTCCTGTAAGCAGAGTTCTTTTTCTTGTGTAAAGCTCATTAAAAAATGAAAAAAGTCTTGAGCATAGTTATTTTCTTGTGTCAAGATCATTCAAAAAATAATCCAGATTCCCTTCCACTTAAAGTCTTTGATTAGATCTCATAAATTCCCAGTCGAATCTTTCACTTGATCTCGTAAATGAACCTTCATTCCATCCACCTATTGGCAATTGATAGTCTTCTTAGGTGAATGAAATGAAGCTTGGGGGGCATGTACCTCGAATTGAGTCATTATGCTACGGGAATGCAAACATATTTCAAGCATAGTTTGTCTCTATTTCAAGCTTTTATAAAAATGAAACCATTTTGAAGCATAGTTTCCCATGTTTAAATCTTGTCTAAAAGCAAAACCATTCCCACTTTACCTCTCATGATTGTCATTTTTATCGACCTATTTTTCCTAGATGAGCCTTGGTTTTCTCATTTCATCATCACCATCTTCTTGGCGATCATACACTTTCACTTATTTTTTACCTTTCATGAGGAAATGTTGTGATAGTGGTCTTATTAGATAACCTCTTAACCTCTAGATGTTTTGAGCAGCTCCATCATGACCAGAACCAATGTCTACCCTTTATACCACTTGTTCACCCTGGAGTCCTCTTTCATCTCTTTTGAGACTCCCAAAATATGAAAATATTGTTGAGCACTTGTCTTTTTGAACTCGTTCAAGTAAACTAAAAGACGTCTACTCAGTACAAGTTTAACCTGTTTCCAGAATGAGATAGACTAACTATGAAAATGGAGTACCTTAGTTGAACATCATTATGAGGTTCTTGTGGGTATTATTTTCTACCTTTTCAAACCTAAGGGGCTATCTACAAAAAGGAACATCTAAAGTTTTCTTTTCCGCTTCTTTTTCAAACTCCCTAAACATGAAAAAGATGCCAAGTTATACATGTTGCCCTGTGAGATGACTCTAGGTTAGTTAGTCATGCCAGAGCATCTAAAATATTTTGTTGGTTTTAAATTTTATGGATGACCAATGATATGAATTATTGAAAACAGGTGCTTAAGCCTTAACAGTTACTCAACTAGATGAAAGGGATGTTATTTGTCTAGCTATAGTTAATTGATTTAAAGTGAATGAATAGCAGAATATGTGGTGGTATAACTTGCTAAATATTCAAACAGAATATTTGATTGGTTATAAGCAAAGAATACAGGCAAACAACGTTTCCTATAGAACAAAATATATTCAAATGAATGCAGATTTATGTGGAAATTAATTGATATAGGGGAGTTTATAATAACCAATAGTCTTATAAGCTAGTCCATAGTTATTGTTGATAACTCCACACGGGATTTAAGATTGAATGTTACTCGGTATGATCTTACCCAGATATTTGCATAAAGACTTAAACATATGAAGGCATACATAATGAAATAAGCACATATGAAAACTTACTAGAAGACAAAACTATAGTAGGCAAATTCAGAATCTTTTCATTAACTTTGTAAATCTCCATCTTGGATACAATTCTATTCTCAAAGCTCATCCAAGGGTTCAAACTGTAATAACTCAAAGGAGGAGTTACCTATGCAAAATTTTCTACTAGATATTTTCAAAACAAAATTACAAAAATAGTACAAAATTGTACGAATTTCAAAACTGCTAAGTGTTGGCACTATCCTTTAGGAATCTATTGATGATATGGTCCCCAAAAAGTGTTGCAAAGTTGTCCTTCAGTTGTTGATGAAATTCAATCAAGAACTTCACACAAGTGATCCCATCGGTCTTCCCTTGGTGTGGCAAGATTTACCAATTTTCTGTATACTTCATCAACTTCGGTGTATTTCTCAAAAGTGGGCTTATTTACAAAAAAGATGATTAATTTCATGCTTAATATTCAAATCAAAATCTAAAGCTTCTAATGCTTGCTTCCATATAATATGTCCCTTTATACCGAAAAAGTTTGATTTACCAGTGGCTATGGTATAAAGCTTCTGCCAGTATTATTCTAGACTGGTCATCTTATCATTTAGGGCCACAAATCCTGGAAGTCCTTTCTGATTCAGTAAATTAAATTTAAAATGAAACCTTTGGACAGAAGTCTTCAAGTTTTAACACTTAGTCTCTAACTGAATCATCAAGTTCTTTTTCTGCAACACCTTCTTGATTTCAAAGGTGGTTTATGTTCTGTACAGAATTTGAATTTGCTCCAACTCGGCCCTAGTTTTTGAGTTAATAACTCTGATCATGTCTATAACCTCACTTGGTTTATCTTTAAGAAGTTGCTTCACTTGAACAATGGCCACCTGGAATCTGTTTATGAGTTCCTTTTGCTAAAAAATGATCTGAATGGATGACCATATTTCAGTTATAACCTGACTGATATTTGCCCATATGCTTTCCTTGGCTTGGGCTAAGGTCTGAACAATTAATGACTGACTCCGCAGCTATTCAATTATTTTGTTCAACCTATGTGTTTTCTACATTTCCTAAACATACAAACAATCATTCTTTACTTTCTCAGCTTCGAGATTCTAAAATTTCTTATGAATTCTTTCATTCTCTTACTTCCGGTGAGTAAGCTCCTGTGAGAGTTTGTTCAAATCCTCTATCATCGATGTAGATTCCCCTGTGGATGATTTAGATTCCCCTATTGTTCAGGACACTGTAATAGGGATAGTTGTGATGGGAGCTATAGCTAATTGAGTAAATTTCCCTTTTTCCTTAAACAATTTCTCAATCTGCTCCTCCATAGTTTTAATCTGTACATTCTACTCAATTATTAGTTTGAGCATTTCTTCCCGGTGTTGTTCATTCTCTGTTATCTCCTTGGCCTGGGGGTCCTCTGTAGAAGACAATTTGAATTGCTTTCTCAATAATGAAATGTCTCTGTTCCTCTTCCTGATAATATCTTCAACAACTTTGACATCAGTAAGGTCATATCCAATTTTAATTTCTAAGTCCTCCAATGACTTAACCTTGTTGTTGTTAGCTAAATATGATATTTTCTCAATCTTCAACTCTGACTGCACATTTGACATAGCAGTTTTAAGCTTTGACAATGCCATAGTAGGGTTGGTCATGGTTGAGAATAGCATCTCACCAGACTGCCTATGCATGTCCATTTGACCAATTGGATGTATCTGATTACGATCAAATATAAACACAGTTATATTTTAATCAAAAGAACCATTAGGAAAAGGCACTTGAGCCTACAGAAAGGCCATTTGCATCTTTCCCTTCTCACAATCAAATGTTATCAATAACTTGTGCTGAGATGTGGAAGTCTGCTTCCAAAAATGTGCATAAACATTAGCTTTCAAAGCTTCATTATTCTACTTGATTTCAAGGAAGTTAGTGAAAACATTTGACTCCTCTGTTTCACTTGCTCCTCTTGATTGAGTAATTTCTAGAAAATTGCATGAAGTAGAATACGAAGAAGAAGAAGGAGTAGTAATTATAGGTTCTTCTATCCCTGCGGAAACCTGTGAATCATCCAAATTGATGATCATAGGCTCCTTCTAGCCCTGATTTGTAGTAGTAGTTGTAGTGCCCTTTGATTCAATCCTTGATTTATTTTGGTAGTGGATGAATTCCTTCTCTCCAATTGTTGATGATGATGATCCTTCCCTAGGCCTCTTGTCATGCTTAGTTTGAGAAGTAGGAGTCTGAAGAGTAGAAGGAGGTAAAACATGTTCTTCTTCTTCTTGAAGAATGTTATCACCTTGATTGAACCTCAGGCTGAAGGAAGGCAATGCCATGGTAACCACAAACCATGCTTAGCCAAGTAGCTAGCCCTACTAGGCCAGGAGAGGGATCTCTCTGTAAGGATCCCAGCCAAATTGACTAGATCTAGAAACTGATATTAGGCTAGGTATAGTAGCACAAGGTTTGATTTGATTTTAAGGTTTTATTGGATCAGGAGGAGCCAAACAGTGAGGGCAAGGAAATTAATTCAAAATTGCAGGGTTTTGATGGGGCAAGGTAAGCACAA
This sequence comes from Pinus tabuliformis, assembly GCA_031772625.1. Classification (NCBI taxonomy): domain Eukaryota; kingdom Viridiplantae; phylum Streptophyta; class Pinopsida; order Pinales; family Pinaceae; genus Pinus; species Pinus tabuliformis. The sequence continues at coordinate 1,865,856,719 of CM062816.1, forward strand.
GGGTCAACACTCTAGGCTTTTGTGGGTGAGGTGATTCAAGACAGGTGAGGAGCTAGAAAGAGCATGCAAGCAACATGGATTCTTCCTAAACTGAAGAAAACATAATATGTGAAATGTGTACCCAAAACAGAGCATAGAAGTTATGGATTCTGCCTTATAGACTTGTATACATTCACATAAAGAGCATAAAATGATGAAATGGAATCAACAATACATTTTAACACATGAAAACATAAGGAAAACTGAACTAAGCATCATACCACATGGATCCCAAAGAAATAACTGCAACTTTTCATTAATCTCTTGCTAAAATTGATACAAAATGATGTATACTCAAAGCATAAGCATCTAGTTGAGTCCAACCCATACAATGACTGAGGAAAATCATCATATAGACCCCAAAAAGCTCATCCTAAGCTCAAGTGGTTGAATCCATGAGAAGAGGAGTTGTTTCTAACAAGATCTGAACAAAAAACAAGAAAATAGGGTCGTCAAAGTGACTCATCCCTAACCCAAACAAACTGATACATTACATCTCATGAACTTGTTTTACCTGATGAATCTACCCTAGTAAGCTCTAGAAGCATCATAATTACATTCAAATGATCAATTACAAGGATAAAATCATGATTTTCCAAGGTGAAAGTGAAAACTAGGACAAAACAATGAAAAACTGGACAATTTGTCAAACGCGCAGCACCAATGCTAGGCATGTAGTGCCAATGCTAGGCATGCCTTTCAAATTCAGCTACACTTTTTGAGGCCTTCCTGATGTCCAAATTGGGCCCACAATATCTTATTGGAAAGATATGCCTGTCTACTTTCTAAAACAACTTGAATTTCGGAATTTGGATGTCATTTGCCCAATCAAAAATTAATTCTACCAAAACGGCTCAGCGCACAACACCCAAGCCAAAAAGAGGGCAGAAAGATCATTTTTTGAGTGTTTTTGGCCTTTTTAACCAACTAGTTCTCCTCCAAATCCTTAGAAAAAGTACAGGGTGTATGTACTCATCACTAGAAACCCAAAAATGCTGACCTTTTCCTCATTGTGTTTGACCTCCATGACTGTGCTAAAAATTGTCTGAAAATCTCAACAAGTAACTTCATGCCCCAAAATGGTCAAAGTACCCAAAAATGTGTTTTTATAGCTAATAAAATTTTAGAGGCATGTAGGGATGCCTCAGCAAGCATGTCAAGTCTCCTCCTCTCCTCTTTCTTGGTCAATTTGTCAATTTTCTTGTGAGCTCTTTTGAGCTTGCTCCTTTCCACTTGGTTTCTCCTTGCATAATACTTGGCCATCTTCCTTTGCAACTCAACATCTATATTTGCTTTGTCGAACAGGTTCTCCAAGTGTGTGTTCAATTTCTCAAGCTAAGACTCTCTACTTTCAACTATGTCCTTGACCAATTGCTCATTTCAAGTGAGCTTCTCCTCCAATTTTGCTTCCTTTTGTCTTTCAAGCTCTAAGGCCTTTTTCAATCCTCTTGTTCTTGGCATTTTTCTTTGTCCCTGTTCATCATCTGGCTCTCCATAGTCTCCATAAGCCTCATCAAGATAAAATTTGGCTTTCTCAGCTTCCCTCTTTGCCTTGATGTACTTGATTTGCATCAATTCCTGCTTAACTTCTAGCTGCTTGTTCTCTTACTCATACAAGGAGATAACATATTGGTATAATTGTAAATTAACCTCAAGCTCCCTGATTTTGGCATCCTTTGCTCTCAAGGTAGCTTGAGAAGATTTGTTTTCCTCCTCATCACTAGTTTCCACAAGGAGAAACTCATTTTCAATGTCATGTTCTTCATGTTGCTGTTTGACCTCTGCTTCCTCTACCATTTTCTCCTTCCCTTTAACTTGTAATGCCAATGACGAAGGCAAGGCCCCTCCCACTTTCCATGGGCTAAACACCTGCCTCTTTCCCCTCTGATAGGTGAAAGAAAATGGTTGCAAACTGTTCCTCTGTGGTATACTACGCTTACCATGCTCAGTGTGTACATCATGTCCCTCGTTGTCATCATGCTCATCAAGTCTCCCATTACTGTCATCATCTCTAGTGGGTGAATGAATGGCTACATGAAATGGTGATGTAGATGGTGTGGAGGTGTCCGGTGAAGAATGACCTATTGAAGATGAGTGATAAGTATGTTGTGGTGGATGAGAAGAAGTAGATGGATGAGTGGAGGATGATGGAGGAATGCGGGGAGCTGGTTGAGTAGGTGTTTCATTAAATAACTCATTAGCTAGGAAGGCCTCCCAAGTAATTCATAGTTGATATAAGTTGTTGGCATTATGATGTATGTGTTGTACTTGATGGCAACCCACTTGTAGCAGAACAACTCTCTTGAATATGGTAACTAGATGAATCTACAGAAGAGATATCAGATGTGATAGAATACATGACAGGAGTGTTTACAAATGTGATGAAATGTAGGGCAGCATAAAGGAATCAATTCAAAAAGCAACTCACTTAGATGAAAGATCAAAGTACTGTAGGAAAACAATATTGAATTACAGTTCAGGCTACACAGAATGAATAAAGAAAGGTATACGCAGGTTCACCTTGACCAAGCCACATATACACGCAGGTTCATTGGACAAAAGGAGTGTATACGTACACACGCACTTTCATAGAAGGAAAAGCGCGTATACCTTGGAAAAATAAGTGTTTGGTCTGAAGTATTTGGTCCATGGTATATTGATCCAAGGTATCGTGTCTGAGGTATTGACCCCAGGTATTTGGTCCAACGTATTGGTCCTAAGTGGTTTTGGTCCATGGTATTGAGAAAGGCCTAAAACTATAAAACGAGGAGACGATCATTAGGCCAAGTGTGCAAGTATTGAATATCTGATGAAGTGTGAGATCAAGTATGCAATTTATGGGTATCTGATTTGAACTAAGGATGCACCTATATGGCTGATGAAGGTTGATGGATCGGGATCATGAAGACTTGAATGTATTATCATTATGTGGTTTGAACTTGAACATTTTAGATCTGAATACTGACGTATGTTTTTATTATGTAAATGTGATGATATAGGTATGAATGTAGTCTGAAATAGTTGTGATGCTTTAAGTTAGCATTTCCAAATCTGTACGCAGGTTGGATTTGAAAAAATAGCGTATACACACTGATTCAGCATACAAAAGTGGTGTATACATCACAAAATGGAATTTGCAGATCTACACGCTAGCTTCCCTTGGTAAAGGGGCGTATACACGCTGGTTCGGCTTATGGATGTAGCGTATATATTCTGAAGTATGATCTATTAGGGTTCTGTTTGCTGATGCATTATTCAGGGTTCTGCATTGTGTTATGGTGACTGTTTTCTGGTGATAGTATTCTACATATTCAGATTGGTTGATTGTGATTAGCTTCAGTATTGATGGATGAAATCTAATGTTGGATGAAGATCATAATGACTTATCATTATGTGATCTAATAATGGATGGGCTAGATCTAATCACTAACACATGTTTTATCCTCTATGTGTGATTATGTCTGAAGTCTGGAAGTGCAACAAAGTGTTTGTAGATCTACATGCTGGTTTGCTTCAGGGAAGCTGCGTATACATGCAGGTTGGCTTCTGCCAAATAGCATATACACTCTGAAGCATGGTTTTAAGATTACAACTGATTCTGAATGATAATGTAACTCAGATCTGGGTACTGGTTACAGTGATCTATCTGTTGCAATTGATTGGTTAAAGTTTGAATGAATGATTGATTCAGTTGTGTCAGAGGTTCAAAGGTTGTCAGTGATTGATTGAGTTTGGTTGATTCAGATTGAGTTTCAATGATTGGTTGATGCAGATATAGTTGATGGATGTATTGCAGTGGTGATTGATTTTGAGCTTCAATGTTGTTGATGGGTCCAGTATGAAAATTGGATGAAACATGGCCTTCAGATTATGATGTTGTGTTCCAGGAGTATCCAGTCTAAAAATTTATGAAACGAGGTCCCTGGAGGAAGAGAGAAGGTTATAGCCTTCTGTAGGTCAGTGCCTATGTACTAGTAAACATATTGGCTAGTACAAGAGCTAGGGGGGTGTAGCTCCCTTCCAGTAGAAGCTGGAGAACAAGAGAAGGTTGTAGCCTTCTGTAGGTAGAAGCCTACGTACTGGTATGAGTCTACACCAGTACATTGTTGTAAACAGATTTTCTTATTATTAAAAGAAGGCAAAAACAACAACAGCAAGTGGTTTTCACCCATATTGGGTTTCCACCTTAAATCTTGGTGTTCATGTGTGTTGCTTATGTGTGATGGTTCACTCTATTATTAACTGCATATGGTTATGGTTTAATGTTTAATAAAGTAATGATGCACATATTAAAGATCAATATATGATGAATTAACTGAATCATTAGTCTGTTGGATATACGCTTGTTTCCTTAAGCACAGTTGCCTGTACACGCGGGTTACCCACATGGAAGTAGCGTATACAAATTTGAGTATGAAAAGAAAAATATTATTGACTTGACTAATACTGATTCACCCTCCCCATCTCAGTATTATTTCCAGCCTCTTTCCCCTCTGATAGGTGAAAGAAAATGGCTGCAAATTGTTCCTCTGTGGTATACTACTCTGACCATGCTTAGTGTGTACATCATGTTGTTATAGCTCCAAATATCACCCTTGGTATTTTTTATTCTTGGCTTATGGCCTAGGGTAACCCCTCCTTCTAGACTTGGTCCAAATATTTTAAAAATAGTGTTTTACTCCCTGTATGCTACTTTTCCCTGTTATAAACGAGTGTACACATGGGTTAGTCAATACCCAACCTGCATATATGTGTTAAAACACTTTAAAAAATTAAATTTCCTTAACTATGGGCGGATTTCACATGTTTTACCTATTGATTACCTCCTAGTGCCTATTTAGTCAATTTAGTGTGTCCTAAATTGCTGCATTAATAATCAATCCAGGAGTCGTAGACTGATAAAGTGTGGCGCACTATATGTGCAAGACAGCCTCTTTCTTACCTTTTTGTCGTTTTCAATTTTTATTTTGTTTTGGGGGTTTTTATCTTCATTTATCTTCTAATATGAATGGAAATCCTATTCCTGAGTTTTAAGAATACTCTAGAAGGCAAGTATGGATATAGATTTTAAGGCAATTATGTCCTCTATAATGATTTCCAGGCCTTAACACTTCAGAGGGTCTTAGAACATACTAATGATGAAATTAATACTTGAACAAAAATGTACTGCTATTCAAATCAAGCCAATAATGAACTACTGATCATGAAACCATTATCTCTGCTACTGTCTAAATTCAGAAAAATAAATTAAGCTACTGCACTCAAATAAATAAAAAATTGCAATCTAGTAAAAGTAAAATCAATTCACATCATTCATAGTCCGATTCCTCGCCAGGTAGTCTAAGCTATGGCTTTCGGAGATAATCATCAATGATATGAGAAAGTTGATGTCTAATTGCAGAAAAGTAAAACTAAAATCAAATTACATCATTCATAATCTGATTCCTCTCCAGTTAGTCTAAGCTATGGCTTTCAAAGATAATCGTCAATGATATGAGCAAGTTGATGTCTAATTGTAGAAAAGTAAAACTAAAATCAAATTACATCATTCATAATCTGATTCCTTGCCAGTTAGTCTAAGTTATGGCCTTTGGAGATAATCGTCAATGATATGAGCAAGTTGATGTCTAATTGTAGAAAAGTAAAACTAAAATCAAATTACATCATTCATAATCTGATTCCTCGCCAATTAGTCTAAGCTATGGCTTTCGGAGATAATCGTTAATGATATGTGAAATTTAATATCTAAGCTAACTAACAAAGCAAGTAAACGAGACTGAAATCAACAAAACAGAACTGAGATTAAAAAGAAAACTAAGAAAAGAAAAGTCAGCAGAGAGGCTAATCTCATGTCACTAGTTATTGTGAAAATTATATGCAAATGCTGAGGCCTACTCTATCCTGAAACATACACACACTGATCAGCATTAACAGCAATATACAAAGCTTGTAAAATCATAAATAGGCATGAAATGTTAGTACCATAGCAGAGGAAATATATACACAGGTGAATAACTATGAAACATGTGCAGTGAAAATAAGGAAACGATACATAAAAATTGTACAAAAAAAAAGGAAATGAAACCTAAGCATATAGGGGCCCTCTGCACAGCCTCGATCAGCAGGCTATTAATCCAAAATTACGTTCACGCAATCATATAGAAACAGAGTCTTCTTTATATATCAAAATAAAGTCTTTACCACAGTGGGACTAGTGTCACAGCACAGTAATTTTAACAGCAAAATTACATTAAAAAAAACTAAGTCTATGCGTATAGAAACGCGTTATTTATAACAAAAGTTACATAACTATTTTTGCTATGAAACTACGTGAACAGAGGACACGTAAAAGACAGTGTCCATGGATTTAGCATAATGGTTGCCAAGATTACTAAATCTATTAATTGTGGCTATTGGATTCGCATCGTGGGGCAGTCTACAGCTGTCGACATGACCCCAAGGATCTAGGAACGGCCACGAATCCTTCACGTGCTTGAAGACGGAGTCCTATTGCTACAGGATTCCTATGTTTGACCACCACTTGACCACCATTGACCACAACTTTCCTTGATCAATCCGGCTGAACCAATAGAACCTGATCCATGTCCAGGTCATTCCTGATCTACCCACGTGTCCCGTTTTGCCTGATGACACCTACAACCTGGAGTTTAACAAAAACAGCTGCGGAAAGTTAAATCAGCTGCAGAAAGTGGCTGCATTCCGCAGCTAATGAGCAAAATCTAGTTCAAATAGCAAACACAAAAACATAGTTAGAAAACCAGTTAAATGCTCTTTTAGAATCAATATGCAATGATTTTTGATAGCTTATGGAGTACTGGTGAGGGGAAAAAGTCTGGGAAAATGTGTAGGAGAGGTGTAATTTCAAAGCTCAACATACCCCCACTGTGAAGGTGTTGCATGTCCCCATGCAACCAAAAATTTGATCATCCTTCTTTCAGTTCATGTCTTCTGAGACCTCTGCCAATACATCCAGCCTTCTTTTCTTCTTTCTTGGGACCACTATCATCCTCGGCTTCCTCATTAAACACCTGAATTTGAGGTTGATGAGAGCCCTGTTCAACCTCCTGTTCTTTTTCTTTAATTTTCTATTTTTCTTCTGCCATAGCCCAAGATGCAACATGGTGTTGTCGTGAATAATCTTATCCAACCTGCCCTGTTCTTTCAATGTTTCATTTTCTCTTTTTATGTGTCTATTTAAGACCTCCAATGTAAAAACTTCTTGTTTTAGTGATTAGATTTGATCTTCTTAAGCTGTATTAGGCTGGGCAGATGAAGTGCCTTGGTTTGTGGTTGTTTTCTCCAAGGTCTCAATATAATCATACATTTCTTGTTGGACTGGATCTATCTCAGGTGTAGTCTTCCTTGGGCTGTCCCCAAAATCTGGTTGAGAATGACTGATCTCAAACTCTAGCTGAGAAGGACTATTTTCAAAGTCTGGCTGAGGGATAGGAGTATGGTGTGGGCCACGGCCAGGAGGGATTGCTGAAGGTTGTTCTGGTGTTTCCCCTCCTAAATCAATAAAGTGGGGCCCTTTAATTTGTATTTTCCTCAATTTCCCTTTAAGTCTGGAACTTCTCCTCAAATTTTGTGGGCTAGTGTCCTCTTTCTCCCCACTCTGTTTTTCTTTCCCTTTCTTCTTTGTTGTAGCTGACTGTTCCTAAAGGTAAACTAGTCTTTTAGACAGTATTTGGTGGTCCTCTTCTGAGGAAGGTTCTGGGGTTTGATGGACAGCCTCAATATTTCTTTTCCTTTTTGATTTTCTTGGCTTCTTACCCTCAGTGTTTTTCTTCCTACCTTTAGACAATTTTTCTTCCCTACTAGTTTCTTTAACTATGTTAGTAGGAGTATCCTGAATTCTATCACTTGTTTTCTTTCTTCTGCTTCTCCTTGATGTGCTGCTTTCAGGGGTTTCTTGTGGATCTTGAAAGAAATTTCTAACTAAAAATTGCTCCCAGGTGTCCTTCTTTTCTTTTAATTGTTTTTCTATCAAAATTTTCACAAGGCCGTGATGATACAAGTGGGGTTCTACTTCCCCCAGATTCTTTTGGATGGTGATGGACATTTTCTTCAGGCTATTTAACAAAAAGTAGGGCAAATTAATAGTTTGGTTTTCTAGAAAATTCATCAGCAACTGGGTGTGGTACATGTACATTGACCCGAATCGTCCCTCACAGGTAATGAATTTCTGTATTATCAATAATAGATTAGCCCACTTTTCTTGTAAAGCAGAGACAGGGATTCCACGGTTAAACATGGTTACATCCATACCTGGATTTCGTAGGATAACCCTCCATGCTCTCTCGTCAAAGCTCTTATTTTTGAACCACCGTTCTCCCTCCTGTGGGAGTTTGGTTGCAGCTGCTATGGACACCTCTGTGATTGAGAATTTAAGGTCTCCAACCTCAGCTTCCACTCCATCAAAAGACCTCGCAAAAGTCTTCGTAACTTCCTTGTTGTAGCCTCTGAATTTCTGAATAAATTGTAGCCACCAAGCCTTCCTTAGCATGCTTTTCACTTGCGGATACCCTTCCATAAATTTGGGCCTTCCAGTTCTGCTCTCAACAGAGGACCCATTCTTTCCTCCTATCTTAAACACGTCTGCGTGGGTATTGGATGAACGGAGGTGAGACGGCTAGGTTAGCAGGGAATGGACAAGATTTATGGAGGAAAACCAGTGACTGTAAATGGAAAACAGAGAACAGGTAGCGGAAGTGAGTTCATGGAGCGGAGCGGAGGCTTATGTGAACAGGGTAGGAATGCAAATGTGACTTCAATAGAATAGTAGGGGAGTAAAGTGAGCCCGCTGAGTTTTTTTTTAAACTGGATGGCTATGAAGTAGACGTAAACATGCTCACAAAATGGCTGTGGAATTTGTGCGGCGGAGAAGAGCCGTGATCAAATCAACCACGTCCCCATAATTACAGGTGGAGTGTCAAAGTACAGCCAAACATGAGTTAAATCTGGAGGCTTGATCATGAGGCCGTTTGAAAAATAAATACAAGGTTCGTGGAGGAATCATAGGTCGTGGAACGGTTATGGACGCTATCAATGCCAATCATTGCATATAATGGAGCTAGTGGTTTCATAACTATATAAAATGTGTTTTAAAACGCTATTTGAAATGAACTTTGCTCATACCTTGGAACTTACCACTTCCGTCCACTGACCTTTGATTGGCTGCTTATTGTATGCTTCTAAGTGCTTTATATCTTCAGAATATCCTCCTTTTTCCATACCTGAATTTGATTTTCATGATCATTTAGCTAAGACCTGACTGTCAATGTTGAAAAACAGAGTGGTGGTTGCGGAAATTGGGTTCAGCTGCAGAAACTGACACAGTGATCATATGACTGAATGGAGATGGATAAATGATGACTGAGTGGATGAAAATGGTCATAAAAGGAATTTTATTGGCAGAATGAGATGATGAAATGAAATGAAATGAAGTTAAGTGAAATGAGGCGGAATTTGAAGTGAGATGTCATGAAACTATGAATACAATGAGAGAAGATTTTTTTTGGAAAATATAGGGCGTCAGGAGTTCCTAATTTTCGCCCTATATTTTTTGTATAAGACTGCCAATCAGTGATTGGTTTTCAGGCTTATACACATTTTTTTTATTTTTTTAATAGAAACAGAAAAGAACAAAGGCTAGGCTAGTAGAGAAGAAGGATTCTTCTTCACCAACCTTGTTGCAGAACTATCTTGAAAGATTTTGACAAATTCCTCTTTTGAGAGTGGCTTATGATAGATATTTAATCTGTGGCCATTCACAATAAGAGGAGTTTGATGTTCATCAATGGTTTTGATTCTTACCGCTCCATTGCTAAAGATTTTGTCAATCTCATATGGCCCAAGCCAATGAGTCTAAAATTTTCCTTTAAAATCTTTAAACTTGGAATCAAATAGCAATGCTCAATCTCCTTCTTGAAACTTTTTCTCCTTGATATATTTGTCATGCCACTTAGTTCTTTGATATTGAACTAGATCAGTTCTTAGGATTGCCTTTTGTCTGATCTCATCTAGCTCATGCAACTACTCCATTCGATGCTTTTGGGCTTCTGATAGATCCATTCCCAACTGAACTGCCATCTTGAAAGTTTTGACTTGGAACTCAATGGGGAGTAGGACTTCTTTCCCATAAACAAGTTCATAGGGAGAATGTCCTGTTGTATTTCTCCATGTAGTTCTGTAGGCCCACAAGGCTTCAGGAAGCCTTTCTGCCCAATCTCTTATGTGTAGATGAACGTTCTTGGTGATGATGCCTTCAATAACTTTGTTTGTAGACTCCACTTTACCATTTGCTTGTGGATGGTAAGGAGTAGATTTTCTATGCTTGACTTTGTATTCTTCCATCAGCTTCTCCACCAGGTTGGATGTGAATTGACTTCCCTGATCTGTCACAATTTCTCTTGGAACACCAAAGTGAGTAAAAATATCCTCATAAAGAAAACTAACAACTGAATTCTCAGTAGCAGAAAATAATGCTTTGGCTTCTACCCATTTAGTGACATAATTAGTACATACCAATATATACTTTCTTTGTTTAGATGGTGGGTTAATAGTTCCAATGAAATCTAAAGCCCATTTTTCAAAGGGTTCGATGAGTACCTATGGCTGCAATGGCATTTCATTTGAAAGGGTAGGTTTCCCTACTCTTTGGCAGCTATCACACCTTTTGACATATTGTTTTGCATCTTTGAAGAGGGATGGCCAATAATATCCTAAAGAGAGGATCTTATAGGCTATCCTTTTGTCAGCAAAGTGTCCACCGCATGGTTCATCATGACATGCTTTGAGGATATCAGGCATTTCATCTTCCCTAACACATCTTCTAATCACAAGATCTGGCCCTGTTTTAAACAATTCGTTAGAAATCCATGAATATTTTGAACTCTCCTGAATAATCTTTCTTCTTTCACCAGGAAATAAATGTGGAGGTAGTTTCCCTGTAACCAAATAGTTAGCTATATCTACATACCAAGGGGTCTTAGTAGTTACTGCAAATAAATATTCATCAGGAAACTTATCCTCTACAGGAGAATCTTCTTTAGTATTCTGAATCCTAGACAAGAAATCATCTACTATATTTTGTTTCCCTGGTCTATTTAACACAGTAATATTGAATTCATGTAAAAGTAGGAGCCACCTTGTAACTCTGCCATTAGTAATAGGTTTGTTCATTAGATATATAATTGCAAAATAATCAGTATGAATAAAAGTTTCATAGCCTGTTATATAACGTCTAAACTTATTGATTGCATGAACAACAGCTAAGAACTCTTTTTCAGTCACAGTATAGTTCAACTTAGTGGGAGTTAAATTTTTATTGGTATAGTAAATGGCATAAGGAACTAAATCTTTTTGACCCAACACAGCTCCTAAAGTTGTATCTGAAGCATCTGTAGAAATATGGAAAGGAAGTTTCCAATTTGGTTCTCTCAAGATAAGCGCTTCAGATATTCTTGTTTTCAAAGTTTCAAATGTTCATTGACAATCAGGATCCCATTTGAATTCACAGTCTTTTGTAAGTAGTTTGAAGAGTGGAGATGCTATTTTAGTGAAGTTTTCTATAAATCTTCTATAATATCCAGTAAATCCTAGAAAACTTCTAACATCTTTTTGACAATTTGGAATAGGAAATTTGGAGATGACTTCAACTTTTTATCTATCAACTTTAATCCCATCACCTGAAATATGATGTCCTAAAACAATACCTTCAGTAAACATCATAAAGCATTTTTCATGGCTTAATGAAAGGTTTGCCTCTTTACATCTTATTAGGACTTTTTCCAAATTTTCTAATGCCTCTTCAAATGAATCACCGTAAACTGTAAAATAATCCATATAAACCTCTACACAATCATGAATTATATCAGAAAAAATTCCTAGCACTGCTCTTTGGAATGTTGCACGTGCATTACAAAATCCAAAAGTAAGCACTCGATAAGCAAAAGTTACCCATGGATAGGTAAATGTGGCCTTATCCTGATCCTCAGGTGCTACCTAAATTTGATTATAACCACTAAAACCATCCAGAAATGAAAAGTACTTTTTGCCTGCTAATGTATCTAATACTTGATCGATAAAGGGCAAAGGAAAGTGATCCTTTAAATTTGCTTTGTTCAATTCCCTGTAATCAATGCATACCCTCCATTTACCATTCTTTTTGCGTACTATAACCAAAGGAAAAACACATCGGCTATCTGAAATTGGATAAATGAAGTTTACATTGAGTAGTTTTTGGAGCTCTTCTTTCACTATCTCCCTAAGATTTAGATTCATCCTTCTCTAAGGTTGTCTGATTGGTCTACTGTTTTCCTCGATATAGATATGATGGATGCAAGTCTTAGGGTCAATACCTTTCATATCAGTATACTCCCATGCAAATGCAGTAGAATGTTTTTGCAAGATTTTGGTTAGCTCTTCCTATTGTGACATTTCCAAATTTTTGTTGATATTCAATGTTTTACCTGGAAGAATCTCAATGGTAGAACTACCGAACTCTTCCATAGAGTAAAGAGACATTTGTCTTGATGATAAATACTCAATATCAGAATCTAACTGAAATTGTGTGTGGTCATATTCTGAAGGTGTTTCAAAATTTTCTAATGTGTTCAGAATTTGACTATCTTCACTAATTTTAGAAATGGTAAAGAGAGGTTGTATATTGTCCTCATCATCGACCCATTCATTGTCTCCTACTTTTGTAACTGCGTTTGCTGGAGGATACAAATTGAATTTCTTTGTCGAACTACCATCAGAAATGTACATATCTCCAGATCTACAACTAATGAAAGCATCAGTTGTGGCTAGCCAACGTCTTCCAAAGATGAGTGGGTGCCCTCCTAAATTACTCTTGGGAGTCAAAAACATGAAATCTACTGGATATTCCCAAGAATCTAAGGAGACTGAAATGTCTTCTAATACACAATTTGGTTTGATTATTGATGTATCTGCAAGTTGCAGTAAGGTAGGTGTAAAGAGAAGATTAGGAAGTTTAAGTTGTTCCATAGTATGTCTACTCATAATGTTGATAGCAGCCCCTACGTCAATCAAAGTATTTGGAATTTCTATCCCATTTATATGTGTCTTGACAATTGGACTACCTAGATCTACATATTTTTGCATGGTAATTTTTCCCATCATGATATCTGCAATTTTTCCTACCAGGTGGATTCTTCTTGTATCTCTTGGTTTCCTTCCTGGTCTCTTGAGACTCAACTCCTTTATTGTTTTTGCTAGAATAGGAATCTCTCTAATGGCTTGTAGCAAGGGAATCTTGATACAGACATTCTTTAATTCATCTAGAAAATCATAGTCAGGCAACAAGATTTGTTTTTCTACTCCCTTTTCAATTTGTAATCTTTCAGGGAAAGGAGGTGTGTATGAAGATGCAGGTTGCTCAACTATAGGAGTTGTGGGGGTTGACTCTTTTTCTATTTCTTTTTGAATGTTTGGGTTTTGAAGAGATGCTTCCTCAGAACCTTTATTGACTTTAAGAGAATCCTCCTCAGAGGTATCTTGCTCTTGAACATCTATATAAGGTTTTTCTAAAACTCTACCAGACCTGAGTTGTACATCGTTGAGAGGAACAATCATATAGGTAGGAAATTGTTGTCCTTCTACCATGTAAGCATTCTGAGGATTTTTGTTATTGGGATTTGGCAATGGCTGGGCTGGTAGTTGATTTGTATTTTGTTGAAATGGAAGAAAGAGTTGAGAATTTGGATTTTGTTGAGAAGGTTGTTGTTGCGGAAATGGTAATGAAAGTTGTGGGTTTTGATTTGGAAGTTGTTGATTTTGTTGATTTTGAAAATATGGAGGATATTGATAAAATTGAGCAAATCTCCCATAAGGATTTTGCATCCCTTGTGCCCATGATTGGTATGGATTTTGAGCTTGGGGCCAAGGTTGTTGCCAAGAATTCCAATTTGGTGGGAGCTGAAAGTTCATAGGATTGTTAAATCCTTGATTTTGTGGCCCCTACCATGGTCTTCTTGAAACAAAACAAGGGGACTCTACTAAATTTGGATCTTCCTGAAAGACAGCTTTGAACCCAGGAATTGAAGGACAATCCTTGGTCTCATGGGTTTCTGAGCAAATCACACATGTCTCTACAACTTTTGCATCCAAGGGACATTCCCTTAAAGCATGTTTCTTTCTACATTTTGGACAAAAGATGGCTAATGCTTGAGCTTCTGCTTTCTGTTTGTTTTGTATTTTAAGGGTGTCTAGTTATTCACTAAGGCTCCCTAGAATATCAGTTTTGAACTCATCAAGCATATTTCCAATCTCTGCCCTACTTACTGATCTAGTTGCAGATTTGTTTGCTGTAATAAGAGAAGGATCTCTACGCCCTTTTCCAGTTTTAGATTTTCCCCTTGAGAGATGGACACATAGTTCTGCTATGTCATGGAGTGGAAGTTGAGAAATATCTCCCTTCCCCATCATGTTTAAACTAGCATTTGCACCTAATGTTGCAAAGGAAACGCCGTAAGGCATAGTGTGTGGAAGAATATTGAAATGTGAATGGGCTTTTTTGAAAGCAAGGGTCGATGATAATGAATTTGAATTGAGGAAGCCATGCCAAAAACCCTATTCGGGGGTTAAAGTGCCTATGAAATGGAATAAAAGTAGTCATACATATCCATTGAACTTGTTTAGATACCTTAAAGATTGCCTAGTTGAAGGTGAAGTTAAATAAATGAATTCACACGAACAACAACTGGGTATCCATATCGATATACAAAATTTTAAGGAGAGGCATGTTAATCTTTTCAAACAACATTCTAATGTATTTGTGTAGAAATATGAAGACCTTAAACCATGTCACATTGTGATGAACTAAATCCTTGCCAGGATATATTCCTTATGACGCAATGCGCTTAGGAAGTTTTGTTGTTGGAAAGTTTGATTGGGCTGCATTGAATTAAGCGAGGCTGAAAAATTAATGTTGACGTTGTAACTATAGTTGTTTTGCATGTTGTTGAATCTCTTTGCAAGTTTGGTTTCATCATGCCCATATGCTAAGGAGAGGATCCTCTTGAGAGAATTGAATTTGTTGTCATTCTCCACTGCTAATTCTACTTGTTTTGGGACAACTTCATAACGGCAATCGCTATTGTTGTCATTGTTATTGCTGAAATTGCTGTGAGAGAGGTTGGAGAACTGGACTTGAGGTAGTCTACTGCTATTTCCATTGCCATCCATGGCTTCATCGTTTAAAAAACCATCTATGAAAGGATTGTCACTCTCCAACAACCCACTGAAAGAGGCAATGTTGGGCAATTGCAGTTTGCTTTGCTGATAAATATCAGGCAAAGAATCCATCACTTCATCTGCACTTGGTGATTCATCTCGTTCTACCCCTTGTACTCTCTGAGAATGACCATTTTTCTTGTAAATTCGGCACAACACCCAATTATCAAGCTGGAGAACAAAAGTACCATCAAAATCAACAATACCAATTTTAGTTGAATGAATCAATTCCTATTCATAAAGAATCAAAACACAAGAACTGTGAAAGGAAAATCATTCATATTGATCAATATTCAAGAAGACATCATTTTGTAGGGTGTGTTATTTGTATTTACACAATTGATTTTTTTATCCAATCAACTATGCTATTCTCTATGCTTTTGCTAGGTTCCTTCATCACCACCATCATTTGGAAATTCATTTCCCTCTTGAAGCATGAAATGAGTAGCAATTCCCAATTGATCTCACACTACCGCCACAAACAAGCTAGCAATCCTGGTATACAAATCAAACCAGCCATCCTATCAAGCGATCCATGTAGTTCTCAATCTATAGCTTTGATAACCCAAAACTCAAATCTTTTATATTTAATATGCATAGAAATTTTCACATTAATATGTCTGGATCTCATTCTAAGATCTTTACAGATCTGATACAGAGGTAATACAGATTTTTCATACTACGACAAGCAATATTAGCAAGTCTTGGAGTCTCTCTTATGTAATGTCTCCTCCTTATTTGATAGAGTTGACATTGTATGAGCATCGACTGAACTGAAGGGATCATCCAATAGATAAATGTCAACATCGTTATATACTTCTCTAGCCAACTGAATCCTCTATTTTTGTCCTCCGCTCATATTCAATCTCTCTCCCCAATCTCAGTCATATCTCCATGAGCAAAACTCTCTATATCCTTGTCTAATGCACAAGCTTTTATTGCCTTCTTGTATTGAATTTTGTCTATTGGTTTCCCATAGAGTATGTTATCTCTGACAGTACCACTCTGAATCCAAGTTGTTTGTGCCACGTAGGCAACATTGCCATATACTTCAACCTGCACGTAGTCCAATCAAAAAGTTTATGGAAGAATTTATGTATATAGAAAGCAAAAAAGTTGCATCTACAATCTTGTTGAACTATGAAATGGTTACTTTTGCTCAAGAAGAGTAGTTAATGGTCAACTTACAAATGAAATTTTTGGGATTTCTCCAAGAATTGTATATAGCAAAGTAGATTTCCCTGATCACACTGAGCCACAAATTGCTACCTTTTATCCAGTTTTAATGTGCAGATTTATTCCCTTCAAATGTTGGCTTTGTCAATGAAGATTCTGGATCCCAGCTGAGTATCACTTGATTAATTTCGATGGTATACTAGGATCTGGCAAGTGCTTTCCTCACAACAAAATCTGGTCTCAGCTCATCATATTGTAAGAACTTGTCCAAAACGATCTAAGGAGACTTTAACCTAAATTAATATAGCCAAAACATCAAGTAGCATTCTCACTGGATCTTGTATCACACAGAATGTTGCAAGCACTGTAAATATGGTTGTGGCAATTAACGGTGGATCCCCTATGATAGGACACTCAGAAAAAACTATAGATGCAGTAATGATGGGTGACATCCAGTAGAGTATGGTACCATATGTTCTATTAAATTGTGTTGAAGACAACCATTTGAACTCCACAGCTCGGAGATTTTCTATTAGCTCTTAAATTTTTCTTCCCATGCTTGTAGTTTGATTATTTTCATACTATTAAGAATTTCAGATGTTATTCTGAGTCTTTCATCTTGTGCAGTCATGAACACAACTTGGCACTTCTTGAGGGTTTTGGCCTTGGAAATTTGAGTTGTAACTTGTTACTTAAATTTTGTAGCATTATTCAATCATCATTATACATCATTTTACAATTTAATTAATTTAATTGCACCAGATGTTGCAATGGAAACACCGTAAGGCAATAGCATATAACATTAATTAATGTTTTTTGACAATTTTTGAAGGTCGGAAAAATATCAAGAAAAGGCAAGGACCATGCTACAGTGAAAACTTACATCTTGCTACCTCCGAGTAGGACCAAGCTCTAATCCTTGAACTCTATTGGAAAAGTTTAGTAAGCACAAAGTTTCTCCCATGTCATTTTCATGAGGACGAATTTGTACAAATAAAGTCTTTGTGCATCCTCCTGAGTGAACATGCATCATATTGGTGTTAGATGTTGTGGAAGGACTCTGAGACAAGACAATATCATACCATCTCTATATGAGCTCATTCCTTTTGCCATCAGCTGCCAAAACATGGCTCCTCCACCTACTCTTCCCATGCTAGCAGAAGCATATATTTGTTTATAAACCATATCAAATAAATTGTCTCTCTAGTCGATGTCGAATCCTGGATCTTTAGAGGATTTCCCAAAATCTACAAACAAAACTAGTTTCTTCAATATTTTGCTTCCATCTTCTAGATGGTTCTTTATCCAACCTAACTGAACAGTTAATAAATAAGGGTAAATTTCTCTTTGTATTCAGACTGATGCCCTTCCAAACGAACTTGCTTTGTGTACAAAGATATGCAGTGAATAATTAGGAATATGTTAATAAACCCCAATTTATTTCCCAAAACGATAAGAAAATAAGGGCAAACTCACTTCAGAAATTCTTAATGCTACCGTTCCATCTTCACTTAGATTGTGGTGGAAATAGGAAGCTTTCCCGAAGGATTGCATGAAGAAAATGAGATGGCATTAGGAAACTCAGTTGAACTTGGAGGAGATGAATGTGATGGCAAGGCAAATCTGTTAAACTTCAATGATCAAATATGTTGAATAAATTTGCCACTATTGGAAGAGGAACATCTAATCCCATGAAGCCACTGATGCATTGGGTTGAAGGTCCCTCACCAATTTGAAGAATATACGGCTCTCTAATGATATTGCTCAAAGGAAACCAAGAAAACAATGCTCTGACACCACAGGGCATTTATTATTAGCTCCATATTTGCTAAAATTTGCATTTTCTATCTTACAAACATTCTGAAGCTAAGTCATCTTCTTGCATAGATGAAGATGAACAATTTGCAAATGATGAGGAGAATTAGGGATTTAAAAATATAAAATTCCATGCCTGCTAGTTCCTAAAGAATATCCCAATAACTACAACACATATAAAAAGCAATTTCTTTGTAGGAAAAGAAAAGGAAAATCTGTTAAACTTAAACGATCAAATATGTTGCATAAATATGCCACCAATGATGTTGAAACAGTACATTTATATTGGTCTCACGAAGAAGCATGAACCTGCCAAGTTCCAACGCAAAAATATTTCTTAAAATGTATATATGGAAATGTGTTCATCTCTTTATTGGATGCGTTGTGCATTTGATATTCATGAGTTCTCTTAGTGGGCACACTTCTTCTTTCTTGGCACACACTTAATGTTTGATTCTTGGTGACATGCTTGGATTTTTCAACACCTGGATATTTGCTTGTTGGCTCTCTCGGTCTGCTGGCTGAGATTCAAAAAGTGGAATGACAAAAACCAAAAGTGGAATTGCATGGTGGTGGTTCCCTGGGAGTGAGCTTCACCAATGCACAATATACACCTAGTAGACTTGAAACCCAAAGAAACCATTCCTAAGAGATCTTTGATATGACCAATGAGGAAGTTTAATCTAGTTGCCATCGACAATATCACAGTCATAAAACGAAGTGAAAATAGAACATTGCTTGCCCATCCATTCACTATTACATCTCATTGTTATGAACATATATGCCTCACATTCATTACAGAGCCCTGGCATTGTTATGACTACAATTCAATGACTTTTGTTGGTGCAATTAAAAACATTGTGTGATAGATGCAGCAAAAGGTGATAATTCCCATGTCATAGTACTCACACTAGGGTATGCCATTGATAATCATTGAGTAATGCAACCCTATAATATCTTGACTACGGCTCGACTATGATGCAAAGAATATAGTGAAAAAATCTTTGGGCCATATACCAATTGTTATGAGAATAAGAACACCCAATAAAGCTGGTGGATTTCTGGAAAAGCTCAAAAAGTTTAATTGTATTATTTTTCCCAAAAAATGTTACAACATCCCCAATCCAATAAATCATTCATGGGACTTTAAACACCCTAAGTAGCTAAAGCTTCCCTCTTTGACCTGCTTCTCCAACCCATGAATGCCTTGATAAGCATTTCTTCTAGGGCTTCATCTTCCTCAACTTCTTTGGGAAAACTCTATGTCCCGCTCCTTATTACTCACATAATGAATATATGTTACATCACCAATTCCCTACATCCAGAAGCTTCTTTCAATGGTGCATGTAGAATTGCTGCCAAAGGACAGGCTAGATATGTGTTCAAAAAAATAGCAACAAATTATTCATTAGCATGTATGCAGAGGATATTTAGTACAGATAATGAGGAAGACGAACCCTTCATTATGGCCTTCTCCTTAAGAATGTGTACGTCCAAGCTGCGTTGTATTTTGATTTGGAAACCTTTTCAAGCACATGAAATTCTCACAATAAATACCATCCAGAGGATTACTACACATTCAAAGTCGTTATAGCCATCCACTCATCCTCCATAGCTTATATCTTTATGGGAAGAAGAAAAGATGATACCTCCCAAGAACGAAATGAAGAGTTGTTCCAGCCTTGTACATTAAGTGCAGCTACTGGATCTTCAACAATGTTGCCAAATAAAACATAATTATTACATTGACCATCATCGACAACGACTTCATGACTTCCCACAACCGCATTCAATCATCAAACTGGGTGTAAAAATGGTTCCATTATGACATAAATTAAATTGTGTAATTTGTAGAGATTCAAGACTAATTTCCAATTAGCATGAGGCCTCATTATGAATGTATGATCAACACTTTTCAAGTATAAATTTCTATGAGAAAACAGTGGCTACCATTTAGGATACAAATAGATCTGCTAGGAAACTTGACCATAAATCACTATTAGAACATTGCACACATGAGTGTTGTGCATAAGAAAACTGTTAAGTATCTTAACAACACGATTACATATAGCATAGGCAGGTAAGGAATACATCAGTTGAATAAGTTATTCCCTTGATATGATGCAGACAACGTATCCATATTCTGCCATTGCAGAAGCAAGTGTTCAATTTTTCTTTCGTTTCTAAAAATGCAGAGAATGTTACCTCATGTTTAAGAGCAGAATCACATTTTTAAATGCCAAACCTAGGATTGATAACACTCAAGAGAGCCCTGTTGAAAGAAATAATCACAAATGTATCAATGACATTCCTTTCTTCTTCCTACAAAGATGGTGGATTTCTAGAAAAGCTCAAAAATTTTAACTGTATCATTTTGCCAAGAAAATGTTACAACATCCCCAATCCAATAAATCAGTCATGGGAGTTTAAACACCCTAAGTAGCTAGAAGCTTTCATCTTTGACCTGCTTCTCTAATCCATGAATGCCTTGATAAGAATTTCTTCTAGGGCTTCATCTTCCTCAATTTCTTTGGGAAAATCTATGTTCTACTCCTTATTACTCACATAATGAATATATGTTGCATCACCAATTCCCTACATCCAGAAGCTTCTTTCAATGGTGCATGTAGAATTTCTACCAAAGGACAGGCTAGATATATGTTCAACAAAATAGCAACAAATTCTTCATTGGCATGTATGCAAAGGATCTTTAGTATAGATAATGAGGAAGATGAACCCTTCATTATGGCCTTCTCCTTAAGAATGTGTACGTCCAAGCTGCGTTTTCTTTTGATTTGGAAACCTTTTCAAGCGCATGACATTCTCACAATAAATACCATCCAGAGGATTACTACACATTCAAAGTCGGCATAGCCATCCACTCATCCTCCATAGCTTATATCTTTATGGGGAGAATAAAAGACGATACCTCCCAAAAACGAAATCAAGAGTTGTTCCAGCGTTTTACATTAAGAGCATCTACTGGATATTCAACATTGTTGCCAAATACAACAGAATTATTACACTGGCCATCATCGACAACGACTTCATGACTTCCCACAACCACATTCAATCTGAAGAAACAAAGTTGAATATCTCTAACAGGTGCATTAAATCATCAAACTGGCTGTAAAAATGGTTCCATTATGACATTAATTAAATTGTGTAATTTGTAGGGATTCAAGACTAATTTCCAATTAGCATGAGGCCTTATTATGAATGTAATATCAGCACTTTTCAAGTATAAATTTCTATGATAAAATAGTGACTACCATTCAGGGTACAAATAGATCTGCTGGGAAACTTGACCAGAAATCACTATTAGAAAATTTCACACATGAGTGTTGTGCATAAGAAAACTATTAAGTATCTTAACAACACAATTACAAATAGCACGGGAAGGTAAGGAATACATTAGATGAATAAGATATTTCCCTTGATATCATGCAAACAACATATCCATACTCTGTGATTGCAGAAACAAGTGTTCAATTTTTCGTTCTTTTCTAAAAATGCAGAGAATGTTACCTCATTTTTAAGAGCTGAGTCACATTTTGTAAATGCCAGACCTGGGATTGATAACACACTAGAGAGCTCTATTGAAAGCAATAATCACAAATGTATCAATGACATTCCTTTCTTCTGCCTACAAAGATGAGCACCCCCAATCACACCTGTATGAAGCCACTGATGCATTGGGTTAAAGGTCCCTCACCAATATACGGCTCTCTAATGCTATGGCTCAAAAGAAACCCAAGAAAACATTGTTCTGACACCATAGGGTGTTTATTATTACCTCCATATTTGCTAAAATTTTCATTTTCTGTCTTACAAATGTTCTGAAGCTAAGTTGTCTTCTCTGAGCATAGATGCAGATGAACAATTTGCAAATGATGAGGAGAATTAGGGATTTAAAAATATAAATTTTCATGCCTGCTAGTTCCTAAAGAATATCCCAATAAATCCAGCACATATAAAGAGCAAATTCGTTGTAGGAAAAGAAAAGGCAAATCTGTTAAACTTAAATGATCAAATATGTTGCATAAATCTGCCACCAATGACGTTGAAACAGTACATTTATATTGGTCTCACGAAGAAGCATGAAACTGCCAAGTTCCAACACTAAAATGTTTCTTAAAACGCATATATGGAAATGTGTTCATTTCTTTATTGGATGCGTTGTGCATTTGATATTCATGAGTTCTCTTCGTGGGCGCACTTCTTCTTTCTTGGCACGCACTTAATGTTTGATTCTTGGTGACATGCTTGGATTTTTCAACACCTAGATATTTGCTTGTTGGCTCTCTCGGTCTGCTGGCTGAGATTCGAAAAGTGGAATGACAAAAACCAAAAGTGGAATTGCTTGGGGGTGGTTCCCTGGAAGTGAGCTTCACCAATGCACAATATACACCTAGTAGACTTGAAACCCAAATAAACCATACGCCAAATTGACTTGAACAAAATTTCATATTTCTGGCACATTTCTGATCCTCTTAGATTAGCCATTTTCTTGGCTATTTTCGAACTTAGTTTTTACTTGTGTCTCTTCCAGTTTTCTCTACAAATCATTGCACAAAGAATTGCCATTTAATGGCCCCTCAACAGTAGATTCAATGAACCTTTTACCAAGCGAAATCATACCAATTTCCACGGCTAATTCGTGCTAAAATTTACTATGTTTTGGTCACTGCTTCCCCAGCGAAATCGTGCCTCTGTCAATGGCATTTTGTGGCCCTTCAATACAACGATTTGATGGGTGCCTTACCACCTAAAAATGCGCTCCCTTTTGTTGCGACTTGGTTGGTAAATTCTCAGCAAAATCATGGATCCAATCCTAGTGAATTTGTATTCTTTTTATACTCCAGCAAAAACGAATCTCTTGGCTCTATCAACCATGTCTGCAATTATAAATTTTTGATATTAACTCCCTGACTTCGCATATTACATTTTTTTTCAACCTTCACTAATTTCGTCTTACTAGACCCTGGTTGTCCATGCATCTGCCTCTACTCACAACTTAGCCATATTTTCATTCTTGGTTTGATCAAATATCACTGGTGATATGTTTCTCCCACCGATAACCACAATAATTGAAATCTTTCCCGCAAAAAACGTTATCAAAGATTTAAAACATAATTGAAATCGTTTCCACAAAAAACGCATTCAAAGAATTAAAGTACAATGGGTGGACGCTATTAGATGCTATCGTGACTAATACCCGCAGGTGTTAGGATCCTATAGCTGCATAGGTAGAGTTAGGCTATTTGAGAGCATGTGGGGAAGATGGACAGTGTATTGATTAAACATTCAGTGCACAATTACTGCAAGTCTTACCATCGACGACTGTGTTGTTGTTGGGCTAATGTGCAGGTTCGGACACGATCTCAGCCATTCCAACAGTGCCGTATTTTTCCCGGCTATGTAAACTGCTTTTAGCAACTTAACTTCCTGGAAATCTTGTGCACATTTAGTGCAGTTATCCACTAACGCGTTCCCCACACTCTCTATGCAACCACCGACAATGTCTGCTAAAGCACTCTGTAATTCATCAACCACTTCCATAAAATTCCCTGTTGAACTGCAATCAATGTTCTTGCATAATCTGTATAAGGCATTCCCTGCCCCTGCCTTCTTCCAATCCAGAGAGTCTCCTCCATGTTCAATCACCGTAACTTTCCTTTTACTTTCTTCTGCAAGATTATCGATTGTAGCAGCTGCATCTTCCATGTATACAACACTTGTAGTATCCAGAGCATTCTCTGCAGTTTGTTCCTGTAATGTTTTGAATACACTATCTGCCGCTTTACTCAGCAAGCTATCGGTTGCAGGATCTGAGTCCTCCACCAAATCCATCAGTTCACATGCCTCAGAGTATGCTTTTAAAGCATTTCTCCCACAATCAGGTGACAACCGAACGATTATATTGACCAATGAAACCGCTGTTAGCTTCAATGACGGTTTGCTCGCGTATATGTAATGCTCTTCCACATCTAATACAGGGCCAGGATCTCTTTTCCACAAGAACTTCAAACCCACTTTATTTTGTAATTTTGCAGGATCCAAACTCCGTATACCCACACATCCTGTCGATTTTCTATAGTTTCTCAGAAACCAAATTAAGGTATCGCATTCTCTACAATCCATGTTGCCCTCTTTCACAAGTTCCTTTGCTTTCTTGATGGAATTTCGGTTTGTTACAAACACAGTCCAAGGAGCCCCCCATAGAAGGTCCACGTTCTCCAAAATTGGCCTGTATTCTGAAAAATCCCCGTCCTTTGTTTAACACGGCTTTGATAAAAACTTTGAGGATATTTTCTGCATACACCTATTATCCAACACAAACTCTGCGATAAACCAACAGAGTTTACTAGTATAAACCATAAAAAATTGCAGCCAATACACACATCGCAACAAACCCCATAAAAAGGCCCATAAGAAACGTATTTCTATTCCTTCCGAGCCAATCATTTTATTTACCTTTCATCAACAATACTTTTCTACTTCTTGGATGCTGCTTCCTACAACTCAACGATGTACTTGGTCCAAAAGTCCTCTACCTGGAAATAGGTATACCATCTTTCATTTGGATTCCAACTTTGCCATCTTCCATACTACGCTACAGAGATAAGACATCTCCAGCCGATGATTGCCCACCCTACCAGGATGAATACGACTTCCATGTTTGTTGTGATAAATTTTAATCGAGATTTGACACCAGGAAACACGTCTATAATTGGGCCCTGAACAAGCCATCCGACAATTGAACTTAAAATGCAAATTCTGACTGCTACTGCGGCTGACGTTTCTAACACTGATCTTGCAATTATGGTTTCAGGATAACATGCACTGGAGACAATCCAAGATTTGAGTACCAGATCTTCTACTGCCTGCGAGGAGTTCTCTGTAGCGTTAACTTGATTTGCCAAAATAATGGGAAGTTTTTGAGCGATGATATCCCGGATGCTTTTATTGGCTATTGTTGCAGAGCTGAGGAGGAGAAGAAGCCATGCTAAGGATATTGATACTATCACACTCGATACTATAAACGAATATTCCGTAACCTCCTTGGCGTGTGGCCAGAAGTAGAAGTAATAGGTGATGACAGATAAACCAGATTCACGCAAACGAAGATGTACGGCGAAGAACTCGGAGAAAATGTGGACGAACATAGTGAGACCTAGAGTAGTTAATTTGCCCCATGAATCTTCATAGCCGGGACGGGCCATTCCTGGCAACAAGTAGGCCACTATCACACATAACATTACCCTGCTGCTATGTATCATATACAAGTTATTTTTAAGTACCTCACCGTTCAATGGCTGTGGATTGTTCAAGATCTCTTTTAGTAAAGTGCTCTCTGCGTTCAACAAGTTCATAACCTGGATGGTGAGAGCAGTGAGGACAAGCACATGACCAAGAACCCAATGGACCCTTTTTTTTCTTGCTTTCAATGTATCCGATCCAAGGAGGCTAATGAATACTAGCACTCCAACGAAAAGCTCGAGTAACTCTGCAAATTGATCCAGAGTGAGAGGGGTCTCCTTAAGCTAGCCCTGAACTTTCATGATTCAAGCGAACGTAACAGCTTGCGAGAGGAAGAACTTGAACATCCACCGAGCTTAACTCGGTTGCATATTCGTTGGCCCTGTCAACGTGGATAGCGGGGCCCTCCTCCGTCTCCGTTAGACAGAGACGTGATGCTCAAGTCGAAAACCTCCCACGGAATCTGTGCTCGAGAAACCCTGCTCTATCTCTGCACTTTACTCTCGACAGCCTGTATCGAGAGGGGCTTGAGACTCAATTTAAAATTCCCTCCTACAGCTCACCCTTATCCCCAATTTCCCCATTATCTTCTCCCTGTCCTTCCACTCCTCGCCCTTCTCCCCTATTGCCCCTTTCTCCCACAGCTCGCCTATTTCGCACACAGAAATACCCAGCTCTAACAGAGTTGCCGTGAGAGCCAGAGTAAGCTATTCTAGGGCCGGAGGAAGCTATTCTGAATTATGAAAATCGTGTCTGTGGCCTTTCTTCCTAATCACCCCCGTTCCCCATAGCTCGCCCAGTTCGCACACCAAAACACCCAAGCTCACACCCGGTTTCCGCTAGAGATAGAGGAAGCCATCCAGGTTTCCGCTAGAGCCAGAGGAAGCTATAAAGGTTTTCGAAATTGTAGTCCATTTCCTTTTGTTTAGGGCCACTAAATATACAATATTTTGGTATCGATTGTCTATTAATTGTGGGTGAATTTTTCCTCATTCTTCTGAACATGAGCTTATATCTATTTTTCCTCATTATGTAACCTCTTTGATGATGATGATTTACAATGTTGTATAAATTATTGTTAGGGATTAGTTTTGCTTTGCTGACTCGGTTGGTGTATCTCTCAACCAATGTTGTATAAATTATTGTTTCAGGGATTAGTTTTGCTTTGCTGACTCTGTTGGTGTATCTCTCAACTCTGAAGCCATTCTGAAGCCACCTGATTAATGTGAATCTAAAATATGTTGGGATTCTCACCATGGCAGTGGGTATAGCCACTGTTGTCTTTTTCGGTGGGATACCATTTTACAGGCACAAGCTTCTTGCAGGCAGTCCCATCACTCATATTGCTTTCATTGTAATCTGTATTACAAGAAAGAGGAATATCAGCATGCCTTCCAATACGAAGTTGCTTTACAAGAACCACTATATAGAATCCGTTAAATCAGACCAAACTACGCTATCACACAAATAATTTTCAGCAAGTTCCATATTTTTAAATCATTTTATGAGTTAGGACTATTAGTCCAAAAATATCAAAGATAAAGTAGTATTAATAGATTCTCAGTCTTAAATAAATATCAACCCAAACCCATTTGTGTATACACAATTGTATCTTGATATCTACTTTTGGTTGGCAATGTGTTGTTTTTTGGACAAAGCAGCAGCTATGGTGCAAGGCTCCTCAGAAAAGTATACTAATACACAGGGAAATACGAATTCAAATCCATAAAAAGTCTACACAATAACTCAAGTAGAATAAACACTTATAAACTCAAGTAGAATAAACACTTATATTAAGAATGGTTTCCATCTGGTTCTCTTGCTTAATCTGTGAAATGGTTGCAGTAAAACAGAGTACATCTTTGTTGATAAAGCAAGGTAGCGCCATGGATAGAAATGTCAGATCACAATTCCAGGCCCAGGCTTTTCTTGTGGCCCTTTCCAGGCTTTGTGGGTTTGTTCTCATAATTATATATGATTGTTGCCTTGTACCTCTAGCCAAAAGAATAACAGGAAAGGATCAACTATTCTCCAAAGGGTTGGGATACATGTAGCAAGACACAAAGCCTACTTGATAGTTCTAGAGTTAGAACGCCTCTGTGGTTATTTGTTTAACTCCACAATTCGATATCTTTGGAATAGCGGAGATATTTACTTTAAAGGATTTCAGGAATATTTCTATGATCAAGTCCCTGATGGCGTGACAAGTTTGGTTATTTCCTTCCATATGAGTATTCTGAGAGAGGCCCATTTTCTGAGTAGTGTCAGACAGTTTCATAGTTGAAAAAATAGGCAAGCTAAGCTATCAATGACTGTTAGGAAATCATTTAAATGAGTATATTTCATTATTTTTATAGAATTTTTAGAGATATTTAGTGCCATCAATCTATGCTTTTATGTTTGTATTGAAAAATAAATGATTTAGGTTTGATATAAAAAATTATACATAAGTTTATCTTTAGTGCATAAAGAACTACACCTTATATGAAACATAAATAAATACTTTAGTCCCTCTAAATATGCATGTTTCATTTTAGAAGTTGTTATGCATTTTTCATCCTAGAAACTTTTAGAGTCCATCCACTCATCCTCCATAGCTTATATCTTTATGGGAAGAAGAAAAGATGATACCTCCCAAGAACGAAATGAAGAGTTGTTCCAGCCTTGTACATTAAGTGCAGCTACTGGATCTTCAACAATGTTGCAAAATACAACATAATTATTACATTGACCATCATCGACAACGACTTCATGACTTCCCACAACCGCATTCAATCATCAAACTGGGTGTAAAAATGGTTCCATTATGACATAAATTAAATTGTGTAATTTGTAGAGATTCAAGACTAATTTCCAATTAGCATGAGGCCTTATTATGAATGTAAGATCAACACTTTTCAAGTATAAATTTCTATGAGAAAATAGTGGCCACCATTCAGGATACAAATAGATCTGCTAGGAAACTTGACCATAAATCACTATTAGAACATTGCACACATGAGTGTTGTGCATAAGAAAACTGTTAAGGATCTTAACAGCACGATTACAGATAGCATAGGCAGGTAAGAAATACATCAGCCGAATAAGTTATTCCCTTGATATCATGCAGACAACATATCCATATTCTGCCATTGCAGAGGCAAGTGTTCAATTTTTCTTTCTTTTCTAAAAATGCAGAGAATGTTACCTCATTTTTAAGAGTTGAGTCACATTTTTAAATGCCAAAGCTAGGATCGATAACACTCAAGAGAGCCCTGTTGAAAGAAATAATCACAAATGTATCAATGACATTCCTTTCTTCTTCCTACAAAGATGAGCAACCCCAATCACACCTGTATGTGTGGTGTTCACTTTTTCTTAGACCAGAAGAAGCTAAAGCTCACAATATGTTCGGATATCCTCTTGGTGTCAAGTGGTTTGAACACCATAGAGCATCGACTGTAAGCAGGGACCACATAATATTCAGAACTCCAGTATGAAGCAAAGGTAAATTTCTTCTAACGTTGGCATTCCACTTGGGGTTTTGTCCATTGTAATGATCATATAACACATGTGGACTCAGACAGACCCGAGAACTAAAGGCAACAGGGAATGATACCTATTATCCATGGTTGACTAGAGGGAAATGCAATTGGAAGGTGATCAATCTACAACAAAACTGATATGAGTCACCAAATCAAACAAAGCAGCTTAAATTTATATTTCCTTTGGGAAGGACTCAATAACAGAAATGAGCATAAGTGCAGAATGGAGAATTACATGGTTTGACGAATATGATAACCTTTTAAAAAATATTAGTCGCAAGGCATTGTAATGCACAAGCAAAGGTATGAAACAGTTCTCAATTTATTGTCTCCCCTAAAATGCCTGCCAGACTTAAAATTAAAAAATCCAAATGCTCATGAGAAACATCAAAACTCAAAAACTATTATCATGCATCTATAACAGCATTAAAAATAGGCATTCTATCACTAGTTCAGTTCTCAAGTGGAAATGATTATTGAGACAATTTGCCAAAAAATGTCAATC
The DNA here is from genome assembly GCA_031772625.1 of Pinus tabuliformis. Classification (NCBI taxonomy): domain Eukaryota; kingdom Viridiplantae; phylum Streptophyta; class Pinopsida; order Pinales; family Pinaceae; genus Pinus; species Pinus tabuliformis. The sequence continues at coordinate 1,865,886,323 of CM062816.1, forward strand.
GAGGTTGTAGGAAATAAGGCACCTAACAACAAACAAAATCCACTAAGCCACAGATAGAACTGAACTCTCTTGCAGAAGGAATATTTACATGATTGAGGGAGAAGAATGCCATGAAGGCGCCTCCTCCAAGATTTTCTCACCAAGATTCTCTACCCATCTCAGATTGCTTATGGTTCTTCTTTTGAAAGAAAAGATATCCCACCACCAATGTCGCTACAGTCTTTGATAACTCCCTTTTGAGTTACAAGATATGAGCAAAATTTCTGTATTTTTTCAATTACGAAAATGGCCGGAACCTGTGAAGCTCAAGGCCCAAATATAACTCCATGCTTATTGGGTTTTCATGTTCTTGACATGGCTTGGAACCTCCGCCCTGGCCACTTACAAGAATGTTTATTTGCTACATATTTGAGTAATAGACGAAACTGACCCACCAATGCTAAAGACAATGCCGAATACGATGAGCAAGGCATTAGCAAGGATCCATATTAGAGATAACTCATGCCAACAAGCATGCAAATGAAACAGAGTAGGAAATAGAAACCCAAAATACAACCAACACTGCTCCCAATCAGAGATAAAAAATCTACAAATGAAGGGACTAGAATTGACACTATTGTTATCGAGAAAATCACAAGAGATCTGATCATGAAGGAAAACTCCCCTCTGCTAAACCTCCCTTCTAGGACTTCATAAACATGATTCATCATCAGTGGAAATGTGAAGAAAAGGTTTAGACATAGGGCAATCTGAACAAAATCTGTGATCCAGCTTTTCCCCAAGTTCAAAGTCACCATATCTCTGGTTGCACTTCCAAAAGCAATATACTCGAATGCTCCGAAACCCCCATAAATGAGAGAAATGAAGAGAAATGCAACGGCCAAAACTCCACCAAATCTATGTTTTTTCTCCATAGCTAATTCCAGGGGCAAAATCATGCTTACCCCTTCAAATGCATAGATTGCTACACCCACTCCATAAGGAATAGCAGAGAAACCAGTGAGAGCCTGAACATCTGGACCCACAATACTCAATATGGACAACACATCTTGCACCACAACAGTTAGCATTGCAGAAATGTCAATGATATCTGCAAAAATACTAAAAGGGGCTAGATGGGTAAGGGTTCGAATCCCACTGATGATGAGCTCCAGTGGAAAAATGGCCCATATGAAGCCTACCTTCCTGGTAACATCCAATGAGGTAGACAAATAGACTCCATGAGGGTTCAACGAGGATTCTTGGGACTTCACCTACAACATATGAGAAAATAACTAAGAGAAAAGGGCATTCCCCTGAAATTTCCTTTCCTTTAATTTGAGTAACATTTAGGAACTTTTCGAGAGTAGTGTAGCAATGCTAACTCTCGTGTGCCAGGGGCACTAGAAGCCCTGTAATATTCAAATCTGCAACACCCACAAATATGCCTCAATTTCAACACAAACACGGGCAAAATGGGCACTACCTGCAATAGCGAAATCTCATAGCACTTACGCGTGAGAACCAGAGGAGGCGATGGCGCAGAGGAATTGGAGACCGCGACTGTTGAGTCCTTCATCTCGACATCTTGAGTAGCCATCCTGGGCTTGCTCGTTAAACCTGAAATGGACCATTTTCAACTGTAGAGTATCATGGATGGCTTGCTCGTTAAACCTGAAATGGACCATTTTCGACTGTAGAGTATCGTCCATGAATTCAAGAAACGGTGTTAACCCCACACGCACCCTTACCTGAACGATTCTTTCCTTCGCAACGAGGGAAACAGAGCATCACAAGGACCATAGCTTCACCGCACACACCCTTACCTGAATGATTCTTTCCTTCGCAGCGAGGGAAACAGAGCATCACAAGGACCAGAGCTTCACCTACAATAGATGAGAAACTATTTGTAACTGTTTTGATCGACAGTTCAAATTTTTGTAATCGTCTAACATCTAATTGAACGGTGTCCAAGAATGACAGGTAGGAAAAAAGGGGGATGGATTCCAGAGGGAAACGCCTTACGGCGTAAATATCTATCCATTTATCTCTAATGGCTTTTAATAGAAGGGATTTCAAGGTTTCCTCATCTAAATTACTCATTTTTGCTATCTTTAAGTTGTATTGAAATCTTTCAAGTAAATCCTCCAAGTTTTCATCTTCTTTTTGGATCATCTTGAATACCTCATCCTTATGATTGGTGGGCATACAATAATCCAAGTATCTATCCAAAAACTTTTGTTTCATATCATTCCAAGTCCTAATAGATTGAGTGACTAATCCCATAAACCATTTCAAGGTAGCTCCTTTCAATGTTGAAGGAAACAGTTTGAGTTTTTGAGAGTCTTCCATATAGTCATAGGTTGGGCACAAGACTTCAAACTCAAATAGAAATGTTTCAGGATCCTCACTTCGCAACCCATAAAAGTTTGGGAGGATAGATGGTGAAATGGTTTTCATTGTTGCATGAGTTTCCTCATCGGCTATAGGGAATCCAAATGAGTTATCTCCATCCCTATTTCCCCCATTGTTACCTCTACCTCCTCCATTGTTTCCTCCTCCTCTACCTCTACCTCTACCCCCTCCTCCAAATCCATTCACTACTTCCTCTGTCATGATAGTTTCCTCAGAGTTCTCAGAGTCCTCTGGTTCTTCTATTAATGGCGAACAAGGAAGAATTTCTCCCTCCTCTTCTTCAGGTGATTCTACTTCTTTGATTACAATATGTTCCCCTGTAGAAGTGAAGAAAGGTTCTTCTCCTAGGTCAGATTTAATGGATAGTGTGGGAGAGTCTCCTAATTCGGCTGCTGCCCCTTGAATTCCAGGAATCCTAAGGCTAGGAGTGTGAGTCAGAGATGATGGAGGTGTATCTTGTCTATGCCTTGAAGTAGCTGGAGTTGTGAAAATCGAACTTTTGGCCCTAGATATAAACCTTCCCCTAGAATCTCTTGCTATATGCATGTCATTTTTTTATTTTTTATTTTTTCAAGTCAGGCTAATAATTCTCTTTCTGATCTTCTAGGTCACACTAGGTGCAAGAAGAGAGCATAATCAAGAAATTATTGAACTAACAACTCTTTTTTCTGATCCTCCATATCACACTAGGTGCAAGAGGAGAGCATACTTCAAGAAGTTATCAATTTTTCCTTTTTTTTTTTAAGAGATTGGCTACCTAGTTACACTTCCCTGGCAACGGCGCCAAAATTTTTAGTCAATTTAGTGTGTCTTAAATTGCTACATTAATTATCAATCCGGGAGCCGTAGACTGATGAAGTGTGGCGCACTATATGTGCAAGATATCCTCTTTCTTACTTTTTTGTCATTTTCAATTTTTATTTTGTTTTTGGGGTTTTTATCTTCATTTATCTTCTAATATGAATGGAAATCTTATTCTTGAGTTTTAAGAATACTCTAGAAGGCAAGTATAGATATAGATTTTAAGGCAATTATGTCCTCTATAATTATTCCCAGAACTTAACACTTCAGAGGGTCTTAGAACATACTAATGATGAAATTAATACTTGAACAAAAATGTACTGCTATTCAAATCAAGCCAATAATGAACTACTGATCATGAAACCATTATCTTTGTTGTTGTCTAAATACAGAAAAATGAATTAAGCTACTGCACTCAAATAAATAAAAAATTGCAATATAGTAAAAGTAAAATCAATTTACATCATTCATAGTCTGATTCCTCGCCTGGTAGTCTAAGCTATGGCTTTCAGAGATAATCGTCAATGATATGAGCAAGTTGATGTCTAATTGCAGAAAAGTAAAACTAAAATCAAATTACATCATTCATAATCCGATTCCTCGCCAGTTAGTCTAAGCTATGGCTTTTGGAGATAATCATCAATGATATGAGCAAGTTGATGTCTAATTGTAGAAAAGTAAAACTAAAATCAAATTACATCATTCATAATCCGATTCCTCGCCAGTTAGTTTAAGTTATGGCTTTCGAAGATAATCGTCAATGATATGAGCAAGTTTATGTCTAATTGCAGAAAAGTAGAACTAAAATCAAATTACATCATTCATAATCCGATTCCTCGCCAGTTAGTCTAAGCTATGGCTTTCGAAGATAATCGTCAAAGATATGAGCAATTTAATATCTACGCTAACTAACAAAGCAAGTAAATGAGACTGAAATCAACAAAACAGAATTGAGATTAAAAAGAAAACTAAGAAAAGAAAAGTCAGCAGAGAGGCTAATCTCATGTCACTAGTTATTGTGAAAATTATATGCAAATGCCCGGGCCTACTCTATCCTGAAACATACACACACTGATCAGCGTTAATAGCAATATACAAATCTTGTAAAATCATAAACAAGCATGAAATGTTAGTACCATAGCTGAGGAAATATATACACGGGTGAATAAATATGAAACATGTGCAGTGAAAATAAGGAAACGATACATAAAAAATGTACAGCAAAAAGGAAACGAAACCTGAGCGTACAGGGGCCCTCTGCACAACCTCGGTCAATAGGCTATCAATCCAAAATTACGTTCACACAAATCATATAGAAACAGAGTCTTATTTATATATCAAAACAGAGTCATTACCACAGTGGGACGAATGTCACAGCAAAATAATTTTAGTAGCAAAATTACATTAAAAAAAAACTAAATCTATGCGTATAGAAACGCGTTATTTATAACAAAATTTACATAACTGTTTTTCTATGAAACTACGTGAATAGAGGACACGTAAAAGATAGCGTCCATGGATTTAGCATAATGGTTGCTGAGATTATTAAATCTATCAATTGTGGCTATTGGATTCGCATCATGGGGCAGTCTACAGCTGTCGACATGACCCCAAGGATCTAGGAACAGCCCCAAATCCTTCACGTTCTTGAAGACGGAGTCCTGTTGCTATAGGATTCCTCTATTTGACCACCGCTTGACCACCATTGACCACAACTTTCCTTGATGAATCTGGCTGAACCAATAGGACCTAATCCATGTCCAAGTCATTTGTGATCTACCCACGTGTCCCGTTTTGCCTGATGACATCTGCAACCTGGAGTTTAACAAAAACAACTGCGAAAAGTTGAATCAGCTGCGGAAAGTGGCTGCATTATGTAGCTAATGAACAAAATCTAGTTCAAACAACAAACACAAAAACATAGTTAGAAAACACCTTAAATTCTCTTTTAGAATCAATATGCAATGATTTCTTAGAGCTTATGGAGTACTGGTGAGGGGAAAAAGTCTGGGAAAATGTGTAGGAGAGGTGTAATTTCAAAGCTCAACACTCCCCATGGCCCAACTATTCCCAACTGTTTCCCAACTAAAAAATTAATTTGGGAGAAGTATAAAAGGACTTCTATGGGAAGGCCTTAAGGAGGAGAGAAGAGATAGAATTACTATACTGATATTATCCCCTGATCAAGTCTGAAATATCCCTGTGCTTCAAGCACTTCCCCAAGTTCAGGAAACCCTTGTTTCCTTGAGTGTTGATATTCTCCCACTTGCTTGAGATATCATGGTATTGGTTATGGAAGGAGGTTGTTGAAGACTAGGACTGGACAGACCTGGAGGACGGTTCCGCTTGGAGTCGGAAGAGGAAGACTCAGGTGAACTCTTTCCATGTTTATTATAGCTTTCTACAATAAAAAAAAGCATTGTCTTGTTCCTGAGATTGACCTTGTTTATGCATCAGATGTTGTTGTAACTCATGTATGAATGTCATTTGGATGTATAACTAATCATCTTACTTATATGATATAAAGTCGATTTCATTAAAATGCTTTATCTATATGTTGCTATGTATGTTTGGATTGGTTGATTTGCAGATTCAAAGATCATTAGGAGTTGCAGATGGTCTCAACCCTGTTGGAACTACCCAAACGAAGGACATCTGGGTATGCTCATCCATACATAGTTTGTTTATTTAAGCATGTTGCCTGAGTTGTATGCATGTTTCTTGCTATAGATTACTCTTGCTTTGTTGGGGTTGTAACCCAAATCCCTAGAGTACTTATTCCTGTAACAAAATTGGCGACTCCACTGGGGATAACAATCTTGTTATTCCTAGTTTGTGCTGTTCAGTGTCAATCAGGGCTCAGTTCTTGGTTTTCTTCTTGTGTCAGTATTGCCTGCTCCAGTGGGAACTCAAACCTCAACTCTGATCTTTTTTATCAAGCCTTGTTTTTTATTTTTCTTGTAAAACTTAGTATACCCATCTTTGTCTGTTTATAGAAACACACACACACTCGTTTCTTTGAACTGAAACCATGTATACGTGAGTTTCTTTTGTCAAAAGCGCGTGTACACGCACCTGTGCTGGGACACTGTCGCGTATACCATTTTTTGCACGCTTTTTTCAAATCTTTCTGCCCAGAAATATTTGTTTCTTGGTTTGTTTGGTTTCTGAGTGGTCAGTTTCTATCTTTAGATTTTAATTATTCAGTGAGCTTACTGTTTTGATTTCTCTCCAACTTTGAAAAGTTTTGGGCCTAGATTTTCTTTTGAGTGAGTTTTATGATTTGTGTTTGAACACACAAGGCTTCTTAACGAGGTTCTTGATTGTTCTAGTCTTCTGGAATAGCAAATTGTTTTCAATCTTTGTATCAAACTTGATTATTGGTCTACTCACTTTGCTTTCTGTCATTTCATGGCCTTACACCTTTTCTTGCTTTTCGAAAGTTTCTTTTTGATGAATTTGAAAGTGTTTCTTTCCTGACTTCTTGGTCAGTTTCTCAAAGCTCTTTTTCTACTTTTGGATCGTTTAGTGCAAGTTGAAGCCCTTTTTTGTTCAAGTTTTCATTCGGGTTGAATTGGTAACTTACAAAGTTTCCTTGTGCTTTGCTTTTGGTCTTTGAGTCTTTAGTGGCATTTTGAGTGCTTTTGAAAAGTTGTTTTCATTGTTTCTTGAAAAAGAAAAGTTCTTAAAAAACATTGTTTTTGCTTTCTTTTGCCGAGTTTGATTTTGGTTTCTTTGGTTTTGTGAAAGTGAATTGTGATTTTTCGAGATTTTCCTTGCTTATTTGGAGGAAAATTTGTATTTGAAACTTACATTCTTTTCAAACACTTAAGTTGGCTTATAAACAATTGCTTTCATTTCTTTTTAGAGTAATCTAGGATTTTGCATTATCATGTACACCTTGCATTAGGGTAGTTTTGCATCTTACAGCATCAATAGTCTTTTTAGTTTTTGTGAGTGTGAGGTATGCTATAAGAAAAGAAAAGGAAAAAGTTTTTTTGCTTTATAGAAGTTTCTTAGAACCCAAGTAGAAGTTGCTTTTCATTGAAGAAAAAACAAGTGCATTTCATATAAGTTAGTTTTTCATTAATTTCTTTTGCATCATACAAACACCATTGGTTTCATTTCCATATTGTCCCTTTAACTTAAAAGAACAACCACTTAAAATCAAGTGCTTAATAAATTAAACTAGAACTTTTTGTGTTGTCATTAGAATACACCAACAAGTTTTAGGTTTATTTAGGGCTTTGGATTAGGTGAGAGGACAGTAAACTCTCCAAGGCCACTCTAAATTGTAAAACATAGAAGTCTGATTAAAGAGTGAAATTCAATAGCATTAGGGAGACTGGGAAAGCTCCGTGACTGGGAGTTAAGCACGAGGGTTTGTGAAGATAAGGACGAGAGATACCCCCTCTCTTACTTGTCGGATCTTACCTCACGACTATTCCGCCCGGCTTTTGATACGAGTTGGTGTCTTTAGTTGCCTATCCTAGGGATCTACACAGGTGGCTGCGAAGGGGAATCCTGTGGCACCTGAGGTTGATGTTGCATCACGTTTAGCAGTACTTCTGGAGGGCACCCTTGCGAAGCTTGGGGGCTTGCACCGGCAAAGGTTGTTGTCTAGAGGTCAATGTAACTACCTCTGATACCTTCGCTAGTAGACCTAGGGCATAATTACCCCAGTCTATTTTTGTAAGGCCCTTATTATTAACTTTCTTATATTTTGGTGTCCGATCCTAATCACCCGGAGCGGAAATACTTGGAAGCTTTTTTATTGCTTATCTCTTTAGGGACATTTTTAGTGTGTGTTCTATGCTCCTAGTCAGACTAGCTTTCAATTTTCTTGAGTCTTAAAGTAGATCTTATAAAAATAATTCAAAGTGGCTGATCGACCACCTAGACTATCTCGTAAACTTAGTGGGCTTTCACCTGCAAGTCCAGAGCCTTCTCCTAGAAGGCGTAGGAGCAATTCTGCCAGTAGTTTTCAACCAATGGCAGCAGGCACATTGGAGATTGATCCTCTGCTTGGGGGCATTAGTTCACAAGATAGACCTGGTACAACTACAGAGTTAGAGAGGAACACACCAGTTCTTTCTCAAGTACTCTTCCAGTCGGAAGATAGTATTGAAGTGGAAGAGCTTTTAGAGTCAATTGCAGCTCTGAATTCTCCTCTCCTTCCTAATCATCTAGACGTATTGTTATACGTTGGAACTCTGACTCACAGGCATTCGAGCCGAGGTCCACACACATCTATCCCTTCGATGACCACTGCTGGAAGCATGGCGTCCACCACAAGTGTTGCGAGTATGTAAACTCCCATATCTGTGCAAGGGGGAGGAACTATTTCCATCCATTTTAACACTCCCAACACATCCTTATTTGGGTCTACTTCCATTCCGTCGACAAGTGGAAGTTCCCAAGCTAATGCATCCAGTTTTGGATTTTTCCCTTTTGGAATGCCCTCTCAAGGTATTCCTTTAGTTCCATTAAATGTACCATCAACCGCCTCCACATCCATGATGAGTGGATCAGCTTCTTTTCAGGGTTTCCCATTTCGAAGTGGTCATATACCACATTCCAATCTGATAATAGGGTCTATGCCTTTTCCTTTCACAAGTCAAGGCAGTAACCCCTTTCAGAGTTGGACAAACCCTACAGTTAGTGGGATAGGAGCTGGGAATCCATTTTTCAGCCAACAAGGGAATGTGCCATACTCCTTGGTTAATTCATTTCAAAATTTTCTACCCTTAGCCAATGCTTGGAACCCTTACCAGGGGTTGTTAGCTCCTTACAATACTTCATTAGGGGGGAAACTTTACCGGTTATAGAGGATTTCTGACGGGAGTTGGTCAAAATCTAAGTTTTGCTGGATCACAAGGGTCACCTTTCAGTCCAGTAGGTTCTAACAGTTACTTCGGGCAACCTGGTGCCTTCCAAAACCCAGGTCATTCTTTTCAGACTTTTGGGAATCCCACTCCATCTGGGTGGAATCCCCAAGGTCCTCCATGACTTCCTTTTTTGGCCACGCTTAATCTACCAGACTTGACTAAGTTGACAAATGATCCAATTAGGTACAATCTGGGTTGGCCTCCAGTCCCAACCAAACTTCCATCGATTATCCTGAAATTCAAAGGGAAGAATGGTGAAGATCTAGGCGACCATGTAACCACGTTCCATTTATGTTGTTCATCCAACTCCTTGATCGATGATTCGATCAGGTTGAGGTTATTTCATCACACCTTAATAGGGAATGTGGCTAAGTGGTATATAGAGTTTCCAAGGGGCACCTTTACTTCTTTCGCCGATTTGGCTAATATTTTCTTAAACCATTTTCAATTTCCTGTCCGTTATGAAGCCAGAACTGAACTTCTGGCCAATTTCCATCAGGACATGACTACTCACATTTCGGATCATATCCAAGAATGGAGATGGAGAAAAAGGCTCATCAAAGCCGAAATTCCACTTGAATTCCATCTCGAATGGTTTTTAAAATCATTACAACTCGAGATCTCCAAGGATGTTTCTATGTTCAGCGTCTATTCGGAAGAGCAGGCTATCTTTCACGCCCAGCAGTTAGAACTGATATATTCTTAGTCTGGGACTCTTCAGAAAATATTACCGGATGCTCCTAGATCTACGGTTGATGTAGCCAAACTGAAGCCAAGCCCTCATGTTGATGGTATAGTTGGATCGGTTGATGCAAATACAGTGAACCTTTTGAACCAATTGCAGCAGTTGTCTCTACAAACTGCTTCTTCCAACCAGGTTGCACCGTCTACTCCTTCGCCTTCCCAACCTTCTTCCATAAACATCATCCATGCCTCTAACCCAAAAGGAAATCAACCATCCGATGGGAAGAAGAAGGGACGAGGTAAGAAGAATAATCAGGAAGGGAAGGGTATTTCAAATAAGCCCAGCGATGGTGTCGATGAGGGTAGAAATGTGTCTAAGAAGAAAGTTAAATTTCCATGCAAGTTATGCAGTGGAGATCATTTGACTCATATCTTCCCGAAAATTCAAGATGCTCAGTGCTTGTTAGTGGAGCAAGGGTCTTCTAGCTCCCAAGCTATCTTAACTAACCCTTTCACCCAAGCGTAGTAGTTGCTTGCTCGCGTGAACTCAAACCCTGGTACCTCTGCAGGGGGAAACCAGGAGGGAGACAATTCCTCAAATGTTTTCATGATGAGTTCATATGTCAATGTGGCTACATGATCATGTGATTATGGTGAAGTAGAAACATCTAAGGATAAATCTATTCCCAGAACTATGGACCCACTTCATATTGAGCGGCCCTCTGTCGAGTCTATACCTAGGATACCAAAAGGTTCCGCCAAGCACGCGACAATTAACCCTAATGCTAGGGCAGCCCAGAACTACTCGATTGTAGAAGATCTGGCTCAAAGTCCTTGTGCTATGTCTGCTTTAGAGGTACTCCAGTCATGTCCTGCTCAAAGAAGTGCTTTGCTTTCGGCAATGGGGGCAGTAGATCCAAAAACTCTTTAGCACTCACTTTTGATACGATCAATGTAAAAAAGAAACTTCCTCATCATATGGCTTTCTAGATAAAGTCTACTTACCAGAAAATCAATATTTTTCAAATAGTTGGATCACCTGCAATTGGATCACCTACAGTTGTCCCTTCACCCACTCCCTTGACAACATTTGACGGACATTCACATAGGCCACATGGGATTATCCCAGCCTTTCCTATATGTGTTGGAGGAAAGGTAGTTAATATCGAAGTAGAAATCATCAATGCCAACCTGGATTACAATCTCCTCTTAGGAAAGAATTGGATTTATGAAATGGATGTCGTAGTGTCATCTTTATTCCAAATCCTCTATTTCTCTCATGAGGGGGGAATTGTTAAAGTTGATCAATTGGATTATTCTCCGGGTGATTCTCATGCAACTTTGGATTCTATTGTTCTATTGCTGGATAACCCTCATCAACCTATAGAGAATTTAGGAGTAGGGATGTATTATTCCTTGATGGGTGTATTTGATCTTCCCCCTCCTACAGCTAGAATCGATACAATTTCATCCTCCAAGGAGCCTTTACATAAAGAGTTTGTTTGAACTCTTTTTCTTTTTGGATCTTGGGACCTTACCTTCATCTGTGACCACATCAGATGAAGGGCAGGTGGGTGGAATAGAATCTCCTATGCCTGCAACAGAACTTAGATATGAATCTATAGATAACTCTACAAATGACCATCCCACTCGTTCGAAGGAGGAGTTAGATGGTGATGTGGATCCTTCTTGGACCCTCAACTCCACTTCTACTTGGGATTGATTAGAGACAGTTTTTCCATCTGACAAAGCAATTTTTGAAGCAATGATGATTGTAGATCGACCATTGGAAGATTTACATAATCATTCATATTTTCATCCTCCTTTGCATGAATTCGAGTCTAGGTCCTCCAATCTGCCTACTAGCGATGTTTGTACGGTTCCTTTGGCTCCAACACAGTTATCTACTGAAGGTAGTGTATTAATTGGTTCAAGAACTGTACCTATAAACATCTCTATGAACACGTTGGAGAAGCCCCCTGATGGGCTCTACCTTAAGAGGCAGTTTTCTTAGGTTTCGGCCGAGAAATTACTTCTTTGTATATATTATTATTTTGTGCATATTTTATTGGGAATTTTTGTGATATCAATCATTCATCAAGTTAAAAACAAACATCAAAAATTTGGAACTGTATATATATATCATAAAGCTGCCCGTGTGTACATAAAGTGTTCAAAAATAATATACAAAATCGGGACTAAATGCCCATAATCATGTCCAGTCTATCTATCGACCCGGCTCAGGATGAGTAGCTAAGAAGGTGACTACTGCGTTGGCCACATGCCGAAGTATGCGAACCCAGTCTCATGGTACTCCTACCACGCGGCACTGCATCTCCTCAGGTAGGTCTTCTACAGCCACCATCGGTACCTGGTGAGTCAATCTCACCAAGTTTCTTTGGACTGCGTATAAGACCCTCTCTGTCTCAGTAGCTGCCTCTTCGGCACCTCTTCCGCGATGCCTATGCCGCGGAAATCTGTCTGGTCTTACTAGACCCACATCTAGAACATGATCATTATGTCATTATTTTAATCCCATCAAAAATATTTCTAAGTTCATTTTCATATTTAAAAAACATAAAAAAATCTTTAAAATTGATAAAAACTTAAAAAATGGTTACCTATCTCTCCCCATGCTGCATTTGGTGGCAGCACCAAGTCCGGATCTCCTCTGAAATCCATGCCAGCATAGGGATAGTCATCCACAGCGATGATTTGTTGTTCCCACCAGGAGAAGAACTCATCATCAAAAGTAGTCCTCAGCACGTCCCTGCCTCCAAGGCATTTCATCAAATCGGCCCACCTACCCATCCAAGGATCTCGGGGGCTGCTGATAGAGACTGATACCTTGGGACGTAGCCCAGGCACCTTCTCGAAGGACAAATGGCTCTTCATATTGGTAAGAAGAGGTGTACACCAGTCAAAAATAGTGGTGAGGCACTCCACGGCCAAGCTCATGGATACTCGTGAAGCTTGGTGCAATGAGGTTGATCCGTTTATCTTGGCTATGGTGAACAATAGAATCCTCAGGGATAAGCTCTCCACATGTTTTATTGGAATCTGGCTTCCAATTTTTTCCGGATGCCCAGGACAGTAAATGTGAATGTAGTCTTCCACTGAAAGACTACCTTGTGTCTGGCCAGTCGAATGTACAACTTCTCCTCTTCGAGAGAGACCAGTGATAAATTAAATGTCCTCCACCTCTATCCTCAAAGGAATTTTGATCAATCATAAGTGCATCATCTTCGACACTCCAATAGTGGATTAGCATTGCAAGCAAACAAGTGCTAGCTTTCGTGTTGGGCATTTTGAAAAATTTCAACAAGCCACATCCCCTCAATGCATCTAATGGTTGTTGATCATTCATAACTTCATTATCAATTGTGGTATGTTCCCTCTATCTCCATGTCATTGTCATCCTAAAAAAAATCAAGTTTCAACCGTTAGATTTTTGTGTTTAAATTTCAAACCGCATATACGCAGGTTCTTTTTACACACAATTACGTGTAGGGCCTTCGTATATGTGGGTTGATAACATCCAACCCACATATACGCCCCATTGAAATTTTTAACATAAATTCCTATGGTCAAACCTTAATAAATATTTCTATAAACAATCAGAAAGTAATGCAAGCTTGAATTGGGGGTTACCTGATGATTTTGATCCAATTTGAATGGTCCAGTTCTTTGGGGGGCAAGTTTGCTCTTTTTTCTACATAACTTTTCCTCTCAACACAAATGGCACAAATGGTGAGTCAAAGGTCATTTTATAGCTTTGAAAATGTCAAATTTTTTCAAGACTTGATTTTTTTTCTTCTCATGAATCTTTTAACTTGTGAGCTTGGATTGTTGGGAATAGGTTGTTTTTTCAGGGTATTATGGACGCTTCTTCGAGATTTCATATCGGTTTCATGGCAGGTATCATCTACTTACTGGCATATAGGTTAGGGAAACCATGTTTTCCATTGCATCTTGCATACTAGCCTCCATTTGTCGATACACTAGCCATAGGGTCGATCCCATCATGTTATGGTTAGTAAACCATGTTCACTTGCTGACCTTTTAAATCATGACATGATGGTAGAGCCATCCTTTACATGGGCATCGTAGTTAGCACCTCACTGACATTTGTTTCCCATGTTGTTATATTAGGCTCGGGAGTCCTCTTTAGTTCCGCCATGACTTGTGCGTTGAAGACTCATTTCTCTTTAGTTCTTCGTTTTGTTCTGGCCTTATATCCTAGAGGCTCCTTTGTGTTGAGTTGTACTGTTGCATTGCATTTTGACTATTTGCACCTTTTGGCCTTGAGACGGCTTCTCTTGGACTCGTGTTTAAGCCACTTATTTAACCATGTCTTCTGCAAACTCAAACCTGCAATCCGTTAGCTTCTGAAACTTGACACACCCTTTGATCCGTGGAAAGAACATCCCTTTGAGTGTCCTTGACCAGTTTTGCCTCCCTGCATTTAGCATAGGATTGTTCCCATCCCAGGAACTAGATCATCTGTTTCACTAACACTCATTCTTTCCACTGTACTATAGCATTCTTTTGTTCTTTTTCCAGCTTAAAGAAAAATACGAAAAAATTATAAATTCCAAAAAGAGCAAGAACGGGACAACATTTCCATATATTGTTGGCAACTAGAGTCAGTTATGTCGCCCTTGAACAAAGTACTCAAAAGAAAGTCTCTCCTCCATTTTGGGCAGGATTTAGTTTGACTTAGGTACACCTTAAACTTGGTATTGAGTCTGTTCTCCTCCAATTGGTTATCTCTTTCAATCATATGGAGAGTTCATTCATGCCTCCTGCATGACGAACTTATACAGAGTTATCATATGTTGCCACATAGTCATCATTGAGTCATGCTTTTGTTCAAGGGAAGTAAGCCTGAGTCGGCCTCTCTACGGTGTCTCCTGACCTATTTTTCAGTCGTCCATCCCTGGTTGTTAGTGTCTTGTTTGTCATCACATCAGTTATATTGGTCCTTTACTTGTGCCGGTTTGAGAAGGTCTCCATTGAATTCTTGCTGGTGGGTCTTGTCCTTATCGACGACGACATATTGCTCTGAGGGCAGGCCTAGAGCTGCACCCTGGCCCTATTTTCATTATTGATAGGTCACCTTGTGCTCAACATCGATCAGTATCATGGGTCTTTGACTGAGTGGTTTCCCTTGTGTTCGACATCAGCTTTCATTATCACACATGCAGTGCCTTGGTTTCCATTTGACCCTATTGGTGGATTCCTCGCCTCTGTGACAGCTTTCGTTATTGGTTGGTTCAGAGGGTTTCTATCGTATGCTAGCTACATCTTGTGTACGCCAGAAACATGCTTCGGTTGGGTTACTACATCTTTTTTCGTCTGATTCCTTCCACATTATTGGCCTACGGGTTACACTCGCGCTAGATTGATGAAGGATGCCTTAATGCCTTCCTTCTAGTGGATCTTTTCCTATCAACTACGACTCATTACTCTGGGGCAAAGATCTAGAGTCCATTTGGCAGTACCTTGGGGTTTGTAGTCATCAGTGGCAAATCCTTCACTATCGATAGTGGGAAACCATCATTTCCCCTAATTGATATATTCTTCCAGGTGTTCAACCTCAGCTCATTCATTCACACTTGTTAGATTGTACTGGGTACCTTGACTCTCATTATCATTATTGGTGAGTAGTCTCACATTTGTTAACAGTATACATCAATGACCGGTAATCAAACGATTTCTCACATGTTCGACTTTAGATCATTTATTCCCATTGTGTAGAAATGTACCATGGTGGCCAGTGAAGACCTCAGGTTTCATCAGCATTCTTTGGTTCACTTGTCAGTTGCTCCTGTTGCTGTTGATTGACACCATCGACATTATATGTTGCAGTCCTTCACAGCGACATCTTATATGCTGGCATCCGAGTTGTGATGTAGTATCATCTTATTCCATCATGTTCATTTGGTACTATTGGGATTAGTTTTTGATATCAATGATCAGCTTCATTGATCATCTTCTTATATATGTGATGTTCAGACATGTACTTGTTCAATCACGATCAAATGATCCATTGTGTACTTTCAGTCTTTTATACTTGTATACATAGTGGATCCGCTTGTACTTGATATGCGAACATGCTTTACTTTCTTTGAGCATGGGTATGCCCACCTCAGACAGCTATTTCTTTCTGATCTTCTTTTTGATGGCTTGGCAGGCTAAAATCTGGTGAAGTCCTTCTCAGTTTTCGACAGGTTTCCTTTCCATATGCTTAATACATTTCAGCCATCATGTACCCCTTTTCACCTCATATACTAGGGGGAATTTGCTATAGCTCCAAATATCACCCTTGGTATTTGTAATGCTTTGTTTATGGCCTAGGGCAACCCCTCCTTCCAGACTTGGTCCAAATATTTTAAAAATAGTGTTTTACTCCCTGGACGCTACTTTGCCCTGTTATAAATGCATGTACACGCGGGTTAGTCAATACCCAACCCGCGTATATGTGTTAAAACACTTTAAAAAAATTAAATTTCCTTAACTATGGGTGGAGTTCATGGGTTTTACCTATTGAATACCTCCTAGTGCTCGTGGCCCAACTGTTTCCCAACTAAAAAACTAATTTGGGAGAAGTATAAAAAGACTTCTATGGGAAGGCCTTCAGGAGGAGAGAAGAGATAGAATTACTATACTGAGATTATCCCTTGATCAAGTCTAAAATATCCCTCTGCTTCAAGCACTTCCCCAAGTTCAGGAAACCCTTGTTTCCTTGAGTGTTGATATTCTCCTACTTGCTTGAGATATCATGGTATTGGTTATGGAAGGAGGTTGTTGAAGACTAGGACTAGACAGACCTGGAGGACGGTTCCGCTTGGAGCCGGAAGAGGAAGACTCAGGTGAACTCTTTCCATGTTTATTATAGTTTTCTACAATAAAAAGAAATGTTGTCTTGTTCCTAAGATTGACCTTGTTTATGCATCAGATGTTGTTGTAACTCATGTATGAATGTCATTTGGATGTATAACTAATCATCTTACTTATATGATATAAAGTTGATTTCATTAAAATGCTTTATCTATATGCTGCTATGTATGTTTGGATTGGTTGATTTGCAGATTCGAAGATCATCAAGAGTTGTAAAGGGTTTGAACCTTGCTGGAACTACCCAAACGAAGGATATCCGGGTATGTTCATCCATACATATTTTGTTTATTTAAGCATGTTTCCTGAGTTGTATGTGTGTTTCTTGTTGTAGATTACTCTTTCTCTATTGGGGTTCTGACCCAAATCCCTAGGGTACTTATTCCCGTAACACATGTCCCTCGCTGTCATCATGCTCATCAAGTCCCCCATTAATGTCATCATCTCTAGTGGGTGAATGAATGGCTACATGAAATGGTGATGTAGATGTCATGGAGGTGTCCAGTGAAGAATGACCTATTGAAGATGAGTGATAAGTATGTTGTGGTGGATGAGAAGAAGTAGATGGATGAGTGGAGGATGATGGAGGAATGTGGGGAGCTGGCTGAGTAGGTGTTTCATTAAATATCTCATTAGCTATGAAGGCCTCCCAAGTAATGCCTAGTTGATCTAAGTGATGGAGGACTATCATTTTGATAAGAGAATGATGGTAAATACTATGCATCTGATGAGTTGGGTCC
The DNA here is from genome assembly GCA_031772625.1 of Pinus tabuliformis. Lineage (NCBI taxonomy): Eukaryota > Viridiplantae > Streptophyta > Pinopsida > Pinales > Pinaceae > Pinus > Pinus tabuliformis. The sequence continues at coordinate 1,865,903,730 of CM062816.1, forward strand.
CTTTTCTGACCAATATATGTCATCTTGTCAATATTCCTGAAAAGGTAATATGGCAAATTGAGCATTCATACCCTGGTAAAGTGCATGAGTAGCCTGATGTGGTATGAGTATAGTCAGGAAAACATGCCCTTAGATGTGAAATACCTCATGATGATCTTCATCAATGGCACATATTTGTCCAAAATATAAGAGAAAGGGAAAATTCTCTTCTTATCATTTTTTAACCTTGTTTTAAGATATGGCTCATAGAAATTGTGATGCAACTCTTTCTGCTTGAACCATTTCTCTCCTGCATTTGGGATTCCAGTGGCCTGTGATATGATGGCTGAAGATATAGTGAATTTGACCGCAGCTAAAGTGACCTGGTTGTTTTGCAAATTGAGGATGAACTTCTTGGTTAACTATTGATGAAAATTCACCGTCTCAACCTTTTGACAAAACTCTAAACAACCCATGTGCCTAAAACATGACACTGCAAGTGGTAATGCCATAATTTCTGTTGTATCAGTGGGTTGAAATATAATAATTCTCCCTCCTTTCTTGATTGGCCTCCTGGGTTGTCCTTCACCTTCTTTTGAACTATTGTATTATGCCACGCTTTGCAAGTGAAAACTTGAGGAACTAATATATATGCCAAGATGAGTGAAATAGTGGGGAGGTGGAGTAAAATACAGTGAGGGTGATTGGAAGGTGAAAAAGTATGAGAAGTACTACAATTTTGATTAATGAAATGATTTTGGAAGCATGCAAGGGAGTTTTTCTAGGGTTTCAACTTTTAGAGTGCCAATTTGCTTTATTTGATGGAGAAAAAGAAATGTCAGGCCACTTACTTGTTGAATGCAGGTAGTTGAAGCCTTTGTGGCTTGGAGTAGGTGAAGGAAATGATGTTTTGGCACCCCTAGGGTTTGCCAGGCTCCTTTGGACAAATGCGCAACACCTTCTCCCAGCACACAACGCTCTCAACAAGCGCGCCCTTCACCCTACAGGCGCGCAACACCGTTAAATTTAACTCAGGATCGGGCTGGAAAACGCGCCCTTGACCCTACAGGCGTGCAACACCTTCTCCCAGTGCGCAACGCTCTCAGCAAGTGCACCCTTCTAATTTTTTCCTCCTTCACTCAATCTCCTCTTTGCCAAGGATAACTTAGAATGCAAAGGAACTAATGAACTTTGAAAAATGCCTTTGAAACTTTATATAGAGGATGATTTTGATTTTTCTCATGAAAAGACCCACTTTATAATGTTTGTTTGGAACTTTTTATTTTGTTTTCAAATCTCTGTCTAATGTTTCTCTTTCTCGGTCTCTTTTCAGGTGGATGTAGCTTTGATTGAGCTGATTTCTTCAATGGCTCACTTCTTGCAGCAAGGAGACATGCTTGGGCAGCATTATGAACAATTATTACATATAATGACTTAAATTACATTAGCAAACTAAAATACTTTTTTTTCATCTCAAAAAGATGTTTTTGAGATGAAAATTACATTAGTGAAAATGAGAACTTTATACAATAACCATAACTTCACTATGTGTTTATTGGTCTTCCTCATATTTTTGCTACCCTTTATGTAAAACTATTATTTTGCCCTTGCAGTGAACCCTAGGACATTCCTAATGGAAAGACTTTGGAAATGAACCCTAAAACCTAATGGAAATACAACTGCCTTGACACCTAAAGTAACATATTTGAAACCTCAAATGAATATAGCATGGAGATGGGTCAGAAAATGTACCTCATGAGGGAAGATTTGATTTTCAGAGAAGAAGACAACCATCAATGGACCATTTTGACATGACCTAATGGAATGATCCAAAATTTCAGTATGAGACACCCAAAATAAAAATGCAAAGAGCAGATTTTATCCCTAGGGGAAGTATGCATATACTGACACTAAAAAAGAGTATTCTCTTCCCATTATTCCTGATTTCTAAACTTCTCAATCTCTAGCCTAGGTGTATGATTATAAGGAGTGGTTTTGAGTTCCACCCTTAAGTCTGAAATAATGTTGAATAGTTCATAGGACTAGGTGAAGTTGGGTTGGAAACCCATATGTTTTAATATAACATCTGCCTCTAAACCAGCTGATCTAGTGTTACAGATGAATGATCCAACCTATGCCTTTATCTTGAACTGTGATCTCCTCTTCCCTGAGATGAAATGGAACTCATCCATGTTCATCATTTGCCTGATATATTCCAGAGAGAAAATTCTTATTGGAACATATTTTGGAAACTTATATGGAGCCAACTTGCAGCTATATACTCGAATCTTGTTTTGACTTGATCACTGAGGTGAAGGATCATTTTGATTTATGTGTTGATTGTAGCTTAACTCTGACTGCTGAGGTGTTGTGTAATAGGGTAAATGAAACAATCTATGAAGTCTAAAAAACTGAACTCAATTGAGTTCTTTCTAATCAATGAAGTCCAGTGAATAACTGCTTGATTCTCTTGTTGATCATCCTCCTTGTGCATAAAAGTATGCAACTTGTCTCCCTGTTGAAAAATAAACATATGAAATAGGACAAAGAATTATGTAAACACTCCTTCGGTACTAAGGTTCATCAATTTCTCATGCATCACTTCAGCCAAAAAATGATTGTATTTATACATGAAGGTAGGCTTATTTTCTTTGGAAAAGATAGACTGATAGCTTAGGATGGATTCATCTACCCATTAGTCTCATCAATAGCCTAACAAGAAAGACATAAGGGAAATTATATGTTTGGCTCTTTCAAGGAACATAGATGCTAGGTAAGGAGGATTTTTCTTGGGGAGATCAGCATCTTCAGGGAGAAAGATCTCAAAGATTGGAGCTCTCTGAGGGAAGGTCAACTTGTGATATAGGTGGATTAAGGCTACAGTGGAGAAATAGCTAAGGGAGTCACTGTTAGATATCAGAAGCATATTGTTTATGGTTCCTTCAGAAATAGTTATCAAAATGTCTCCATTTTGACTACAATTGTTATTTGTAAGGGATTATATTTGGATTGGCACCAGATAACTAGGTCAAGAAAGGAATAAGTCTAGGGAAACATGTACAAGGGTAAATTGGATTCCCATGGGTTTCTTTCATATTCAGAATCAAAGTAGGTCTTCTTCAGCCAATTGTGTAATTCAAACATGTTGAATTCACTTTCAGTGTCTGCAACCTTGAAGTATTTATCGGCTAATGGGAAGAGCTTCCCTGCCATTGATCTGGGCGGGAAGGATAATGCTCGTTTATCTTTGCCCGAATCTTAACACTTGCCGACAATAAATTTTTGTTGCATGATTTTGTTTTAAAGAGCATAAAACATATTTATTTACAAATATTAATCCCTCTTTTTAACGAGGTAATTAATCACTATTGAAAATTAATCTGACTAGGGCGTGTTTAGACTAGATTCCCTTAATAAACAATTTCACTAATCTAAAACTAATATAAACCAACTTTAGGCCAATTTTTAAGCATATTAGGCCTTTTATTTTTCCTAATCTATTCTAAATTCTAATTTTCAACCAAGATTAAACTGTTTGGTTGAATTTATTCTCTAGTCTAGAACAAAAATTTAAATGATCTGATCAAGATTAAACAGTTTGATTCAGATCAGAAGAAAAGGTTGTGGCATAAAAACAAGCTGCACACAAACCTTTATTATTACAAATGGAATTTATTCATGAAGTGGCATTTAAACAAGCACACTTATTCAAATATTTTGATTTTCTTTTGATGGGGTTTTATTTGATCACCTTTTTTATTTTCTATTTTTTCATATTTTCATATTTTCTTTATTTTTTCATACCCTCTTTTATAAAATAACAACTAACTTATCAAAAATAAAGCATGTTACAACATCGGCTCCAACTGGGGACTGCTTCCTCCTACAGGATGCAGAGAACTTGCAGATCCATGTGCCTTCTCCTTAGGCTAATGGGGTCTTCTGTTGAAACAAATACACACTGCATGTAAAATAAAACTCTCCAGTAAAATACAATGGTGAATGAATGGAAACCTCTCAATACTAAATATAGTTCTTCAAGTACTTCCCATTGACAGGCAATGACGAATACTCTCCCTCCAAATTCTGCAGAATGAAATTGTTATTATCCTTGACCTTAGCAATGCTAAAAGGTCCCAACCAAAGGTTGTCAAACTTTCCATGTTTTTCTTGGTCTTCTCTCCTAGCATCCCATCTTAGTACCAAATCACCTTGCCTGAAATCTCATTCCCTAGCTTTCCTATCAAACAAGATTTTCATTTTACTCTGATATTTCTTAAGCTTGTACTGTACTTCATCTCTATCCTCATTCGATTCTATGATCTGATTTTTTCTTCAAGAGAAGTCATCAGTCTCTTCATTTGACTCTTGCAAAAAATTTAAAATAGGAAAAGCTAAATTTGTGGGAAATATTACTTCTTTTCAATAAACAAGCTGAAAAGGGGATTTACCTGTTGATCTTTTGGGTGAAATCCTATTGGCCCAAAGTGAATAAATAAGATGACTGTCCCAACTTCTTTTATGATCCTCCAATGTTTTCTTTATTAGTTTAACTAAACTTTTATTTGAGGACTCTTCCAGTCCATTTCCCTATGGGTAATATGGTGTAGAATGATCCAACAAGATTTGATATTTCTGACAGAACTCAATCATCTTAGTACTGTTGAATGCTTGTGCATTGTCTATCACTATTTTCTGGGGGCATCCAAATCTAGACAATATATATTCTTCAATAAACTTGATAACGACAATATCAGTTGCATTTTTTACTAGAATGGCTTCTACCCACTTGGTAAAGTATTCCGTAGCAGTCAATATCCATCTGTGCTAACTACTTGATGGAGGATGAATTTCACCAATGAAATCCAATCCCCATTGACAGAATGGTGCTTGGACTAAGACTGGATCCAATGGAAGAGCAGCTAATCTCTTCTTTCCAGCAAACATTTGACATTGTGTACATCTCCTAACCTTTGCACCCACCTGTGAAAAAAGAGTAGGCCAATAAAATCCCACCCTTAAGATCTTGTATGTTGTGGCCCTCCAAGCATACTGACCTCCAAAAATTCCTGCATGAAATTCATCAATGATCCCTTCTATCTCATTCTCTATTAGGAAAAGTAGAAGGATATTAAGAGGATCCTTCCAATACAAATTTTCATTCACAATACAATACTTTACAGCCTTCAATTTTAGTGTTTTACATTGATTTCTGCTAAATTCAGCTAGACATTCAAATTCTCTAAGAAAGTTCACAATGTCAAAGTATCAATCTGATAAAAAAAAAAATTCATTAATGTGAATCAAAATTGTTTGATCTGATGCAAAAGGTTCTTGTGGATTCTCCTGTATGGGGATTTCAGAAGGTTCTTCTGGATTCTACAGTATGGGGATTTTAGAAGGTTCTTATGGATTCTTCGTAGTTGGGCTCTCAGGAGGTTCTTGTGGATTCTCTTGTGTGGGGGTTGTAGAAGGTTCTTATGTATTATTCTTAGCTGGGATGTCAAAAATTGATTCCAAAGATTTTTCAATTGGATTCAACAAGGAGCTTCGCCATGCCTTGACCTTTTATCAGTTTGGTAGTCTTGATGATGAGATTATACTCTAAAATTTTAGTTATCCATCTTCCTCTCCTTTCATCAATGTAAGGCTAAGTTAGAACAATTTTGACAACACTATTAGGTACATAGGCAATGATAGAAGAGTGGGGGAGATATACTATAAACACTTTCAGAGCTTGAACTAAAGAATAATCTTGGTTTTCAATGATGTCATAATTTAGCTCAGCATCTCTCATAACCTTGCTAAAAAAGGCAATGGGTAGGTCATCTCCATCCCTTTTCCTTTGCAAAAGAACAATAGCTAATGTGGTTTTAGAAGCAAAAGAAAAGACACTGAAGGGTTGAGAGTAATATGGACTAGCTAAGATGGGAGATTTTGCAATGGCCTTTTTAATCTAATCAAATGCATACCTAGTAGGAAAATTCCATTTGATTTCATGATTCTTTTTCAACATATTAGTTATGTCCTTAACTATTTCAGCATAGTTAGGGATAAATCTTCTTAAAAAAATAATTTTGCCAAGGAAAGATTGAACTTCCTTCTTGTTCCTTGGTAATACGAGTGCTTGAATTATTGAGACTCTTTTAGGATCAATGACTACTCCTTCCTTGGAAATGATGTGGCCAAGCAGTTACCCTTTTTGAAATGGAAATAAAGACTTCTTGGGATTAAGAGAAATCCCAAATTTCCTGCACCTATCAAAAACCTTTCTCAAATGCTTCAAATGCTTTTCATCAAAATTGGAAAAAACAATTAAATCATCTAAATAAATAACAACAAATTTTTTGGTCTTACCTACAAATGCAAGATCCATAGCATGTTGAAATGTGGCTCCAACATTACTTAACCCAAAAGGCATCCGATTATACATGAATGTGCCCCATGGAGTTGTAAATGCAGTTTTTTCTCTATCCTCTAGACTAACCATAACCTGATTATATCCAAAGAAACCATCTAACATGGAAATTTCCTGGGGTCCTGAAAATTTCTGAAGTAATTGATCCATTTCAGGTAATGGATAATTGTCCTTTATTGAATATTTATTCAAATCCCTAAAATCTACACATAATCTAATTTCACCATTCTTTTTTCCCATTGGAACTAAATTGGCTACCCAATCTTAATATCTTAATGAAAGTATTATTTTAGCATCCAGTAACTTCTTTAGTTCTTTTTCAATTATAGGAAGAAGTACAAGATTAATTCTCCTCAATTTTTGTTTGAAAGGTTTTGCCTCTGGTTTTAATGGAATTTTGTGTTCAATAAGAGATGTATCATATGTTTTTAATTCACTATAAGACCAAGCAAAAACATATTTGTAGGCTTTAAGGAGGGATAAATATTTGTCTTTACCTTCCATTGATAGGGATGCGGAAATTTTAACAATTTTTATCTCTTTAGGGTTTCCAATGTTATAAATTTCAATGTTTTCATCGGATGACTCAAAAAGGGGATTTTTGGGGACATCATTATGATCAAATATCTTCTCAAGAGGGATTAAACCTTTTGGAATAAAATTGTTAAAGAGTTGGATAATGTTATGATCAACAATTGTAGAATCAAATTGTGGTGTTTGATTTTCGTTGTCAATTTCAAGATTATCAAGTGGTTCTTCCTCAATTTGCATGTTTGAGAATCCATCTATGACTTGCAAAAAGGATTTTAGTTTCTCATCATCATAAAAAAATTCCAGTACTTAAGATTATCAGGAATAGATGGTCTATACTTGACTTGAATTTGATATTGGACAAGCATCTTATTAGGGATTTTAAAGGAACTTGCAGAAACAACCAAGGAATCTGCATGCATGTTTTGATCTCTAGGAATAGTAGTAATATTGAATGCTAAAAAGAAATTTTCAATTGAATCCCAAACTTCATTCCTATAAGATCTCAATCTTGGGTGCTTAGTTTGACATTGATTCCTAACTTGTCTGACAATAAGTTCAGAATCACTGTATACACTTAAGTTCTACACCTTAAGACTTCTTGCTAACTCCAATCCTAGCAGAAAAGCTTCATACTCTGCTACATTATTGGTTACATCAAATTCAAGTTTGTATGATTGGGTAATGTTTTCTTTATCTGGAGAAATTAATACAATTCCAACTCCTACTCCTTCCTTTGAGCAAGAACCATCAAAGTACATTTTCCAAATATCAGTTTCAATGGTTTTAGGTTGATCAACAATATCTTCAATAGTAAGTTGAGTATTTTGTGAATTATTTACAGATAGTTCAAAACACCCAAAGTCTTGGTCAACAACATAAATAGGATGATTCCTATCTTGATTAACTCTACAAACAATGTTCATAAATCTGACCTCTTTCTATAGCTTGAGATGCTCACCCCCATAAACTGGAATAGTGGCATAAGACATATCCATTTGTAGGCTCCCTCCTAGTTTAGCACAACAATATCTTGATAGCAGCATGCCAAATTTTGGAGGGATGTCAGTGACTACTATGTCTAAAACCACACTTTTGATAGGGATATGAGCTAAGGTTACCACCAAATCTTTAATGAGTCCAAGACAAGGAACTTTCTTGGAGTCAAAAGTGTAAATATCATGGTAAGTTCTAGTGACTTCTAATTGCAACTGGTCCATGATCACTTTAGTCATTAGATTATGGGAAGCCCCATGATCGAACATACAGTTATATAGCAAGAAATCATGAATTTTCAGAGTCACATAAAACGGTGGTACATTCTCATCTATCATGTCAAAACTAGGACCAAAAACTACTGAGGGTTTTTTGTCCTGCAGGCTTATCACATCCCCTTCAGCATCCACACTAGATGACTGAATCCATTTTGAAACTTGGTTCTTATACCCTGGATTTTTTTATAGTTCAGCTAGGGGAATTGGTATTTTAACTCTTTCCATTTCTCTTTCAACATTGAAGGTTGTCAAAACAATTTTATCAATTTGACTTGTTTCACCTGTTTGATTCAATGGTTGAATGATAGTTGTTTGGGTTTCAACAGATTTTATCTGAGGTTCATTTTGAATGGGACCTTTTGGAGGTCTACCAGGCCCTACCCTAGGTCTAAGATCGTATCTTCTATTTAATTCACCAATTAGGAATTCAGAGAAGGCTTGGTATTTAGAAATTTGATTATCTTCTTGATTTTGGGAAGACTGATTTGAAGGGTGAGGAAGAATAGCATTATGTATAGATGTAGATTCAAAGTTATTTATATCTTCAGAAATAAGAGGACCAATATCATCTGGTTGTTGGTCATTAATCATCAAAGGAGGATGGATCTATTGACCAATGTTAGACCTCTGTAAAATTTGAGTTTGAGGGCCTCTTCTAACCTGATTTTGTGGTCTGACTGCAATTTGTTGTATGGTCCTGTTGGCATTTTGGCACAGGAGTGGCGCTTTGATACAGGTATTGTCCTTGATGGCAACTCTCTTTGATGACAGATCTCCGTTCAGACTACAGAATAAAGAGAAATCTAATATACGCCGGTTAATCAAGTCCAAGTTGCGTATACACGCAGTCTACATGCATACTAAGTCACGTATACACAGGTTATATATATACGGAGGCGCGTATGCACGCAGATATATGAACAGAAAAGTGCGTATATGTCGGGAAGCTTCCCTTTGGTCCATGGTAGTTAGTCCTCGGTACTTGAGCCTATGTATTTGGACCAAAGTATCTCAACAGACGTGTTGATCCCTAGTTTCTAAGTTGATGGTATTGGATTTCTATGGTTTGGCCCTTGGTATTGAGCAAGGCCTAAGGCTATATAAGGAGGAGAAGATCATTAGGCAAATCATCCAGTAAAGGCTTGAATATCTGAAGAAGAAAGAGATCTGGTGCAGGTTTTGGGTTGCTTGATCTAAGCTAAGGAGAGATCACTTCGGTTGATGAAAGACTAGATCTAAAGGATAGATCGGGATCTAATGATTTGAAATGCTCTATTATGATATGGTTGATTATGCGTATTTCTAGATCTGCATACTGACGCAATGTTATGTTCTGGGTCTAACTGATGTCTGGTACAGCTGCAAGTTGATAGAATTTATTTTTAGATCTGTACGCAGGTTGGCTTCGGTAAAAGCGCGTGTATACGCGGGTTTCTCTCATTGAAGTAGCGTATATATTTTGGAGCTTGATTTTTGAGTTACAGTTGGGTCTGACTGTTATTGCAGAGTTCTGTAGTCTGCTCTGTGTTCTGGTAACTGGTGATTGACAGGGTTCAGTGGTTCAGTGATTCAAAGTTTGATGATGCTAGTATTGGTTGTTTTATGCTTCAATGATCTGTTGTGAAAGTTGAATGAATTGTGGTCTACAGATTGTAATGTTGTGCTTCAGGAATATCCAGTCTGAAAATGTATGAAAGGTGGTACCTGAAAGAAAGAAGATTGTAGGTCAGCACCTACGTACTAGTATCTTAGCTAGTACAAGAGCAAAGGGGGTTGGAGCTCCCTTCCAAGGAAGTTTGGAGAACGAGAGAAGGTTGTAGCTTTCTGCAGGTTGTAGCCTGCGTACTGGTATAAGGCTGCACCAGTACAAAAAGATTGTAAACTGAAGTTTCATATTAAAGAAAGATAGAGATGACTTGCAGCAGGTGGTTTTCACCCACATTGGGTTTCCACCTTATATCTTGGTGTTCATGTGTGTGGTTTCTGTGTGATCTGTTCTACTGCATCTGTTTACTCTTAATATGGTGAATAATGTCCTCATGCACTTAACTGAAGATAAACTGACTGAATTACAAGATTTCTAGTTATACGCTGTTTTCTTTATTCACAGTTGCGTGTACACGCTGGTTCACTTAACGAAAGTAGCGTATATGTTTCTAAGCATTGAAAAAGTTTTATAATTCTGATAATACTGATTCACCCCCCCCCTCTCAGTATTATTTCCAACAATTGGTATCAGAGCAGGTCCTTCAGAGAAGCTTGATCGCTTGAAGGTAGATCGTTCATCATGAGCAACTACGAGAGAGAAGCATCAATCAGGCCACCAATTTTTGATGGGACAAACTTCAATTATTGGAAGGTAAGAGTTACTGCATATCTTCAATCTCTTGGTACAGAAGTTTGGGACATTGTAGAAACAGGCTATGCTTTTCCTTCAGCTACTCCTACAGATCCAGCTGAGAAAAAGAAGTATGAAACAAATGCAAAAGCAGTCAGTACTCTGTTAGGAAGTATATCCCAAACAGAATTCATGAAGGTAATGCACTTCAAATCAGCAAAAGAGATATGGGACAAAATGGTCATGAGCTATGAAGGAGATGAACAGGTAAAACAAGCTAAACTTCAAACTTTCAGGATTCAATATGAGACTCTCAAGATGTATAATGATGAAAGTGTTGCTAATTATTTTCTTCGGGTAGATGAGATTGTTAATTGTATGAAAAATTTGGGTGAAGAAATAAAAGAGGCTATAGTAGTTCAAAAGATTCTAAGATCATTATCCCCCAAGTTTGAATCTAAAGTATCTGCAATAGAAGAAAAGGAAAATCTCCGTGTTCTCACTATGTCTCAGCTACATGGAATTCTAACTGCTTATGAAATGAGAAAGGGAGGTCCATCAGACAGAAGGGAAGCTGCTTTTAAGGCATCAAGCAAAGAAGATTACTATGAAGCAAGCCATGTTCCAGAAGAAGAGGAAGAAGAATCAAATTTTGTCAGAAATCTTCAAAGGGGTTCTGGAAGGTTCAGAGGTAAGCTACCTTTCAAATGCTTTGCTTGTGGAAGAGTAGGTCATTATGCTGCAAAATGTCCTTATAAGGATAAAGGAAAGGAACCTGCTAGATGGAACAAGAAACAATGTGCAAATAAGAAAAGTTACTACACCCATGAAGATAGTGATGGTTTATCAAACAGTGATGAAGATGAACAAGGTAATAAATATAAGTTGTTAATGGCATTTGAAGATGATGATTATGAGGATGTTGTAGATGTGAATAACCTCTATGATGAAATTACTAGACTCAAGAGATGTATAGAAGAAAAGAATGTGATCATTGATACTCTACAATTTCAAATTGATGAAAAAGAAAAACAACTTGAAAAACTAGAAGGTGAAATTGTTGGTCTCAGAAAAGAAATTGAGAAAACAAAAGCTATTAATCTTAAGTTTGTCAAAGGATCTAAAGCTTTGGATGAGATTATCAATGTGCAGCGGTCTCCTCTAAACAAGACAGGTTTGGGTTACAATGGAGAAACCTCTCAAGCATCCACCTCAAAAAGTTATCTTGATGCGGCAAGAAGAAATGAGCAGAAGAACAATGAAGATAATCAGGTAAAGCAGGGACAAAATGCAAACAGAAACTATCAGGGGCAATCCATCTTAAGGGTGAACAAAAGCTACAACCAGCCACAGGTAAAATCTTCTCAGTTTGGTTCAAGAATAGATGAAAATAGAAATTACAATCAGTTGGCAGGTAGATTCAATAACCGCAAAAGCTTCTTCAATGGACAATGCTTTTCTTGCCATAATTTTGGTCACAAAGCAGCTCAATGTGTTGCATATAAAACAATCATGACTAGGGAAGCTCAAAAACAAAGAAGTATGACAGGGATGACAAAAAGGACCTATAACAACTTTTCGGTTCTTGAAAATGAAGTCGAATGTTCTATTTGCAATAACTTTGGTCATAAAGAATCTGAATGCAGGAGCAGGTTTCAGCAGAAAAAGGAGCAAGCCTCAAGCACCAAAACATGGAGAATAAAGGAACCTCAAACAGAAAGATGTGGAATAGCATTTTATGCAGAGGGACAGGAAAATCTATGGTACATTGACAGTGGATGTTCGAAGCATATGACAGGTGATAAAGAAAAACTTGAATCTTATTATGTTCTAGAAAAAGGAAAGAAAGTCTCTTTTGGAAACGATACTCCTGCAACTATAAAAGGAAAAGGCATTGCTCAGTTAAAAGGAAAGGTCAAAGCTGGAAATGTTTTGTATGTTGATGGATTGAAGCATAATCTTCTAAGTGTCAGCCAGATGTGTGATCAAAGAACTGAGGTTTGTTTCAGATCAAATGGATGTATTGTTCGTGATCTTGATACAGGTAAAACAGTACTCAAAGGCAAAAGAACTCCAAATAATCTGTACATATTTGAAGAAGGACAACAACAATGCTATCTAAGCAAGGATGAAGAGCACTGGTTATGGCATCGAAGGTTGGGACATCTAAGCTTTTCACAAATAAGGAAAGCATGCAAATATCAGGCAGTTCGTGGTCTTCCAGATATCAAAATTCCAGACAATACCATATGCAAATCTTGTCAATTTGGAAAGCAAACCAGAACTAACTTTCCAGAGAAGGAAGGATCAGCTAGCATGCCTCTCGAGCTAGTCCATACAGATGTATGTGGTCCATTTAGGAAGAGGACACCTCGAGGAGAAGAATATCTGATATTATTCATTGATGATTTCTCCAGATTTGTTTGGTTAGGGCTCATGAAGCACAAAGATGAAGCATTCGAAAAATTCAAATCCTTCAAAGCCTTGGTTGAAAATGAATCAGGACACAAAATTAAGTGCCTCAGATCTGACAGAGGTGGGGAGTTTACCTCAAACAAATTTTTCGATTTCTGTGAAGAACATGGGATAAGAAGAGAATTCTCTACAGCTAGAACTCCTCAGCAAAATGGGGTTGTGGAAAGAATGAACAGAACAATCCAACAAATGGCTCGTGCTATGCTTGATGAATCAGGTACTCCCGCAACCTTCTGGGGTGAAGCTGCACATGCTGCGGTTATTATTCTTAACAAAACAAATGTCCGAGTAAACAGCACTCAAACACCTCATGAGCTCTGGAGTGGTGAGACTCCTTCGGTGAAGCACTTCAAAATCTTTGGGAGCAAATGTTATATTAAAAATACTGATGAGCAACTTGGAAAACTTCAACCAAGAGCAGATGAGGGCATTCTTCTTGGTTATTCTCCACATAGCAAAGCATACAAGTGCTACAATAAAAGGCTTGGCAAAATTGTTGACAGCATTGATGTAGTGGTTGATGAGAAGGGATATATTCCTAGGCAAGTTCACCATGAAGACATTGAAGAAGATGAAGGCTACCCTCAAAGACGGAATGATGAAGAAGAAGAACCTCAAGAAGAAGAAGAACCTCAGGAAGAACCAGAGGAGCAGACAAGAATAGAAGAGAAGACTCCATCCAGATATGTTCAAAAGAATCATCCGGAATCTCAGATTGTGGGGCAGAAAGAAGCAGGAGTACAAACAAGAAGGACACTTGCAGAAGCTTCAAGCTATTTGGCATTGCTCTCCTCCACTGAACCACAAAATGTGAAAGAGGCATGCAAGGATGAATGTTGGGTCAAAGCAATGGATGAAGAACTTGAGCAGATCGAAAAGAACAACACTTGGGAATTAGTTCCTAGACCAAAAGATAAAAATGTAATAGGAACAAAATGGGTCTTCAAGAATAAATTGAATGAAAATGGAGAAGTAATTAGGAACAAGGCCAGACCTGTTTGTAAAGGGTATGCACAGCAAGAAGGAATAGATTTTGAAGAGACCTTTGCTCCTGTGGCAAGACTTGAGGCTATCCGAATGTTCCTTGCTCTCTCAAGCTTTCAAAACTTCAAGGTATTTCAAATGGATGTGAAATCAGCCTTTCTGAATGGAGACTTAGAAGAAGAAGTATATATTGAGCAGCCAGATGGTTTCATTCTTGGGAATGATCCAAACCTTGTATGCAGATTGAAAAAGGCTCTCTATGGACTCAAACAAGCTCCAAGGGCTTGGTACTATCGGTTGGACAAATATCTTCACCAACAAGGCTTTTCAAAAGGATCAGCAGATAACAATCTCTATATAAAAGTTGAAAATAACAAATTGTTAATTCTTGTTGTTTATGTAGATGATATTATCTTTGGCAGCAATGAAGAGACTATGAGTCAAAACTTTGCCTCGGTTATGCAGAAAGAATTCAAAATGTCACTACTTGGAGAATTGACATATTTTCTTGGATTGCAAATTCAACAAAATGAAGGAGGTATCTTCTTGTCTCAAACCAAATACCTCAAGCAGATCTTGAAGAAGTATGGCATGGAAGAGTCAAAGCCAGTATGTACACCCATGGTTACAAGATGCAGCCTCAGTGCAAATGATGAATCAGCAGTAGTTCACCAACCCACTTATAGATCCATGATTGGGAGTTTGCTCTATTTGACAGGTACCCGACCAGATATTACACATGCAGTAGGAATTGTTGGAAGATTTCAAGCCAACCCAAAGGAAACTCATCTTCAGGCAGTCAAAAGAATCTTCAAGTATCTTCAAGGGACCCAAAACTATGGCTTATGGTATCCTAGAAATACAGATCTCACTCTTCATGCTTACACAGATGCAGATTGGGCTGGAAGTGTGGATGATAGGAAAAGCACAAGTGGTGGTGCTTTCTTCATGGGTTCCAGATTAGTATCTTGGTTCAGCAAGAAACAGAGTTCGATTGCCTTATCTACAGCTGAAGCAGAATATGTGGCTGCGGCATCTTGTTGCACACAACTTCTTTGGATGATGCAGACCTTGTAGGACTTTCAAATCACTTGCACTCCACCAGTTTCTATCTTATGTGATAATACTAGTGCAATCAGCATTTCAAAGAATCCAGTCATGCACTCAAAGACCAAGCACATACCAATCAAGTACCATTTTCTCCGGGAACAAGTGCTTGAGCAGAAGGTCAAGTTGGAGTATGTTCCTTCTAAGGAACAAGTTGCTGATATTCTCACAAAACCACTGCCCAGGGAAACTTTTGAATATCTCAGACAAAAGCTGGGAGTAGTTGATGCTTCATCCTGCTGTTGAAGCTTGTCTGTTCTACAGAAAAGTTGGTATACGCAAGTTACGAAAGGTATATACGCGTATACACGCAGATTTATGCTGGGGAAGTCGCGTGTATGGTGTACGCTTGTTGCAAAGAGTATATCCGCGTCCATACGCTGTTTTGTGCAGGATAAATCGCGTATATGGAGTTCTGAGCAGCAAGGGCAAACTCTGGTTTGAAAAGGTCTGAGATGGGTATGTCAAAATCCTTCAGACACAGTTTCAGGAGGTGCAGCAGGCACAGGTTCAGGGGGAGCAGCTTAAAAGTCTCATAAAGCATTGTTGGCATTTAGATGTTTTGGTTATTGGTTTCAGGAGAAGGAGCTCAGAAAGAAATCCTGGTTGCTGATCTAAAAGATGTTTATCAGATGCTGCTGGTGACTTTCATAAGTCTTGGTCTAGATCTGTTGTCTCTATGTCATGTATCTCTTTTGTGATATATCTTTTATGATGTCAAGGCCATGTAACGGCCTATGTTGGTTTCCCCACTATGCCTGGGATGATTGATGTAATATAATTGGTTGTTTCTGATGTGTTCCCTCTTGGTAGGGAGTATGGATGTATGTATTGAGTCTTTTGGTGATAGGAAGGTTCCTTATGGTGTAGAAGTCTTGGTTCTTGTTGAAGAACATCTTTTGCAGATCTGGCCTACAGTCAGGGGGAGCATGATTCAGCACAGTCAAGCAGAGGTATCAGCATGTACTCGGGGGGAGCATAGCCCTTTGCCCTTGATGACAAAGGGGGAGAATGATTCTAAGGATCTTGAGGTTGCCATCAAGTCCAAAGGGGGAGATTGTTGTCATTTTGGCACAGGAGTGGCGCTTTGATACAGGTATTGTCCTTGATGGAAACTCTCTTTGATGACAGATCTCCGTTCAGACTACAGAATAAAGAGAAATCTAATATACGCCGGTTAATCAAGTCCAAGTTGCGTATACACGCAGTCTACATGCATACTAAGTCGCGTATACGCAGGTTATATATATACGGAGGCGCGTATGCACGCAGATATATGAACAGAAAAGTGCGTATATGTCGGGAAGCTTCCCTTTGGTCCATGGTAGTTAGTCCTCGGTACTTGAGCCTATGTATTTGGACCAAAGTATCTCGACAGACATGTTGATCCCTAGTTTCTAAGTTGATGGTATTGGATTTCTATGGTTTGGCCCTTGGTATTGAGCAAGGCCTAAGGCTATATAAGGAGGAGAAGATCATTAGGCAAATCATCCAGTAAAGGCTTGAATATCTGAAGAAGAAAGAGATCTGGTGCAGGTTCTGGGTTGCTTGATCTAAGCTAAGGAGAGATCACTTCGGTTGATGAAAGACTAGATCTAAAGGATAGATCGGGATCTAATGATTTGAAATGCTCTATTATGATATGGTTGATTATGCGTATTTCTAGATCTGCATACTGACGCAATGTTATGTTCTGGGTCTAACTGATGTCTGGTATAGCTGCAAGTTGATAGAATTTATTTTTAGATCTGTACGCAGGTTGGCTTCGGTAAAAGCGCGTGTATACGCGGGTTTCTCTCATTGAAGTAGCGTATATATTTTGGAGCTTGATTTTTGAGTTACAGTTGGGTCTGACTGTTATTGCAGAGTTCTGTAGTCTGCTCTGTGTTCTGGTAACTGGTGATTGACAGGGTTCAGTGGTTCAGTGATTCAAAGTTTGATGATGCTAGTATTGGTTGTTTTATGCTTCAATGATCTGTTGTGAAAGTTGAATGAATTGTGGTCTACAGATTGTAATGTTGTGCTTCAGGAATATCCAGTCTGAAAATGTATGAAAGGTGGTACCTGAAAGAAAGAAGATTGTAGGTCAGCACCTACGTACTAGTATCTTAGCTAGTACAAGAGCAAAGGGGGTTGGAGCTCCCTTCCAAGGAAGTTTGGAGAACGAGAGAAGGTTGTAGCTTTCTGCAGGTTGTAGCCTGCGTACTGGTATAAGGCTGCACCAATACAAAAAGATTGTAAACTGAAGTTTCATATTAAAGAAAGATAGAGACGACTTGCAGCAGGTGGTTTTCACCCACATTGGGTTTCCACCTTATATCTTGGTGTTCATGTGTGTGGTTTCTGTGTGATCTGTTCTACTGCATCTGTTTACTCTTAATATGGTGAATAATGTCCTCATGCACTTAACTGAAGATAAACTGACCGAATTACAAGATTTCTAGTTATACGCTGTTTTCTTTATTCACAGTTGCGTGTACACGCTGGTTCACTTAACGAAAGTAGCGTATATGTTTCTGAGCATTGAAAAAGTTTTATAATTCTGATAATACTGATTCACCCCCCCCCCCTCTCAGTATTATTTCCAACAGGTCCTAGGGTGAGTTTCAATTTTATAAATCCTATCAGATAGGTTTCTAAGTAATGATGTTTTCTCATCTATTTTTTTATCGTTGTTTTTAGAATTTGAGGAGGATCCTTCCTCTTTAGCCTTCATTTTTATTTCAGCCTTTTCACCCTTGGCTTTGAGTTTAGATGAAGCTGATCTGTTAGCCTCAACTTCGATAATGTTAGCTTTCATATCCTAAAGTGTGGGAGAGATCCTTTCCCTTGGCATGTCTACAAATTCATCATCAAAGGCTTTGGAAAAACTAACCTTTGTTGCTGCAACATGAGGTTTACAATCAAGAGGCATTTTTTGGTAGAGTTTATTGAATCGTTTAATGAAGTATGCCATAGGTTCTCCATGGTTCCTCCTGAGATTTTCGAACTCAGTCAGGTATTAAACTGCATCCTTTTTTACACCCCACTAATTTTTGAATATAGTAGTTAGATCATTCCAGGATTGAATTGAATCAACCCTCAGTTGCCTAAACCATATCCTAACATTTCCCTCTAAATATTGAACAAATAAACACATATAAACATCATCATGCTCTATATTCATATTCTCTGCAAAATCTAGAAAGGCAGCTAGATGATCTTCTACAGAAAGGCTAGTTTCACTGTTAAACTTGGTTAGGTGTTTCAAATACCCATCAGGAAAATTATTTAGCTGGTTGGGAAGATGCAGAGTAGCATATCTAGCTTGGATTATAGGTGGAAAAGCCATATCTAAAGATGAAGAAGAAGATGATTCAGTAGAAGAGGTTGGCGATGATGTAGTGGAGGATGATAAGGCAGGTGGTGAAGCAGTGGGTGAAGATGGAGGTGTAAAAGTGGGAGGAGGAGAAAGAGAAATTGGGGGATGCCTAAAAGCTTTCAAAGGTGTTTTCATTACTAACTATTGAACCTCTGTTTCAACTTTCTCTTTACTTTCAAATAGTGGATTTGAATATACAGAGAAGGTTTCTTCAGGTTGGGTAGAAGTGGATGGGAATGTATAATGAGTGGGGGAGATAAAATCAGTTGGTTTTAGCCATGGTAAATGTACATCCAGTTCGTCCTGTAACTTGAGAGAATTTGAAAATATTTCAGGAAGTTTGTAAGATTCCAAAGATTGGACTAATAGAGATGACTTCAGATCAACTCCTTTAGATAAAAGTTCTAAAACCCTAGGTGTTAGATCAACCAAATATAATTGGATTGAACATAGATAAAGGGATCAGAAACTGGAATATATCTAGGTTGTACTGGTATAGAAGAAGAAGCAAAAGCTTCAAGTCTCCTTCTAAATGAGGCCTCTCTCACCAGTCTCTTAGGATCAAATAAAGGAGATATAACTTGAGAGTCAGAGTGATATCTGGCATATTTTGAAGGAGCCAGATTGGTCTAGTGGAGTCGTGAGGTGAATGATTTTTTAACCTACAATTTCTTTATTCACCTTAAATAAAACGTTTTTACTTGTTTTTCTAGGGAAAATAGTTCAATTTTCACTCCCTGGCAATGGCGCCAGTCTGATTTTGTCCTCTGATATGACTCTAGGTCAGTTAGTCATGCTAGAGCATCTAAAAAATTTTGTTGGTTTTAAATTTTATGGATGACCAATGATATGCATTATTGAAAACGAGTTCTTAAGCCTCAACAGTTACTTAGCTAGATGAAAGGGTTGTTATTTGTCTAGGTATAGTTAATTGATTTAAAGTGAATGAATAGTAGAATATGTGGCAGTATAACTTGCTAAATATTCAAACATAATATTTGATTGGTTATAAGAAAAGAATATTTGAAAACAATGTTTCTTGTAGAACAAAATATATTCAAACGAATATAGATTTATGTGGAAATTAATTGATATAGGGGAGTTTATAATAACAGATAGTATTATAAGCTAGTCCCTAGTTATTGTTGATAACTCCAGAAGGGGATTTAAGACTGACTGTTACTTAGTATGATCTTACCCGGATTTTTGTATAAAGACTTAAATATATGAAGTAATACATAATGAAATAAGCACATATGAAAACTTACTAGAAGACATAACTATAGTAGGCAAATTCAGAATCCTTTCATTAACTTTGTAAATCTCCATCTCGGTTAAAATTTTGTTCTCAAAGCTCGTCTAAGGGTTCAACCCTTAACAACTCGAAGGAGGAGTTATTTATATAAAATGTTCTACTAGATATTTTCAAAACAAAATGACAAAAATAGTACAAATTTTTAGGAATTTCAAAACTAGCAAGTTTTGGCACTATCCTTTAGGAATCTGTTGATGATGTGGTCCCCAATAAGTGTTTCCCAACTTTCCTTCAGTTTTTGATGAAAGATACTCAATAACTTAGCACAAGTGGTCCCATCGGTCTTCACTTGGTATGGGAAGATTTATCAATTTTCTGTAGACTTCATCAACTTCAGTGTATTTCTCAAAAGTCGGCTTATTTACAAAAAGATGTTTAATTTCATGCTTAATAGTCAAATCAAAATCTAAAGCTTCTAATGCTTGCTTCCCTGTAATATGCCCCTTTATACTTGCAAAGTATGATTTATTAGTGGCTATGGTATAAAGCTTCGAGCAGTATTCTTGTACACTGGTCATCCTGTCATCTAGGGCCACGAATCTTGGAAATCCTCTCTGATTGAGTAAATTAAATTTAAAATGAAACCTTTGGACAAAAGTCTTCAAGGTTTGACACTTAGCCTCAAAACAACTCATCAAGTTCTTTTTCTATAACACATTCTTGATTTCAAAGATGGTTTCTGTTTTGTCCATAATTTGAATCTGCTCCAACTCGACCATAGCTTTTGAGTTAATAACTCTAATCATGTCTGCAGCCTCACTTGTTTTATCTTTAAGAAGTTGCTTCACTTGATCAATGGCCACATGGCATCCATTTATGAGTTCCTTCTACTAAAAAATGATTTGAATGGAGGGCCATATTTCAGTTATAACCTGACTGATATCTTCCCATATGCTTTCCTTGGCTTGGGCCAAGGTCTAAGCCACAATGATTGACTCTACAACTCTTTAATTATTCTATTCAACCTACATGTCTTTTGCATTTCCTCAACATACAAACTATCATTCTTTATTTTATGAGCTTCCAGATTCTAAAATTTCTTATGAAGTCTTTCATTCTCTTGCTTCTGGTGAGTAAGCTCCTGTGAGAGTTTGTTCAAATCCTCTGTTGTCGATGTAGATTCCCCTATGGATGATGTAGATTCCAATATTGTTCAAGACACTATAATAGGGATAGTTGTGATGGGAGCTATAGCTAATTGAGTAAATTTCTCTTTTTCCTTAAGAAATTTCTCAATCTGCTCCTCCATAGTTTTAATCTGTACATTCTGCTCAATTATTAGTTTGAGCATTTCTTCCTTGTGTTTTTCATTCTCTATTATCTCCTTGGTCTAGGGGTCCTCTGTAGAAGGCAATTTCAATTGTTTTCTCAATAATGAAATGTCCATGTTCCTCTTCCTGATAATATCTTCAACATATTTGACATCAGTAGGGTCATATCCAATTTTAATTACTAAGTCCTACAATGACTTAACCTTGTTGTCTTTAGCTAAAGATGATATTTTCTCAATCTTCAATTATGACTGCACATTTGACAAACCAGTTTTAAGCTTTGACAATGCCATAGTAAGGGTCGTCACGGTTGAGAATAACATCTCACCAGACTGCCTGTGCATGTCCATTTGATCAACTGGATGTATGTGATTACTATAAAATCTAAACACAGTTTTCTTATAATTAGAAGAACCTTTAGGAAAAGTCACTTAACCCTACGAAAAGGCCATTTTCATATTTCCCTTCTCACTGTCAAATGCTACCAATAACCTGTGCTTTGATGTGGAAGTCTGCTTCCAAAACTGTGCATAAACATTAGCTTTCAAAGCTTCATTCTTCTCCTTTATTTCAAGGAAGTTAGTGAAAACATTTGACTCCTCTGTTTCACTTGCTCCTGCTGATTGAGTAATTTCTAGAAAATTGTGTGAAGTAGTAGAAGAAGAAGGAGTAATAATTATAGGTTCTTTTGTCCCTACAAAAACCTGTGAATCATCCAAATTGATGATGATAGGCTCCTTCTGGTCCTGAGTTCTAGTAGTAGTTGTAGTGCCCTTTGATTCAATCCTTGATTTATTTTGGTTGTGGATGAATTCCTTCTCTCCAATTGTTGATGATGATGATCCTTCCCTAGGCCTCTTGTCATGCTTAGTTTGAGAAGTAGGAGTCTGAAGAGTATAAGGAGGTAAAACATATTCTTCTGCTTCTTGAAGAGTATTCTCTTCCCATTGTTCTTGATTTATAAACTTCTCAATCTCTGGCCTAGGTGTATGATTATAAGGAGTGGTTTTGAGTTCCACCCTTAAGTCTAAAATAATGTTGAATGGATCATAGGACTAGGTGAAGTTGGGTTGGAAACCCATCTGTTTTAATATAACATCTGCCTCTAAACTAGCTGATTTGGTGTTATAGATGAATGATCCAACCTATACCTTTATCTTGAACTGTGATATCCTCTTCCCTGAGATGAAATGGAGCTCATCCATGTTCATCATGTGCCTGATATATTCCAAAGAGAAAATTCTCATTGGAACACATTTTGGAAACTTATATGGAGCCAACTCTTAGTCATATACTCGGATCACTGTGTAGTTCAGGTAAAGATACCAGTGTCTTGTTCTGACTTGATCACTGAGGTCCATTATCCTTTTGATTTTTGTGTTGATTCTAGGTTCACTCTAACTACTGAGGAGTTGTGCAACTAAGTGAATGAAACAATATATGAAGTCTGAAAAACTGAACTCAATTGAGTTCTTTCTAATCAATGAAGTCTAGTGAATAACTTCTTGATTCTCTTATTGATCATCCTCCTTGTCCAAAAAAATAGGAAACCTATCTCCCTGCTGAAAAATGTGTAGGAATTTACAGGGTAAGTTCCTCAGAAAGAACACCAAAAGGACACCGCTCACAACCAGATCACAGATCAATACACCAGTATTTTTGACGTGGTTAAAACCCTCAAAGAGGGAAACAGTCCACGGCCTGTGCCAACGTGGCTACTACAGGAAATTTATTAATCAAAGAATGAAAATTTACATAAGCTTCTCTCATGCACGGATTACACGAACAATGACCCTCCATGCGCTTTAAATAGAACTCATGGACCAATCGGGTGTCAAGCCACGGATCAAGTGTCGGTAATACCGAGGAGAGAGTGAACCGTCGGATCACTACATATCGTGACCGTCGGATTGTAAGTTACAAAATGTACAACGGTAAAGAAACACACTTTACCTAACTCTATACTAGACCAAGTTGAACTTAACTATTTCCTATGTGTCGGAATATCCTAACATCCCCCCTTAAGAACAACTTGGGATAGGATTGAAGGATTTACAATATGACACAATAGGAGAAGGAAGGAGGCACTAGAGCCTATCCCCCCTTAGTGACAACTTCCTGAACTCCAAGCATATATCGAAGTTTAGTGAACTTCGCCTCTGTGAGAGCCTTTGTGAAGATGTCTGCAACCTGATCATCTGTTGAACAATATTGCACTTCAAGAACATGGTCATGAATGAGCTTTCTGATGAAGTGCATGTGTAGTTCAATGTGTTTGCTGCGCTGATGCTGGACTGGATCTTTGCATAGCTGAATGGCACTTTGATTATCACACCAAAGTGTGGTTTGATACTGCTGCTCAAAGCCAAACTCTGATAGGATCTGACGAAGCCACAAGGCTTCCTTACTAGCTTCCACGGCACCACGATACTCTGCTTCTGCTGACGAAAGAGAAATGGCAGCCTGTTTCTTACAAGCCCATGTAATAGGTCCTGAACCAAGAGTGAAGACATAACCGGCAGTAGACTTCCGATCATCAGGGTCACCAGCCCAATCAGAATCAGTGAAACCAACTAATAGAGGAGTTGCTTTGGCACTGTAATGAATCCCAAACTGTACTGTACCTCGAACATAACGAAGTATTCTTTTAGCTGCTTTCCAATGACTTTCACGGGGGTTTTGCATAAAACGAGCAACAAGGCCAACAGCAAAGGAAAGGTCAGGACGAGTATGGGTTAAATACAAGAGTTTTCCTACAAGTTGACGGTATAAGGTAGCATCAACTTCAGGAGAAGTACAAGAGACTGAAAGTTTGACTCCAGACTGAAAGGGAGAAGGGGCTGGCTTACAGTCTTCCATGTGAAAATGACGAAGAATATCACAAGCATACTTAGACTGGGAAAGGGAAATACCCTCCTTGGATTGCAAGACTTGAAGACCGAGAAAATAGTGTAAGTGTCCTAAGTCTGTCATTTCAAATTTCTTTTTGAGGCTGGACTTCACATGGTTTATAAGGTTGGGATCACTACCAGTAAGAATAAGATCATCAACATAAAGAACAAGGATGATAAGAGAGTTGCCCACTTTCTTGGTGTAGACAGTATTGTCAGAATAACACCTAGAAAAGCCAGATTCTAAAAGAAAGCTATCCATTTTGGCATACCAAGCCCGAGGAGCTTGCTTGAGACCATAAAGAGATTTCTTATGTCGACATACAAGGCTGGAGTCTGTTTGGATGAAGCCAATGGGTTGTTCCATATAGATTTCTTCATGCAAGTCCCCATGCAAGAAGGCAGATTTAACATCCATCTGATGGACTTCCCATTTTAAAGAGGCAGCAAGGGAAAGAACAAGGCGGATAGAGTTCATTTTGGCAACAGGGGAGAAGGTTTCAGTGTAGTCAATGCCTTCAACCTGTGAAAAGCCCTTAGCAACAAGACGAGCTTTATGTTTATCAACTTTCCCATCTGGTCCATACTTGGTTCTGTAAACCCATTTACATCTAACAAGTTTGCGTCCCTTTGGTAGAGGAACAAGATCCCATGTATCATTTGCCAATAATGAATGATATTCTTCATTCATAGCTGCTTCCCAATGTGGATGGCCTGAAGCTTCTGCAAAAGTGTCAGGATCATGATTTACTGGAGCTTGAGCCAGTAAAGAAGAGGCTCTTTCAAACTGAGAACGTGTACGTCGCTGATCTGTAGGATCACCGGCAAGATCACCTGCTGCATCCCGAGTAGCACGGACCCATCTTGGATGTTGAGGATCCTGAGAAGGTGGGGGAGGATTGTCATCCTCACTTTCATCATCTGAAGAAGAAATGTTTTCAAAAGTAGAAGAGATAGGAAGAGGTGGCACATCCGCCGGACTAGGCTCGCAGGCCAATTTATTTTCATCAAATTTTACATCTCTTCTAATGATAACATTTTTGGACTTAAATGGAATAAGTCTATAACCTTTTACATCTTCAGAATATCCAACAAAAGTACATTTCTCACTCTTAGGTTCTAAAGCTTTATGCTTTTCATCTGGAATATGGGCCCATGCTTCACTTCCAAAAACTCGAAAGTGACTTACATCTGGTTTAATGGAACTCCAAGCTTCTTCTGGAGTGATATTCTTTAGAACCTTAGTAGGAGTGTGATTGATTATATAATTTGCACAATTAATTGCTTCGGCCCAAAAACTAAGACTAAGTCCTTTAGATTGCAGCATACAATTAGCCATTTCCTTTAAGGTGCGATTTTTCCTTTCAGCTACACCATGTTGTTGTGGAGTATATGGAACAGTATGTTGCATTTGAATTCCATTTTTGGTGCAAAAGTTGATGAATGTGTTTTTAACATATTCTCCACCATTATCAGTTCTTAGCTTAAGAATTTGATGTCCATATTGTTTTTCAACAAAGGCTTTGAAGGCCAAAAATGTGTTAAATACTTCGCTCTTGAGTTTTAAGAAGTATACCCAAGTGCGTCTGGAGAAATCATCAATGAAAGTTAAGAAATACTTGCAGCCAGAGAATGAAGCAACAAGAAGTGGACCACATAAATCACTGTGCACAAGCTGTAAAGGGGTTGAGGCGTGCCAAGAGGCACGTTTTTCAAAACTGTCCCGATGATGTTTTCCGAGTACACATCCGGAACAAACACCATCTCTGCAAGATACCATAGGAAGACCTGTCACCATATTTTCTTTACATAGATGCTGAAGGGAGCGATAGTTTAAGTGACCAAATCGCTCATGCCAAAGTTTGCTCACTTCATCATTATGAGCAACAAATACTGAGGGAAGATTTGATGACCCAAAGTTGTGAAACTTATACAACCTTGTGGAATCATCAGCAATACCAGTAGCTAGAATCTGTTTGGGATCTCTTAGATCCTTGATTACAACATCATGAGGTGAAAATTCAACAATTTTACCTTCACCTGAATGAGTTATCTGATATACAGATAGAAGGTTGCAGGATAAGGTTGGAACACATAATACATCATTAAACTGACCATTGTCTAGATGAACAGTTCCAGTCCCTACAACATTAAGAGATCTATCATCACCAACATATATATTTTTGGTGTTACAATCATTTAAAGAAGAAAACATGGCTTTGTTTTTGGCCATGTGATAAGAAGCTCCAGAATCAATGAGCCACTCATGAGAATGAGAAGAAGAAGATACATTTAATGCATAACCAGACCGAGATGATTGACAATGACATGCAGAAAGTGCCATTCCTGAAGATGAAGTTGAAGTTAAAGATTGCCCCAAATGAATGTTATGCTTCTTCATTGCTGCTTCCAAGGCTTCCATCTTTTTAAAGCATTTAGATTCTAAGTGGCCATCTCGATTACAAAAGTTACAATGTCTATCAGTCTTCTTCCATTTGTTTTTATTGGTCTTATCATTTTGCTGAAATGATCTTTCATTTTGAGGCTGAGCTTGCTTAGGACCCTTGTTTGGTTTAGGACCATTCTTTTTAGGATATGACTTCTTAGGATTCTTTGAATTTGGTTGCTGCTGGGCGGCTAACGCTTTCTTGGAAGAGTTTCCAAGATTAAGAAGACCAAGGTGTAAGAGTTTTTCTTGTTCTCTTATTAAAGAATCACAAAAAGAGTCAAAGGAAGGGGCCTTGTAGTCTTTTCCTTGACAAATGAAAGCTTCCCTTGTAGAATGGAAGGTGGAAACAAATACAGAGAAGGCTGGTCCCAACTTAGTAAGGATGGAATAAATAAGGTTACTATCTTCTTTCTTAACCTTAACACCTTCCAAGAGATATCTAAGGGTCTTGAATTTGGACAAGAAATCTTCAATGCAAGAAAAATTATTAGGATCCAATGTAAGCAACTCATTTTCAAGTTGATGGGCTCTAATTTCATTTTTAATCCCAAAGACTTTAGTGTTTTGTTCCAATGCTTCATGAGGAGTATCAAGTTCTGCAATATGGAATCTAAGATCAGGAGAAATAGACATCCCTATCAAACCACGTGCTTGATCTTGTCTATTTTCCCATTTTGCAGCCTTGTCTTCATCTTTTGGTTTCTTCTCTTGGTCTGTGGCTATTCTGTAGAGACCTTTACTTCTAAGTAAATCTTCCATGTAGGATATCCATTGGAAGTAGTTAGTGTTGTCAAGAATGACTTGGCATCGACTTTCCATTTTTTAAAAAAACTGAAGCTGAATATGCTGAAAGTAAGTGTTCCAATGGATAGATCTCGAAAAATTAGGCTGTTTTAAAAAAAACGGCTCTGAAAAAGGCTTCCGGATGAAGACGTTATGGCTTTTTGAAAAAAATTTGTTGAAGTTGCCGGCAAAGTGCGCGAATGTGCGGGAATGAAAAAATCCGCCCCCACAAAATGGAGACTTGAACCGAAGACCTCTACTCTCTTAAAATAGCTTTGAACCAATTGATCTATACAAAACATTTGAGAGAGAGGGGGGGGGCCTTGGTTTGCGTGCTTGCCTTGAGAAAGCTCTTTTTCCCTACAAAACACAAAACACAAAACCCAACATGGACATGCAAAGAAAACGAACCTTATGGCTCGAAGTTAGCTTTAGCCAAAAAACTAGATATTTTCAAAAATGAACCTTGCGGCTCAAAGTTAGCTTTGGCCGGAAACTAAATATTTTTCTCAATGTTTCTGATTTTCCGAGATCACCCTAAGGTGCAGGGAAAAGAGCATACGCATGAGAAAAATCCTTCCTTTCTGTTTCTGATTTGCCCAGATCGCACAGAGTCGCAGGGCAAAGAGCATACGCAGAAATGAAAGGTATAGATCCGGTTAAAAAAAACTAAATAAACCGAAACCGAAATAAGCAGAGAGAAAATAACAGGAAACCTTTTCGCGTGAAACGAAAGGGGTTCCTCACTGGAACAGATGCTCCGAACACAACAGAGCAGTCCTCTCGGCCCGAAAGCAGTCAGAAACAGTAGATCTAGGAAACGGCAGTCGGATGCAGTTCTACCGGCTTCAGATTTGGATCACCAACGGACACGGCCCTCAAATAGCTCCGATACCATGTAGGAATTTACAAGGTAAGTTCCTCAGAAAGAACACCAAAAGGACACCGCTCACAACCAGATCACAGATCAATACACCAGTATTTTTGACGTGGTTAAAACCCTCAAAGAGGGAAACAATCCACGGCCTGTGCCAACGTGGCTACTACAGGCAATTTATTAATCAAAGAATGAAAATTTACATAAGCTTCTCTCATGCACGGATTACACGAACAATGACCCTCCATGCTCTTTAAATAGAACTCATGGACCAATCGGGTGTCAAGCCACGGATCAAGTGTCGGTAATACCGAGGAGAGAGTGAACCGTCGGATTGTAAGTTACAAAATGTACAACGGTAAAGAAACACACTTTACCTAACTCTATACCTAACTCTATACTAGACCAAGTTGAACTTAACTATTTCCTATGTGTTGGAATATCCTAACAAAATGAACATATGAAATAGGACAAAGGAGTATTTAAACACTCCTTCGATACTCAGGTTCATCAATTTCTCATGCATGGCTTCAGCCAAAAATTGATTGTATTTATACATGAAGGTAGGCTTATTTTCTTTGGAAAAGATAGACAAGTAGCCTAGGATGGCTTCATCTACCCATTAGTCTGATTGATAGCCTAACAAGAAAGACATAAGGGAAATTATATGTTTTTCTCTTTCAAGGAACATAGATGTTGGGTAAGGAGTTTTTCTTGGGGAGCTCAACATCTTCAGGGAGAAATATCTCAAAGATTTGAGCTCTCTTAAGGAAGGTCAACTTGTGATATACGTCAATCAAGGCTACAATGGAGAAATAACTAAGGGAGTCAATTTCAGGTATCAGAAGCATTTTGTTTAGAGTTTCTACAAAAATAGTTATCAGAATGTCTCCATTCTGAGCTACAATTGTTCTCTGTAAGGGATTATATTTAAATTGGCACCAGATAACTAGGTCAGGAAAGGAATTAGTCTGGGGAAACATGTACAAGGGTGAATTGGATTCCCATGGGTTTATTTCATCCTCAGAATCAATTTAGGTCTTCTTCAGCTAGTTGGGCAATTCAAACATGTCAAATTCACTTTCAGTGTCAGCAACCTTGAAGTATTGATCAGCTAATGGGAAGAGCTTCCCCACTATTGATCTGGGTGGGAAGGCTAATGACTGTTGATCTTTGCTCGAAGCTTAACACTTTCCGAAAAGAAATTTTTGTCGCATATGACTTTGTCTTAAAAAGCATAAAACATATTTATTTACAAATATTAATCACCCTTTTTAACAAGGTAATTAATCACTAATGAAAATTAATCTAACTAGGGTGTGTTTAGACTAGCTTCCCTTAATAAACAATTTAACTAATATAAACCTAATCTAAACCAACTTTAGGCCAATTTTTAAGCATATTAGGCCTTTTATTTTTCCTAATCTATTCTAAATTCTAATTTTCAACCAAGATTAAACTGTTTGGTTGAATTTATTCTCTAGTCTAGAAAAAAATTTAAATGATATCATCAAGATTAAACAGTTTGATTCAGATCATATGAAAAGATTGTGGCATAAAGCAAGGTGCACACAGACCTTTGTTATTACAAATGGAATTTATTCATGAAGTGTCATTTAAACAAGCACACTTATTCAAATCTTTTGATTTTATTTTGATGGGGTTTTATTTCATCTCTTTTCTTATTTTCTATTTTTTCATATTTTAATTTTTTCTTTATTTTTTCATACCCTCTTTTATAAAATAACAACTAACATATCAAAAATAAAGCATGCTACAATATCGGCTCTAACTTGGGACAGCTTCCTCTTGCAGGATGAAGAGGACTTGTAGATCCATGTACCTTCTCCTCCGGCTAATGGGGTATTTTGTTGAAACAAATAGATAATCCATGTAAAATAAAACTCTCCAGTAGAATACAATGATGAATGAATGGAAACCTCTCAATATTGAATATAGTGCTTCAAGTACTTCCCATTGACAGGCAATGAGGAATACTCTCCCTCCAAATTCTACAAAATGAAAGTGTTATTATCCTTGACCTCAGCAATGCTAAAAGGTCCCAACCAAAGGTTGTCAAACATGCCATGTTTGCCTTTGTCTTCTCTCCTAACATCCCATCTCAGTACCAAATCACCTTGCCGGAAATCTCTTTCCCTAGCTTTCCTATCAAACAAGTTTTTCATTTTACTCTAATATTTCTTAAGCTTGTACTATACTTCATCTCTATCCTCATTCAATTCTATGATCTGATTTATTCTTCGAGAGAAGTCATCAGTCTCTTCATTTGACTCTTGCAAAAACTTTAAAACAGGAAAAGCTAAATTTGTGGGAAATATTACTTATTTTCCATAAACAAGCTGAAAAGGGGATTTACCTATAGATCTTTTGGGTGAAATCCTGTTGGCCCAAAGTGCATAAATAAGATGATTGTCCCAACTCCTTTTATGATCCTCCAATGCTTTCTTTATTAGTTTAACTAAACTTTTATTTGAGGACTCTTCCAGTCCATTTCCATGTGTGTAATATGGTGTATAATTGTGCAACAATATTTGATATTTATGACAGAACCCAATCATCTTAGTACCGTTGAATGCTTATGCACTGTCTGTCACTATTTTTTGGGGGCATCCAAATCTATACAATATATATTCTTCAATAAACTTGATAACAACAATATTAGTTGCATTTTTTACTGGAATGGCTTCTACCCACTTGGTAAAGTAGTTTGTAGCAGACAATATCCATCTGTGCTAACTACTTGATGGAGGATGAATTTCACCAATGAAATCCAATCCCCATTGACAGAATGGTGCTTGGACTAAGATTGGAACCAATGGAAGAGATGCTAATCTCTTCTTTCCAACAAACATTTGACACTGTGTACAGCTCCTAACCTTTGCTCCCACCTATGAAAAAAGAGTAGGCCAATAAAATCCCGCCCTTAAGATCTTGTATGTTGTGGCCCTCCAAGCATAATGACCTCCACAAATTCCTGCATGAAATTCATCAATGATCCCTTCTATCTCATTCTCTGTTAGGAAAAGTAGAAGGATATTAAGAGGATCCTTCCAGTACAAATTTGCATTCATAATACAATATTTTATAGCTTTCAATTTTAGTGTTTTACATTGATTTCTGCTATATTCAAGTGGACTCTCAAATTATCTAAGAAAGTTAACAATGTCAAAGTACCAATCTAATAACAAAAAATTTTCATTAATGTGAATCAAAATTATTTTATCTGATGCAGAAGGTTCTTGTGGATTCTCCTGTATGGGGATTTCAAAAGGTTCTTGTGGATTCTTCTTAGTTGGGCTCTCAGAAGGTTCTTGTGGATTCTCCTGTGAGGGGGTTGCAAAAGGTTCTCATTTATTATTCTCAGCTGGGATGTCTAAAACATTATTTATCCATCTTCCTCTCCTTCCATCAGTGTAAGGCTGAGTTAGAACAATTTTGACAACACTATTAGGTACATACACAATGATAGAAGAGTGGAGGAGATACACTTTAAAGGCTTTCAGAGCTTGAACTAAAGAAGAAGCTTGTTTTTCAATGATGTCATACTTTAGCTCAACATCTCTCATAACCTTGCTAAAAAAGGCAATGGGTAGGTGTTATAGACATTTTTGTGCCTTACAGCATTGAGCATGAAATGTCAATAATCCAAGGGATCCAAAGTCCCTAAATAAGTTGTTCCTACCCCTAGAGGAACAAGGTCAACCAAAGACAGCTTCTCCCAGAAGTTCTCCACCAAAAACCACTCAGAAATGGTCAAATCAAGATCAATTCAATAGCTCCACTAGCTGTCTGCGCTGAAATGCAAAGTCTGCACTGGCTAGGTGCACTGCAATGCAGGTAGAAGCACTACCAGGGTGCGCTGAGCGGGAATTGACAAATGGCAAGTTCATTCAACGAGGTGTAAAGACCCTGGAAGCTTCCAGAATCTTCCT
This sequence comes from Pinus tabuliformis, assembly GCA_031772625.1. Lineage (NCBI taxonomy): Eukaryota > Viridiplantae > Streptophyta > Pinopsida > Pinales > Pinaceae > Pinus > Pinus tabuliformis. The sequence goes on from CM062816.1 coordinate 1,865,935,736, forward strand.
CAATGACACTTGCCTCAATGAATTCGACTAGTGATGAGTAAGAGGTTCTCAACCTCCAAGTGGAAGCAAGAACTGACAGAGAGAAGCCACAAGTCAAAACATGAGCTGACTCATCCTCTCTGCTCACATCTATATATGGATCTCTCACTCAGAGGTTCAGGAGGCTGGAATTTTGTATTTGCAGAGAATTGTTGTTGGTTTGAGATTGAGATTAGTACATTGGGTGATTTATGCTTTGTTGGAGGAGAGGAAGGGATTCTTTTGCTGGGAGGTAGATGCTGGATCGGGACTCACTTGGTTGTATCTCCTCTTGAACCTTGTTTATCATATCAATAAAGCTACTTGGGTTTCTCCTATATGCTTGTATTTCAATGGTGTTTTGTTATATTTGCATATTTAGTTTATATCTGATCCTAAATTAGTTATGAATGTGAATCTATATCTTTCGTGTAGTCTTCTGCTCTTGTGATCTTGCAGGAACCGTGTGAAGCTGGACCAGTGAAAGAACAGGCAGCGGGAAGCGAACGAAAGAGAGAGAGTGATTGGATCGACAAACTAGTGGAAGACACCGGTTAGTTACATCCTTCTTTCTCTATTTGCATCTCATAAAGAAGAATACTCAGATAGCTTTCCTTGTTTGTTGCTAAGGCACTATCACCTCTTAGAGTGGGATAGGGGCATTCCAAATTGGATAATTTTCCCAACAACAAATTGGCGACTCCGCTGGGGAGAGTATCTTGTTAGTTTATTTGTGTTTCTATTGCTATTCATTTCATAAACTCAAGAGTGCCGAATCGAACTGCATTTGCTATTTACAAATGCAAAGTAGAGATCAACTACTCTAGCCCTCTCACTGGGCCTGTTTATGATCTGAGAAGCTGATCCACAAGTGCTCTAACAGCCCTTTGTGATAGATCTTAGTCCTCCTATAAATCATCCTCCTAATTGTACCTAATTGATAGCTTTTATCCGGCCAAAAACTGTAGAAAAAACTGCAAACCGTAACCCAGAACCCAGAAACAACTCTCGTTTCTGCTTCAGCACAGACTCTGTGAAGAGGTTCTGCATTTCAACGCAGGTCCCGTGAAGGCTACCTGCACTGAATGTCAAAACCTCTGTGTTGGGAGTGCGCTGATCAGTCTTTGCCTTGTGCAGTTGTGGTTCCCTGCTTCCTTTTGCTCAGTTTCATCTCTGTTTTTTGCAGCCTGTTATCAGTCAGTGTACCTATCTGAAACCCCTTTTCTTTGCCTCAATTCTGCCTCAGTTATATAAAGAAACTGTATTTGTTCTTTGTGTATTTGTTACATCATTTGCAGTTTCCCATTACAGAAGTAAACTAGTCATACTGTCGCCCCTAGATCTGGACCTGTCATAAGTGTCGTTTTGATCTTAGGAGTGAGTTTGTTTGCTGTTCACAGTTGATTTAGCTTTTACTTTTGTCTTTTGGTTTGAATTTATGCATTTCAAAGTGTCGAAACAAGTAAATCATAAAGTGTCGTAATCATCTTTTGATTTTCAAAAAGGAACTTGTTTGTGTTTTTCACTTGAAATCGAATTCAAATTTATATAACAGCTTTCTTTTTAGGCATCAATATTAAGAAAGCGAAAACAAATACATGCATATGTGCATTTGCATTTTGACAGTTTGTATGTTGATTTAGGGAAAAGTGCATTACTGTGTGCTCTATGCTCTTTGAGAAAAGATGGTGTCTTTCTTTTCCCCTTGTAGCCAGGATTTTCATTGTTGAAAAGATATAAAAGCTTGCTTATCATCTTTAGACTGCATTTAGGAATTGTATCATACATCTCGTGGTGATCCAAAAAGGCAAACTTCTAAGAAAGATCAACCTAAAATAAATTGAATGAACTTAACAACGCTTTGTAACATAACGCACAACATAGAGGTCTAGGTTAGAGACGTGTTCCGGCGTCGTAAAACCTGGTTACTGGTCGTCTCACTAATGGTTGGGTGATTCCTCCTGAGAGACGATTAGTACCAGTACGGATTGTGCTCCCATGTACCGTCGCGTATATATTGGGAGACCCCTATAGGAATATAACCTTTATCCATAGGAAGCCGTGTCGGGCGCCCTACTGATCGCAATGCACTGAACACAGCATTCAGGAAGATCGACCGCCCGTACCCTAAAAAGTATTCTACGGTTTTGCGAAAAGTTTGGCACACCCTCTACCTAGAACTCCAGAGAAATTCCTTTTGGCCTTTTTCAGACTCTATAACGGAAAAAGTCCATCCGAGCATTTGTCACTTCGGGCTCGTTAAAACATCGAAGGAGACTAGAGTCATCTTCAGCTTTTTCTCGACTCTTTAAAACTGAAAAAGCAAGTTGTGTCTAAGCGTCGTTAAAATTTATTTTAAACGGAACAATCACCCCCTTTTTCCTGCGTTGATCTTTAGGTTGAGAAAATGGAGCCCACCAACCAAGGAATTCCCCTTGGTGGAAATCCTAGTCCCTTCTCCTCTTGGGGAGATGTTGGTGCGCCCCATATGGCCACATTGTCACTTCCAGGACTGACAATTGGCCTGCCGGTCTGGCTCTTCTCAACCAATGTCGTTCAGAACACCACTATTCCTGAACAGTCGAATCAGCAATTAGACGAGTCCAGAACTTTCCACCAACCTTCTACTTCCTCTAATCCTTCCTCTCTTCCTTCCTCTTGGTCTGACGAGACTGGTAAATCTAAAAACCAAGTTCCTAAGGAGAAGAAGGAAAAGAAGAAGAAAGAGAAAAAGAAGAGGGAGCCAAAGGCAAATAAGGGAAAACAAGTGTCGTCTAATGAAAATCCACACACAGCACTGACCAGGCCTAAATCGCCATGTGTCATTTGCAAGGGAGACTACTTTCACAGAGATTGTCCCTGCATCCCTCGGATACTAAGGGACTGGTCTCCCCGTTTGCACAATCTGGTGTCGTCAACCTCTGATAGTCATGTTGAAAGTACACCATCAACTAGCGAAAGTGAAGTTCCAGGACAGAAAGGGAGGGCTAGACCTCCCTGTAGACTGTGCGAAGGCAACCATGCCCTCCACCGTTGTCCCTTCTTAGACGAGGCTAAAAGAGTCTTGGAAGATCGCCCGGTTTCACCGTTACGACTTCCTCCTGGATATCAAAAACTCTTGCCAAGTCTTTCGTTAGTTGAGAATCCAGCTGGCCCGCTCAAGTGGTCAGCTGAAGCGTCTATCATTGAGGATAAACCGACTGAATCCATCCCAGACGAAAGTCAAAAGGTCGAGGCGGCAGTTGACCCGGTCTTGCCTTCAGAGGATTTATCTTCGAATGATACAGTCATTGAAGAGGATAAGGATGACACCATCCAGATTCTTTTCATCAACACAGACTCCGACGAACACGGGGGCAATGCACCCATTCCTTTATCGCAGGAAGGAAGTTCGTCAGAGCAATATCCAGCCATCTACTCGGTCCCACCACCAAGCAACCTAGTTGTGTCCTTCGACTGGAACCAACTAGGCAGACCCCGGTTGCCAGCCAGCATACCATTCAGAATTATCGTTCAAATATACAGAATGGTAATGGCTGGCACCATCATTGACGAAGGGGCATCTGTGAGTATCCTTTCCTCTATGGCTTGGAAAGCGCTTGGTTCGCCATCGCTTTTGCCTGAGACGAGAAATCTGACAGGCTTCGATAAAGGAACCAGTCGACCTTTAGGGATCCTCCCCAATGTGCCCATAACATTGAAAGGGAAGACTGTTCAAATGAACATGATGGTCGTTCAAGGACCCTTGGATTATAACCTACTCCTTGGACGAGACTATATATATTGCATGGGAGCCATCATCTCCTCACTCTTTAGAGTAATGTGTTTTCCGCACGAAGGAAGAGTGGTCAAGCTCGTGGACCAGCTTTCATTTCCCGGATCACGCATCGCAAATAGTCATATACCATCCCTAAATGGTCTCTTCACGCAAGAAATGTCTCAACCTACGGTCCGTCCTCCCGATGAGCGCGAGTAATTCGGAAGGATATGACTGGAACCCAGGGGGCATGCATCCTGGTCTGCTTCGGGAGGAAAACTTTGGGTATAGGGTAGGTTTCCGCGGGAGAATATGACTAGTCTATACCCCGCCCATGCTGGAAGAGGGTTATTCTAGAATAAGATTCTTTTGTCAAAGTTATGTAAGCTGGGTCGGCGCCGCTTACCTTTGTTTATCTCGGTAGACATCGCCGAAGAAGTGTTTTGTTTGCTGCGCAAATGAGACAATCTTTGGATAACCTGAAAGAGGTAGGCCTTTCCTGGTAAAACAAATATTTTATCTGCAAATTGAGAGGTAACCTTGAAATCGTACTTTATACCTGGGGGCATGCAAACCTTTTGGAGTGCAAGCAAAGGGCGGCTATTTATTTTTTAAATTTTTAGGTCCTCCCTTTAAACCTGTAGGTCTAACCCTTTAAACTTGTAGGATTAGTCGTTTCCGAACTTGCATAAAGAAAGGGTTCCAGGAGCAAAGCTTTGTAAGGTGCAAGCTCCATAAAAAATGGAATCTTACATGAGACATTCTTATCATATGACTGGTATCGAGCAGTTTTAACACATAGTTCATGCTCGTTAAAAAATAAACATAAGATTGAGCAGTTTTAACACATAGTTCATGCTCGTTAAAAAATAAACATAAGATCGAGCAAGTGTTTCAATTTGCGCTTAAGCTCGTTAAAAAATGAACTACCCGGTAAATAACCACTGCGAAAGTAAATTATCAGCCGTTAAAGCCTTGGTCGTGTTTGCACCATCACCTCTACTTTTCCATTGGCCGATCATTCACCTCCATTTGATTGTTTACCCATTTTGAGGAACAGCTGCGAAGAGTGATCTCACTTAGCCATCCTCGTGACACTGCCGTGATTGGAAAATTCCAACCTTTACCTGGAATCAGCTGCTAACCCGTTTCATCACTCGTTCCTCAAAAGACGAGTCTTCTTTAAGCTCTTTTCATCTGACTCGTAAAATATGAAAAGATTGACGAGTTTTGGCCTTCCAGCTCGTTAAAGCGACCGGAAGTGCTATCCCTCCTCTAGATTTTAATCTTTTTGGACCTGAGGGATTATTGCACAAAAAGATAGAGCGCTTGTTTTGTTCGGCTCGTTAAAACTATTGAAAATCCATCCCTTCTGTATTGTTTTATACTTTTTCGGACTTAAGGGATTAGATGACGAAAAAGGAACTGTGGAGTTATCTTTACGTACCTTTTCAGACTCTCTAAAATTGAAAAGGACCGAGTTATCTTTGTCGTTAGACTCGTTAAAAGCATTAATAGCGACAAACTTGTCTTTAGACGAGAACGAGTTTCACTATCGCTAGGCTCGTTAAAACATAGCAATGGGTTTGCCCGAAGGACAAATTATAGAACAAGCATATGTTATCCTCCTCAAGCTTGACAAAAATAAAGAGGTACTGGTCAGAAATGACTGGGGAAAAATTGGGAGAAACTCAAAGAACTTTTATTGGTAGCAAGTCGCTCTTGAACATGACACTTCCACTCCGTGCCTGAGTCGAGTTGGGTTGTTTCATTCACCGGTCACATCACCATGGTCTCGCCATACCATCCACCTTTGGGGTAAATGCTACCAATCCATCACACAAGTGTCGCCGATATGTTCAAGAGAAGTCATCCAGAGAAGTCAACCGTGTCCCATCCACTAACATACATTATCCTTCATCCTTTCATGACCGCCACCCTGAACCATATATCATCAGATCGTTTTCACCTCCATCAAAATCATTTGCTCCGTTCCGTGTCACTGATGTGGGATACATTAAGGCCCTCCTTTGACGGATCGCTTCTTGTCGACGTCAGCTCATTATCCAAGAAGTTGATCTAGGAACACCCCCTTCAGTACTTTGAAGCTTGCATGCCTCAATGGCAAGTTTCTCACTTCCGGCGACAGGTATACATCAATGACCTTCGACCGAAAGATTTTGCGTGGTGTTCGATGTCAAGTCCTTTATTCACGCCACGTGAATTGTACTGCAGTACCTTGAGGGTCATTATCATTATCGGTGATTCCTCTCGCGCTTGTTAACAGTTTACATCATTGACTGGTAATCAAGCGATGTCTTTCCGTGTTCGACTTCAGAACATTTCTCACATGGATCGACTTGTACTTAGAGTGAAGATCGGACGAGATTGAAGACCCCGGATCTAGTATCATCCATCCGGGCTGCGATATATATTCAGGAAAAAATAAAGACATTGACATGTACAACATTGCAGCAGATAATCATCCTACCAAAAAGGATGATGATTTCATCAAAATCATCAGTCTACCGTCAGACGATTGTCTGTTCTATGTACAGAAAAATGAATTTATAAAGCTGAGATTGGGAATGCCCGCCTCAGCTAGATCATGAAAGCAGTATGAAAAATAATGTATTGTATTGTATCTTATTACAGGTCTCCTCCCAGCATCAGAAGAACTTCGGATCCTCCTAATAAAGCATTTCACCCGATAAACGGCCTCATACTTTAGGGGGCAACTGTTATAGAAATTTTTGTGCCTTACAGCATTGAGCATGAAATGTCAATAATCCAAGGGATCCAAAGTCCCTAAATAAGTTGTTCCTACCCCTAGAGGAACAAGGTCAACCAAAGACAGCTTCTCCCAGAAGTTCTCCACCAAAAACCACTCAGAAATGGTCAAATCAGGATCAATTCAATAGCTCCACTAGCTGTCTGCGCTGAAATGCAAAGTCTGCACTGGCTAGGTGCACTGCAACGCAGGTAGAAGCACTACCAGGGTGCGCTGAGCGGGAATTGACAAATGGCAAGTTCATTCAACGAGGTGTAAAGACCCTGGAAGCTTCCAGAATCTTCCTCAATGACACTTGCCTCAATGAATTCGACTAGTGATGAGTAAGAGGTTCTCAACCTCCAAGTGGAAGCAAGAACTGACAGAGAGAAGCCACAAGTCAAAACATGAGCTGACTCATCCTCTCTGCTCACATCTATATATGGATCTCTCACCCAGAGGTTCAGGAGGCTGGAATTTTGTATTTGCAGAGAATTGCTGTTGGTTTGAGATTGAGATTAGTACATTGGGTGATTTATGCTTTGTTGGAGGAGAGGAAGGGATTCTTTTGCTGGGAGGTAGATGCTAGATCGGGACTCACTTGGTTTTATCTCCTCTTGAACCTTGTTTATCATATCAATAAAGCTACTTGGGTTTCTCCAATATGCTTGTATTTCAATGGTGTTTTGTTATATTTGCATATTTAGTTTATATCTGATCCTAAATTAGTTATGAATGTGAATCTATATCTTTCGTGTAGTCTTCTGCTCTTGTGATCTTGCAGGAACCGTGTGAAGCTGGACCAGTGAAAGAGCAGGCAGCGGGAAGCGAACGAAAGAGAGAGAGTGATTGGATCGACAAACTAGCGGAAGACACCGGTTAGTTACATCCTTCTTTCTCTATTTGCATCTCATAAAGAAGAATACTCAGATAGCTTTCCTTGTTTGTTGCTAAGGCACTATCACCTCTTAGACTGGGATAGGGGCATTCCGAATTGGATACTTTTCCCAACAACAGTAGGTCATCTCCATTTTTGTTCCTTTGCAAAAGAACAACAACTAATGTGGTTATAGAAGCAAAAGAAAAGACACTGAAAGGTTGAGAGTAATATCGACTAGCTAAGATGGGAGCTTCTGGAATGGCCTTTTTAAGCTGATCAAATGCATACCTAGTAGGAAAAGTCCGTTTAATTTCATGATTCTTTTTCATCATATCAGTTATGCCCTTAACTATTTCAGCATAGTTAGGATAACTCTTCTTAAAAAATTAATTTTTCCAAGGAAAGGTTGAACTTCCTTCTTGTTTCTTAGCAATACGAGTGCCTAAATTGTTGAGACTCTTTTAGTGTCTATGACTACTCCTTCCTTGGAGATGATGTGGATGGGCAGTTTTCCTTCTTGAAGTGCAAATAAAGACTTCTTGGGATTAAGAGAAATCCCAAATTTCTTGCACCTGTCAAAAACCTTTCTTAAATGCTTCAAATTCCTTTCATCAAAATTGGAAAAAACAGTTAAATCATCTAAATAAATAACAACAAATTTGTTGGTCTTACCTACAAATGCAAGGTCCATAGCATGTTGAAATGTGGCTCCAGCATTAGTTAACCCAAAAGGCATCCGATTATACATGAATGTGCCCCATGGAGTTGTAAATGCAGTTTTTTCTCTATCCTCTAGACTAACCATAATCTGATTATATCCAGAGAAACCATCTAACATGGAAATTCTCTGGGCTCCTGAAACTTTCTGAAGTAATTGATCCATCTTAGGTAATGGATAATTTTCCTTTAGTGAAGATTTATTCAAATTCCTAAAATCTACACATAATCTAATTTCACCATTTTTTTTCTCACTAGAGATAGATTCGCTGCCCAATCTTAATATCTTAATGAAAGTATTATTTTAGCATCCAGTAACTTCTTTAGTTCTTTTTCAATTACAAGAAGAAGTACAAGATTAATTCTCCTCAATTTTTGTTTGAAAGGTTTTGCCTCTGGTTTTAATGGAATTTTGTGTTCAATAAGAGATGTATCATATGTTTTTAATTCATTATAAGACCATGCAAAAACATCTTTGCAAGCTTTAAGGAGGGCTAAACATTTCTCTTTAGCTTCCATTGATATGGATGTAGAAATTGCAATGTTTATGATCTCTTCAGGACTTCCAATGTTATAAATTTCAAGATTTTCATCAGGTGGCTCATAAAGTGGCTTTTGGGGACATCATTATGATTAAAGGTCTTATCAAGAGGGATTAACCCTTTTTGAACAAAATTGTTAAAGATTTGGATAATGTTATGATCAGCAATTCTAGAATCAAATTGTGGTGTTTGATTTTCGTTGTCAATTTCAAGATTATCAAGTGGTTCTTCCTCAATTTGCATGTTTGAGAATCCATCTATGACTTGAAAAAAGGATTTTAGTTGCTCGTTATCTTCAAAAATCTACTAGTACTTAACATTATCAGGAATAGATGTTCTCTACTTGACTTGAATTTGATATTGGACAAGCATCTTATCAGGGATTTTAAAGGAACTTGCAGAAACAACCAAGGAATCTGCATGTATGTTTTGATCTCTAGGAATAGTAATAATATTGAATGCTGAAAAGAAATTTTCGATTGAATGCCAAGCTAATTTCCTATAAGATCTCAATATTGGGTGCTTACTTTTACACTGATTCCTAACTTGTCTGATAATAAGTTCAGAATCACTCTATACACTTAAGTTCTACACCTTAAGACTTCTTGCTAACTCCAATCCTAGTAGAAAAGATTCATACTCTGCTACATTATTGGTTACATCAAATTCAAGTTTGTATGATTGGGTAATGTTTTCTTTATCTGGAGAAATTAATACAATTCTAGCTCCTACTCCTTCCTTTGAGCAAGAACCATCAAAGTACATTTTCCAAATATCAGTTTCAATGGTTTTAGTTTGATCAACAATATCTTCGAAAGTAAGTTGAGTATTTTGTGAATTATTTACAGATAGTTCAAAACACCCAAAGTCTTGGTCAACATCATAAATAGGATGATTCCTAGCTTGATCAGCTCTACAAACAATGTTCATAAATCTGACCTCTCTATATAGCCTGAGATGCTCACCCCCATAAACTGGAATAGTGGCATAAGACATATCCATTTGTAGGCTCCCTCCTAGTTTAGCACAGCAATATCTTGATAGTAGCATGCCAAATTTTGGAGGGATGTCAGTGACTACTATGTCTAAAACCACACTTTTGATAGGGATCTGAGCTAAGGTTACCACCAAATCTTTAATGAGTCCAAGACAAGGAACTTTCTTGGAGTCAAAAGTGTAAATATCATGGTAAGTTCTAGTGACTTCTAATTGCAACTGGTCCATGATCACTTTAGGCATTAGATTATGGGAAGCCCCATAATCTAACATACAGTTATATAGCAGGAAATCATGAATTTTCATAGTCACATAAAACGGTGGTACATTCTCATCTATCATATCAGAACTAGGACCAAAAACTACTGAGGATTTTCGTCCTGCAGGCTTATCACATCCCCTTCAGCATCCACACTAGATGACTGAATCCATTTTGAAACTTTCTTCTTATACCCTGTATTTGTTAAATTTCAGCTAGGGGAATAGGTATTTTAACTCTTTCCATTTCTCTTTCAACATTGAAGGTTGTCAAAACAATTTTATTAATTTGAATTGTTTCACCTGTTTGATTCAATGGTTGAATGATAGTTTTTTGGGTTTCAGTGGATTTTATTTGAGGTTCATTTCAATGGGACCTTTTGGAGGTCTACCAGGCCCTTCCTTAGGTCTAAGATCATATCTTCTATTTAATTCACGAATTAGAAATTCAAAGAAGGCTTGGTATTTAGAAATTTGATTATCTTCTTGATTTTGGGAAGACTGATTTGAAGGGTGAGGAACAATAGCATTATGTACATATGTAGAATCAAAATTATTCATATCTTCAGAAATAATAGGACCAATATCATCTAGTTGTTGGTCATCAATCATCATAGGAGGTTGGATCTGTTGACCAGTGTTAGGCCTCTGTAGAATTTGAGTTTGAGGGGATCTTCTAAACTGATTATGTGGTCTAACAGCGGTTTGTTGTATGGTCCTAGGCTGAGTTTCAATTTTAGAAATCCTATTAGATAGGTTTCTAAGTAATGATGTTATCTCATCTATTTTTTTATCGTCGTTTTTAGACTTTGAGGAGGATCCTTCCTCTTTAGCCTTCATTTTTCTTTTAGCCTTGGCCTTGATTTTAGATGAAGTTGATCTGTTAGCCTCAACTTCGATAGTATTAGTTTTCATATCCTAAAGTGTATGAGATATCCTTTCCTTCAGCATGACTGCAAATTCATCATCAAAGCCTTTGGAAAACCTAACCTTTGCTACAACAACAAGAGGTTTACAATCAGGAGGAATTTTGTAGTAGAGTTTATTGAATCGTTTAATGAAGTCTGCCATAGGTTCTCCATGGTTCCTCTTGACCTCTTCGAACTCAGTAAGGTAGTATACTGCATCTTTTTTGATACCCCACTAATATTTTAATATAGTAGTTAAATCATTCCAGGATTGAATTGAATCAGCCCTTAGTTGCCTAAACCATATCCTAACATTTCCCTCTAAAGACTGAACAAGTAAACGCATATAAACAAAATCTAGAAATTCATATTATCTACAAAATCTAGAAATGCAGCTAGATGATCTTCTGCTAAAAGGCCAGTTTCACGTTAAACCTAAGTAGGTGTTTCAAATACCGATGAGGAAAATTGTTTCGCTGGTTGGGAAGATGCAGGGCAGCACATCTATCTTGGATTATAGGTCAAAAAGCCATATCTAAAGATGAAGAAGAAGATGATTCAGTAGAAGAGGTTGGAGATGATGTAGTGGAGGATGATGAGGTAGGTGGTGAAGCAGTGGGTGAAGATGGAGGTGTAAAAGTGGGAGGAGGAGAATGAGAAAGTGGAGGAGGCCTAAAATCTTTCAAAGGTGTTTTTATTACTAACTTCTAAACCTATGTTTCAACCTGCTCTTTACTTTCAAATAGTGGATTTGAATATATAGATAAGGTTTCTTCAAGTTGGGCAGAAGTGGATGGGAATCTATAATGAGTGGGGGAGATCAAATTAATTTGTTTTAGCTCTGCTAAATGAACATCTAGTTCTTCCTCTAACTTGAGAGAATCTGAAAATATTTCAGGAAGTTTCTAAGATTCCAAAGATTGGACTAAGAGAGATGACTACAGATCAACTCCTTTAGATCAAAGTTTTAAAACCCTAGGTGTTAGATCAGCAAAATCTAATTGGATGCAACGGAGCTAAAGGGATAAGAAACTAGAATATCTTCAGGTTTTAATGGTACAGAAGGAGAACCAGAAGCTTCAAGTCTCCTTCTAAACGAGGCCACTCTCACTAGTCTCTTAGGATCAGATAAAGGAGATATAACTTGAGAGTCAAAGTGAGATCTGGTATGTTTTGAAGCAGCCAACTTGGTCTAGTGGAGTCTCGAGGTGAATGATTTTTTAACCTAAAATTTCTTTATTCACCTTAAATTAAAAGTTTTTAATTGTTGTCCCAGGGAAAATAGCTCAAGTTTCACTCCCCGACAATGACGCCAGTCTGATGTTGTCCTCTGAGATGACTCTAGGTTAGTTAGTCATGCTAGAGCAACTAAAATATTTTGTTGGTTTTAAATTTTATGGATGACCAATGATATACATTATTGAAAACAAGTTCTTAAGCCTCAATAGTTACTCAACTAGATGAAAGGGTTGTTATTTGTCTAGCTATATTTAATTGATTTAAAGTGAATGAAAAGTAGAATATGTGGCGGTATAACTTCCTAAATATTCAAACATAATATATGATTGGTTATAAGCAAATAATATAGGAAAGCAATGTTTCCTGTAGAACACAATATATTCAAATGAATAGAGATTTATGTGGCAATTAATTGAAATAGGGGAGTTTATAATAACAGATAGTATTATAAGCTAGCCCTAGTTATTGTTGATAACTCCATAGGGGATTTAACACTGACTGATACTCAGTATGATCTTACCCAGATCTTTGCATAAAGACTTAAATATATGAAGCAATACATAATGAAATAAGCACATATGAAAACTTACTAGAAGGCAGAACTATAGTAGGCAAATTCAGAATCCTTTCATTAACTTTGTAAATCTCCAACTCAGTTACAATTTTGTTCTCAAAGCTCATCCAAGGGTTCAACCCTTAATAACTCGAAGGAGGAGTTATTTATACAAAAATTTCTACTAGATATTTTCAAAACAAAATTACAAAAATAGTACAAAATTGTAGGAATTTCAAAACTACTAAGTGTTGGCACTATCCTTTAGGAATCTGTTGATGATGTGGCCCCCAAAATTTGTTGCCCAGCTATCCTTCTGTTGTTGATGAAATTTACTCAATAACTTCACACAAGTGATTCCATCGGTCTTCACTTGGTATGGCAAGATTTACCAATTTTCTGTAGACTTCATCAACTTCGGTGTATTTCTCAAAAGTGGGCTTATTTACAAAAAATATGTTTAATTTCATGCTTAATAGTCAAATCAAAATCTAAAGCTTCTAATGCTTGCTTCCCTGTAATATGCCCCTTTATACCTACAAAGTTTGATTTATCAGTGGTTATGGTGTAAAGCTTTTGGCTTATCCTTCTAGACTGATTATCCTGTCATTTAGGGCCACTAATCCTGGCAATCCTCTTTGATTCAGTAAATTAAATTTAAAATGAAACCTTTGGAGAAAATTCTTCAAGGTTTGACACTAAGTCTATAACTGAATCATCAAGTTCTTTTTCTACAACACCTTCTTGATTTTCAAGATGGTTTTTATTATGTCTATAATTTGAATTTGTTCCAACTCGGCCCTAGTTTTTGAGTTAAGAACTTTGATCATGTTTGCAGCCTCACTTGGTTTATCTTTAAGAAGCTTTTGTTTATGAGTTCCTCCTGCTAAAAAATGATCTGAATAGAGGGCCATATTTCAGTTATAGCCTGACTGATATTTGCCATATTCTTTCCTTGGCTTGGGCCAAGGTCTGAGCCATAAATCACTGACTCTATAACTCTTTAATTCTTCTATTCAACCAATGTGTTTTCTGCATCTCCTCAACATACTAAATATCATTCTTTATTTTATAAGCTTCCATATTCTGAAATTTCTTATGAAGTCTTTCATTCTCTTGCTTCTGGTGAGTAAGCTCTTGTGAGAGTTTGTTCAAATCCTCTGTTGTCGATGTAGATTCCCTTGCAGCTGATGTAGATTCACCTGATGTTCTTAACACTATAATAGGGATAGTTGTGATGGGAGCTATAGCTAGTTGAGTAAATTTCTCTTTCTCCTTAACCAATTTCTCAATCTTCTCCTCCATATTTTTAATCTATACATTCTGATCAATTATTAGTTTAAGCATTTCTTCCTTGTGTTGCTCATTCTATGGTATCTCCTTGGTCTGGGGGTCCTCTATAGAAGGAAGTTTCAATTGTTTTCTCAATAATGCAATATATGTGTTCTTCTTCCTGATAATATCTTCAACAGCTTTGACATTAGTAGGGTCATATCAAATTTTAATTACTATGTCCTCCAATGACTTATCCAATGTTGTCTTTAGCTAAAATGATATTTTCTCAATCTTCAACTGTGACTGCACATTTGACAGAGCAGTTTTAAGCTTTGACAATGCCATATTAGAAGTGTTGGTCATGGTTGAGAACAACATCTCACCAGACTACCTATGCATGTCCATTTGATCAATTTGATGTATCTGATTAGCATAAAATGTAAACACGGTTTCTTATCATCCGAAGAAACTTTAGGAAAATGCACTTGAGCCTGCAGAAAGGCCATTTTCATCCTTCCCTTCTCACTATCAAATGTTGTCAATAACCTGTGCTGTGATGTGGAAGTCTACTTCCAAAACTGTGCATAAACATTAGCTTTCAAAGATTCATTCTTCTGCTTGATTTCAAGGAAGTTAGTGAAAACATTTGACTCCTCTATTTCACTTTCTCCTGCTAATTGAGTAATTTCTAGAAAATTCTGTGAAGTAGATGAAGAAGAAGGAGTAGTAATCATAGGTTCTTTTGTCCCTACAGAAACCTATGAATCATCCAAATTGATGATGATAGGCTCCTTCTAACCCTTAGTTGTAGTAGTAGTTGTAGTGCCCTTTGATTCAATCATTGATTTCTTCTGGTAGTGGATGAATTCCTTCTCTCCAGTTGTTGATGATGATGATCCTTCCCTAGGCCTCTTGTCATGCTTAGTTTCAGAAGTAGGAGTCTAAAGAGTAGAAGGAGGTAAAACTTGTTCTTCTGCTTCTTGAAGAGTATTCTCTTCCCATTGTTCCTGATTTTTAAACTTCTCAATCTATGGCCTAGGTGTATGATTTTAAGAAGTGGTTTTGAGTTCCACCCTTAAGTCTGAAATAATGCTAAATGGATCATAGGACCAAGTGAAGCTGGGTTGGAAACCCATCTGTTTTAATATAGAATCTGCCTCTAAACTAGCTGACCTGGTGTTACAAATGAATGATCCAGCCTATGCCTTTATCTTGAACTATGATCTCCCCTTCCCTGAGATGAAATGGATCTATTCCATGTTCATCATATGCTTGATATATTCTAGAGAGAAACTTCTCATTGGAAAATATTTTGGCAACTTATATGGATCCAACTCACAACCATATACTTGGATATCTGTGTAGTTCTGGTAAAGATACCAGTCTCCTGTTCTGACTTCATCACTGAGGTGCAGGATCCTTTTTATTTTTATCTAATTCTAGGTTCACTCTGACTATTGAGGAGTTGTGTAACTAGGTGAACGAAATAGTCTATGAAGTCTGAAAAACTGAACTCAGTTGAGTTCTTTCTAATCAATTAAATCTAGTGAATAACTGCTTGATTCTCTTGTTGGTCATATTCCTTGTGCAATACAATAGGCAACATGTCTCCCTACTGACAAATAAACATATGAAATAGGACAGATGAGTATTTAAACACTCCTTCAATAGTCAGTTTCATCAATTTCTCATGCATGGCTTTAGCCAAAAATTGACTGTAGTTAAACATGAAGGCATTCTTATTTTCTTTGGAAAAGATAGACAGATAGCCTATGAGGGCTTCATCTACCCATTGGTCTTATTGATATCCTAACAAGAAGTACATAAGGGAAATTATATGTTTGGCTCTTTGAGGGAAGATAGATGCTAGGTAAGGAGGATTCTTCTTGGGGAGTTCAAGATCTTCAAGGAGAAAGATATCAAAGATTTGAACTCTCTGAGGGAAGGTCAACTTGTGATATAGGTCAATTAAGGCTGCAGTGGAGAAATAGCTAAGGGATTCACTGTTAGGTATCAGAAGCATTTTTTTTATGGTTTCTGTAGAAATAGTTATCAGAATGTCTCCATTTTGAGCTACAACTGCTCTCTGTAAGGGATTATATTTGGATTGGAAACAGATAACTAGGTCAGGAAATGAATAAGCCTATGGAAACATTTACTAGAGTAAATTGGATTCCCACAGGTTTATTTCATGCTCAAAATCAAAGTAAGTCTGCTTCAGCCAGTTGTGTAATTCAAACATGTCAAATTCACTTTCAGTGTCTGCAACCTTGAAGTATTGATCGGCTAATGGGATATGGTCCAAGTCCAAGGCATCAGAGGCCTTTGGGGTTTCCTGAGTTGTAGAGGGGCTGGAAGAGGGCTTGTCTTTTTTCTTGGGGGCCATGATATAACAGAGTTGTAATGTTGAATGACAGAAAGGTGTAGAGGTAGCTAAGAGGATACTTCCAGTTACAGGCTTGACTTAACAGAGAATTTGCAGAAAAGAACAGTGAATAGAAATAGTGAAAGAACAGTAGAAGAAAGGCAGATGTAATGGGGGAGATGAATATTTATAAGGAATTTAGGACGATCGTTACATTAGAGGTTGTTGCTGATTGGATAATCAGAAAATTAATGCATTAACGGGAAGGAAGAGCAGCAATGGGAAGGCATTAATAGTGGCAATGGATATACGGGAACGGTTAGGAGATATCAGGTGAGGGCACGTGGCATGGAGTGATTGGAGGAGGATGGCGTGGGAGGAGTGACCATTGGCACGATATCGGGAAGCGCAGGAGTGTGGATGGTGGATTTCAGAGGGGGGGTAGTGGTAAGTGGTTTGGAGCAAGGGGGGTGCGAAGTGTTGAGGGAGCGACACGTAGGCGAGGGGCCCACATGGGCAAAACCATTTTTCGTAGCCCCCCTCGTCATTATCTTGTTTCGTGGTGAGGGGGTGCGAAGAGCTTCCCTGCGTTGATCTGGGCGAGAAGGCTAATGACCGTTGATCTTTGCCTGAAGCTTAACACTTTCCAACAAGAAATTTTTGTTGCATATGACTTTGGCTTAAAAATCATAAAACATATTTATTTACAAATATTAATCACCCTTTTTAATGAGGTAATTAATCACTAATGAAAATTAATCTAACTAGGGCATGTTTAGACTAGCTTCCCTTAATAAACAATTTAACTAATCTAAACCTAATCTAAACCAACTTTAGGCCAATTTTTAAGCATATTAGGCCTCTTATTTGTCCTAATCTATTCTAAATTCTAATTTTCAACCAATAATAAATTGTTTGTTTGAATTTATTCTCTGGTGTAGAACAAAAATTTAAATGATCTGATCAAGATTAAACATTTTGATTCAGATCAGAAGAAACGTTTGTGGCATAAAAAAGCACACTTATTCATATCTTTTGATTTTCTTTTGATGGGGTTTTATTTCATCTCTTTTTTTGTTTTCTATTTTTTCATATTTTCATTTTTTCTTTCTTTTTTCATACCCTCTTTTATAAAATAACAAATAACTTATCAAAAATAAAGCATGTTACAACAATACCTTCAATGTACTCGTTAAAACATCAAACAATAATGGACTTGTCGTTCATGACGGGACCGAACCACTCCTTCTCTGGGTTCATTAAATATTCTCATAAGGATTCATCTTAAGGATGAACTTACAGATCAAGCATATGTTATCCTCCTCAAGCTTGTTAAAAAATAAATAGGTACTCACCAGTATGGTTGGGGAAACTGGAAAAAAAAGGTACTCCATTTTGTTAATGGAAACGAGTCACACTTGAACTCAACACTCTTCCACTTCATCTTCGTAGCTGTTGGGTTGGGAAATATGCTTGTCTTTTGGTTTATCATATCATTTCAAAACCTCCTGTTTTTCTTTTGGGTCAATGTTGTCAACTCCATTTAGTGTCACCACTATGTTCAAGAGAATTCATTCAATTAATATCTACTACAATACTCTTAAGCCTTAATTCCATGTCTTCCTTCCCTCATCCATTCCTGTATCAGCATCATTTTGATCCTTCTATCTCAAATCATCATACCTATTTCATGTCATTGATGGTGGATACATCAAGGCCCTCCTACGAAGCGTCACTTCCTTTTGACATCAACTCATTATCCAGGAAGTTGACTTACAAACACCCCTTGGTACCATGGTTCTTGCATACATCAATGGTGGGTTTCCTCACTCTCAGCAATAGGTTCTGTGTGGTTTTCAACATAAACTCATTTATTCACACCATATGGATTGTACTATAGTATATTGAGAGGCATTAACATCATCGGTGGTTCCTCTCACATCTGTTAATGACTTACATCATTGGCTGGTAATCAGATGGTGTCTACCATTTTCGACTTCATCTCATTGATTCACATGGGTAGACTCGTACATTGATTGGTCATGTGAACAAAATAGAAGACCTCAAATGTGGTTTCATCCATCTAGGTTGCAATTTCAGGAGTAATACAAGATCATAATGTATGATTGCTATGATCATGGAAGCATTCATCTAGTTACAAGTCCACCATTAGTCATCTTTGGACGTGTCTTTTGGTCATTGTACATGTAATGTTAGCTTATGTGTTGAGTATGGGTATGCCTCCCTCGGAAAATATTTCATTATGTAAATGTACTGTGACAGATGATGATCTCATCGATTTTTCTTGATCTCAACTTGTCACAAGGTAGAGCACTTCAGTCATCAGCTTTCATTTTTGACTTTGCGCTTTAAGGGGGAATATTTTATAGCCCATTTTGTCACATCTGGTCATAATGCCTTCAACTAGATCAATCAACATCCTTTGACCCCTTTTCATCATCCTTACACAAATCCCTAATCATGACTCATTCTAATCCCTCAGTTTCTACCAAAAAACACCTTGTCTAAGTCATTTTAAGGACCAACGCACCCAGGCCCGTTACTAGCCAGCATTGAATACCAGGTTTCCCTACTCTGCACCTACACAAATCACGAGCAAGTTTCTCAGTGTTGGGGGTGCGTTGATTCTAGAAATGCGAGAAAACAAAAAGGATTCTCGAAGCTTCCTCTTCTAGAAGCTTCCAGGATATGCTTTAACCATTTACCTCAGATAAAAATTATGAATCCTATCCTATTGTACCTTGGAGTTTTCATCCCTTATCCCTTGAGATCATCCTCCCATCAAGAATGGATATCAAGCCCATATTAGTAAAAGGATAAAAAATCATGAACTACCTCCTTCACCTATATATTTATTGCCATCCATAGGCAAGGGGTTGGCTTTTGGAGAGTGATTCTACCCTTATGTTGCTGATGTGAGAGATATATTTATATGCATTAGGGTGATTAGAGGTGCACTTTGTGACAAAGAAAGGACATGTCAACTTGGAGGACCTCTTCTACAAGATCAACACCTATTTTTGGTTGCAAATCACTCAATTTCTATTAATGAAAAGGGTTATTTGTTTTCCTATAAATGATGTTATGGTTTCATGTATTTCAATACCATGTTGATCTATTGAATAAAGTGATTTGATGATGCTACATAGATTTCATAGATCATTGGTTTGTGCTGTCTTACTATGCGGGTTCTACTTATAGTGATTGGAGATATGATTAGAGCATACAAGCCATGGAAGGAGTGAAGCATATGACAGATTCCAAGTAGCCTTCATCCTATTATTTATTTACTTCAAGGAAAACATTAGTCTCCTTGTCTTTCTGTTGTTTTAGGTCATTCCACTAGGACTAGCGAAGATACTTCTATCCACAGTCGTAGATTCTGTATATCAATGACATATCCATTGCAACTCGTAAATCCTTCATGGACAAAATTAAATAATGGTGGAGTGAATAAAAAAAGTGAATGAATACATGTGTCTAGATAGAGAGTGGCACAATAAACCATATGTATGGTTTTCATTCCATCTTTCAGACTAGGCACTCCCTCATTATTGAAGAGTACTCTTTCTAATTCAACTGTTAAACAAGCAATGGAAACTCCAAGGAAAAATATCAACAAAACCAGGACGAAAGTATCATTTTTTTTAAATCTCTCTAGCCTTGCCTCATCCTGCTCTTGTCTTTCAATCTTCCAGTAGTTTTTCATAAAAGTCTTCATGTTTACACTAGTTGTTGGAGTTGATTATCCCTTTCATACTTTCATCCTACAAAGCCTTCAAGGTCTACCCTCTAAACCACATTGTCTTACAATATCTTTGTTGCAAAGGAAGCTTTTGTTTAGAAATTTACAATCCAACAACAAGATTTTCTTTCAAAACATAGGCTACTCTACAACTAACCTAAAAGAAAAACCCACTTACCATTCATCATTTTTCCAACAATGGACTACTCTACAACTGGCCTAGATACAAAAACATACATACCATCAATCATTTTATTTTAATTATAGACTACTCTAGAACTGAACTAAAAGCATTAACCAACATACCATTCATCAATTTCAGTGCGTGGGATCAAGATAAAACTCCACATAGGATTTCTCTACCAAGCTATAGTTCAAGTAATGAGAAATCCCACTCTCACTAAATTGTAGATGGCTCAAACCTTATATGGGCCAGTTATATTATTATGTATAAAGAAGCCATAAGAAAATAATATTTGCTTAAGAAAAAAATTTGAATCTTAGTTTAGACTGTTAAAAAATAATGCAACGTTGCATATATCCTACTCCTTTATTCCCAATCTTACCAGAAAATAATAAAGCAAATCCAATCAGTACCCTATTTCACATTCATTGGTGTCAAATATATGTTCTAAATATTTGTCCCACCCTATTCTCCACTGTACAGGAAGCAAGAAAATGTTGATTCAATAAATACAATGTTGATTCAAAATTGAGGTTACCTATTTTGGTTTCAAATATGAGGTTACAAGTCTCAAACCCTAGGGTGATTTTTGTAACCTTTAGATGGAAAAACTCTTAGAGCATTTGAATATTATGAGAGTGAGCAATCAAACATGAATTCTAGTTCATTACAACTATATTCCAATACTGAAGATATGAACATATGAGTAGCGAAAAGGAGAACAAGCACATAGAAGGAGGAAAAAAAAAAACTAGTAACACATGAATCTTTGAAACCTTTCAAACTTTTATAGAGAGAAAACTATATTTATATTTAAAAGCCTACAAAACACACAAAGTTTTTCTTAAAGTGTTCTAAAGCCCTTGTATTTATTTTTCATACATTAAATATCAAAATGTACAAAACTTTAAGATCCATAATATCCAGGAAAGAAACCATAAAATATTACAATATTTTTATGATATAATTTACTAAAAAAATTATATCCCTATTGAAAAAAAACCCTAGGGTTTTATACTCTGAGTTCCCTTGTTGAATTTCCAATGACCTCTGGTGCCTCTGCAAGGATTCTTATCTTGTCATGTTTTTTTATTTCACTTGTGACTCTTTTTCTTTTCTTCTGTGGGGCCTTATCAGCTTTTGGAGCTTGTGGCACCGATTTTGCTAACAGCCCCTCCTTATATCTAACATGTACGACTTCCTTTTCATCTTCAATGATAATAGGATCCTTAAGATTGGGATTCAATTTAACTTTGAACCCTAGCCTTAGATTTTTTGTGGGTCTAGTTCTTAGCCTCCTTGTATAATCTATTCTAGGGTCATGTTCTATAGGATCTTCACCCTTCTTTTGGCCTTCCTCCATGGACTCATCTTCCTTAGTCTCCTAGACTTCTGACTAGTTTCATCTAGTCCTTATTATATAAACCCTAGGGGATTTTCTCCTATTAGGGTTTTTTGTTCTTTTTCCAACTTGTTGACTGCTCTCGGCCTATATAGAAACAATTTTCTTCTTCTTATGCCTTTTGGAAGAGGGGTGTCCCAATGTCCTCCTCCTCGATTTTTGTGCTTTCTTGTTCATTTCATGGATGTATAGAATATTGATCAAACCATGGTGGTATACATCATGTGAGTACCAGACCCTCCTTTTCCTTGCAGAGGCCACCATATTAATCAAACTTTGATGAAGGTAAAAAGGCAAGTTCATCCTGTTAAAACCAACCGAATGTACAAGAAAACACATATGGTATAAGAAAATTTTGGAGAAACGGCCATCACATGTCAGATAAAGTTGAATCGTCCTCATAGGCTCAACCCATTCCGACTTTAAAATATTGATGTTCACCCCAACGCTCCAGCAAGGATTATAGTTGTCGTCCTTCAAGAAATAATTGAGATTTACTCCTTGCACCATTTATCTCTTAAACCATGTTTCCTCCCAGTTGGTGTTTTCATTGCCTCAACGGAGCTTTCTTCTGTTACTTGAAATAGCAGCCCCTGATCCCTAGCACTTGTTTTGCCAAACAAGTCAATGAAATCATAGGTGATATTAAGATCATACCCGATGAAGAGGTCAAAAATAGGCTCCCATCCCACTTCTCTGAAAATTGCCAACATGTCAACCCCATACACCTAGAAGAGTGTTTCTCCATCTAGCTCATACCATTTGAGGTTCCCACATTTTCCCATATGTCCATCTAGCAATAGGTTCTGAGAATTGACCAACTGAACTATTTCCCCGATGCTGCAAACTAGCCCTTGCATGCTCCATCGCCTCAGAAATGGTTACCAACACCTCAAAAATGGTTGCCACCACCTCAAAAATGGTTACCCCTCCTTATCAGATTTATCAAACACTTGCTTTTCATGCACTTGGTTGCCACTTTATACAATTTCTTTTCATAAAACATTAATATATAATTTACCAAAGTTATAATGTTTAGTCTATTAAACATTACTTTATCTCCCTCTATACATTCATGATAAAGGGTTTTTTTGTAATGTTTCACAACTAAATCCGCACCAATTTTTTCAATTTCATCAGTTTCCAGCAATGCTATAGGCACTGGAAAAACATTTTTCAAAAATTAAAAAAAAAAAAAAAAAAAAAAAAAAAAAAAAAAAAACTCATTTTGCAGTGCTTTTTCTCTTCAAATCTTCTTCATGTTGCATTTGCATTATATTCTTTCCACAACTAGTCACACGCGCCGGGGGTCACAAGCCTCCCCCCTCCCCCTTGTTTGTTGCGTTGGGTGCAGTAAGGGGGGCCTCACCCCCCTATCAAGGGGTTTGCAAGGGGGTGGTAGCCCCCCTACACAGGGTCCAGGGTAGCACCCCAAGAATTTATTTTGGACCCTATATTAGGTGGGAGGACCTACCTATGGTTTTGTGCATGGATTTCGCACATGGTTTTGGGCATGATGGTTTTCTACCCATGGTATTTTGTAGATCTAGTCAAGGGAACTATGGTTATGTTCTAATATAGGGTTATTAGATTTGGGTTTATGGATGCTTCGACATGTATATATATGTATTGTAACATTGAAAGGAATATAATGAAAAATCAATCTAGTAGTCGCAGTTTTGGGATCTAGGGAAAAATATCTGTATATTTGTTTTGTTTTTCTCACCATTGTATATTTTATGTTTTTAAGAATTCATTTGCAGCTAATTTCTATACAGGGTTAAAACCTACATTTGGTATTAGAGTTGTTTCGGCTTCAAGGGGAAGCCTTTTCTCCTGAGGGGTTTTGCTTGGGCCTGTGGTAGACCCTATTCAGTGGGAGATCTGTGGGATTGATGCTTGCAATGAAAGAAGATGGCGAGTAGTGGAAAGACAGAGATCAAGAAAATTTAATAGTCAAAATTTTCAGTTGTGGAAACTCAGGATGGAGGATCTCCTGGTAGATAAAGATCAGTGGACCACGGTAGATTTGGGTACTAAACCAACGACAATGTCAGATGAACACTGGATGAAGTTGGATCGAAAAAAAAAGAGCACAATACGGCTATGTATCTTAGATTCATTATTGTTAAATGTATCATGGGAAGCTACGGTGAAGGCTTTGTGGGACAAGTTAGGGACTTTGTACCAATCTAAGTCTCTGGTGAACAAATTGTTCCTACGGAAAAAGTTGTATAACCTAAGGATGAAGGATGGAGACTCGATGGCAAAACATCTGAATGCCTTTAATATTGTGGTAAGCCAGTTGTTATCTATTCATATTAAGATTTAAGATGAAGATAAGTGCATCAGTTTGTTGTGTTCTCTACCAAACTCGTGGGATAGTCTGGTTGTTGCAATAGGTAGCAATACAACTACCTTGAATTTTGATGAAATAGTCTCATCCTTGTTGTTGGAGGAGATGAGACAGAAAAATATGGAGGGACAGAATGGAGATTCCTTGTCTGTATGAGGACGGTCCTAGAATAGAAAAAAAAAAATTAATTCCTCGAGTGGGAGATCTAAATCTAGAGGAAGATCTAAATCTCCAAGAAAACCTGTAAAGGTGTGCTGGAAATGTGGAAAGGAAGGGCACTTCAAAAAGGATTATAGATCTAAAGCTATGAGAAAGGAAAGGGATCTGATGATGCTCCTTCTACAGAGGCGGAAACAACCACAGATGAAGGTGGGGATGTGTACTTGGCTTCTTATTTAAGTACACATGTATATCACAAGGCATGGTTTATTGACTTAGGTGCATCATTTCAGTTCACTCCCAGGTGGAAGGATTAGAACACTTCCAGGTGTTTTTCATATTCCTTCATTGGCCATAAATATGGTTTTTGTAAGCAATATGGATGATGCAGGTGTAAAAACAGTGTTCAAGAAAGATATCTATATGATGATTCAAGGAGCAATGGTATTGATGCAAGGAGTTTGGATTGGAACTCTATAAAAGCTCCTGGGTAGCACTGCTATTAATGGGTGCAACAGTTTTGTGGTTCTTGAAAGTGGAGCAGAAAACCTTGTGGTCTCTGGAGAAAATACCATGTTATGGCATCAAAGGCTTGGAAATATTGGAGAGAAGAGCCTTCAAATACTTCATGGTAATGGTATTGTAGAAGGTATGTCTAACTTCTTTCTAGATTTCAATTTGTGTGAACATTGTGTATATGGGAAGTAGAATTAGGTGAGTTTCCCCTTTGGTGCTTAGAGGGCAAAAGGGATATTAGATCTTGTGAACAATGATGTGTTTGGACCTGTGTCGATTCCATCACTAGGTAATTATGTGTACTATGTATCATTTATAGATCGGC
Organism: Pinus tabuliformis; assembly: GCA_031772625.1. Classification (NCBI taxonomy): domain Eukaryota; kingdom Viridiplantae; phylum Streptophyta; class Pinopsida; order Pinales; family Pinaceae; genus Pinus; species Pinus tabuliformis. The sequence goes on from CM062816.1 coordinate 1,865,960,722, forward strand.
TCACAAGGAATATATAGATATATTTCCTCAGGAAGAAATCTGAAGTCTTTGACAAGTTTAAAGCCTTTAAGGCTTTGATGGAAAACCAAACAAATAAGAAGATAAAGGTGTTGAGGATAGATAATGGTGGAAAGTTCTGCAAGAAGGAATTTGAAGGGTTTTGTAAGAAGTGTGGTATAGAATGGAAGAAGAATACTTCATACACACCTCAGTAAAACGGAGTTGCAGAAAGAATGAACAGGACGTTGATGGAAAAGGCAAGAAGCATGCTCAGTGGTACTGAGTTAGGACATGAATTATGAGTAGAGGCGGTGGATTGCATGTTACCTGGTTAATAGATCACCTTCATCAACATTGGAGGAAAAGTCTCCACATAAGGTATGGACTGATAAGAAACCCTCTCTTTCACATCTATGGGTATTTGGTTGTGATGCATATGTACATGTTCCAAAGGAGAAAAGAACCAAGTTAGATAGTAAATATGAAAGGTGCATCTTTATTGGGTATAAAGATGGTTTAAAAAGTTATAATCTTTCAAACCCAGAAACAAGGAAGGTTGTGTACAACCGAGATTTGGTGTTTAGAGAGGTGAAAGATGTTATTAAACATGAAGTCCTACCAAAGGAACCTGAAAAGATAGAGTTTGAGCTAAAGGAGGAAGAATCAGACTCTACAGCAGAACAAGAATCAGAAGATGAAGAGCCACAAACTCCAACTGTGAGAAGATCAGTTCGAGAAAGAAGGCAGCCAAAAAGGTATAGTCCATCTGCTTTCTGTTCAAATTTTTCTTTATCTATTATTGATGATGATCCTATAACTGTTAGGGAGGTAATAGATTCAGAGGATGGTAAACTATAGAAAGAGGCCATGGTTGATGAAATGGAATTTTTGGACAAAAATGAGGTTTGGGATCTGGTGGAGTTGTCGGCTAGAAGAAAACCCATTGGAAGAAAATGGGTGTTTAAGAAGAAGATGAATGCAAAAGGCAAGGTGGATAAATACAAAGCTTGGTTTGTAGCAAAAGGTTATTCCTAGGTGCCAGGAATTGATTTTGGTGATACTTTTTCTCCTGTTTCCAAGGTAACTTCTATTAGATTACTTTTATATGTTGTTGTTGCTTTTGATTCTGAGGTAGAATAGATGGATGTGATGACAACATTTCTTCATGGGGATATGGAAGAAGATGTATACATGAAGCAACCTAAAGGTTTTGCGGTGAAGGGAAAGAAATAACTGGTGTGTAGGTTAAACAATTCTGTCTATGGGTTAAAAAAGCCACCAAGGATGTGGTATCAGAAATTTGATACATTTATATATTGACTTGTCTTCACCAGAAGTAAAGCGGATACTATGTGTATTTTAAATTAATTGGTGATCGTGTTATTTATTTGGTCTTGTATGTGGATGATATGTTGTTGATTGGAAATGACAAAGAAATTATCTAGGATTTGAAGACCCAATTTTCCTTCAAATTCGACATGAAGGATATTTGTACTGCAAACTATATTTTGGGCATGGAAATTAAATGACATCAAGAAAAGAGGAAGCTCTGGTTAAACCAGAGGAAGTATGTTGAGACAATACTGCAAAGTTTTAATATGTAGGATAGTAAACTGGTGAAAGTTCCTATTCTTGTAGGTGTAAAGTAATCTGTTGAACAATGTCCCAAGACACAAGAAGAGGAAGAGGACATGTCTCATGTTCCATACGCAAGTGCAGTAAGTAGCCTGATGTATGCAATGGTTTGTACTAAACCATACATTACACATGCAGTGGGAGTATTGAGCATTTTTATGTCAAAACCAGGGAAGGAGCATTAGAAAACTGTGAAGCGGGTTTTCAGGTATTTGTGTGGCACTAGTGATTATGTTCTGTGCCACCAAGGAAGACCATAATTGGACATAGTTTTAGACATCCGAGGCTTTCTTGATGTAGACTGGGTTGGAGATCTGGATCACAGAAGATCTACAAGTGGGTATGTGTTTAACCTATTTGGAGGTGCAGTCAGTTGGATGAGAAAGAAATAGTCTGTATTGGCACTTTCAACTACAGAGGCAGAATACATGGCAGCCACTCATGCAAGCAAGGAAGAAGTTTGGTTGCAGAGATTGTGTTCAAGTATGCGGTTATTAAAACAAGCTATAAGGATATACCATGACACCCAAAGTGAAATTTTATTGGAAAATAACCCTACTTATCTTTCAAAGACAAAGCACATTGATGTTTAGTATCACTTTGTGAGGGATATGGTTGAGGACAAAAAGGCGTTGCTCATAAAGTTAGACACTTTGAAGAATGTTACAAATGCTTTACAAAGTCTGTGAACACTGAGAAGTTTTCTTTATGTAGAGAAACAATGGACATTGCAGGGCTGGACCAATGACTAAGCTCTGCTATGGCCCCATATGTGGAAAAGAAAATTACAACTGGGAGAATGTTGGGTGTGTTATATTCTTTACATGACTAGTCACACACACGGGGGGTCACAGGGGGGGTGAAAATCCCCCTGTTCATTACGCCAAGTGAAACAGGGGGGTCATAGGTGGGTCACAAGATTCCCTGTTAGAGGTTTTGAAAGAGGGAAGTAGCCCCCTACACAGGGTCCAAGGTAGTACCCCAGGAAATTTTTTTGGACCCTATATTAGGTCGATGGACCTACCTATGGTTTTTTGCATGGATTTCGCACATGGTATTTTGTAGATCCTTTCAAGGGAACTATAGTTATGTTCTAATATGGGGTTAATGGATTGGGGTTTATGGATGCTTCATCATGCGTGTGTGTGTGTGTGTGTGTCTAGATATATATATATATATATATATATATATATATATATATATATATATATATATATATATATATATATATATATATATTGTAACATTGAAAGGAATATAATGAAAAATCAATCTGGTAGTCTCAGTCTTGGGATCCAGGGGAAAATCTCTGTGTATTTGTTTTTTGTTTCTCGCCATTGTATATTTTATGTTTTTAAGAATTCGTTTGCAGGTAATTTTTATACATGGTTAAAACCTACACTTCAATATCTATTAAAGGAGCATTATCATATGGGCTAATATCAGTAAGTACCTCATAAACCAAAATATACAACTTATATCTATCATTGTTTGGTAATACCTCTCTATACTACTTTAAAAGATCCACATCAAATCTTGTTTTATTATAAATATATTTTGCATTGCATTGGAGATGTTTTATGAGGTATTTCACAAGGAAGACCTTGGCACTTTGGAGTGTGGTGAGAGGCTCAAATCTTGATAGATTTTCAATAGTTGGTGCATGCTCTTCCTTTTTCTAGGTAGCTTCCTTCCATCCATCCTCTCTTTCCTTTGGTATTTCAATTTGTGTTTCTTCTTTCATAGTTACATTTCCATTTTTTCATTAGTTTTTTAGCTATAAAAAACCTTGAGAGCTAAGTGAAGTACCCATAAAAGTAACCAATTCTAAGGAAACATTAAACAAGATCTCATAAGTATCTTAAGGGCTTACCTTATTTCCTCACTAGTCCCCCTTTTGGATTGTGTTTTCATTCAACAACATGGTGGTGACTCCAATCTCTTCCTTCTCTCTTATGGTTTTAGTTGGATTAATTGCATTTTTTTCCACTTTTGGAGTTTACTAGATTTCCCTTTTTTCTCTCAAAATATGGGAATATTCGGACATGCATCCTTTAAATAACTTATAACTTGTTAGACATGACACAAAATACAACCAATCACTAAAAACCCATCAACACTAAAGCAAATCATAATCAATCAATCTGAACTTTCAGAACACTGTCACCAAAACACAGAGCAGAACCCTTAACTATGCATCAACAACCAGAACCAACTACAACTTCAAACATCATATTTCATAATGTATACGCTACTTCAAAGTGCCGAACCAGCATGTATACGGACCTTCACCAAGGCGAACCAACGTATAGATCTGTAGATAACTACTTATAACTTCACAATTGTTCCAGAATTCACATATACTCAGATCAAAGCATATAAAGGATACAACATCTGTTAGCAATCAGATCTAGACTATCCATTATCAGCCAACATAATGATAATTCATTTCAGGTCTTATGAATCTGATCCATCATTAGATCTCATCCACCATCAACCACTTATGTGCATACTTAGTTCAGATCAAGAAAAGTGCTAGAAACCCATAACATGCATATTTGCTTTTGATATAACTCTTCATAAGATATCCATTACTTCCACTATTATCCATTTGATCTTCTCCTTCTTATATACTTAGATCCTTTGTCAATACCTCAGACCAAAAACATAGTTATGTTGCTGGTATTCTTTGATGGTATCAATATTCTTTGTCACGCTCATTACCATGGGTCAATACCATGATAGGAACCCCTGGTATTCATTATCTTTGATTTTCCATCCCATACGCACTTTTCCTTTTGTGAAAGTGTGTGCATATGTATATGCTCCTTTTGTTATGTGAACCCGCATGTATACGCTACTTGGACAAGGTGAACCAACGTATACTTCTTAAACCATTCTCTTTCTTCAATCTCTGGAGTCTGATCTGTAATCCTTTGTTGTTAACCTATTGCACTATGAACTGCCATCATTCATCATATATGTGAGTTGCCATCAAGGACAACACCTGTATCATAATGCCAACAATCTCCCCCTTTGGACTTGATGGCAACCATATTGGTGTTTATTACATCAAGCTATAGAACCTGTTAGATATATCAAACAACACCAAGATACTCTCCCCCTTTGACATCAAGGGCAAAGGGCAGACCAAGATATTCTCCCCCTTAGAGATGCATTATGATGTCCATGCTCCCCCTGAGCATATGCAGAGTTTGTAGAATAACATGACTCAATAACTCAACTATGTGTGTATGCCCTACCTATCACCAATGACGCATGCATACATCAATCACCCAACCAAGTGGGGATATACCAAATGTTCATACATGACTGAAAATTTTCAATTATTACATCATCCTTCCCATGCATAGTGGGGTTACAAATTACATCATAGGTCTTTACATGACCTTTACATCAAATGCTACACATGACATTTATAACAAGGACCAATTATCTAAATAAGACCATGATAGTCATCAGCAACTATCATACACCATATATGATCTGCACCATAAGCATCTATTAGCAGCATCAAGATCAATAGCCTATATATGTCCATTATCGAAAGAGTCATCTGAATCAAAACAACTATGTGGATCAAGCAATATAAGTATCATCATGTACCAAGGTCTTCTAATATAATTCCAACAATGCATTATTAGAAGCATATGCTCCCCCTGAACTTGTGCCAACTGTTCACTATTAGATCTAATCATTGCATTTGTCAGTAAGAATCATCAAGGCATCATCATCAACCAGTTATTCATCAAGTTATTAACAACTTATGAGGGCCAAAAGCACTTCTACATATCATCAGAACACTGTAATCATCATAAATAATAACAAAAATGATAATTGATAATTGACTGAACCATATCTGTTGGGTCCCTATAATACTAGTGATTACCCCATTACTATTGTAGTTATACCCCCTATTTATATTGTTGTGCCCCTATTACCCCCATATTGTTATTTCTGTGCCCCATAGAATCCCTCTATTGTTATTTTTGTGGCTTTATATTATTATTGTTAGGTCGGCTGGATTATATTGTGACTCCTTAGACTCCTATATATAGAAAGGAGGTTTTGTCATTTGTATCATCCAAGAATTGTTCATTTATGTAATGTAAAGGAGGTTTCCCCCTCGAAGAGGCTGAATTCTAAGGCGTGGATCTCTCTTTTCTATCTTTTTGTGAGCTGGTTTCATAACATTTGGTATCAGAGCTTTGGATTCTAGGGTTTCGCTGCTCCAAACAGGTCATCGTGGCATTTTCGCTATAACTTTTTTTCTGTGACGTTTCAGAAGTCGCAAAAAAAACCCATTTGAGAAGAAATCGCGCTGAACCTTGGGTCCGAATTTCAGAGCTTTTGCGTGATATTTGCGGAGATATGATCTGAGGAAGTTGGTCTTTTTGCAGACTCCTGAATTACATTCAAAACAGGTGACCTGGGGAAAATCGTCATAACTTTCTCTTTCGGGATCGGATTGAAATTTCGTAAGAAGGTACAGAAAGAGGACGGACTGTAGTTTCTTGTATGTGTGTTTCAGATTCAAAGGTTGAAACAGTGACTCGTGGCACGTCGTACAAGTTCGCTCTACTGAACCAGTCTAAAAGCAAGTCACTGTGGGAGATTTCACATAACTCTTCCTTGGAGAATCCAATTTGGCTCAGACTTGTGGCATTGGAAAGAGGACGTAGAAGGCTACTACAGGTAGAAATTTCAGAATTGGATGATCCGAAATTACAGAGATACATCAGATTCAATATCAGGCTTCTATAAAGTGAAAAAAGGTGTGTAGTTTTTTTTTTTAATTTTTGTGTAAGCTTGGTTTAAGGAATTCAAAGGGCATAGTAAAGCATTATTATCGGTAACTGATGCCCCGAGGAAAGAAAATGCAAACACCTAGTAAGGAACCTGAAAGCTCTAGCATGACTCATGAAGAAGAGGAAGAAATGCTACATGATATATCAAAATTACAAGAACAAGTGCAACAAATGTCACGCTCACAAAAGCTAACAGAAGCTAAGATAAATGGCGTGGAATCTAAGATAAAGGGAATGGAAGCTAAGATGGAGGATTCGATGGCAAATTTGAAGATAGATTTGAAGACAGACATGGAAGAATTGAAGAAGTTGCTACAAGAAAGGGTCACTAATGGTGAAAAGGTAGTAAAGGAAACTCATGATGAGAACAAAAGAAATGTTAATCATGATTCCATAGACTCTAATGTTGGATCGAAGACTCACCATGTTCCAAAAATCGATATGAGGAAGTTTGATGGCAAGGATCCCGCCACATGGATATTACAGATGGAGCAATTCTTCGATCTCAATAATGTGCAAAACACACAAAAGGTACGTATGGCAACTTTATATTTGGAACCAAATCAGTTTGTATGGTATCAATGGCTTTGTTCTCGTAAACAATTTATCACTTGGGCAATTTTTACGGAAGAATTGATAGCACATTATGAGGATACAAAAAGCAACACTTTTTTTAGCCAATTGATAAGTCTCAAACAAAAGGGTTCAATAATGGAGCACATTGAGGAGTTCCAAAAATTGAACATAAGGGTAAAAGATATTCCAGAGGAGCATAGGATTGATGTGTTCATAGGGTCTTTAAAGGATAATATCCAACATGATGTGCGCCTTTGGGAACCTGATTCATTAGAGAAGGCATTCAGGTTAGCAAGAAAAATGGAAAGCAAAATTATGGCAACTAGGAAGCATACCATTCACAACTATAAAGACGGAAGTGTTGTTGCCCATAGTCTTCCACAACCTACAAGGTTGACACCACAACAATTGGAAGAAAAAAGAGCAAAAGGGCTTTGTTACAATTGTGATAGCAAATACACAAAAGGTCATAAGTGTGCTGAGAAGAAATTATTCTACATAGATTGTGAAGAGGAAGAAGAAAAGGAGCAAGAAAGGTCAAAAGAAGAGGATATATTCCAGGAACAAAGCCTAGATGAAGAACAAATAAATCCGACCATATCTTGTAATGCATTGGCGGGAATTACCACTCCTCAAACCATCAAGATAGAAGGACAAATCAAGAAGAAAAAGGTAATAGTGTTGATTGATTCAGGAAGCACCCACAATTTTATTCATTGTAGGGTAGCAAAAGAATTGAATTGCTTCCTATATCCAGCACCAGAGTGTCAAGTGATGATTGCAAATGGAGGAACAATAAATTGTTCTGGAAAGTGCCATAATATCAAGCTATCCATGGGAGAATATGTATTGACTAGCCCAATGCTTTCCATTCCAATGGGAGGTGCTGATGTTGTACTAGGAGTCCAATGGCTACAATCCTTGGGTACAATAGCTTTTAATTTTCAAGAACTTTTCATGAAATTTTCTGTGGAAGGAAAGGAAGTTGAATTAAGGGGTATTGCAGGGAAACCAGGAAAGATAATCAGCTCTAATGGCATGACAAAGCTTCTAAAAAAGGAGCAAAGAGGTGTAATTGCACAATTATGTTCGCTAGATGTTTCCACATTGGAATCATCTATTTCTCCAGATCTCCAAAAAGTCCTGGACAATCATTCCAAGGTATTTGAGACTCCCAAAGGTCTCCCACCTATGCGTGATCATGATCATGCTATTCATCTGATTCCAGGAAGTGTTCCTCCAAACATCAGGCCGTACAGATATCCCTATGTCCAAAAAAGTGAAATTGAACGTATGGTTGCAGAAATGCTAGAGGCTGGTATAATTCAACCGAGTCAAAGTTCTTTCTCAGCTCCAGTAGTATTGGTGCACAAGAAGGATGGATCATGGCGCATGTGTCCAGATTATAGGGAGCTCAACAAGCTCACTATTAAAGATAAGTTCCCCATTCCTGTTATTGATGAATTACTGGATGAATTGCATGGATCAATTTACTTCACCAAGTTGGATCTTCGTTCGGGATATCATCAAATCAGAATGAAGATTGAAGACATTCCGAAAACGGCATTTAGAACTCATGAGGGTCATTATGAATTTTTGGTCATGCCTTTTGGCCTTACCAATGCACCTTCAACATTTCAAGGTTTGATGAATTCAATTTTCAAACCATTCCTTAGAAAATTTGTGTTAGTATTTTTTGATGATATACTAATCTACAGCAAGTCTTGGAAGGATCATGTTGAACATGTTGACAGGGTGCTACAACTATTGGAGGAGAAACAATTATATGCAAAAAGATCCAAATGTTTCTTTGGAGTCCAGGAGGTGGAATATTTGGGTCATATTGTATCTCATGAAGGAGTTAAGGTAGACCCTAGCAAAATTAAAGCCATTAAGGAATGGAAAATCCCCACATCCATAAAGCATCTGCGAGGATTTCTTGGGTTGACAGGGTATTATCGCAAGTTTGTTAAGAATTATGGGAGAATAGCAGCACCTCTAACAACATTATTGAAGAAAGATTCATTTTCATGGACTCCGGAAGCAACAAAGGCCTTTGAACATCTTAAAGAGGCAATGTGCCAAGCACCGGTCTTAGCTACACCGGACTTCACAAAAACCTTTATTGTGGAATGTGATGCTTCAGGAAATGGAATTGGTGCTGTTCTAATGCAAGATGAAAGACCCATTGCTTTTGAAAGTCGTCCAATCAAGGGAAAGTTTTTAAGCAAAGCTATTTATGAGAAGGAAATGTTGGCAATACTCCATGCACTTAAGAAATGGCGACCCTACCTAATGGGAAGACACTTCAAGGTAAAAACGGATCATGATAGCCTTAAATACTTTTTAGAACAAAGATTATCCTCTGAAGAGCAACAAAAGTGGGTCACAAAGATGTTGGGTTATGACTTTGAAATCATCTACAAAAAAGGGAAGCAAAATGTGGTGGCAGATGCACTCTCAAGAAAGGATGAGGATGTGGAAGCATTGTTGTGTGCCATTTCTATTATCCAACCAGATTGGATAAACGAAGCAAGGGAGGAATGGAAGAATGACGAAGAAGTGTGGGCACTTATTCGAAAGCTACAACAAGATTCCAGTACTTCTGATACATTTAGCTGGCAAAATGATTCGTTATGGTACAAAGATCGCTTATACCTCTGTAAGAATTCCCAGCTAAAACAAAAGATTCTTATGGAATTGCACACTTCTCCCTTAGGAGGGCACTCAGGATTTTTAAAAACTTACCACAGGGTTAAGAAGGAATTTTTTTGGGATGGCCTTAAATCAGATATTCAAAAGTTTGTGGCGGAATGTTTGGTTTGCCAACAAAATAAAGTTGAAACAATTAAGACACCGGGTCTATTACAACCTTTATCCATTCCAAGCCAACGTTGGGAGGAGGTTTCAATGGATTTTATCACAGGTTTACCCAAGTCTGAGGGAAAGAGTGTCATCATGGTGGTAGTTGACAGACTTACCAAGTATGCACACTTTTGTGCATTATCACATCCATTTAAAGCCAGTACAGTTTCTACTGCATTTATGGAAACAGTTCAAAAGCTACATGGAAACCCAAAGATTATTGTAAGTGACAGAGATCCCATTTTCACTGGAAATTTTTGGACAGAATTATTTTCTTGTCTTGGTACTCAGTTAGCTCATAGCTCATCTTATCATCCTCAATCTGATGGGCAAACTGAGATAGTAAACAAATGTTTGGAAGGATATCTTCGTTGCTTTGTATCTGATAAACAGACACAATGGGTCAAATGGTTGCCTCTGGCTGAATGGTGGTATAACACTTCCTTCCATACAGCAACAAAAATGACCCCATTTATGGCACTTTATGGGTATCAACCACCATCCATCACATCATATTTAAGAGAAAATTCTAAGGTTCAGGCAGTGGAACATCACATCGAACATCAACAACAAGTCCTCCAACTCTTAAAGGATAACCTCGTGTTGGCACAAAATAGAATGAAACAACAGGCAGATCAACATCGCAGTGAAAGAAGTTTTGATGTAGGTGATTGGGTATTCCTACGGCTACAACCATATAAGCAAATGTCCCTAAAGCAAGCTAAGAAGGATAATAAATTATCACCAAAGTATTATGGTCCGTACAAGGTGTTGCAAAAGATTGGTACTATGGCATACAAATTGGAGCTTCCTGCAGCTTCTCGATTGCACCCAGTTTTCCATGTTTCATGTTTAAAGAAGGTTATAGGTGACAAGCTCCCAATTCAAACAATATTGCCAGAACTTGACGAGGAAGGAAAAATTATATTGGAACCGGAAGCAGTCACAGAAACAAGAACTCGACAGCTACGAAATCGATCAATTTCAGAGTATCTTATCAAGTGGAAGAACTTATCCGCTGAAGATTCCACATGGGAGGATGAGAATTTTATGCAGAAGTATCCAGAACTACTCAAGCGTTGAGGACAACACTTTTTTGAAGGAGAGGGGCATGTTGGGTCCCTATAATACTAGTGATTACCCCATTACTATTGTAGTTATACCCCTTATTTATATTGTTGTGCCCCTATTACCCCCATATTGTTATTTATGTGCCCCATAGAATCCCTCTATTGTTATTTTTGTGGCTTTATATTATTATTGTTAGGTCGGCTGGATTATATTGTGACTCCTTAGACTCCTATATATAGAAAGGAGGTTTTGTCATTTGTATCATCCAAGAATTGTTCATTTATGTAATGTAAAGGAGGTTGCCCCCTCGAAGAGGCTGAATTCTAAGGCGTGGATCTCTCTTTTCTATCTTTTTGTGAGCTGGTTTCATAACAATATCATACCACTTTTCCTGAGTCTGTCCCACTGCTTTTTCATCAAAACAACATATACGCAATTGTGCAGCTTCTAACTCGCGTATATACGCGACTTGTCTTCATGATAACTGCGTATGAGAATTGGAATACTTAAGTTTCACACTTTCATCTCCCCCTGATTCCATTATGTCTGTATACTAATCTATGCCACATCTTTCTGACTGTACTTCCTTCTTCTTCCATATCTTGGAGTGTGATGATGTTTTCTCCTTTGGGTATGTTGGCTGAAATTTGCTCTTGCATTCTTTTGCTATATGCCCAAAAATGTTACAAGCATAACATCTTATATGTTTCATATTCCCTCTATAGCAGTCAATGGCTTTGTGACCAAACATATTGCAAGAAAAAAAATATCCCTTAAAGTACCTGGAAGCTGATGATCTTTCTGTGTGATGGTTATTATCTTGAATCATTCTACTTTTGCATACGGCTGCAACATGTCCAAAATTATGACATATAAAACATTCAACATTATTCGTCAAAGGAAAGAACCGATTATCACTTCCATAGTTAGTAGTAAATGATTTTATTCGAATACTTTGTTTCCTTGGTTGTTGATGGGGTTGACCTCTTATCTCCTGGTTGATCATTTCAGAATTTTCATTAGATTTCCTTGCCTCATCTTGTGAGCTAGATTCACCTTCAATAGTTTCATGAAAACCAAAACCAGTTTTGATGGTAGGAGACCTTTGAATACTAAGAATATTATCCAAAAGCTTAGTACTATCTTGAAATCGTAACAGTTTATCCTTTTCTTTTAATTTACCTTTTAAGATATTTACATCAACCTGATATTTCTCTTCCTTTTCCAGATATTTCTTCTTCATTATTTCTTCAACCTTTCTTCCTTCTTCCACTTGTTGCTTTAATTTGAGAATCTCATTTTCTTGTTCTTCATCTTCTTGAGGTAGTTCTTCATTCTGCTTATTTGAATTTTCAAGATCTTATTTTAGAGAAACAATCTCAACTTCAAGACTTTCATAGTAACTGGATCTATCTTTAAGTCTCTTGATTGTTGTACTCTTTTCATTTACTTCATTTCTTAATGATGTCACTTCATCCTACAGCTTTTGACATTGACCTTCCTTTTCCTTGTATCGCTTCCTTACTTTGTTTCCTTCCTCCAACTGAGCTTTTAATCCGATAACTTCTTCTTTGAAGGCACAATCCCTTTTCTTCAATACATCTTGTTGATCTCTAATTTTATCTATGCGTCTTTTAACTTCTACCTCTATATTTCTTTCACTATCAATTTCAACATTGCATGAATAGAGAAAAGCATGACCAGAAGACCAAAATTTTGTACCTGATACTTCTTTTGCTTGTTCATCTTCAATATGAGGTGACTTTGAATCTGAATACTTGCTTCCACCTAACGGCCAATTGTCTTTCCTTCTATCATTGTTCCTTTGAGATTTCTTCTTCTTCTAAGGCGCTTTCTTCTTTAGCTTGTTTCCCATTATTTCTACAGATCTCCTTCAAGCAATCAAGCTTTTGCGAAAGGGCCTGTTGTGAAACCAATTGTTGGGAATAATACTAAGAGGGGGGGGGGGGGGGGGGGGGTGAATCAGTATTTACAAATCAATATATACGCAACTTCAGTGAAGGGAACTCGAGTGTGTACACAACTGTTCTTAAGGAAACCAGCGTATATATAATGAACTTATGATTCAGTTAATTCATCATATGTTAATCTTTAATCTGTGCATCAATACTTTATTAACCATTTAAACAGTAACCATGTACAGTAATGATAGAATAAACCATCACACATAAGAAACACACATGAACACCAAGATTTAAGGTGGAAACCCAATGCAGGAGAAAAACCACCTACTGATGTCTCTGTCTTATTTTAATATAAGAAAAACATGTTTACAATCTTGTACTAGAACAGACTCATACTAGTGTGCAGGCACCCACCTACAGAAGGTTATAACCTTCTCCCATTCTACAGCTTCTACTGGAAGGGAGCTACAACCCCCTCGCTCTTGTACTAGCCAATATATTTACTAGTACGTAGGCGCCGACCTATAGAAGGCTCCAACCTTCACTCGTTCTCCAACTGCTACTGGAAGTGAGGTCCAACCCCCTGGCTCTTATACTGGATGATATGTTTACCAGTATGTAGGTATCGGCCTACAGAAGGCTCCAACCTTCACTCGTTCTCTAGATGCTACTAGAAGGGAGCTCCAATCCCATAGCTCTTGTACTAGCCGATACGTTTACTAGTATGTAGGTGCCGACCTATAGAAGGCTACAACCGTCTCTCTTCCTTGAGGGACCACATTTCATAAATTTTTAGACTAGATACTCCTAGTACACAACAACACAATACGTTTCATACTAGACCCATTAGCAATATTGAAAATTAAAATCAATCACCACTGCAATACAACCAATCACTGAAAACCCATCAACATTGAAGCAAATCACAATCAAACAATATGAACATTTAGAACATTTTCACCAGAACACAGAGCATAACCCTGAACTCTGCATCAACAACTAGAACCAACTGCAACTTCGAACATCATATTTCATAATGTATACACTACTTCGAAGTGTCGAACCAGCATGTATATGCGCCTTCACCAAGGAAAACTGACATATAGATCTGTAGATAACTACTTATAACTTAGTAGTTGTTCTAGACTTCACATATACTCAGATCATAGCATATAAAGGATAAAACATGTGTTAGAAATCAGATCTAGACTATCCATTATTATACCACATAATGATAATTCATTTCAAGTCTTATGAACCTGATACATCATTAGATCTCATTCATCATCAACCACTTATGTGCATACTTATTTCGGATTAAGAAAAGCACTAGAAACCCATAACATGCATATTTTCTTTTGATCTAACTCTTCATAAGATATTCATTGCTTCCACTATTAGCCCTTTGATATTCTCCTTCTTATATACTTAGATCCTTTGTCAATACCTCAGACCAAAACCATAGTTATATTGATGGTATTCTTTGATGGTATCAATATTCTTTGTCGCGCTCATTACCATGGGTCAATACCATGATAGGAACCCCTAGTATATATTATCCTTGATTTTCCATCTGATACGTGCTTTTCCTTCTGTGAAAGTGTGTGCATACGTATACGCTCCTTTTGTTTTGTGAACCCGCTTGTATACACTACTTGGACAAGGTGAACCATTGTATACTTCTTAAACCATTCTCTTTCTTCAATCTCTGGAGTCTGAATCGCAATCATTTGAAGTTAACTTGTTTCAATGTGAACTGCCATCATTCATCATATATGTGATTTTCCATCAAGGACAACACCTGTATAATAATGCCAACATAAGGGTGTGACTCTCCTCGACACACCATCACATTGGCATAACAATGACCACATAATGGCTTACTCAATTAAATGACGTACTATCTTATCAAGATGCATTTAGTTTATTTCTAATAAATAGGAGATGTTGATGGACATGAATACCCTCCTTAAACCTAGGTTTGTAGTTGTGAACTAGTAATAATCTAATGTAGTCATGAGCAAAGTGATAGTGCTTTTAGTTGGAGTTCTCACGAAGATTGAAAATAATTTGGCCAATCCAAAGTAGACTTTTTGGACTATGACTATCCTTGAGAATGGCATGCCATTTTTGAATATCTAAAATCTTAGTTTGCAAGGGATTAGTATTCCTAGAGCAAGTTTGAACAATTGTTCAATGAGATTATTACTTTGTATTTTGAAAAACTTTTATGTATATTCCTTAGGTTTATAACTTTAACACATTAAATTTCAAATTGTGATGTGAAAAATTCAGATGATTACATGATACTCTCTATCTTGAAATTCATGATAGGTGATATTATCCAACTTAAATTTGACACTCAAATCTTTTCAATTTTTCACCGAAATTTGTCAAACCAAGAAATCCTTAGATTGTAATTTTCATGCTTCAAATTGCAATTTTAATATAGATTTAGACTACTCATAAACCATTGAAATCACAATTCTAAGGTGGAAAGATTGTAAACTTGAAGTGTTGATATTCAAACTATTGGATTAAAGCAAAAGCATGCCTTCAAAATAACTATAAAATCCATGCCAAAAAAGGGTCATAAATATGTTAAAAACTATGGGAAAAAATGGTAGTTTGAATCTACAGCTTGGTGGTTATGTTCAATGCTCTCTGAGTTTTCTGAATAATCGCATTCAATATATGCAGGATCCAAAAAAATTCTAAATTTAACTTAGGAAGATGAATTCAACAACCTCAAAAACCCTAACCAATGTGGGCTACAGTGGTACCCAGCAGGAAAGGTAGTGTAAAAAATAAATAGCCATTTCATTTTAGTGGCCCATATATACAAATTACTGCTTAAAAGTATCGATAAGAAATCAAATCAAAAAAACTATATGTTCAACAAAAGGATCAAGACTAGTTCCATTTGCAAAAGAATGGCCCTGAGTGCCTTCCAATGGGTTATATGTTCACAATACTCAAAAATCTGTGTTTATAGGTAGATAGTTGAGATATTTTCCATCATTCAAGCACATTCTAGAGTTTTTCCAAGGCCCATCATTCAAATCTACATGAGATTTATTTATGAATACATTCCCAAACAAATTTAGAGCTTAGAGTAGTTTCTATGTCCATTATGCAGAGTTCTCTTATTCCATACATTTTAGCAAATAGAGAAGAGTCATCTCCCCTTTGTGCTATTTCTTTGCAAGCTAGAGTGCAATATTTTGAACAGTATGTGAGGGAGTTGGGTTTGTTGAATTTTTTACTTGTAAATTTTCATTGGGACAATAGTTTTCCTAATATGTTTCCACATTTTTTTCAAATTGTGAGACAAAATGGAAAAGAAATGGAAGACTATAATGGGCCTTGAGGTGCAAGACCCTAAAGAGAAAATCATATTTTCTGGTAAATATTTAGTTTGGTCTGAAGTATCTAAGGCCAACATGAGTATTGATTGAGTTGCAAAAATTCTTGTACGCAGAGTTGATGATTTCATGAAAGGAGAGGAAATGAATCCAAAGGCTCCATGTACCTTTGTCTGACGAAAAACCAAAACTTTAGGCTTAACTGAAGATCCAAAATTAAGGGGTAGTGCTGCCCTACGATGGGAACTTTAAGTATTTTAGAAATGCCTTATTTAGATGCTGGTATTAATAGTGATTTATTATTTGTCATATGTTTTGATGTCTTAAAATTTTCTATGTAGTTATGCTTTCTCATATGTTCCAGAGGACAATAGAGAAAAATGTACAACGAAAC
Source organism: Pinus tabuliformis (assembly GCA_031772625.1). Taxonomy (NCBI): domain Eukaryota; kingdom Viridiplantae; phylum Streptophyta; class Pinopsida; order Pinales; family Pinaceae; genus Pinus; species Pinus tabuliformis. The sequence continues at coordinate 1,865,977,382 of CM062816.1, forward strand.
GGAAGCGGTGATTTGTGAAAAGAGGGGCTTCCAATGCCATTTTATTGTAAAGGTTACGGTTCAAAGCCCCGAGATAGAAATAATAACATACAACATGTATGATCATGAAGATGGGGAAGGATGGCCCTGTCATGGAAAACATGACATTTCAAGTGATGCTAGGTCTCTGCATAAGCCAAGGCTTTCAAGGGACATGATTTCTTATGTCGAAAATTGTTTTTTTTCTACAACTGCCAAATGATTCAATTTGTAAAACGCATATTAAAAAATAAGTTGACATAGATGCCACAAATCAAGATAGGGATTTTTCTTAGGCAGAAAAGATGTCGCAAACATCTATAATCGTCTAATGAAAGGAAATTACCAACTTCATAAAAAAGATGAAATGAGTGTGAATCTTTGGTATGAAAAACACCAAAATGATTTCTTCTTTTACCAAAAGTCGAATGGTGAAAATGTCCCTTTTATAGCTGGAATACAAACAAAATGGATGTTGGACACTATGGTTAAGTTATCCCATAATAGCTTAATAGCCATGGATTCAACATTCAACACAAATAAATATGGGGTTAGTATTTTTGCAATGATTCATTTAGTGAAATCATTTTGATTGTAATGATTCAATATGATTAATGGCGTAAAATTAACTTCATTTTTTTTAATATGACAGTATCAGTTGTACACACTCGTGGTGTTTGATGAGCAAAAAAGTAGGGTTCCATTTGCATGGGTCATAATGTCACATAGTACCTCACAACATATATCACTATGGTTGGAGTACCTAATGCATAAGTGTTATCAGCTTCATCATGATTGGAAGGTCAATGCCTTTATGGTTGATGATGCATGGGCTGAAATTTTTGCTTTGAGGTAACTTAAATATTTTTATTTGACATTGAAACTTGTATTCAATCTAAATATTTATCACTTCAAATGAATTAAATATGGCAAAAGAATCACTAGATGTGAAGTAATATTGTGTGTTTGGCATGTAAGGAGGGCATGGCTCAAAAATATTAACCGGTTAGCCATTAGTCCATAAAAAGGAAAATAGATGTTCAATGATCTAGGCCATATCCTGAAAAATTGTTTGAACGATGAAGTGATTAATGCAATAAATGTGTGTTTCACCAAATTTGTAACTGAGGTGAAGTTTTTGGACTATTTCCACAAGAATTGGGTTATCGGTGATAAGTTTAGTAGGTTCACATACTCTTTCTTGTGTTTATACCTTTTTTGTTTGATAAAGATAAGATATATTTTTTAATTGAGTTTTTACATTTAGAGATGTGGGTAAAAGGTTGTTGCGATTTTCCTCATGCAAATCAGGAGACAAATAACGTTGTGGAATCATACCACTGATATCTCAAGGCCTTTCTATTTGAGTGTAGAAAGAAATGTTCTCATAGGATGGATTGGCTATTTTATACTCTCCTCACAAATTTTGAACCATGTTACTGATTCAAGGAAATTTTGAAAAAAATATAAAATATTTGAACAAGCACAAGAAAGAGAAGCAACTTGAATTATCAATGGAAAAAGCTAGAAGAATTCCAGATAGTGATTGCAACCCTCATGAGATCATATCTCATGCTTATTGGTGAGGAGTCAAAGTACACCTGATATGTGATATCTTATCACTTGGCATCACACAAATTTTTTCACTTGTGATTGCCCATGGTCTATTCATGGAAACATTTTCAAGCATGCCATAAAGGTAGGTTGGTTGTATTCCCCTTCAATGAATTAAGATGCTTTATTGGATCATGATACCACTCCCAATTCATTTAATTACCCTCCTCAGATAGCTATAGAGGATCCAAACCTTGATACCGATGTCAACACATTTATCATTGTTGATAACGATATAGATCGAAATCTTGAAGAACTTTAGTTGGCTAGAGAGGAGTTGTTTGGATATGTAGACCTTTTGAGGAATAGCCCACCTGCTAATTTGATCAAGACAAACCAGTTGATAGGTTTGGTTAAAAAAATGATGGATGATTCCAATGATCTTCATATTATGGACTATGACTTCACCCTTGGGTTGGGTGCTTATGAGTCATCTTTGAATAAAAAGAAGATTTTCCTTAGCGCTAAAAAGAAAAACAAAATAGGCAAACAAATTTGCAACTTGGAAATTGATTTGAATGTCCCTTCTTCCAATTATGAACCATTTCAATTTCAACATCTCAACAAGTGAGGTTTTCCTTGTTCCAACAATGCATCCTCTATTGTCCCAGGTAAGTTCCATAAAGTGACGAGATCAACATGTTTATATTAGTTTATATATACATAACCATTTCTTAATGAAGTAGTGTGAAAATGTTTGCAGTGGTGCAACATCCCACTAGTGTGTTTGCTCCTATGGATCATCCTCCATTGGAGCATGCTTCATTGGTTGACAATTGTCCAATTGTTGATTTTCCATGTCTGTTGCTATATATTTACTCTTAATTTTCTCTTAAATGTGTGTACTGGATGTTATTGATGTTGATAATGTAGTGTATGAATGTTTTCAGTTGTGCGACATCCCACTAGTGTGCCTTCAATTCAAGCACATAAACGTATGCACCATGGATCTAGTTATCATATCATTCAAGGTGCATTAGATGGGATTCATAATTTATGTAGTCAATATTATGATGTGTGTATTAATTTACATGCATTTATTTGCTTTGATGAAAATTGCATTGTTATCTTATAAATGCAAGAGCTTCTCCTATGGATCATCCTCCATTGGAGCATGCTTTGTTGGTTGAAAACTGCCCAATTAGTGATTTTCCAAGTTTGTTGCTATATCTTTCCTCTTAGTTTTCTATTAAATGTGTGTACTGGATGTTATTGGCGTTGTTATTGTAGAGTTTGAATGTTTTCAAAGGCGCGACATCCCATCAATGTTCCTTCAATTCAAGCACATAGACAGATGCACCATAGATCTAGATATCATATCATTCAAGGTGTATTGAATGGGATTCCTAATTCATATAGTCAACATTATGATGTGTATATTACTTTACATGCCATTATTTCTTTGACGAAAATTTCATTGTTATCTTACAGATGTAAGAGATTCTCCTATGGATCATCCTCCATTGGAGCATGTTTTGTTGGTTAACAACTGTCTAATTGGTGATTTGTCAGTTTTATTGTTATATCTTTCCTCTTAATTTGCTCTTAATATCACTAGTAATCAATGGTGGAGATTTATCTATCTCTCCTAATGAAGTAAAGCACAAGGGGGGTATGAGTATAAAACAAGGGGTGTCAACAAGTTATAATGGTTTGTTTCCAAAATTACAGTCAACACAACATAATGCATGTCACATGTTTATTTTTTTCATCATTTTTTGTTCATTGAAGCTCTAATCTAGCTATCAATCCTGCAATAGATTTATGTTTCATGTGATTCCAAATTCTCATCTTGGGAGCATTGTTCCTAGTATAATATTGACATGCATATATTGAAAACTTGTGACGTGTCTCAAGAGTTGGTTATGTTGTGTAGGTCATTTTCCCGACAAACAAACAACATGCCAAAGAGAAAGGTTTGGAAATCCAAACAAATAATTTGGAGACAACTTGTAAGAAAAACATTCATCTATTATGTTTCCCAGTTCGAGGGCTCAGCATGGAATACACATACTTTTTTCAATATAGATAGACTTTGTTTAGTAAATTGTATCATAAAAATATTGTAATATTTTATGGTTTCTTTCCCAGATATTATGGATCTTAAAGTTTTGTACATTTTGATATATAATGTATGAAAAAGAAAGACAAAGGGTTCAAAACTCTTTGGGAAAAACCTTGTGTGTATTGTAGAATTTTCAAGATCAATATAGTTTGCTCTCTGCAGAAGTTTGAAAGGTTTCAAGATTCATGTGTTATTGGTTTTTTGTATGTCCTTTTTCTACGTGTTTGTTCTCCTTTTTGTTGCTCATATGTTCATATCTTCAGTATTGGAATATAGTTGTAATGAACTAGAATTCATGTTTGATTTCTCACTCTCATAATATTCAAATTCTCTAAGTGTTTTTCCATCTAAAGGTTACAAAAATCACTATGTGGTGCTTTGGTTTTTTTAGATCAATATGCTATTCTTCTATTACATTTGGACTTTTACAATCTGAACAATGAAGCCAATACTTATCTTGCCTCTGCCAGAGTTTTGAAGGATTTTCAGCTCTTACTCTTTTTCGTAAACATAAGCACACATATGAGTATGGACATGAGTGGGGATGTTGCTTCCCTTGTTTCCAAAATTGTTGCCTTGTATATGCTCATAAAAAAATTAGTATATGTTTAATCCAAATATTTTAACGTGTATTTTATTAAAAATGACCTTATCACTTTTTAATCTTTCATGAAAAATAATTTTCCAATGCTTAATAACTTAATTCGCACAAACTTTCTCAGTTTTATGATTTTCTAGCATTCTTGCAAGCACTCAAAAATGATTTTCTAGCACTCCTATAGGCGCTTGAAAATGATTTCCTAGTGCTTTTCTAAAGGATATTTTGAATAATTTTGACTAAAAAACTATCATTGGTCCAACATTACCAACAAGGTGGATGATTGCTTGCTATGAAATGAAATAAATAACCTACCCCCTTGTTGCCTTACAATTGGTGACCCAACTTAGAACAAAAGATTCAGATTCAACAGTAACTCTGGAGGGAATTTCTTGATACATGGGACAATCATGAAGTTCTCAAGGGATCAGAGCATAACCATAAAACTTGCAAGGACAAATTACAAACATAGAGAACTTTTACCAAGCATACAAGACAGAGAATTTTGAAAAGGGATACTCCCTCGAAGACAAGGCATTTGGATAACATGTCCATACTCATATGTGTGCTTAAACTCTAGTGGAAGGAAGCCATCATTAAAATTATTTTTATTTTAAACTTATATTTTAATTGAAGCCACCTTTTCCCATTAAAACACCTCACCATCCCAAAACCCTTAAAGCATGGTAACAAAAGTCATAACATTTAATGGAGTGCCTTATAATTGCCCCCTCATTCATCCCCTGCCCTTTTTCCCTTGAAACTTTGTTGAATAGATGCTTGGTTGTATTTGGTATTTTTTTTCATGGTGCTGAAGATATTCACCGTGTGTTTGTTAGAAGTTTCATTTGTAAGCAATTATTGCCAAAAATCCCAGTTTCTTCCAACCAACCCCTGTAGGAAATTGTATCTATATTTCTTAACTACATGTTGTTTGAAGATAATGTGCCTGAGTTCAAGCCATTCCCTATACAGGAATGGTTTGTAGGATCATGTTTAGATGGCCTCATATTTATGCCTCTTAAAGGAGTGTCCAGGTCTCTAAGAGGGTGTTTTCCTATCCAACCTCTCAAGAATTTTTTATATCAAGTCCAATTCGTTAAGGGATGTGCCAATGGCCTTTGAATTTGTACTTTTGTTTAAGAAAAGGCTACTGGACATGGAAATCTACATGTCATAATTTTGGATGTCTAAGTTGCTAAAATGGAACCCCAAAATGTGAAATGTAAATATCAAACCAATTTAACTCAGAAGGGAATGGATGCGTTCAAGAAACAAAAAAGAGAGGATATACTTAAGATTTTTTCACAACATTCATCATGTTAAGAATTGATATGTATTACAGTTGATTACGTTTATTGAATTCATCCAAGGAAAGGAAAGGAATATCCCTGATATGGAACAAAATGATCTATGTTACATAACTACTTTTACAAAGGTCTTCACGTTCTCAAGAGATGGCCTAGAGTTTGCAAACAGTCACCTACAAACATTCACCCATAAAAGTCAAGTTTTACCCTTAGGCATAGAAATCTACAGTTATGTCCAACAAAAGAGTCCCAGACATCAAGTCAACAAAGGGAATTTCAATAATAAAGTGAGTGAAGAAAAATAGATATTATGACCTTGAATGCTACATATGGTGGGTTTTAGATTATCAACTGATTTATTTATTTTCCAAGACTACCTTTTGCAAACTATTTACACTAATTTCTTTTTGGAAGGGGATGGTAACTTATGCACTCCCTTTACAGTAGTTTTCCTCTAATAGGGGCCTTTTGCAAAATGTTAGTGCCTTCTCGTTTATGCATTGTGTGTTATCTTTGTATCAGTTCCTGTGGTGGTTAATTTTTTCTTTATTTATTATGCAATTTGTATTTCGCATTGCTCTACTTTTCCTACACTATTCTTTCTATTTTTTAGAATATTTTACATGTCAATTTTTTGGTGTTCATATCGATAGTAAGTAATGCTTGTAATAAATAGTGCTTAGGTAGTTGTTTTTTGTTGACCACTAACAGGTGATGTAAAGAAGGTATTGTTGTGATTCTTCTAGATTTTAATACTTGGTTTGTTGCTTCTGATCTTTTGATTATTAGACAACCATCTTAGACTTTTGGAATTGCATGCAATACATTTCTTGTGCTTTAATTTACCATTGTCTACAAACTTTTCATACTAAAGTAAGTTTAATGAGGATTCTATTTTAAAAAGTATTCGTTTTGCTATAGCCTATCTTTTTTACATGTAAAATATAATCCTTGCTTGAAGAGGGACCATGCTAGTTAGGGCAAGAAGTTATCAAGTTGCCAAGTGGAAATTTTGTAGGGTTCATAATGCACCATTTGATTCATCATGTAATGAGATGGGCATCAAGACAACATCTTTATTAGTTAATTTCAACTACAAATTGTAATTCATTGAAATCTACAAGCAGATATCTAAATGCTAATATGGATGTTTTGTATAATACATGACATTTAGATAGCCTCATCATAATAGTACTTACGTTGACAAATTAATGATGTTTGTGATTGAGACAACATGAGTTATATGTTTTCAATGTCACTTTCTTACATTTCACTTGTTTCATTGTTTTCTAGAAAAAAAAAGATAAATCAAATTTTGAAACAAACCCACTAAAACAAGAGATAAAAACATTCTAAGCCATTTTTCTTGCAATTTGCAAATGCCAAGGAAATATAACACACTGCAATGTGCAAATTGAGACTAAACCTGGATTGTGAAGCTCAACCTGTACTTCATAGATAAAATTTCTAGATTGAAAAATTAAAGGTAAGACTACCCCTATACTTTATGGATAAAATTTTGGATTGTAAACTTGAAGGTGAGTATAAGCCTGTATTTGATAGATAAAATTATGGTTCACAAAATGCAAAAGTTGTGCACAATTTAAATAGAAGGTTTAAATGTATAACATAATCCCCACATTTTGTACAATTTTATGGATCTGAAAGTCATTGGATTTAATGGTTTTAATATTATTTTCTTGCTTATAATTTAAGTTTAATTTTCCAATTCCAATAAAAAACATGAAAGAGGGAAATGGAGGTTGCCATGTGTTGTGTTTTAACTCACAAAAATAGAACATTTTCACATTAATGTTGTTAACATTTTTAGGCCCCTTAACTAATTTAAACTTTAAATCTGGACATAATTGCCTCAATGCATTAGAAAATTCAAATCACTAACATGGTAAAATAACACAAAAGAAAATATTTATAACCTCAACAACATTCAATTATTTATTCACAAACCATGCAAATATTACATTTCTCCATATACATGGAATATATCACATTTGTCCATATACTTGTCACCCATACAAGAGAACCCAATCATTGCAGGTTGGGGGAAAATAGTACATTAATGGGTTCTTCTTTAGTGAAAGAACCATGCCATGAGAGCCCCACAAAAATGACAACAAACATGCATTCCCATAATGGGGACCTATCTTGTTGTTGATCAATGACTTTGGTGTAATAGATGATGATCCTATGTCATCATTGATAGCTCCACATAGTAGATGAGTGGACATTCTTTGTATATCTACATGGTAATCTATGTTAAAAGATTGAAATTCATAACTCCAGATTTTGGCTTCTTTGTAAAGGGGTTTGAGATTGTCCTTTCGAACTTGATATGTGCCTTTCATTTAGTTGTAGATTAACTCTGAATTTGTGAATATGGTGATATCATTGACACCAATATTTTTTTCCTCTTTCAGCCCTTCGACAAGGGCAATATAGTATGCCTCGTTATTTGTAGTCCTTCCCTGCACTTCTTTCTTTCTATGGAGCACATGTTTTGTTGCACTATTATGAAGCACAAATTGAACAATTGCTCGTCCCATATTAGGATAACAAGAGACTTCAATGCACATGATCCACTTTTGCACCATTCTTTATGCTTACAATAGTTGGAAAATAAGATAACAATAAAATGATATTAGAAATAGGCATTTAAATTTTAACATTAAACAACCTATAGTGCCAATAATAAATGAGGATACAGTGCATTTAAGCATATTCCCTAGCAAAAACCAAGAAATGCATATTGCCAAAAAACTCATGGGAACATTACAAAAGAATAACTCCTTTAGCCATTCACAAAGGACAATTCTCCAAATATTCATAAGCAGAAAGCCAAAATGAAAGTTGAAACAATGGAACAGAATAATAAAATCTACATAATTTGTAAGATTACATGGAGAACAGAAGAGAAAAACATACAATAAAATTACTAGTCATTTAGAAGTGGCACTAAGGCTAGGGTAATAACATAAGAAAATCACTCAGGAAAGCATACAAATTCAGCAGATTCTGCTACATAACTATAGAAAATTTCCATTAAAGGATCAACAAGACATGTTACTATGCATGCTTTCCAGTACAAACCAAACAGATTCTAGACAAGATTTATGCTAAACTGGATTATAGAGAATTGGATGTCCACCCAAGTAATACCACCAAAATCATCCATGAACATAAATAGAAGGTAGAAGGAATACAAACTCTTGTTGGAATCCAAGAGAATATATATCCAAAAAATCATCCAGGAACATAAATGGATGGAATAAAGATTATAAACTCTTGATAGAAATCCAATTCATGTAGATTTCCATTAATAGAGCATGATATGTTTCAAATTGTGTTTTCCCAACCAATGAATATATCATGTTCCACCATGTGTTTACTGCACACACATCAATAGTAGCCCGCCCTACAAAATAATAAACACGATAAAAGGGCTCATATATTGGAATAATAATAAAAAAGGGGAAAATTGGACATAAGGTGTGTTTAAATTTGACACTTTTCCAAGGTACACTCCAATATAGAGAAGAGGATTTGAAGTTCTAAACAAAGTGCAATAGATCATTTTGATTGTTCTACCATTGAAGTTCATTAGCTTTTAATAGAAATTTTTTAACTTCCCTTGCATATCAAGTGCCACAACTAGCAAGCTTCCCCCATCAAATAGAGAGAATAAACATAATACAATTATTCAATGATGATGTAGACCCTAGATAAATCCACATCCTATTGTATCTCTTTTTGAATTTCTTTACTTGGCCCCTATTAGATTTCAAGAAAAATCAACCTTCATTCATTCCCCTTTTGAATAATTTGAATGGGTAGAAGAAGCATCCATTGTGTTTGTTTTATTTTCATTACAAACCTATAGAAATAGAGGTAGATAATCTCCGAGTGATGTGTTGTTTTAAGGTGGGAGGAATCATCAATGCACATTTGGGAAGGTGACTATAGTTTGACTTGAAGTATGGGGACGTATTTGGGATGTGTCAAGGTTTTTAATAGGTGATTTTTACAATTTTGTGGTCAAATTGTAAATCTTAGCTTCCACTAATGGAAGTGTTAGTGAACCTATTGTGAAGCACATGTTCAGACTCTCACTGAGGAGTAGATGCCTACTGTTAAATGTTGTTGGTATTGTTTTCATCAATGGTTAGAAGTATTTGTAGTGTTGACTCGTTGTTGTTACGTATAGGAATTTGAATGCATATATGGGATAGTTGAAAAGTTCAACTTTCTATATATGCGTAGCTTCCGTATGTGCATATATATCGAAGTTGTACATATACAGAAGTTGCACATATATGGAAGATGCACATATACATAATTTATGCGCAAATTCAACCACTATATATATGTGCAACCTCCATTTATGTGCAGCCTCCGTATATGTACAATTTCAGTATGTACACAACTTCCGTATATGTTCATATCCATTTTCGCATATACAAAATATGTTCATATCTATAGAAGATGTGCAAATACGGAAGCTACACTTATATAGAATCTGAAGTTCTGCACAACTTCAATATATTAACATATATTTTGTATATGCGGAACTTCCATGTATCCACATATCTTCCATATATGCACAACTTTTGTATATGTGCAACTTCTGTATATGTTTATATCTTTCATATATGCGCAACTTTTGTATATGCATATATACGAAAGTTGTGCATATACAAAAATAGTGCACAACTTTCGTAATATGAATATATGACAACCTTCATATATGCACAACTTATGTATATGCACACATCTTATGTATATGCACAACTTTTGTATATGAACATATCTTCCATATATGGGAAACTATTTCTATCTCTATTCTATTATATTATAAAACAAAATATATAAGAGTACATATCTATTCTCAAGAAAATCTCACAATGCTAACATCGTTACAACATTTCTATACAATGTAATAAGAAATCCTTCAAAGTTGTCATCATACTTATAACTTATGAGGCATGAAAATTGATAGGTTCCTATTCATAAGGAAAATAGGTCTAATAGTAAAATTTTAATATCAAAATAGAATTTTGATCGTCAAATATAAGTCCATGTTAGTCTTACCAATGCCAAAAAGTAATAGCTAAGATAAAATCCAAACTAGTAACCTCTATGAGGTTTTCCTTTGAGGTCCCAATAATAGTAGAAACCAAAATTACACCATATTTTTTACCAAGCTAGGTGCATATGGCGACTGATAGGGATGACTATTTTTCTCGATGACTGAGCCACTAGTGAAGCTTGAGGCGCTTTGCTTCATTGGCCTAGCGGCCTTGAGGCATGCAGGTATGCATATGATAGTATAAAAAGTCAAATCCGATAGAAATTATTTGACTTCTCTGGTTCCCATGCATATCTTCATGCGCTAGTATACCGACATTCAAAATAGGAATAACAATAGTGCTTCATGGGAGTATAACATCGAAATGGTGAGAATGAATTTTACGGCCGACATTTTTTTTAATTTAACTTTTTTTTAGTCTTATCGAGTAGTATGCGCACCGGTGCTCTCATTTCACCTAATGAGCCACTATTTTTAAATTAAAAACCTTGCAACATTGCAACATGTTGTATATGCACTAGGGCTTTTGGAAAAGGTCACAGGACCGGGACTTTGTGGGAATATAACATCGGAATGTTGAAAATGAATTTTACAACCGATAATTTTTAAAATTTAACACTAGTCCAGTGTTATCAAGTAGTTTATGCATCTAAGTGGATATAGGTAGCCACCCGCCTATTCCACCTAGACCCCCTAGTCAGTTTCATCTGTTTCCTTAATTGTAGTACAATTTACTATTTTTGGTAGTTTTTCGGGTCCTGAACTTCCAAAGCCGTTTTGAGGCCCTAAACGACGTTTTTTGGCAAAATTGCTTAGTGATTGCTATAGCAATCACATCAACAGTTGTATTCCTCAGAGATATCTTTCCAAAGAGGTATCAGACATGTCAAACAAAGATAATATGACCATGTTATGACCCCGGGAAGTTAGATGTCCAACTAACCCCAATGGGGCCCATAAACTCTTGGTGTTACATCTCCTCAGGTTAGGGTTTTGGTTGTTTAGGGTTTTCCCTTATTGTTCAATCATATAAAGGCCCTTGAGCCTCATTGTAACTCAGTTCAGAGGCATGTAGCCACCACATCTCTTCTCAGAGATAAGCTACCATTGCCTAAGCTATCTTATTTCCATTTTGTTCGTAAGCATAGTTCAATATTTTTTCTATTAATCAAATGAAGTGTTTTTCTGCGTTTTTCTACTGCATCTCTGTGTTTATGATTATATATGTAAGTTGTTTAATCCCTGTTTAAGTTTGGATCAGTGGTATCAGAGCGGTCTTCTCTTTCTCTGTTTTTCTTTGAATGTCCCCAATGAGGTCAGGGTATAAGGAGTTAGCACTCGATCTGGTTGAACCATTGCAGGATCATCCTTGCAAAACCTGATGACCTCCCATGGCGGAAGAAAAAAAAGACGAGGGAGTGTGGTGAAGTAAAATTATAAGTGCGAACACGAACGAATTCCTCTAGCCTGATAATGGTTCTAGCCACAACAGATACATTCTATGGAAGATTTCCTTAGGTTAGAATCAATCAAGAGGGCCTAACTCTTGGTCGCTTATCCTGCTTGATGATGTCCTCACTTGCTTGCTCCAACAATCTCTCTCTCCTTTCTTCAAGCTCCTGAAACAAGTGAACAACAACAACACAAAAACATAATAATAGACAAATTTCAATTCAACCTACTTAATAAGTCAAGAAGCATTAAATATGTAATATTACAAAACATGTGGGAAATCAATCGATAGTTTCATATATTAATATCAAAGAGAGATTACAACCATTCAGCTTAACGTCACAGTCTTCCTCTGACAAGACCAGGTTCCCACACACTTCTGCTAGCACCTCATGATGGCTTCAAACAACAATAATTTAAAGACTCTTCCCTTTAGATTTCACTCCAAACCAAACACACTTCTCCCTCACACAACTAGATAGCTACAACTAGTAATAGGTTGCTTATCTAGTATATTTACACTCAACCAAAACTCTAACTCTGATTTTCACACTAGTCACTAGTTTGTGCTTGGGAAGAAGGGAGGTTTATATAGGAAAGATGGATGGGATATGGATCCTCTTCTCATGGGAGAAGGACTTATCCCTTGTGGTAGTTCCATCATTATAGGGGAAAGGAGCCCAAACTATCATCCTCGACCCCATCCGGCCAAACCATTTACCAGACTTCTGTTACATAGCTTCTAGAGATGGAAGCTTCAACAATAATTCTAAAAACTTTCCATAACAGGACCGGCATGACTGGAACACAACTCAATCGCACCAATCGGCATGGGGAATAGTGCTAATCTCTGCACATTGACACAGGGAAGACAAAGGTCATTAGTGCTGGTCTTGTAAATTGGGAAAGACAAAAGTTTCAGGAGAAATGGTGCAAAATGGAAATGATCTATTCATGAAGAGGGACATAATGGGAGTTTCTCAATGAAGGCAACGCATGCGGGGTTCACTGCAAAGGTCCTCCAGGATCAAGGAACATGGAGTACAGGGACAGTGACAAAATGTTCTTTAACAAATGCCCCCTAAAGTCTGAAGGCCAAGCTGAAGTGAGGGATGAAATGCTTTATAAATCAGTGCGAGGAGCCAATTTGCCATCGGAAAACCTGCAAGCAAGTACAGATGCATATACATAAACTGAGATCTCTGACAGATGATACATGAAGCGTGGCATGGACGCAGCCATCCATAGAATGATCATGTAAATGGATCTAGGCATGGGCGCAGCCATCCGTTAAAGAGGATCATAATGGAACCAAGGTATGGTCGCAACCATCCAATAATGATAAGGATCACATATGATAACTCATGGTCTGGTCGCAACCAGCCATCTAAAAGAGACATGCATATTATCATAACCATGTCACACCACTTCGCAACCTGGAATTTTTGTAATCTGAGTCTAGGGTCTTGCACTCCAACACGACCTGATCAACGTACAGATTCTAACATGCGAATATATGTGTTGACATCGAACACGCTAGAAAGTCGCTTGATTACCAGTCAATGATGTAAACTGTTAACAAGTGCGAGAGAAACCACCAATAATGACAATGGCCTTCAAGGTACTATCAGCATAATTCATGGAATTTGAATACAGGAACTGAAGTTGAACACCCGTGAAATCACTTGATCGAAATACAATGATGTGAACTTGACATCAAGTGCAAAGAACTTGTCGTTAGGGAATGCAAGCTCTAAGGTACTGGAAGGGAGTCTCTCGATAAACTTCTCGGATAACGAGTTGATGTCGACGGAAAGCAACCATGTTGAAGGAGGGCCATAATGAATCCCACATCATCGACGCGAGACGAGAGGATGCAAAATGATTTTGGATGATACAGAGAAATGAAGGTAAGTGTAACTGCAGAAGGACAACTCTTGAACATATCAGCGACACAACTGGAAGTTTGGTAGCTTTCGGATCCATCAGATCGGTGGTCATGGTGACGTAGCAGAGATCAAATGGAAGCCAAAATGAAAGGCCCAGACCTAGGAAGGTCAATGATACAGAGGAGCATGTCCTAACCTGACACAAAGCAAAGAGTGTCATGTTCAAGAGTATGCTTCCAACATGACTCGATAGATTTCCAAACTTTTCCCCCACCATTTCTGGCGAGAACCCCAATTATTTTTTAATCACAAGCTTGAAGGGGATATCATATTCTTGCATTGTAAGTTCATCCTTCAGATGAATCCGACCTAGTAATTTTAACAAGCCCTAGGAAGGAGAAGCTCGTGTTCATCATGGTGACAAATCCGATGTCGTTTGATAGTTTAACGAGTCTGACAAAGGTGTAACTCAATACCTTTTCCATGTTTAGAGAGTTTTAAAAAGACACGTAAAAGAAAACTCCACATGGTCCCTTTTCATACATTTGTGTCTCTTGAGCCCGAAAAGATAGAAAACAATACTTGAGAGAACCGCTTGACCATTTTAGCCAAGGAGTACCTTTTTCATAAATAGTGCCTCCCAGCCCGAAAAAAGGGGTAAAATTATACTGGGCGCATGATGTTTCGCAGCCATTAACAAGTTTGAAATGATAAAGGCTCGACCATCTTTTCGTTTTTAAATGGCTGGAAAAGAACTGAAAGCGGACCCCCCATTTTTATTTTCTTTAATGAGTCAAAAAGGGAAAAAATACTCGGCAGTCTTTTCATATGAGTTTAACGAGTCGAGAAAAGAGTTGAAATGTGACTCATCACCACCGTCTAACATCCATCACCTGTCACTGCACAAGCAATGAAAAGTTTATTATCAAGTCCTTAAGGCCAAACAGGTCAAAAATATTTACAAAACCTGATATTTTCATGAAAAAAATGAATAACAAGGGGGAAAAGTAAATATATTTTTACCATTTACCATTTTACCTTTGTAGTGAAGACTTTTTACCCACTTTTGCCCTAGTTTTTCTGGAGCGGATTGTGGGAGATCTAGGAGGTCAATCAATGAGCCATCAGTTCCAGGTAATAGTCGAAGAAATGAACTCCATTTTCGTGCCATTTATTTATGATTTTAGCCATTTTTTTAGTTTTTTAGGGAGGTTTTTGAGAAACAATTTCACCCTTGGTTAGTGCGATTTTCGGGCACGGGATCGCGCCAGCTGAGGGTTATTTGCACGACCATCCACGCCAACTGGTATGACTATTTCTAAAATAGGTGCGCTGACACCATGGATAGGGAAAAAACAAATTTTCTCAAGAACTAACCGTTAAAATTTGAATTTTATGTGTCAAAATTGATGATTGACTCAAATAAATGGCTTTTGCATGAGAGAAATCATCGAAAATGGTGGATTGGAAGGAAACTGAATGCGAAGGTCTGGACACCCAGGCAATGAATGATCCAAATTTCCTGGAGGCTTTGAGGGCTTGCGGGCTCCTCAAATTTTTCCTTACACCACGGATGTGGGCCCAGCCCAAATTGCTTCAGTATTTGATAAGCCTTTGGGACATCAATCATGAGATTTTTGTCATTAGGGACGAGGAGCTGGAGTTGACAACTTCAGACATCTACTTCATCACTGGGTTATCTCGTAAAGGTGAGCCAGTGAATTTGTATGGGTCATGCCTGGTCGGGGCAAGCATATCTTCCCTGCTTGTCGTGCATATTCCTGAGGCCCTGAAATCCAAAAGTGGGAAGATCGAGATTTCCAGTGTGTGGGATTTGACACTGTGGGTGCTTCTATTAACCATCAACAGGGTGGCGGGGTCCTAGGCAGAACATGAGACTAATAAGTCGAAGTTCCTTTACGCTATTGACTGTAAATCTCCTACGATCTTCAACTGGGCAGAGGCCACAAAGATGAATATCAAGTGCCAGTTGTCCAAGGCCAAGGCGGGAAATCTGAAGCAATTTGGCTTCAGATCAATACTTGTGACCTTTTTCCAGGAACAAGTGCAATTTTTCCAATATCAATTGACTAAGGTTGATCCTCCTGCCCCACGTGATCTGCAGATGACCTGTTGGAATCGTTTGATACCCAGGATCACTGGGGGTCAGTAGATGTCCTACCAACCAACATTATTTTGTTGGCTACGATGATAGAAAATCATTGTGGAGGACTGGTGTTATAGACATTTTTGGGCACTGCAACCCCAATTAGAAATGTCCATAAACCAAGTGCTCCTAAGTCCCTAAAGGTGTTGTTCCAACCCCTAAAAGAGCAATTTCAACTGATTACAGCATCTCCCAAAAGTTCTCCATGAAAAACTACTCAGAACTGGTCAAAACTGGACCATTTCACCTACTCCATAGGCAAAGTGCGTTGCATCCCACCTAAATACACACAGTAGGTGTGTTGCATGTCAAAAAGCCCTTCTATGGGGTGCGATGGGCGAAAAGGGACAAATGGCAGGGTCAATCCGCAAGGTGGAGAAGCATGGAATCTTCCAAAAATTTCTCCTATGACACTTGCCTCTCTGAATTCGACCAGGGATGAGTAAGAGATCATCAATCTCCAAGTGGAATCAAGAACTATCAGAGGGGAGACACTAATCAAATCTCAAAAGCTGACTCACCTCCCTTGCAGACATCTATATATGGATCCCTCATCCCAGAGATGTAGAGGCTGGAATTTTGTATCTTGTAAGGAAGTGCTGCTGGTTTATTGGTGCAATATCATAGTGTTGGGTGATCTAAGCTTTTCATGAGGTGAAGAAGGGCTTCTTGCTGAGAGGATGATGCTGGGTCAAAACAATTGGTTGTAATTCTCTTGGCTCCTTCTCGATTATCAATAAAGCTATTCAAGTTTTCCTCCATACTCTTGTATGATTTATGTTTTATGCATTTGTATGGTTAATATACATTTGATCCTATATTGTTTATGATAATAGATCTATGTTCTCGTATAGTGTTATGCTGCTTTGATTCTACAGGTACTCTGTGATGCTGGGTATACAAGAAAGCAAGTAGCAAAAGACTATCAAAAGAGAGAGGAATCGAGCAAGGAACCAAGCACAAGACAGAGGTTGGTCTCCTTTATTCTTCTCTCATCTATCTTTCATAAAGGAAAACGAAAGTAGTTTTAAGTTTGTTTGTTTCTAAGGTAGCTACCAGCCTTAGTGGGATTAGCAGCTCTGCATAGACACTATTCCCGGTAACAAAATGGTGACTCCGCTGGGGAGCGAGTAGATTGTTTGTTCATCTACATTTGTTTACTTTATAAACTTACAGACGGAGCCTGAAGTCAAGCCAGCTAGCCTTTGAACTACATTTTCTATGCAAGTGCAAAGTAGATCAACGCTGCTTCAGTCAATCTCCAGGTTTTATTTATGACTTAAACAATTGATTTACAAGCTCTCTAATTGCCCTTGTGGTAGCTCTAGTAACATCCTTAGATCTACCCCTGTGATTGATTTACTGATTACCACTTGCTCGGCCAAAATCCCTGAACTGAACTGCAAACTGTGACCCGGAACCCAATCAAAGTCTCATCCCTGGTCCAGCGCACTGTTTGTTCTATGAACTTCAAATGTAGTGCACTTCCTGAGTGTAGTAGGTGCGTTGCATTTCAGTTTCACTGTGTTACAGGTGCGCTGATCAGACAAGGCCTTGTTCCTAAATTTTGGTTTCTGTGTTCACTCTTTTCAGATCTATTCAGGAGTTTTCTCCGTGTAGTCAGTACACCTCTGTTTGAAACCCCTTTCCTTGCTATTATTCCGCCTCCATTGTGCAAAGAACTTTAAATGTTTTTATGTATTTTTTGAGTCATTTTCAGTTATCCTTTACAAAGAAGTAGCGTAATTGTACTGTCGTTTCTTGATTTGAAAGTGTCGTTTTCAGTCATAGAAGAGAATCTGATTGTTCTTGATAGTTGATTACCCTGTTACTCTTGTATTTGATCTGAATTAGTAGTTTTTCTAGTGTTGAAAGCAAGTTTTCAATTCCAAATCACAAAGTGTTGTCATTGTCCTCATTTTGTTTTGAAAAGAAACTTGTTAGTAATTGTCGCTTTGAAAAATAATTCGGATTTGCACTTAACTTTCTTTTTATCATTTACACATTAAGAAGGCTGAAAACAAATACATGCATGTGCATTTGCATTTAGACTGTTTGTTGGTTTGATTTAGGACAATGCATATAGTGTGTGCTCTTTGCTCTTTGTTGAAAGAACGCCATCTCTCTTTCCTTAGTAGCTAGGATTTTCATTTGCAAAAAGAAGACTAAACGGTTGTTTATCATCTTAGATTGCATTTTAGGAATTGTACATATACATCACGTGGTGAACCTGAAAGGAAAATTTCTTAAGCAAGATCAACTATAAAATAAATTTAATGAATCTAAAAACGCTTTGGAACCTAACGCACAACATCTAGAAGTCTAGGCTAGAGACGTATTCCGGCGTCGTAAAGCCTGGTAACTGTTGCTTTCACTGTTGGTTCGGTGATTACTCCACTTTGAGACGATAAGTGCCAGTACGGACTTGTGCTCCCATGTACCGTCGAGTATATTTTGGGAGACCACAATAGGCTTAATCCTTTATCCATAGGAAGCCGTGTCTGCCGCCCTATCAATCGCAATGCACTGAACACAGCATTCAGGAAGATTGACTACCATACCGTAAAAAGTATTCTACAGTTTTGCGATTGGTTTGGTAATCCCTCTGTCTAGATTTCTAGAGCAGTCCCTTTCATTCCTTTTAAGACTCCTTAATGGAAAAGGTCCATCTGAGCACTTGTCACTTCAGGCTCATTAAAAATCGAAAGCGACTAGAGTCATCTTTTTTTTTTCTCGACTCTTTAAAATTGAAAAAACAAGTTGTGTCAAAGCATCTAAAATTTATTTTAAATGGAATAATTATCACCTTTCCTACGTTGGTCTTAGGTTGAGGAAAATGGAGTCCACCAACTAAGGAGTTCCCCTTGGAGGAAATCCTAGTCCCTTCTCCTCTTGGGGAGATGTTGGTGCACCCCATATGGCCACATTGTCGCTTCCAGGATTGACAATCGGCTTGCCCGTATGGATTTTCTCAACCTACGTCATTCAGAACACCATGATTCCTGAACAATCGAGTCAGCAACTAAACGATTCCAGAGTTACCCCCCAACCTTCTACTTCGTCCAATTCTCCCTCTCCTCCTTCCTCTTCGCTTGATGAAGCTAGTAAAGCCAAAAATCAAGTACTTGAGAAGGAGGAGGAAAAGAAGAAGAAAGAGAAGAAGAAGAAGGAGCCAAAGGCGAAAAGGGGCAACCAAGCATCGTCTAGCGAAAATCCACACACTGCACCGACCAGGCCTAAATCGCCATGTGTCATTTGCAAAGGAGACCACTATCATCGAGATTGTCCTTGCATCCCTCGGATCTTAAGGGACTGGTCTCCTCGTTTGCACAACTCGGTTTCGTCAACCTCTGATGATCGTGTTGAAAATACACCATCGACTAGTGAAAGTGAAGCCCCTGGACAAAAAGGAAAATGTAAATTTCCTTGTAAACTGTGTGAAGGCGATCACGCCGTCCACCGTTGTCCCTTCTTAGATGAGGCTAAAAGAGTTTTGGACGACCATCCGGTTTCACCATTACGGCTTCCTCCTGGATATAAGAAACTCTTGCCGAATCCGTCACTAGTTGAAAATCCAGCTGACACACCCTTGTGGTCAGCCGAAGTATCTATCATTGAAGAAAAACCATCTGAATCCATACCAGACGAAAGTCAAAAGGTCGAGGCGGCAGTTGACCCGGTCTTGCCTTCAGAGGTTCCATCTTCAGATGATACAGTCATCGAAGAGAATAAGGATGACACCGTCCAAATTCTTTTCGTAAACACAGACTCCAATGAACATGGGGGCAGTCTACCCGTTCCTTTACCGCAGGAAGGAAGTTCGTCAGAGTCATATCCGACCGTCTATTCGGTCCCACCTCCAAGCAACCTAGTTGTCTCCTTTGATTGGAATCTACTAGGCAGACCTCGTTTACCGGCTAGTGTACCATTCTGAATCATTGCTCAAGTATATAGAATGGTCATGGCCGGTACCATGATAGATGAAGGGGCTTCTGTGAGTATCCTTTCCTCAACTGCTTGGAAAGCGCTTGGTTCGCCATCACTTTTGCCTGAAATGAGAAATCTAACAAGCTTTGACAAAGGAACCAGTTGACCGTTAGGGATCCTTCCCAATGTGCCCATTACATTGAGAGGGAAAACCGTTCACATGAACGTAACGGTAGTCCAAGGACCCCTGGATTATAATCTACTCCTTGGACGAGACTATATTTATTGGATGGGAGCCATTGTCTCCTCACTCTTTAGAGTAATGTGTTTTCCACACGAAGGAAGAGTGGTCAAGCTCGTAGACCAGCTTTCATTCCCCAGTTCACGCATAGAAAATAGTCATATACTGTCCCTGAATGGTCTTTTCATGCAAGGAATGTCAAATCAATCCCCAGTCCGTCCACCTAATGAGCGCGAGTGATTCGGGGGACATGACTGAAACCCAGGGGGCATGCACCCTGGTCTGCTTTGGCAAGAAAACCTTGGGTATAGGGTTTATTTCCACGAGGGATATATGACTAATCTGGCGAACCCGTCCTTATAGGAAAATGGGAACAGACTAGAATAAGATACCTTCGTTAAGGTTATGTCGGGTGACACCACTCCCCTTTGCCTATTTCGATAGGCATCGCCAAGAAAGAATTTTATCTGCTATGCGGATGAAACTTTCTTGGTAACCTGGAAATTTTTCGCTATACCTGGGGGCATGCAAGCGAAGAGCGACCATTTATATTGTTTTTTGGATTGGTCGTTTCCTAACTTGCATAAAGAAAGGATCTGGAGCAAAGCTTTATAAGGTGCAAGCTCCACACAAATGGCATCTTAGATGAGACATCCTTATTATACGACTGGATCGAGCAGTTTTATCGCAGAATTCAAGCTCGTTAAAAAATAAACATAAGCAATGAGCAAGTGTTTCCCCCAGTGTTTAAGCTCATTAAAAAATGAACCAATTTCTGGTAAATAACCATCATGAATGTAGTACTTCAGCCTTTGAAGCCTTGGTCATGTTCTCATCATCACCTCCACTCTGTATTGGCTAATCATTCACCTCCACTTGATTGTTTACCCCTTTTGAGGAATAGCTACGAAGAGTGATCTTGTTAGCCATCCTTGTGACACTGCCGTGATTGGAAAATTCCAAACCTTACCTGGAATCAGCTGCTACCCGAATTTATCACTCGTTCCTCAAAGACGAGTCTCCTTTAAGCTCTTTTCAACTGACTCGTAAAATATGAAAAGATTGCTGAGCCATTGGCCTCTCCAGCTCGTTAAAATGACCAGAAGTGCTATCCCTCCTTTAGATTTTAATCTTTTTGGACCTGAGGGATTATTACACAAAAAGATCGAGTGCTTGTTTTGTTCGGCTCGTTAAAAGTACCGAAAATTCATCCCTTCTGTATTGTTTTATACTTTTTCGGACTTAAGGGATTAGATGACGAAAAAGGATTTTTGGAGTTTCCTTTACGTCCCTTTTCAGACTCTCTAAAATTGAAAAGGACCGAGTTATCTTTGTCGTTAAACTCGTTAAAACCTAATAGCGACAAACTTGTCCATAATAGACAAGAACGAGTTTCACTATCACTAGGCTCGTTAAAACATAGCGATGGGTTTGCCCGAAGGGAAAATTATAGAACAAGCATATGTTATCCTCCTCAAGCTTGACAAAAATAAAGAGGTACTGGTCAGCAATGACTAGGGAAAAATTGGGAAGAAAACTTGAAGAAACTTTGTTGGTAGCAAGTCGCTCTTGAACATGACACTTTCACTCCGCATCCAAGTCGGGTTGGGTTGTTCCATTCACTGGTCACACCACCATGGTTCCATTACACCATCCACATTTGGGGTTAATGCTACCAATCCATCATGTCAGTGTCGCCGATATATTCAAGAGAAGTCGCTCAGAGAATTCACCTGTGTCTCACCCACTGCAATACATTTACGCTCCATTCTTTCATGACCGCCACCCTGAACCTTATATCACCAGATCGTTTTCACCTCCATTAAAATCATTTGCTCCATTCCGTGTCATTGATGTGGGATTCATTAAGGCCCTCCTATGACGGATCACTTCTTGTCGACATCAGCTCATTATCCAAGAAGTCGATTTAGGAACAACCCTTTCAGTACTTTGAAGCTTGCATGCCTCAATGGCAAGTTTCTCACTTCTGGCGACAGGTTTACATCAATGGCCTTCGACCGAAAGATTTTGCGTGGTGTTCGATGCCAAGTCCCTTATTCACACCACGTGAATTGTACTGCAGTACCTTGAGGATCATTATCATTATCGGTGATTCCTCCTGCGCCTATTAACAACTTACATCATTGGTTGGTAATCAAGCGATGTCTTTCCATGTTCGACTCCAGAACATCTCTCACATGGATCGACTTGTACTTTGAGTGAAGATCGAACGAGTTTGAAGACCCCGGATATAGTTTCATCCATCCGGGCTGCGATATATATTCAAGAAAATAAAGACATCAAATGTACATCATTGCTGCACAGATAATCATCCAATCTAAGGGATGATGGCTCTACCAGAATCATCAGTCTACACTCAGACGATTGTCTATCCTATGTACATGAAAATGAATTTATAAAGCTGAGCATGGGGATGCCCGCCTCAACTAGGTCATGAAAATATTATGAAGATAATGTATTGTATTGTATCTTATTACAGGTCTCCTTCCAGCTTGAAAGAACTTCGGATCCTCATGATAAAGCATTTCACCCGACATCAAAAAGATTAACGACCTCATGCTTTAGGGGGCAACTGTTATAGACATTTTTGGGCACTGCAACCCCAAGCATAAATGTCCATAAACCAAGGGCTCCCAAGTCCCTAAAGGTGTTGTTCCAACCCCTAAAAGAACAAGTTCAACTGATTACAGCATCGCCCAGAAGTTCTCAATGAAAAACTACTCAGAACTAGTCAAAACAGGACCATTTCACCTGCTCCATAGGCAAAGTGCATTGCATCCCACCTAAATACACACAGTAGGTGTGTTTCATGTCAAAAATCCCTTCTATGGGGTGTGATGGGCGAAAAGGGACAAATGGCAAGGTCAATCCCCAAGGTGGAGAAGCATGGAATCTTCCAAAAACTTCTCCTGTGACACTTGCCTCTCTGAATTCAACCAGGGATGAGTAAGAGACCATAAATCTCCAAGTGGAATCAAGAACTATCAGAGGGGAGACACTAATCAAATCTCAAAAGCTAACTCACCTCCCTTGCAGACATCTATATATGGATCCCTCATCCCAGAGATCCAGAGGCTGGAATTTTGTATCTTGTAAGGAAGTGTTGTTGGTTTATTGGTGCAATATCATAGTGTTGGGTGATCTAAGCTTTTCATGAGGTGAAGAAGGGCTTCTTGCTGAGAGGATGATGCTGGGTCAGAACAATTGGTTGTAATTCTCTTGGCTCTTTCTTGATTATCAATAAAGCTATTCAAGTTTTCCTCCATACTCTTGTATGATTTATGTTTTATGCATTTGTATGGTTAATATACATCTGATCCTATATTGCTTATGATAATAGATCTATGTTCTCGTATAGTGTTATGATGCTTTGATTCTACAGGTACTCTGTGAAGCTGGGTATACAAGAAAGCAAGTAGCAAAAGACTATCAGAAGCGAGAGGAATCGAGCAAGGAACCAAGCGCAAGACAGAGGTTGGTCTCCTTTATTCTTCTCTCATCTACCTTTCATAAAGGAAAACAAAAGTAGTTTTAAGTTTGTTTGTTTCTAAGGTAGCTACCAGCCTTAGTGGGATTAGCAGCTCTGCATAGACACTATTCCCGGTAACAACTGGCCGTACAGCGGCACTAATTTCCATGGAGACCCAGATATGCCCTTGCCAGATGGGGAGGACTTTGATGACGAAGGTAAAAACCAAACCAAATTTTTTATTTTGATGTTTTTTAATCATTTTTAGTATATGCATGCTTATAACATTTCTCTTTTGTATGTAGATGTTGCACCAGAGCAGCCAGCTGGGATGTCCCCGATAGCTAGGCGCTATCCCCATCCTATTGATATTGTTGCCCCTTATCAATAAGGGAGCGATAACAAGGAGGAGATTGTGAGGAACCTCTAGGGGTTGACTCATGGTATCCCTAAGTATGCTCGGATAGGAGATATGCCTCGGCAGTACCAGAGGCACACAATGGGAGTCTCAGATCGGATCCACTGATTGCTGAGTCGTGTAGTATGAGCTCTCTCATGCTATCATGACCACCATGCTAAGTAGTTCCTAGGTCTAGTACTTACATATTTTTTGAGGCCTGTGTGCCACGAATGTGCGAGGCCTGCAAGATATCGATGTTATTGTGGACATACATATTAATTTTTTGGGGTTTTGATGTATCAAACATTCTCACATCTGTATATATGTTATATTTTCCTGTCTTTTATGGTACAAATGGTTTGTCTTATATTTTACATGTTTCACAAATGTCTAGCCAACACGTAATTAGCTAATGCATCTGTTAATGTATTCATGTGTCTATGAATATGATGATATGTAATATAATCAATACGCCTTTCCAACAGATGGATACGAAGATACATTCGTAATATTTGAGGGTTCCTAACAGAATATTTCCCATTGAGTTGAAGGATGACAAGCTGTGAATCCAGGTTGACAACCAATTCTCTGATGCCCAGAGCGATGGCTTCTAATAACAGTTCGACAACTGCACTATATTTGGCAATGTTGGTTGTATGACCCAAGAAGATACCTTAAAGGTCAATCAAATCACCGTTAGGATTGTAGATAGCCCATGCTGCGGATGATAGGTTCCAGGTACTTCATCAAGCACCATCAGCAAAACCGACGTGAGGAGCTGTAGACATCTATAAAGAAAAAAAAGCATAGTAAACAGGAAGGTTGTTTGAAAAATGATCACACAAAACCACGGTGTACAAAAATGAATCACACACTAATGTACATAAGTAACCATGCAAGATGACCTAAGCATAGTACTTTTTGAGGTAAAGCCCGTTTCAGGGCTTATCGAGAGGATTTCCTTCATAATCAATAAGTTCATAGGCTCCTTTCTGCAAAACGCGTCTTACAATATAGGGACCATGCCACATAGGTTCGAACTTGCTTTCCCCCAGCTTATCATTAGCTTGGTCATATAGAAGGACCAAATTACCCTCAGAGAAAGCACGAGGGAAGACTAACTGGTCAAAATGGGATTTGACCCGTTTCTTTTGTGCTTCAATGACCAAGGTATAGATACAACGAGTCTCATCCAGTTGTTCTAAATATAAGAGGCGTTCCTCTTGAGGTGATGTTTCAGGGAGGAGTTCAATGGCTAACTTAAGTGAAGGAATCTCACATTCAATTGGCAATGTTGCTTCCAGACCATAGACCAGCTAGAATGGTGTAAAACTAGTGGCGTCTTTGGTTGAAGTTCAGTAGGCCCACAGAGCTGAAAAAAGCATGAGATGCCAATTTGACTTGTGCATCCCAATAGTATGTTGAATCATGGTGACCAAGGCTTTGTTCACGGCTTCAACTTGGTCGTTGTCCTGAGGGTAATATGGGGTTGAGCCATTGTGGCACAAGCCCAATGCATATGTCAGTTCTGCCATCATGTAATCTCTGAAATGGGAGCCATGATCTATGACAATGGCTTAGGGTACACCGAGCATGGAAATAACATGGTTAAAAAGGAATTGAGCTACATTCTTACCATCTGTCGAATATGTAGGCATCGCTTCGGCCGATTTGGTGAAGTAATCCACAACAATGATAATGTAGCCAAGCCCCTCGGTGAAACGAGGGTTACATGTCATATAATCGATGCCCCATTTGGCAAAGGGACCAACAGTAATGACGAGGTGTAGGTGAGCAGGTGGGGTGCACATCTTGCATTAGTAGATTTGGCATTCGTGACACTTGTGGACAACAAGAATGTAGTCTTTGAAGATGGACGGCTATAAATAACCAGCACGAAGAATTTTTTGAGTTGTAGCATAACCAGACATAGGACCACCACATGCCTCGGAGTGGCAATCATTGAGAACTCTTTCAACTTCCTTAATCATGAGGCATCGGCAAAGAATAGAATTGACACTGACACAGTATAAAGTATCAGCAATAATATGGTAGGGTTGAGAATGATGGAAAATCCTTCGACGATCATCTTTGGTCAACATGGACCGAAATGTGGAGGTTTAAATATACACAATGATATCACCGTACCTTGCATCAAGGGTGTTAATTAGGAAATGGGTCTCATCTGGGAGGTGTTCATCTGCACCAACAGCGAGAGCTTTGGAGGGAAGGGAACAAATCAATTCAACGAAAACAAGTAACTTCTTAGATTTTGCCATAGTGAAGACCAAATCAAATTCTTGTAGGATAATGATCCATTTAGAATACTTGCCCCCTAGCAATTCATGAGTCAGGATGCAGGTCATATGGTTGCATTCAGAAATCACTGTAGTCATTCGCAAGAGAATATAATGTCAAAAATGTTGAACAGCCTGGACAGTGTCCAAAGCCAACTTCTCAACATGTGCATAATGTGTTTCGGTGTCTACGTGATTCTGACTCAGGTAGTAGATCACGTGCTCAGCGCCTTCATCGTCGTCTTAAACCAACACCATAGCTATGGTTCTAGGGGCTGCAACTAGGTAAAGGAAGTAATCTTGATAATAGTCTGGTCGATGCAACAGAGGAGCATTTACGAGGACAGCCTTAAGATCATCGAAAGATTTTTGGGCTATCTCATCCCATGCAAAGGGTGTTCCTTGTTTGAGAAATCAGGTAAATCCTGTAGCCAGCCCAGCGTAGTTGGGTATAAAACGATGAAGAAAATTAGCCTTTCCCTGGAGGCTCTAGAGTTGGTGCAGTGAAGATAGAGGGGGTAAGTTTACAATGGCCTTGACTTTTAGCGGATCCAAGCAAATCCCATCCTTGGAAATGATGAAGCCAAGGAGTTGTCCTGATTCCACGAAGAAAACACATTTGTGTGGATTTAATCGAATGTTATAGTGTCTGTAGCGTAGAAAAATCTGCCGAAGGTGGTTTGGGTGATGTCGTTGCTTACGAGAATGGGCAAGAAGGTCATCCAAGTAAGGTTGGACAATGTTATAAATATCACGAAACGCATAGGACATTGCTCGTTGAAATGTGGCCCCAACATTTTTTAGGCCGAAAGGGAGCTTCTTATATGCGAACGTACCCCATGGGAAGATAAAGGTTGTCATTTCTTGGTCGGTCGGTGCAATATTGATCTGGTTATAACCAGAAAAATTGTCCATAAAGGAAAAGATCTCGCTTCCAACGCATTCATCGATGATTTGATCAATGAAGGGATTAGGATATTTGTCTTTAGGACAGACACGATTAAAATCTCGATAATCCATGCAAATGCGGATCGTTCCCTGTTTTTTATTCACCGAGACAATATTGGACACCCAGTTTATAAGTGGAATGGGATAAATGAACCCAGCTTTGAGAATCTTTTCAACTTCGCCCTTAATAGCAGCGACCTTTCTAGGGTGCACCAGACGAAGCCATTGGCGAACGGGTTTCGTATTCGGATCTGTTGGTATTTCATGCACCACAATGCTAGGATCAATACAAGGCATTTCTTCGTAAGACCATGCAAACACATCACAAAATTCTTAAAAAAGATGAGTATATGTCCTAATCTCATCTGGAGAACATGATATCCCGATATCAACGTGTTCAATGACACTGAGTTTGATAGAAATGTCAATTGGCATCATTTGGGTAATATTACCCAAATTTCCTTCTGACCATACTTCATGAGTAACAGTCGGTGGTGGAAATGGAGAAGAGGACTCTTCGAAATAGGTAGAGATGACCGCAAAGTGAGGCAGGAACGAGGAGTGATGATGAGTATCAATCCATGGTGGTTCCTCGACAAACATGATTTCCATGATACCTTCATTGGCGAGGAAGGTTTCAACTAAGGGATCGAATGATTCCAAAGTTCCCAACCAGGGGGATTGAGAATACATATCGAGAGAGGTCTTTGAGATATGAGAATCAAAGGATGCAGAGTTCACAGTTGAAACAATTTCCACGTAATTGAATTCGACAAGACTAAGCGGCATGACGTCGCCCCAAGAATCAACCGGATATGGTGTAGGTATGACCCAGGGATCAGATTTGACTAAGATCATGTTGACAGAGGCAACATGAGGAGGTGGGAGTGGAAAAATTCCCATTAAGACAGAATCTTTGAAGAGACCTGCCCCACACTCTCAAAGGGAGCACCAGAGTGCTTGACATACGAAATGTTGCCATCAGACGAGGAAGAGGCAAAGAAAGATAGCTGATCAACGGTGACAATCCTCCCTTGATGGGGAAAACGGATCACACGAAACAAAGAGGAGGCCACGACATGCATGGTGTGGGTCCAACTTCGGTCCAGTAGAAGATTATAATTGAGATTGACATCAACAATCTCTACTTTGACTTTCACTGTCTTGCATTCTAGGGTGATGGCAAGGTTGGGTAAGACATCGAAGGGTCACGAATCGTGCCCATCGAAAGATTCCAATGTGTTCGAAGACTAGTTCAGTGTAGGGGAACCAATAACCTTCCAGCATGCAGTTGACATGGTGCAGGTAGAAGCACCTTCATCAATGACAGTGCGATGGATGGTCTTTTCATTAATGATTACCTGAATAAGAAAGGCAATTTAATGAGGGAGTCTCGAAACATGGTTCTCTAGATCGAAACAGATTAAATTAGAATCGGTGGGATCAATGTCCCCGACAGCTGACAACAAATATCTCCGCTATGATGGAAAACTTTGGAGTACCTTGAGAGTCGTCATGGCTGACAGTGCCTAAGCCAAATCTTCAAGAATATTGTAGTGCTGAGTGGCTTGGGCATTGGGGTTGTACGAGGATTTCCATAGCACACGACGAGAGGGTGGCCATAGAGTGGAATCAGGGTTAGGGCGCTCGATTTGGAGAGGGCCAGAACTCGGGGTAGAAGAAAAAGGTGGGGCTTCCTTTTCTTTCCCTACTGTGGGAGCTGGAGTTTGATAATCTTTCGATCAGGTAGCCACATTAATGGGCATGTTCATCATGAACACTTGAGATCCAGAGGAATCATATTGGGGTTGGTCTACCATCTGTGTCTGCTGAGATGGAAAAGGCTCTTTAAGGATAGCAGGTTTCCCTTTGAGAAAACGACTAACTTTGGATGATCGTGGACAATCCTTAGTATAGTGAACCTCCTCACAAATGAGGCAAGGATACTTAGGTTTCCGTTATGAAGATTCGCCAGCAAACAGTTTGGGAGAACCCTGTTTCAGGGCATCGGCTTTAGCTTTGCCTTTGCCTTTCTTTTTTCCTTTCGAGGATTGGTCAGTTGTGTTAGATTGGATAGCATGGACCTATGAGGTTGTACCAGGGCTTGGAGGGTTTTGAGATGAATTGTTGGGAGCAAAATTCGAGACTGACTTCTATTTGGAAGAATTTTTGGTAGGGGCCTGGGATACTGAACCAATAACTCCATCAACGGGAGGAACAGCGGGTGACTTCTATGTCGCGGGATCGAATGAAGGCCACGAAGCATTAGGTAATAATTCATATAATGTGCCAGACTAAGAGTAGACCAAGTCCAAGTATTGGGCACGAGCGATGGCTTGCTCTTCTGTGATGCATCCACCCATGGCTATATCGTAAGAAATTGGGGCAACGAATGATTTGGTAAACCATTCAGTGAGAAACTAATCGGTTATCTCGAATTTGATCAGTCAACATCTATGTATCCATTCATGGATATGATCAGAGATGTGTGTCGCAGTGTCTTGCTTAAGCGATGTAAGCAGATAGGTGTCGATTTCATAACAAACCGGCAGCTGAAAATGCATGAGAAATGACATGGCTAATGAATTAAAGTCATGAAAAGTACTTCGAGGTAGCTCGATGTACCATTTTGCTGCGACACTCGTGAGGGTTTGTTGGAAAACATAAAGATGAATGGAATCGTCCACGTATGAGTTTGATGAGCACCAGAGGTGATATGTCATCACATGGGCCTGAGGATCTTCTTTAGCTTTTCCATCGAACTTTGGGCAATCACTTGGTATCTTGGATGGCACCGGAGGCCAGTACGGTGAATGAAGAATCAGATCATTCATAAGACGCGATACATCCAACAACTCAAGTGTAGCCAAGAAAGGTAATTGAGTGTTAAAAGGCATGGGAGGTCGATAGGCGGGCCCATAAGGAGGAGCCCATCCCTGCTGGTAAGGATTTTGACCCCACAGTGGGGGATTTTGGCCATATGGCATCTGAGGCTGCCCCCATTGCGAATTACCTTGACCAAAGGGAGGATTTGGACCTTGAATACCTTGAAACTATCCATGCATAGGTTTCTGATAGGCAATGTATGGGTTAAAAGGTTGTTGAGCCTATTGACCTTGGACATATGGGTATGGGACCTGTTGTCCTGGAACATAGGGTTGTCGAGCCTATTGTCCCTGAATAAGAGGGTTCTGGACCTACAATCCTTGGGCATAAGGTTGATACACGTGTTTCCCTTAGACGTAGGGATTTTGTACCTAGTGCCCTTGGCCAGAAGGATTCTAAACCTATTGGCCCTAGACAAGAGGATTCTACACCTGTTGTTGCAGGATTTGACCTTGACCCTGTCCCTGCAAGGGATCCCCTTGTTGACAGGTATATAATGGTTGTTGCTGCCCTGGTTGGTTTTTTTGTTGCAAGGGCTGACCTTGCAGTTGCAAAATTTGTCCCTGGGGTTGTAGAGGTTGGCCCTGTGAGGTTATGGGTTCAGGGGTATGTAGAGCATATTGCATCTGCTGTTGCGCGGCCTACTACAACTGTTGAAAGGAATAACCTTGTGGTTGTTGCAGGTGACCTTGTTGTGGGAAAATCTGCCCTTGTTATTGCGCGGAAAGCCCTTGCTACAACAAAGGTTGCCCTTGCGGTAACAAAGGCTTCCCTGGTTGTTGCAAAAGTTGTCCTTGCTGTTGCAAGGGTACTTGAACAATGCCTGGGAAATTACCGAACTGAATCTGGCCATAGCCAGGCTAGATGTATTTCCCAGATGGGATGGTGTAAGGTTGATTAAAAATCCTTGAGAATCATATGGAACGTAAGGATTTTTGTATTGGACCTGAGCCCCATAGGGTTGCTGATACTGAACATTACTCGATCTAGACGGACCACCAGGATTCTAGACCTGTTGGTATTGGACATTGTTTGATCTAGTAGGGTCAGCAGGGTTGTAAATAATACCAAAAGAGGGTTGGTTTATACCAAGCAGGTGAGCTTGTGAGCCACTCACATTACTGGCACCTAACACCATAGAGACATTCAAGTTCTACCCCCCAGGGGATGGCACAATCTAGCCACTGACTAACGGGACAGAAGAACTGGTAGAGACAATCTTTGAAACCACCGGTTGAGAGTGACGTGTAACTGGGATTGATGATACAAGAGTGTTAGAGACGGTGGGTTGCACTGGGACTGAAGTAACAACTAGTTTGGAATTCATGTTCCTGATGAACGGACCTGACGTAGGCCTGATGCCTGACACCCAAAGAGAGTTATGGTAGAGTGATGAGGCACTAGGTGTGCCTGAAACTAAGTGTCCCAAAGAAACATAGCTGGGTGGGAAGCCGGCGGGAATACCTTCTGAATAAGGGAAACCCTTGGGAGGGAACTGCAACTGCAATTCTTCCCCCACAACAATGTGTTGAGTTGAGACTTCGAAATCATCCGGAGAAGTGACTGGAGCATCGCCTTCAGGTTTCATGTCTAGAAACAAACAATGGCGAACAACCGAATGTGTACTTGGGGATAGTTCCAAAGGAACACCTAGTTGATCATACCGACTGTAAGGGCCACTATGATGATATCTCAACAGCATCAAACAGAGGGTTCGAAGGATAGATAACCAGTCCAAGCTGGTCGTTAGTGGTCAGCAAGTTCTCTGGATTTCGAATGGGATTTTCTGGAGATTCTGGGTCAAGACGAGTAGATGACCCTAAATTGAAAGTATGTGAAGGACGAGATGATAATGGTTGAACACTCAAGACAATTGCGAGTTCAACATTTTGGTCCTCAAATGGCTCTGATAACTCAGGAAGTGGCTCCTCGAACAATCTTTCAGAAGGAAGAGAGGAAGAGGAAATGGATGAACCAGATGGTTCAGCCAAGATGACCTTGTCTTAGTCGTCAGAACAAATAACTTAAGGCTTTAAAATGTCTTTTTAAGGGAACTCATGATTTGGTTGAAAATCTAACAGGATTTTTTGGATCGTGGGCAATCAATTATTTAAGACGCATAACAGACTAATGTTCTTTCATTTTTTAAGAGTCAAGAAAGAAACAAAGATGACTCTATCGTTTTCGATTGGAAACGAGCTCGAAAGGACAAGTGCTCAGATGATATTTTAAGTTTAATGAGTCAAAAAGATCAAATGACTACTCTGGATGATCTAGGTAAACAGGATTACCAGGCAACCATGAACTGTAGAATACCTCTTGGCGAACCAAGAAGTACAAGTAGGCAATCTCCCCGAATGTTGTGTTCGGTGTATCATGTTCGCAAGGTGGTCAACTCGGCTTCCTAAGGATAAAAGGATTGCAGCCTAGTGGGGTCTCCCGTTATATACACGATTGTATGGGGAGCACAAATCCATGCTAGCACTGTCTAATGCCACTAAGAATGACAGCTGCTAAGTTTACAGACGCCGGGACACGTCTCTAGCCTAGACCTTCTAGATGTGATCATTAATGTCAAATGTGCCTTAGGTAAATTGAATTCATTTTAGAGTTGATATTGAGTTAAGTTTTAGTTTTCAGGTCTTAGCGATGCTACTCGAAAAACATAAAATGCAACTAAATGGGACAAGACCCTTTCAATTCAATGAAATGCCTATACTAAAGAGGGTAGAAACTACTCAATCAAATGCAAACAATCAACTGAAAACGAAATGATTTTTCACTACTTCACTTTTTCAAAAAATAAACTAATGAAAAATGCATTCCAGTTCCTAACTTCCTAACAAGCACTTATCTATCAGTCCTTTCAAAATGAAAAAAATTCTCTTTCTTTTCAAATGCTGATGCAAATATAGTTTTTAAGAGATGTGAATCATAATGATGAAACAACCTAGAATTTCACACTTTCTCATGAAATGACGAAACAAAATTTCGCATACAAATTTTCAATGAAAAATTTTTCGAGACTATGAGCTCTTCAAGCAAATGAAAACATGAAAAGGGAAGTTCATTCAGATCAATGAAACACTGACTTTTCCAAACACAAGACTGACAATGTAATCTATGTCGGAAAAAGACGTTCAAACTAGTAAACAAAATCTTTTCAAACTTGTGCAAAAAGAGGCCAAAGTCATAACAGGGACCAAAAACAAATGCAAGGGGTCAACACACCCACAACTGGACTCGACAAGTCCACAAGCTGCTGAATGGATGACTAGATAGATGTCCTAGTGTCACTAGCCATTCAATGACTCGATAAATCAAATAGCAATATGACAAGCCTACAAGCAAGAAAAACCAAATGAAAAGTAGCTTTCTAATTAGGGATAAAATAGTCAAAAAGGCTCATAGGGTCAAACCAAGATTGGGGTCTAGCCCTAATCTTCACTTACAGGGGTCGACGCGACTACCTAACTAACAACAAGCACCAGAGGCAGGTCGGTGCGATTGTTCCTCTACAATTCACGCTGATCAGCGTGACTATCAGTCGATTAAACACGTTGTCCGAGGGAACTAAGAAAAAATTAAAAAAAATTCAAAACAGGGACCAAATCTGCTACTATGGATTTTAGACCTAGGCCAGTAAACAGGAGAAATGCAACAAAACAAAAGAGAAAACGCAAAACTAGCAAAATTCTCACAAAATCATGAAATCCAAAACAAACAAAAGGATGGGATCTCCCCAGTGGAGTCGCCAATTTGTGGTGAATTAAAATTATAAGTGTGGACACAAACGAATTCCTCTAGCCCGACAATGGGTCTAGCCACAACAGATACATTCTATGGAAGATTTCCTTCAATTAGAATCAATCAATACGGCCTACCTCTTGGTCGCTTATCCTGCTTGATGATGTCCTCGCTTGGTCGCTCCAGCAATCTCTCTCTTCTTTCCTCAAGCTCTTGAAACAAGTGAACAACAACAACACACAAACATAATAATAGACAAATTGCAATTCAACCTACTTAATAAGTCAAGAAGCATTAAGACGCGAATATTTAATATTACAAAACATGTAGGAAATCAATCGATAGTTGCATATGTTAATATCAAAGAGAGATTACTCATCTTTACGTCACAGTCTTCCTTTGACAAGACCAGGTTCCCACACACTTCTGCTAGCACTTCATGATGGCTTCAAACAACAATAGTTTAAAGAATCTTCCCTTTAGGCTTCACTCCAAACCAAACACACTTCTCCCTCAGACAACTATATAGCTACAACTAGTAATGGCTTGCTTGTCTAGTATATTTACACCTAGCCAAAACTCTAACTCTGATTTTCACACTAGTCACTAGTTTTTTCTTGGGAAGAAGGGTGGTTTATATAGGAAATATGGATGGGAGATGTATCCTCTTCTCATGGGAGAAGGACTTATCCCTTGGGGTAGTTCCATCATTATAGGGGAAAGGAGCCCAAACTGTCATCCTCGACCCTATCCGGCCAAACCATTTACGAGACTTCCGTTACGGAGCTTCTAGAGATGGAAGCTTCAGCTCTAATTTAAAAAACTTTCCATAACAGGACCGGCGCGACTAGAAAACAGCTTAGTCACACCAATTGGCGTGGGGAATAGTTCTAATCTATGCACATCAGCGTGAGGAAGACAAAGGT
This sequence comes from Pinus tabuliformis, assembly GCA_031772625.1. NCBI lineage: Eukaryota > Viridiplantae > Streptophyta > Pinopsida > Pinales > Pinaceae > Pinus > Pinus tabuliformis. The sequence goes on from CM062816.1 coordinate 1,866,012,461, forward strand.
CATTAGTGTCGGTCTTATAAATTGGGCAAAATAGAAGTTTCAGGGGAAATGGTGCAAAAGGGAAATGATTTGTTCATGAAGAGGGACATAATGGGAGTTTCTCCATGAAGGCAAAGCATGTGGGGTTCACTGTAGAGGTCCTTCAGGCTCAAGGAATGGGTAGTACAGGGACAGTGACAAAATTTTGTGTAACAGGGGTAGGATATCCTTTCAAAATGTTGCTCGAGGAAGCCCTCAAGTGACAAAGGGACGCGATGATGGATAACTTTGCCCAGATCCTTTGACGGCTTCCCAAAAGCGATGCATCTTCATCCAGCAGCCACTTTCGAGGTGACACTCCTTTTAAGGTACAAGTTAACTTTGATATTCCCATATTCGAAGGACTGATAGATGCAGACGCCGTAGATAAATGGTTAAATCTATTGGAAGGATATTTTTCAGTTCATGACTTTTCCAATTAGGAAAAGATTATGTTTTCACTTCTCAAAGACACCCCACACGTCAAGGATTGGTGGGAAACCTACTCTAAACAAAAGGATGAGAGTGAACCCTCACTATCTTCAGAGGCACCCACTTGGAATTATTTTCAAGATGCCATCAAGGAACAATATTACCCAGTTGGGAGCTATGAAGATAAATACATAAAGTGGACAATGCTACGACAAGGAAGGGACCAATATGTGCCACAGTTCACAAATACTTTTCATAACCTTCGCATGAAGCTAGGTATCAAGGACACTGAGCAGCATTTGGTGCTCAAGTACTGCAACTGTCTACATAAGGACATCCAAGATGAGATGGAGTTCCTGGACATTTCCTCGCCTGGCACAACATATCCATACACTATAAATATTGAGCGGAAGTTTAAACAAAATAAGCGGGACTTTGGATCTGCAAATCCAAATCAAGGAAAAGGTGCCCCCAAACCATAGAACAAGGGACCAAGCCAAGGTGGGGCCAACAAGGATAGACTACCAAAGCCATAAGAAAATAATAACACCATGAAGATGAAGAAGGGCATGGGAAAATGGTGTGCATTCCATAAGAGCTCCACTCACAATACAAGTGAGTGTCGGGCCAAGCAATCACTAGTGGCCGAGCTGAAGGCTTCCGAATCAGATGCAGGTTCTGACTCTGAATCAGAATGTGATAAGGGGATTGAAAAAGGGAAGTAGATCATTGATGCAGATCCTAGTGCCACCGTGACCACCACAAATATCCAGAAAATTAAGCCTGAAGATCTAGAGGAGGGGGGATGCCTCTTCCTCTCACAGATGTGAGTGAAGGGTTCTTCGTTGCAGTTCATTATCGATAGTGGGAGCTAAAAGAAGCTCATTTCAGTAGAAGTCGTGAAGCGGATGGGACTAAATACTACAACACATCCACAACCATACATCATCAGGTGACTTCAGTAAGGACAAGATCTTCGTGTCAGCCAGTAGTGACACCTTCCCTATGGCATCAAACCCTTCATGGATGAGGTACTCTATGATGTTGATCCTCTTGATGTTTCTGATATATTTTTAAGACAACCATACTTGTGGAAGAAACATGTTTTATATGAGTCTAGACCTCATTCTGTGATTATTATTTTGGTTAATAAGTTGTACAGGATACCGGAGATAGTCTCGCCTACCACCATCGTGTTTGATCACTGCAAAGCAATGCAGTAATATCATTCCCAGACCAAAAAAACTGTTTTCCTTATGATTTTCCCCCAAGGAAAGAAGAAGTTTGTGGCCACGACTTCCAAGCAGGGCTCCCCTGCACATCAGCAGCAGATGTACAAGGTCATGGAGGACTACACGGATATTTTCACCTCACCCATAGGGGTACATTTGCACTGTCAGGTCAAGCATTCCATCGATCTGACCCCGAACGCACTGCTACCCAATGGGTTGATCTATCAATGCTCTATTCTAAAGAATGATGAGATCAAGAGGTAGATTCAGGAACCACTATAGAAAGGGCACATCAGGCCAAGATCATCACCATGTGGGAGCCCGATTTTATTGGTACAGAAGAAGGATGGGACCTGGAGGATTTATATTCACTATTGGGTGCTGAAAAAGATCATTTTCCGGAATAGGTACCCAATCCCATGGATTGATGACCTTCTAGACCAACTCAAGTGGGCCAAAAATTTCAGCAAGATTGACTTGAAGTCAGGTTATCACCAGGTGCCTATCGAACCCATTGCTTTGTGTAAGATTGCCTTCAAATCCAAGGAGCGCCTTCTTGAATGGTTGGTCATGTCGTTCAGATTTACGAATGCCCCTGCAACCTTCATGAGACTAATGGATGACATCTTGTGGCCCTTCACCAATGCATTCGTAGTGGTGTATTTAGATGACATCTTGATCTTCAGCCCGAGTTAGGAAGAGCACCTCCACCATATTCGAGAAGTCCTTCAAACCCTTCAACAACACAAGATGTGTGCTAACTTGGAGAAATTCACCTTTGGCCTAACCCAGGTTCAATATCTAGGGTACATCATTGATGAGAAGGGTGTTCATGTGGACCCATCCAAGATACAAGTCATTCGGTATTGGCCAGCCCCAACCACTCTAACAAAGCTCTGCAACGTTTTGGGTCTTGCCAATTTCTACCATAGGTTTGTGTTGGGGTTCTCTCATATCACTTGGCCTTTAAGTCAAGTCACCAAGGGCGGAGCGAAAGCAAAGTTATTTTGGTTGGAAACCCAACAGCGAGCATTCTCCAAGTTTAAGAATCACCTTTGTTTTGCACTAGTGCTCACATTACCAAACCTACAACAACCATTTGAGATTGAGACAGATGCCTCTGATTATGCTATCAGTGCAGTTCTTACTCAACATGGGAATCCAATGGCTTATCACAGTGAGACACTTTCAGACACAGTCCGAAAGTACCCCACTTATGACAAAAATGCATTCCATTGTACAGGTCTGCCATCAATGGAAGTATTACATTATGGGGAAGGAAACGGTAATCCACACAAACCACTGACCTCTACAGTTCATATAAACACAAGGGAAGTTGTAGAATGATCGCCATCAGAAATGGTCCACCTATATGCAACAGTTCCATTTAAACATTAAGTATAAGAAGGGCAACACCAATAATGTCGTTGATTGCCTCAGCCAACCACCGGTCCTGGCACTAATCATTATGCTCAATTCCTGTGGGCAAGAGACATCGGGGTGGCCGCATCTTTACAAGAGCGATCCAAAATTTGGCAGCATATACCAGACACTCTTGGAAGGGAAACAAGTTCCAAATTTTCACCTTCAGGTTGCGCCGTTATGCCACTTAGGACACATATTTGTTCCTTCAAGTGAGCGTGCCAAGATGATTTAGGAGGCGCATTACAATCGGGTCGTTGGATAGTTCGGAGTAGAGAAAATAGTGGCGGTATTTTAGAATTATTTTTATTAGTTGAAACTTTGTCAAGATGTTTAGAAGTACATTACGTCCTGCATCGTCTGCGCCATTTCTAAACCAACCATCAAAAAGCAAGGCATGTATGATCCTCTACCTACTCCTAGTAGGCCTTGGGAATATGTCTCTATGGATTATATGTCGGACCTTCCTTCTACTAAGCATGACAACGATAGCGTTTTCGTGGTCGTCGACAGATTCTCTAAGATGGTCATCATGGTGACCTGCAAGAAGAGTATCACGGCAAAGGCCATTGCTAAGCTCTTGTTTGAGTGAATTTGGGTACACTTTGGGATCCCATAGTCCATTACCATAGATCAAGACAACAGATTCCTGCGTGCATTTTCATCAAGTCTCTAGTCCATGCTGGATACAAAACTTACTAAGTCCACGACTTTCCATCCTCAAACTGATGGCCAAACAGAGCTTGTCAACAGGATGATCGTACAGATTCTGTTGATGTTCAACTCGAAGAATCCATGCACATGGCATGAAATTCTCCCCTATGTCCAACACAGCTACAACAGAACTCTCCACAGCTCAACAAGCCACAACCCCTTTCAAGTAGTGCTGGGATTTCAGCCATTATGCCCGATTAATGTGGCCATACTATTTGCAACCATTCAGGTAGATTTGGATCACGTGCAATCTAAAGTTGAAAGGGCTAACAGCTTCATTAAGCACATTCAACACATCCTCCAATAGGTCCGTGATATATTGGACAGAGCCAATACTAAGTACAAGAAGCGCCATGATTAGCATCGAGTGTTGCACAAGTTCCAAGTGGGCAACAAAGTTTAGCTTGATTTGCAGAAGGAGCACCTTGATGGACCCCACAACAAGCTTCGCCCACTCTGATATGGGCCATACACCATCACCAAGGCCGTCAGTGACAATGACTTTGAGCTCAACATCCCACCATTCCTTGGTCTGCACCCAGTGTTCAATGTAGATCACATTTAGCCATGCTTTCCACCATTGTTGGACACATCTGACATTGCAGAACAAATCACACCAACAGAGATCAACCTGGACTACATAGAATAGACCACAACTGATCAGATCATGGACAAACATATCAATAACACTTGGAAATAGAGGATACAGCTATATTGAGTTGTCAAAGCAAGGCCAACTCCTTCACCAGGGAAAGTGGTTCACCAAGGACCAGCTTCAACAGAAAAATTTTCTCACCTGATGAAGGCTCTGCATGCAATGGGGACCATTGCTTCCTAAGGGGGGAGGAATGATCTAGGTGGATTTTGGTGGCCACTCGCCTATTCCACCTAGACCCCCCAGTCAGTTTCATATGTTTCCTTAATTGTAGCACAATTTACTATTTTTGGCATTTTTTCGGGTCCTGAACTTTTAGAGCCGTTTTGAGGCCCTAAATGACATTGTTTTGGCAACATTTCTCAATCATTATTATAGCAATCACATCAGTAGTTTTATTCCTCAAAGAGATCTTTCCAACGAGGTATCAAACACGTCAAATAGAGATAATATGACCAGGAAGTTGGTTGCCCAACTAAGCCAAATGGGGCCCATAAACTCTTTGTGTTACATCTCCTTGGGTTAGGGTTTTAGTTGTTTAGGGTTTTCCCTTATTGTTCAATAATAAGAAGGCCCTTGAGCCTCATTGTAACTCAGTTCAGAGGCATGTAGCTGCTACATCTCTTCTCAGTGATAAGCTACCATTACTCGAGCTATCTTATTTCCATTCTGTTCGTAAGCATAGTTCAATATTTTTCTATTAATTAAATGAAGTGTTTTTCTGTTTCATCTATATGTTTATGATTATATATGTAGGTTCTTGCATTCCTGTTTAAGTTCGGATCAATGCACTAGTGCTTCAGAGTTACCTAGCACACCATATTGTTATAGACATATTTGGGCACTACAACCCCAATCACATATGTCCATAAACCAAGGGCTTCTAAACCCCTAAAAGTGTTGTTTCATACCGTCAGCTGATTACATCATTTCCCAGAAGTTCTCCCTAAAAAACTACTCAGAACTGGTCAAAACTAGACCATACAGACTGCTCCATGCATAGGGTGTGATGCATACTGGAAAGACCTTCTGTAGGGTGCAATGAGCGAGAGTAGACAAATGGAAGAAGCAGTTTTCTAGGTGGAAACTCAAAGAATCTTCTAGAAGCTGCTCATATGACACTTGCCTCTCTAAATTCACCCAGGGATGAGTAAGAGATCATGAAATCTCCAAGTGGATCCAAGAACTATCAGCGAAATGACACTAATCAAAATCCTAGAAGCTGAATCACTCTCCTGTAAACATTTATATATGGATCCATCATCCTCGAGATCCAAAGGCTGGAATTTTGTAATTTGCAAGGAAGTGTTGTTGGTTTCTCTTTGAAGACATTGTTGGGTGATCTTGCTTTGTATGAGGTGAAGAGGGATTTCATGTTGGGAGGATGATGTTGGATCAAACAGCTTGATTGTAATCCTCTCTTCTACTACTTCTATCAATAAAGCTATTTGAGTTTTCGTCCATATGCTTATATATCTCTGAATCTCGTCTTTGTATATGCATTTATATGGTTAATGTACATCTGATCCTACATTGTTTATGGCTATAAATCTCTATGCTTTGATGGTATTTTGTTGCCTTGACTCTAAAGGTGTTCTTTGAAGCGAGACAAGTGAGAAAGAAGTGGCGAAAGCTCTATCAAGGGAGAGAGGAAACAAGCAAGGAGACTAGCGAAAGACTGAGGTTGGTACTCTCTACTTCTCTCTCATCTATCTCTCATAAAGGAAAACACAAGTAACTTTAGTTTGTTTGTTTCTAAGATAGCTACCCATCTTAGTGGGACTAGCAGCTCTAAATGGACACTAGTTTTCCTGATAACAAAATGGAGACTCCACTGGGGAGCGAATAGTTTGTTTGTTTTGTTACTGTTGTTTGCTTTATAAACCATAGACGAAGTCTAAAGTTAATCCAGCTAGCCTTCGAACTGTGTTTGCTATGCAACTGCAAAGTATATCAATGCTGCTTCAGTCAATCTCCAGGTTGGTTTATGAACTGAACACCTAGCTTGCAAACATCCTAAGTGCCCTAGTGATAGCTCAAATAACCTCATTAGATTAGCCCCTATACTTTGTGTTTACTGAAAATCATTAGCTCAGCCTAAATCCCTGAACTTAGCTACAAACTATGATTGAAAACCAAGCTCAGTCTCATCCCTGGACCATCATACTATCTCTTCTTGGTAACCTGGATGCATCGCACCTCCCATGTGTTGCAGGTGAGATGCATCCTTGTTTCCTTGTGTTACAGGTGCAATGATTGATTGAGGTTGTTTCTACCTCCATATTTTGGTTCTTTCTTCAGTGTCTTCAGCTTTATTCAGTAGTTTTGCTATCTATGATCAGTATATCTCTGTTGAAACCATCTTCCTTTGCATTATTCAGCCTCCATTAGAAGGAATAGTGAATGTTTTTTATGTATTTTTCATCATTTACAGTTCTCCTTTGGAAATAGTAGCTTAATCGAAATGTCATCCTTTGATTTGAAAGTGTCGCAAGTGTCGTTTTCAGTCAAGAAAAAGAGTTTCGCAAAGCACTCCTCTTTTAGATAGTCGATTACACTTTTGCCATTGTATTTGATTTGAATTAATAGTATTTCAAGTGTCGAAAGCAGTTTTAAATTCAAAATCGCAAAGTGTTGTCTTGGTCTTACTTTCATTTTTTGAAGAAAAAATTGTTAGTACTGTCGCTTTGAAAGAAGATAGTTCAGATCTATGCTTAGTTTTCTTTTGTCATTCTCACATTAAGGAAACTGGAAAAAGAAAATAAAAAAATAAAAATAAATAAAATAAATAAATAAAAAAATAATAAAAAAATACATGCATGTGCATTTGCATTTGCATTAAGACTGCATGCTGAAGATGATTTAGGAAAAGTGCATCTAGTGTGTGCTCTTTGCTCTATGTTGAAATAATTTCATCTCTCTTTTGTTAGTAGCTAGGATTTTCATTGCAAAAAGAAAGTAAACGACTGTTTATCATCTTAGATTGCATATTTAGGAATTGTATATCTACATCACGTGGTGAACCTTAAAGGCAAACTTCTTAAGAAAGATCAATTGTAAAATAAACCTCAATGAACATAAAAATGCTTTGGAACCTAATGCACAACATTTAGAAGTCTAGGCTAGAGATGTATTTCGGCGTCGTAAAGCCTGGTAACTATCGCTTTCATTGTAGGTTGGGTGATTCCTCCTCTTTGAGGCGACAAGTGCCTATACGGACTTGTGCTCCCACGTACCGTCGAGTATATATTGGGAGACCACAATAGGCTACATCCTTTATCCTTAAGAAGCCGTGTCTGCCACCCTATTGATCGCAATGCACTAAACACAACATTCGGGAAGATTGACTGCCGTACCATAAAAAGTATTTTGCAGTTTTGCGATTGGTTTGGTAATCCCTCTGTCTAGATTTCTAGAGTAGTCACGTTCTTTCCTTTTCAGACTCCTTAAAAGAAAATGTCCATCTGAGCACTTGTCACTTCAGGCTCATTAAAAATTGAAGGCGACTAGAGTCATATTTAGCTTTTTCTCGACTCTTAAAAATTGAAAAAGAAAGTTGTGTCAAGGCGTCATAAAATTCATTTAATTTGGAATAACATTTCCCCTTTTTATTTTGAGTTGATCAAGTAATCCGCAATCGTGGAAGAAAGTCAATCAAAACCCCATCGTTTGCGGAGACTAACGAGTCAACCATCTTTGACTCTAGAAATGAAACCATTCCGGGCGAAGCGATCTCATTTAACTGGATCAAAGACTCTTGGTTTGTTTGAAACTTGTGTTTCAACATCCTCAGAGACTCCAGTTACTCCAACTATTTTTGGTATCCTTGCCTCTATAGAAGAAGTTCCACAGTTACAAGAGGACACTAGAACTGATCCTAGTGTAACGGTAAACACATCTATTCCTGAACCAGCTCCATCTAGGACTGATTCGGAAGGTGTCACCCCTCCAACATCTGTCGCTGCAGAGTGTGTACCTTCTTTGGCACCAAAAATATTTTACGGACCTGACGGTCTGCCTCTTCCACTTGGACTGATTGCAATAGAAGAGATTGTGGAGGATCTTCCATCCAGTACCCCATTACATTTTGGAACTAGGATCCACCTATATCCTTCTAATTCAGAAGTTAGTCACCCTTCATCGCAAGTTCCTATAGAATCGCTAGGAAGTCTCTTGGATAGACTCAATATGTTTGAACAACCATTGATATCTAGGACTGTGTCATCCGATACAACAGTAGCAGAACCTCCTGCCACTACTCCGACAATGTTTGCTGGTATACCATCTATCCCAACTAGCTCTCAACCGCTAGATGGAGTCCACCTAGGGACTATTTCAACAGTATGGCCTATTCCCGTTTGTTCATCCGGAATAATATCTGGAATTTCTTATGTTGAGTCTCAACAAATTGATCCTTCACAACAATATCAATTTGGGCAGATCAGTCTACAAAGACTGATTTTTCCTTTGAACACTGGATTGCTGCCATATGGGGGGGCAGTATGCTTTTTCATTGTTCCCTCCAGGAGAACAACCATATGAGAGTTCACAACATAATTCAGGTCATGCTGGAATTGCATCCAGTGGTTGGGTGCCAATACTGCCTCAACATCCAAGAGTTGTATATTCAATGCAACCAAATCTACCTGTGTCGAATATTCCCACTATGCCAGCTATTGTGATGGTGTCGTAAGTACAAGCGCTGCCTGTTGTATGTCAACCTCAAGTCTCTCAGGTCTTAATACAACAGCCTCTTGTCTCCACGACACAACCACAATCATCGATTAGTGGCTCCTTAACTGAAGTGACTCAAGCTCAAACAGGTACTATCACTCCTCATCTTGGTCAAACATCCAATATTGGACAACAGCAAATGTCTTCACAACCATGGCTGGTGCAATATCAACAAGCGCAATTCCAGCAAGCTTACCGAGGACCTGAGAAACAAAGCTTTGCGGGTAATGGGCAGTCGTATATTCAAAACGGTAAACATCAATCATATCATAATGGTTATGCCCATCAACCTTATCAAAGTTATCAGCATCAAATACATTATTATAGTATGCAAAGACCCACTACTCAGGTGATCCCATCTTATCCTGGGTATGCTTCACCAAACCTGAATCAACAGTTACCTTTCGTTGCAATGTTGGAATTACCAGATATGAATCAGCTAACAAATGATCCAATTGCTTATGCCCCTTGGTGGCCGGCAATTCCTCATAAACGTCTGTCAGATATTCCTAAATTCAATGGAAATCCGAGTGAAGATCCGTCAAATCATCTGATGACCTTTCACCTGTGGTGTTCGTCCAACACTCTCAATGATGATTTGATTAGGCTTCACCTCTTTCAGCGAACATTAACTAGTCCGGTAGCAAAATGGTACATCGAATTGCCTAGAGCTTCATTCGATAACTTTAGCGCCCTTGCCACCACCTTTTTAACCCATTTTTAGTTACCAATAAGGTACGAAACAGGAACGGAGCTTCTTACCAATTTTAAGAAAATGACAACCACTCACATATCTGATCATATTCATGAGTGGTGACGTCGTCGTAGAATGGTAAAAACATATGTTCCTGATCAGCTGCTAGCTAAATGGTTTATTAAGTCATTGTTACCTTCTATTACAGAAGATGTGGCTAAGGGGGGAGTTGTCACTAAAGAGCAAGTCATTGCTCGTGCGCAATATCTAGACTTGATCTATACTCAGTCTGGCACGCTCTATGACAAAATTCTTGATGCTCCTAGACCAGAGTTTTCCATTCCTCCTCCTCCTAAATCAAGCAAAGACTCTCATGCTGGCAATGGCGTGATAGGTACAACCAGCATGAAAACCACAAAGGCTACATCTAAGAAAGCCCATACAGTTTCTGGTCAAAATGCAAATGAAGAACTTCTTGCCTCAGAGGTTAATGCTGTGTCAGCTGACAAAGGCAAAGAACCGAAGCAACCAAGGGGCAAGAAGAAACGGAAAAGAAAAAAGAAGAAACAGGGTGATTTGTCTCCTAAAAAATCTTCTGCAAACCCTTCTGGGAAAAATAAACCTCCTTCACCATGCCACATATGTGATGAAAACCATTGGACGAGTGATTGTCCATATAGAGTTGAGATTAAGAAGTTCTTTAAGACTTCAAAAACCTCAGCAGTCTTAACGGATCTGTTTCCAAACCCAGAAACCAATCTGGTTGCTAGTGACAATGCTTCCCCATCCCAAGTGCTTATGTTTTCCATTTCGAAACAAAAAAATGATGCTTTGATATCGACAGGGAACAAAGATTACAGGAATCCACAGCTGTCGAACAATAAGGCTGCAGATTAACCTAGTAGTTCGACAACAACTTCAACCAAAGTTCTGCCACCCATTATTCCTGAGCTAACAATAAAGCCGCCAAAGGGATTAGTACACAAATCGAAGTTTAATCCTCGTGCCCGAGCAGCACAGAATTATAACATAGTAAAGGATCTGGCCCAATCGCCGTCCGTTATGTCAACACTTGAAGTACTGCAGAATTTCCCCTCCCAAAAGCAGGCTCTATTATCAGCAATAGGTGGGATTGACCCAACGGATTCCAATCTTGTGGCCTTTAATCGTAAAGGATTTGAACCTCATTTTCCAACTCAACTCGCTTTCCTCATCCAAGTGAAAGCCCTCAACAAAACTGTTCATCGAACAATTATTGATGAGGGGGCATCTACCTGCATTATGTCAATGAGTTGCTGGAAAACTTTAGGATCACAACCCTTGTCAAGATCATCAATGACATTAAAAGCATTCGATGGACGAACATACACCCTACACGAGATTTTAAGTAACTTACAAGTTGTACTGGGGGGCAAGACAATAGAAATTGATGTCGAAGTTATCGACGGAAACCTCGATTACAATATCTTACTGGGAAGGCCCTGGATTCATGTTGTGGCTGCAGTTGTATCAACTTACTTTAGAAAGATTGCATTTCCTTTTCAAGGAGGAATTACAATCGTTGATCAACACACCTTTCTCCCCAACAGTTCACAAGTTACAGGAAGCATTCCAATGATCCATGGAAGCTCTCATTCACTTCAAAATGTTGGAGTAGGCCTACTAAAAGACCCTACCTTAATGGGTACTTTTGCTCTACCACCTCCAAGTAATCTGGCAGAAGTGGAAACAGTAGGAACATGCAATATGATATCTTCCATTCAGAAGACTTCTGAATATTTTGTTAACATGGATCATCAACAAGTATTGCCTCCAAGCCCAATAGAGATTTTATAGCAATCAATTTTCTAGGCCTGGGCGGCAAACCCAAATCAATTCTCATCAAGTGTTTGGGTAGATAGGTCAATGGAATATGGCACCTCTTCATATCCTTGGTCACATGTACATTCTACAGACGAAGGAATTATTCAATCAATGATGATAGGAGAGGCACCATGGGAAGATTACCACCATCATTCCCATCTTCCAGATTACAACGAAGATTATTCCAACGACCTTGATCATCCTTCAGTTTTTTATTTTCTATCAAATACTGTAAATACAGTGGATTGCGAGCGAAATCTGTCCAATATTGAAGAAACTATTGCCATAAATATCTTGATCAAACCTAATGTTGTAGAGAATATTCATGTCGGCAAATCTTGTTCTTCTTCAGAACTGGAAATATATTGCGCTCTCTTTCGCGAATTCAGAGATTTCTTTGCATGGTCATACGAAAAAATGCCAAGCATTAACTCAAGCATAGTTGACCACGAAATCAAGATGTATCCAGATGTCAAACCGATATGACAACAGCTTTAGCAGGTGCACCCAAAGAAAGCCACTGTCATCAAGGCAGAAGTTTACATGCCGGTTTCATTTACCCAGTTCCTCTAACTGATTGGGTATCTAATATTGTTCCTTTGATGAAAAAACAAGGAATGATTAGAGTGTGCGTTGATTACAAGGATGTAAATCAAGCTTGTCCAAAGGATAACTACCCTACACCCTTCATCGACCAGATAATTGATGAATGCGCCAGATGCGAAATATTTTCATTTATGGCCCACAGGACCAGTCAAAGACTTCATTTATATGTCCTTGGGGCACATTCGTGTACCGCAAATTACCTTTCAGTTCAAAGAACACAGGGGAAACCTTTTAGAGGGCTATGAATTATGCCTTCCATGACATCGAGAACAACATTCAACCATATCTCGACGATCTTCCGGCTCATTCGCGAAAGCGGACTGATCATCTGCAGCATTTGAGAGCTATATTGTTACATTGCCAACACTACAAGATACGACTCAACCCACAAAAGTGTGTGTTTTGTGTCGGTTCTGGTCATTTACTTGGCTTTGTGGTTTCTAGGGATGGAATTCGACTCGACCCATGTAAGGTTCAGGCAATCATCGATATGCCTCCACCTTCAAATTTGCTTCAGATTCAGAAACTCCAAGGGAAATCAAACTTTTTGAGGAGGTTCATTCCAAATTACGCCAAACTTGCTAAAGGTTATACGCGTCTTTTGAAAAAAGAAGTACCCTTCAACTGGGATCACGTTGCGCAAACTTCCTTTGATGCTCTAAAGGAATCCCTAATAAAAGCATCATTAATGTACGCTATGAATTATCAAAAAGACTTTAACCTATATCTAGCTGCAACATATACAACCATCGTAATGGTTCTAGTTCAAGAATAAAATGGAATCGAACATCCTGTCTATTATTTAAGCCAAAACGTAAATGACATAGAAAGCAAATACTCCTATGTTGAAAAGCTAGCTCTTGCAGCTGTTTAAGCAGTACAGAGATTTCAACACTATATCCTCTTTCGCAAAACTACCATTTTGACAGATTGCAGCCGTATGACTTACATTCTATCGCGTCAGCTACTTGGGGGAAAATATTCGAAATGGATAGCTATTTTTCAACAGTTTGATCAAAGAAATCTCTAGTTTCCGTGGAGTTATTATGCGACTTCCCATCGTCGTCCAACGATTCAACATCCAAAGCAACAATCATGGATGAATCTTTGTTTCTGATATCGTCAAGCGATCCGTGGTATGGAGATATAATCATCTATCTCCAAACCCAAACATATAGGCCTAATACCTCTAGCTCTGAACAACGGCATACTCGATACCAAGCAAAAGACTACATGATCATCGGTGATACACTTTATCGTCGCAGTAGCGATACAGTTCTGCGAAGCTGCCTCACCCATGAGGAGGCCAAAAAAGTCCTGAATGATTGTCATTCAGGTGCATGTGGGGGGGTATCAATTTGGTTATGCTACGGCACAAAATATTTTACGAGTAGGTTACTTCTGGCCAACAATGTTCAAAGATTGCATAACCGCAGTCAGAAGTTGCCATGCTTGTCAAATCTTCGACCGCAAAACCAGAATACCACCCGCACCTTTGCAACCAGTAGTTGTTGTTGGACCATTCACCAAATGGGGCTTAGATTTCATGACATGTAACCCCATCTCGGCTGGGGGGCATGGGTATATCATAGTCGCAGTTGACTATTTTACGAAATGGGCCGAGGCAATGCCTACATTAAACAAAAGCAGTGAAACAGCTACTCTTTTCTTTTTCAATCATGTAGTCTCTAGGTTCGGTGTTCCACGGGCTATAGTCACAAATCATGGATTGCATTTCCGCAATCACATGATGGTTGAATTGGCTACTAAACTAGGATTGTCCCACAACAATTCTACTATGTATTATCCGCAAGCTAACAAACAAGTTGAGGCCATCAACAAAGTCCTGAAGCACATGCTGCAAAGGATGATTGGAGTCCACAAACAGAGTTGGAACCTAATCCTGTACTCAGCCTTGTGGGCATACAGAACCTCGGTAAGAAATGTGATCAGGTTTACACCCTTTCAGCTGGTGTATGGCCTGGAAGCCATTTTACCAATTCAATGTGAGATTTCATCTCTCAAGCTCGCAATCAACCTTCTCCCTCGAACTTCAGAGGAAGAGGCTCGTTTCTTGGAACTAATCCAATTGGATGAAACCCGTCATGACGTGGCCTTGACTAATGAAGCCCATAAGAAATGAGTTAAGGCGCAATTTGACAAAAATGTCAAACCCCGTGTCTTCTCAGAAGGTGACCTGGTCGTGCTTTACGATCAGGAATCCGATAAATTGGGAGCAGGTAAGTTCCAATCTTTATGGATGGGTCCCTACATTTTTAAACGAGTGTTAACAAAAGGAGCCTACAAGCTAGTAAATTACAATGGAATTCCACTGGTGCAACCTCGAAACGGGTTGTACCTTAAGCATTACTATGCTTGACTAAGTGTAGTAATCCCTTTATATGCTTTTGTTACATTTTGTTTTCGTCAAGAGTGATCGTTTTGGTTATGTAATCCACTTTTACATTTGTTGCAGATGTCAAACCTATGGGAATCATTTGTTGAATATGCCGACAGAGCTAGTTGTAATACGCAGAACCTATCTTCTGCGACCTGGGCCATTTTTTATCCAAGCGGCGAGTTAGTGAGTTTCAGAGGAGTATGTATTGGTCGATCAACGAACAACATCGCTGAGTATAGCGCGTTGATAGAACTTGTCTCTGATGCCATCTCACGTGGCATATGCTGAATTTTTGTCAGGCTAGACTCACAACTTGTCATCATACAGCTTACTGGCATCTATTCTGTTTGGAATCCAGCTATCTATCGTATGTTCCTAAGGGTCAGGATTTTGGAAAGGCATTTTGATTCTATTCAATATCAACACATTTCTAGAAACTTAAACACATTAACTGATTCATTAGCAAATTATGTGTTAGATAGACATTTGCAACATTTATAAAAGAAAGCATTTCAATCAACATTTGCATTATGATCATATAACTTAACCAAAATAAAGCTCCAAAAATAAAATATATATAACTATTTATAGTTTGTCAAAATGTTTTGTGTCCAAGAAAAAATCAGTCACATGACCCAAGAACTCAAAATGCAGGAAAATCACCCTAGACTAATGGTGCTGGTGATAACAAGTCACGCCTGTGCGATCATACGTAAGAGCCTAGTCCATCGACTCGGTACACCAGTAGTATGGCGCTGTAATCTCAGAGGTAACTCGTCGGTCCTCACATCTTGTATACCAAGGGCGAGACCCTCAATCTGATCTTGCAATACTGCTAGGGTCTCGGCTACGTCCAGATCGCAAAGGACAACCCTCCCTACAGCCTCTCCTGCTAGAACGGCAACTGCTACCCTCGGGCACACTACTGGTCGCACTGGTCCAATATCTGCATGAATATATGGGTTTGATTAGTCTTGATAACATTTAAAAGACACAAGAACATTATAAAAACAATAAACAGAGATATGGTCAGATCTTTTACCTATAACACCCCACTGCTCGCCAGCCGGCAGCACCAAATCTGGGTCACCTAGGAAATCCATCCCCGCATATGGATACTCAGTAAGGACCATCTCCTGACGGTCGAACCACTCAAAGAAGGCATCAGAGAATGAAATCTGCGATTGACCAGCATGTCTGGCCATAAGATCGACCCATCTCTGCATCCGTGGTTCCATCGGTACTAGCAGTCCGAGTGAAATGTATTGTGGTTGCATCAGTGGGATCTTCTCCAAGGTGAAAGTGGTCAGAATAGAACCATAACCAAAGTTCTTAGATCTTCCATTCTTCACCTTGGTAAGTTGTTCTTTTATAACCGGAAGTATTGCATCACACTAGTTGAATACCTTTGGTTCAAGGCATTCCAGAGCATACTGCATATAGGACCTGTTGGCCAAATGAAGAGCTGCACTACCAGCCAATCTAGCAAAGGTGAATAAGATAGTCCTCAAGGACCAGTCAGTGACATCTCAAATACTGATCTTGCCGTCCCTACTCGGTTGAGATCCATCTCTACAGAATCGGCGAATATAATCCCTCACGGATTCACCTCCACGGGCGGATCCTGATAGTGAGAGAGGGGCACCACGCCTCGATAAACTGGTCAAGAAGTAGATATCCTCAACTGTCAAAGAGATGGATTTACCTCGAATCTGGAACACTTGGTTGGTACGATCCCATGCATCGAGAAAGTATTGCAACAAATTGATTTGTTGCCTCATGCTGGATATGCGGAAGAATTTGAGCAAGCCACAGTTTCGCAAAGCAGTCACCATACCCGGATCATGTAAAGCAACCATGTCCTCTTCTTCATGCTCATGTTCGTGCCATGTAACGACCATCTTGATCCAATGAATCTCTAGAAAACAAATAAGAGAAGAATTAGGATCCTGATTCAGGCAAAAACAGGCAAAATTTCCATGAATTTGCGCCCATCGCACCCCAGCTGTGTACTAGGTGGGATGAATCCTGACTAGCCAATGGCCAGCTCAATATGCATCGCACCTTTTGATGTATACTAGGTGCGATGGGGAAAGAATGAATTTTTCAAACCCCAAAGGCCCAGAAGAATAGGAAAACATGCTCAGAATTAGAAAAGGAAAGAATGCAATTGAAGAGCTCAGGGTTAGCTCCTACCTGGTCCAGACGGCGCCGAAAATAGTCCACAAAATCTCCTGGAATCAGCTGGTGAAAATCAGGGGGGAAAACACCTCCAGAGCTCCAAAAATCCCAAATTTGAATGAAATGGTAAAAATGAGAGGTAAACAATATTTTTATGTTACTATTCACGTATTTCAAGTAAAATATTGTTGTTTAACTCATTTTTCAAGCACATATTTACATTTCTAATCAATTTGATGGAGTAAATGAACAGGCAACACGACCGTCAAAAGAACATAGTGTTAATGGTGAAATCAACATCTCTAACTATTATCACGAGCAGTTTTACGTGAAGTTCAAGCTCGTTAAAAAATAAACCTAGCCACGAGCAGTTTTACGCGAAGTTCAAGCTCGTTAAAAAATAAACCTAGAAATGAGCAAATGTTCCCCCAAAGTTTAAGCTCATTAAAAAATGAACCCACCTTCAGTAAATAACCATTGTGATCGCATAATTATCAGCTTTTGAACCTTGGTCGTGTTCTTACCATCACCTCCACTCTTTTTTAGCCAATCATACGCCTCCATTTGATTGTTTACCCCTTTTGAGGAACAGTTGTGACAAGTGATTCTATTAGCCACCTTCTTTACACTGTCGTGATTGAAAAGTTCCAAACCTTACCTGGAATCAGTTGCTATCCAAAGACATCACTATTTCCTCAAAAAAAGAGTCTCCTTTAAGCTCTTTTCATCTTACTCGTAAAATATGAAAAGATTGCCAAGAAATTGGCCTCTCCAGCTCATTAAAGCGATTGGAAGTGCCATCCCTCCTCTAGATTTTAATCTTTTTGGACCCAAGGGATTATTACACAAAATGATCAAGTTCTTATCTTGTTCGGCTCGTTAAAACTATCGAAAAATTCATCCCTTTCATATTGTTTTATACTTTTTCGGACTTAAGGGATTACATTACAAAAAAGGACCACTGGAGTTACGTCCCTTTTTAGAGTCTCTAAAATTGAAAAGGACCGAGTTATCTTTGTCGTTAAACTCATTAAAACAATAGCGAAAAACTTGTCCATGCAGGCAAGAGCAAGTTTCATTTTCGCTAAGCTTGTTAAAACACAGCGACAAGTTTTCCCGAAGGGAAAATTATAGAACAAGCATACGTTATCCTCCTCAAGCTTGACAAAAATAAAGAGGTACTGGTTAGCAATGACTGGGGAAAAAGGGAAGAAAACTTGAATAGCTTCATTGGTAGCAGGTCGCTCTTGAACATGACACTTTCACTCTGTCACCAAGATTGAGTCGAGTTGGGTTATTCCATTCACCGGTCATATCACCATTGGTCCATTGTACCATCCATTTTGGGGTTAACGCTACCAATCCATTTCAGTGTCGCCGATATGTTCAAGAGAAGTCGCTCAGAGAATTCACCAACCTAGCTAACGCCTCATCCGCTGCAATACCTTCACTCTCCATTTTTCATGACTGCCACCCTAAACCTTATATCATCAGATCGTTTTCACCTCCACAAAATCATTTGCTCCGTTCCATGTCGTAAATGTGGGATTCATTAAGGGCCTCCTACGACGGGTCACTTCTTGTTGACATCAGATCATTATCCAAGAAGTTGACTTAGGAACAACCCTTTTAGTACTTTGAAGCTTGCATGCCTCAATGGCAAGTTTCTCACTTCCAGCGACAGGTTTACATCAATGGCCTTCGACCAAAATATTTTGCGTGGTGTTCGACATCAACACATGTATTCACACCACGTGAATTATACTGCAGTACCTTGAGGGTCATTATCATTATCGATGATTCCTCTTGCACCTATTAACAACTTACATCATTGGCTGGTAATCAGGTGATGTCTTTCCACGTTTGACATCAGAACATCTTCTCACATGGATCGACTTGTACTTCAGGCGAAGATTGGATGAGTTTGAAGACCCTGGATCTAGTTTCATCCATCCAGGCTACGATATATTCAGGAAAATAAAGACATCAAGTGTACATCACAGCTGCGTAGACAATCATCCGAGCTAAAGGATGATGGCTCTACCAGAATCATCAATCTGCCACACAGACGATTATCTATCTTATGTACATGAATATGAATTTATAAAGCTGAGCATGGGAATGCCTGCCTCAGCTAGATCATGAAAATATTGTGAAGATAATGTATTGTATTGTATCTTATTACAGGTCACCTTCCAGTTCGAAAAACCTCAGATCCTCATTATAAAGCATTTCACCCGACATCAAAAGATTTACGACCTCATGTTTTAGGGGGCAAATTTTATAGACATATTTGGGCACTACAACCCCAATCACATATGTCCATAAACCAAGGGCTTCTAAACCCCTAAAAGTGTTGTTTCATACCCTAAAGGAACAAGGTCAGCTGATTACATCATTTCCCAGAAGTTCTCCCTGAAAAACTACTCAAAACTGGTCAAAACTGGACCATACAGACTGCTCCATGCATAGGGTGCAATGCATCTCACCTATTACACATGGGGGGTGCGATGCATACTAGAAAGCCCTTCTGTAGGGTGCGATGAGTGAGAGCAGACAAATGGTAGAAGCAGTTTTCTAGGTGGAAACTCAAAGAATCTTCTAGAAGATGCTCATATGAAATTTGCCTCTGTGAATTCACCCAGGGATGAGTAAGAGATCATGAAATCTCCAAGTGGAACCAAGAACTATCAGTGAAATGACACTAATCAAAATCCCAGAAGCTGACTCACTCTCCTGTAAACATCTATATATGGATCCCTCATCCTAGAGATCCAAAGGCCGGAATTTTGTAATTTGCAAGGAAGTGTTGTTGGTTTCTCTTTGAAGACATTGTTGGGTGATCTTGCTCTGTATGAGGTGAAGAGGGCTTTCATGCTAGGAGGATGATGCTAGATCAGACAGCTTGGTTGTAATCCTCTCTTCTACTACTTCTATCAATAAAGCTATTTGATTTTTCCTCCATATGCTTGCATATCTCTGAATCTCGTGTTTGTATATGCATTTATATGGTTAATGTACATTTGATCCTACATTGTTTATGGCTATAGATCTCTATGCTTTGATGGTATTTTGCTGCCTTGACTCTACAGGTGTTCTTTGAAGCAGGACAAGTGAGAAAGGAGTGGCGAAAGCTCTATCAAGGGAGAAAGGAAACAAGCAAGGAGACTAGCGAAAGACTAAGGTTGGTACTCTCTACTTCTCTCTCATCTATCTCTCATAAAGGAAAACACAAGTAACTTTAGTTTGTTTGTCTCTAAGATAGCTACCCGTCTTAGTGGGACTAGCAGCTCTGAATGGACACTATTTTTCCCGATAACACGTATTTTTTTTTAAATAATCCTTGAATGGTGCACCATTGTCTATTAAGAAACTAAACATACTATTCTATTAATGGAACCGATGCTTATTATATGAATAGTGCATCGATGTTTTTTAAATTAAGAACCTTTCCATGGTGCACCATGTTTTTACACATTGGGGCTTTCGTAAAAAGGGAAAGCACCGAAATGGTGAAAATGAATTTTATGACCAATTTGTTTTTTTTTTCATTTAACCCTTTTCTGGTGCTATCGAATAATATACACGTTGATGCACCTTATCTAAGTAGTCCACCGTTGGTTTTATTTGTATAAAAAATAACCGTCCAACTGTGCACCATTTTCTATTAAGCACCAAGGCCTTCAGTTCAAATAACAACACTAGTGCGTATAATATAAGCAGTGCACCACTATTTTTAAATTAAAAACCCCACAACTGTGCACCATATCATTTATGCACAAGGGTGTTCGTATACATGGTTAACATGGGACGTCATGAGATTATAGCACCAGATTAGGCAAAATTAATTTTACGACCGACATTTTTTTAAATTTAACCATTTTCTAGTGCTATTGATGATCCAGGTGACTCCAGACACATGCAGAAGTCCAAGAGGACTCAGAAAGGGTCAAAAATAAAAGTGTTTGGATTGTGCTCGAACTAGGCTCATTTTCAATATCTCGTCGTCGTGATTGCAGTGGTGTGAACAGTTCATCAAACCGAGCTCGTATGCAAAAGATAGAGCTCTTCAAAGTTTGACATGACAAGAGAAAAACGAGGCCCACAGTGTGCCACATGGCATCCTAGTCAGCAGGTGGGACCCACTAAGTTTATGTGGCGACTCAATGGCCACTAAACCCTTGACACATGGCATGCTAACATTTACTCCTAGCCTTGCACAAAAAGACAAAAGTATATATTAAAAAAAAAACAAAAATCATTTAGAACAAAAAAACAAAAAAAACACTATATATTATGATATAGTGATAAATATGGTTTTGAAAAGTCATATAAAAATCATTTAAAAGAAAACCATATATAAAAATATCATTATAATAAATGAACTTTAATGAATATATACCATATGTAAAAATATGGTTATGATCTTCAACGAATATATAATAAATGGGTATTGGGTATATTGTTTTAACATGGGTTATAATACCAACCAACGTATACACCCAACCCAACTTATACATAAGTCGTTAATTGAGTGCGAGGGCAGCGGGGATTGAACCTGCCCGTCCCACATGCCCCGGTCCCCACCGAGCAGCCCCATATGGTGGCGTACACAACATCAACCCACCCACATTAAAACTTGCGAGGGCGGCGGGGATTGAACTTGTGCGGTCCACATGCCCCGGCCCCCACCGGGCGGCCCCATATGGTGGCGTACACAACACCAAACAACCCACATTCATACGTCAATGTATTAACTCCAAAATCAAACAGTTATGATGCGCCCATTTTTATAATAATAAAAAATTAACATTTTGTTATATATGGCACAGGTGAGATTTGATCCCCCGACTTTCCATCTCGTTACCTCCGCCATAACCAATGCGCTACAACCCATTCATTGATATATCCGCCCACGAATATTATATAAACTTTATTTTTAAGTGCGATGGGCATGGAGAGGAACGAAACCATGTTATGCAGAGTGGAACGGAGGCGGAGGGCATGGCACAGAAATCGAGACTGTGTTTTTTAATTTTTTTCTAGGTGGAACCATGATTCTAGAAAAACACATGCAGAACCATGATTGAGCCAAACTCTTAAGAGGGCGAAATTTTGCCAGTGTCCAAATTGGAAAAATTTTATGTCGCTTTTACACCTCTCAGCGACACGAACTGGATGGCACGGTCAAAATTTTGATCTAAGCAGCAGACATTCATATGACTCGGAGGAGGGAATCTTTGAGAAATCTAGGGGGAATCTAAAAGATTCCTTAAGCCCCAGATTTTCACTTTGTCAGAATTCAGAAATTTGAGAGTCGATTTTACCCTATTCGATGCCAAAAATCTAATGGTGCATTTAGATTTTCCATTCGATCATTTCATTTTTCTGCCACTTTTCAAAGTGGAGTGCAGGTGTCAGCATTCATGTGTAAACAACCAATTCCATGCAATTTGACGCCGCGAGATTGATGGTACGGAAAGCTTCAATAGTTTGGCATCCTTTTCTTTAGATGGCCCCGGGATGTGAGGTATATGTAGTGTGTTCATGTGCTACTTTTTGCTATGAGATGCATTGTGCTGCACAGATCCCTGTTTGATATTTGATGTGGGATCTTGTTTTCTTACTTGTTTCATGATTCCTGCTTGATGTGACGTGGAATCATCTGTCAGATGTACTTCTTGTCATGTTGTTACTGAGATCCCTTGGTCATCATGTTGACAGGATACTCATGTTGTAGTCATGTATATCTGAATTGAGATCCCTTTGATGCCATGATTGGCGGGATGCTCATTATTTTCATATGTGAAATTATGTCATACTGATAGGAGTCCTTTTGAATGAGAGTTCCTGCAGTGGAACATCTCTTGGAGCCACTCCTCCGTGAGCGCATATTCTTTGTATGATATAGAAAACACATGCATGTACATCACAACTATTGATAACACTTAATGCAGCGACCTACACAATCTTGACACCAAGGCCCGGAGACGTAGTCCTTCCTGGATGAACTCCATTATCAACATCTTGAGTTTTAAGTTGTTGATGATTGTCATGTTCCTTCTTCTTTACAACATGCATATATGTTCAATTATGATATTTTAAATGCCATTTTAATCACATCATGAAAGTAAAAGGTCTTGGTTAAATACGGGAGTTGAGTCAACTCGAATCAAGTTAGGTATTAGAGCGGTCTTTGCATGGATGTGAATTACAAGCATGAACAATGGAATTTGCAGCGAAAGAGGATGAAAAAGCAATGTATGAGACCATGCTCAAAATTTCCAAAAGGGTGGAAATAATGTATGAAGCTCTACAAAAAGAGACAGAGGAAAAGGAGCGATTGCAGCTTCAGTTGTGAGCCACGGAAGTGGCCCTGGAAGAACTAAAGCACAACATCCAGAATCTTAAAACAGAGAACGTTGAATTGAAGATGCTTCTACATGAAGAGAAAGAGGTAAAACAAAGTTTTCTACAAGAGCTGCAAGTTAAGGACGAGGCCTTGGAAAAGATGCAGCGTGACCCATGTGAGTTAAAAAGTAATTCTCTGAATTCATGTATGTATCCTGATGATGATTTTGTTGTTTTTGAAAATCATACCATAGGAACTGGCTCCAAATTGTTGAAGAGAATGGGTTATGAAGGAAAAGGCTTGGGCATTAATGGCCAAGGCATTGTCAACCCAATCAAAGTAGAGGAATTACCCCGTCAGGTAGGACTTGGGTATGTTAAAAAGGAAGTTGGGGAATGCGTCGAGACAGCTAGTGAACCAACAACAATAGATGATGAGAAGCCCTCATCAATTCTTTCCAACTCATCAATGGAGGTAAAAGATGTTGATTTCCTTTCAATTTCGTCTTCACATAGTATGGTTTCTGTTGGAGATGTGGAGATACCAGTTACAAGGACAAACATGAGGCTTCTTACCAGGATGAGGTACAAGGAGGAAAAAGAACTTGGTGTTAATAACCAAGGCATAACTCAACCATTGGAGGTTGTGTAGAGACCTCAATTTGTAGGCTTTGGATACACCGAAGGAGAATGCTCGAAGGTGTCATATTCTTTCGAGACATCGTCAAAATCATCGAGGAAAGAGAATGGTGGGAACACATCCCCATCATCCCATGGAAGTGCCCATTGTAGGGAAAGATCTTAGGCAAGCTCTCATCACCATAATGACACCTAAGGCATCAAGGAAAGGTATAACAAATCTCAATATGTGAATGTTCATTTCAATTATAATCATGTTGTTAATGATGAACATAGAACATGGCATTGAAAAACATGTACCTTTTGTGGATTACATAACCATACATTTTCTAAGTGTTGGAAAAGAATAGCAGCACACAAAAGGATGAGGCATGAAAGGCCCTCTCAATAGCAGGCAAAGAAACATGTTAAGCAGATCTGGAGGAAGAAGATGTATTGCAGTCATTGCAACCGAGGTGGCCATCAAAGAGCCACTTGTTGGAGGCTCCATCCAGAGCAGTGCCTTAAAGACAAAGTGTCAATGCATGAACCAGATGAAACGGTTGTTCGACAAGTAAAACCACCACAGGGGGATGACCCATTCACCTTGATAAGTGAGAAATGGTTTATAGATATGTTAGCTTATCATGGTCATACTTTTGTAAATCATTTGTTGCATTTTAAAATGTAAACGTGATGATGTGTTTTCCATCACTTGTCAAGCAACAATAATGTCTGGTCTTATTTTGAGTTGGATGATAAATTGTGAAAGTGATGTTGTGTTCCCATCACTTATCAAAGCAAAAATAGTGTTTGGACTTATCTTTGTAAATCATATGTTGCAATGATGATGTGTTTTCCATCACTTGTTGAAGCAACACTAATATGTTGGCCTTGTCTTCATAGCTCGGGGATTGTTTCCATTTCGATGTAAACTTGACCACCGAATATGTGTTATAAACTCGTGGCAAGTATGGGATGCTTGGATCATTAGTTGGTCATGTAAGTCAAGCATGTAATTTGCAAAACAATGTACTACAGGTTGCAGAGGTTGCAGGTGTCGATTCATCACTTAAGGCTCCGAAGAACAAAGGTGAAGGAGATGGAAGTGAGACCTTTTCAGGACACTTATGATGCAGACAAGGTACAGAGAAGTTTCATATTATTTTTCATGCTTTTGGAGGACCAAAAGCTCCTCAATGGGTAGGATTGATCCAGGTGACTCCAGACACATGTAGAAGTCCAAGAGGAATCAGGAAGGGTCAAAAATCAAAGTGTTTGTAATGTGCTCAAATTAGATTCATGTTGAATATCTCATTGTCGTGATCACAGTGGTGCAAATGGTTTGTCAAACCAAGCTCGTATGCGAAAGATAGAGCTCTTCAAAGTTTGACATGACAAGGGAAAAAACTGGGCCCATAGTGTGCCACATGTCATCCCAGTCAGCAGGTGGGACCCAATAAGTTTATGTGGCGACTGAATGGCCACTAAACCCTCGACACATTGCGCGCTAACATTTACTCCTAGCCCTGCACAAAAAGACAAAAAAAATATTAAAAAAACAAAAATCAGTTTAAAAAAGAACAAAAAAAACACTATATATTAAGATATAGTGATAAATATGGTTTTGAAAAGTCATATAAAAATCATTTAAAAGAAAACCATATATAAAAATATGGTTATAATAAATGAACTTCAACAAATATATACCATATATAAAAATATGGTTATGAACTTCAACGAATATATATTAAATGGGTATGGGGTATATTGTTTTAACATGGGTTATAATACCAACCAACGTATACACCCAACCCACCTTATACATAAGTTGTTAATTAAGTGCGAGGGCTGCGGGGATTGAACTAGACCGGCCCACGTGGGCCAGTCCCCACTGGGCGGCCCCATATGGTGGCGTACACAACATCAACCAACCCACATTAATACGCCAACGTATTAACTCCAAAATCAAACAGTTATGATGCGCCCATTTTTTATAATAAAAAAAAACATTTTGTTATATATGGTGTAGGTGGGATTTGATCCCTGACCTGTCAACCTATTACCTCCACCATAACCAATGCGCTATAGCCCATTCATTGATATATCCACCCACAAACTTTATATAAACTTTATTTTTCATGATTCCTACTTAATACCAATCAACGTATAAACCCAACCCACCTTATACATAAGCCATTAATTAAGTGTGAGGCAGGCAGGGATTGAACTCGCCTAGCCCATGTGGGTCGGCCCCCATTAGGTGGCCCCATATGGTGGCGTACACAACATCAACCAACCCACATTAATACGCCAACGTATTAACTCCAAAATCAAACGGTTATGATGCGCCAATTTTTTATAATAATAAAAAATAACATTTTGTTATATATGGTGCAGGCGGGATTTGATCCCCTGACCTATCATCTTGTTACCTTCGCCATAACCAATGCTCTACATCCCATTCATTGATATATCCACCCACGAACTTTATATAAACTTTATTTTTCAATGCAACAAGCATGGAGAGGAACGGAACCAAGTTATGCAGAGCGGAACAGAGGCGAAGGGTGAGGCACAGAAACCGAGACTGTTTTTTAATTGTTTTGTAGGTGGAACCATGATTCTAGAAAAACACAGGCAGAACCATGATAGAGCCAAATTCTCAAGGGGGCGAAATTATGCTAGTGTCCAAATTGGAAAAAGTTTATGTCGATCTTACACCTCTCAGCGACATGAACCTAATGGCACAATCAAAATTTTGATCTGAGCAGCAGATCTTCAAATGACCCAGAGGAGGGAATCTTTGAGGAATCTATGGGGAATCTAAAAGATTCCTTAAGGCCAAAATTTTCACTTTGTCAGAATTCATAAATTTGAGAGTTGATTTTATCTATTCGACGCCACAAATCTGATGGTGCATTCAGATTTTCCATTTGATCATTTCATTTTTCTGCCACTTTTCAAAGTGGAGTGCACGTGTCAGCATTCATGTGTGAACAACCATTTCCATGTGATTCAATGCCGCGAGATTGATGGTAAAGAAAGCTTCAGCAGTTTGACATCCTTTTCTTCAGATGGCCCCTGGATGTGAGGTATATGCAATGCGGTCATGTACTTCTTTTTGCTATGAGATGCATTGTGCTGCACAGATCCTTGTTTGATATTTGATGTGGGATCTTGTTTTCTTACTTGTTTCATGATTCCTGCTTGATGTGACGCGGAATCATCTGTGAGATGTACTTCTTGTCATGTTGTTATTGAGATCCCTTTGTCGTCATGTTGACGGGATACTCATGTTGTCGTCATCTATGTTTGAATTGAGATCCCTTTGATGCCATGATTGGTGGGATGCTCATTATTGTCATATGTGAAATTATGACATACTGATATGAGTCCTTTTGAATGAGATTTCCTACAGTGGAACATCTCTTGGATCCACTCCTGTGTGAGGGAATATTCCTCATATGATATACAAAACACATGCATGTACATCACCACTATTGACAGCTCCTAATACAGCAACCTACACCATCTTGACACCCTGGCTTGGAGACGTAGTCCCTCCTGGACGAACTCCGTTATCAACGTCTTGAGTTTTATGTTGCTACTGATTTTCATGTTCCTTCTTCTTTACAACATGCATACATGTTCAATTATGCTATTTTCAATTCCATTCTAATCACATCACGAAAGTAAATGATCTTGGTTAAATCTGGGAGTTGAGTCAACTCGGATCAAGTTCAGTATCTGAGCGGTCTTTGCATGGATGTGAATTGCAAGCATGAACAATGGGACGTGCAGCGACAGAGGATGAAAAAGTGATGTACGAGACAATGCCCAAAATTTCCAAAAGGATGGAAATATTGTATGAAGCTCTACAAAAAGATACAGAGGAAAAGGAGTGATTGCAACTTCAGTTGTGAGCCATGGAAGATGCCCTGGAAGAACTAAATCACAACAACTAGAATATTCAAACAGAGAACACTAAATTGAAGATGCTTCTACATGAAAATAAAGAGGAAAAACAGAGTTTGCTACAACAACTGCAAGCTAAGGATGAGGCCTTGGAAAAGTTGCAGTGTGACGCATGTGAGGTAAAAAGTAATTCTTTGAATTCATGTATGTATCCTAATGATGATTTCGCTGTTTTTGAAAATCATACCACAGGAATTGGCTCCAAACTATTGAAGAGAATGGGGTATGAAGGAAAAGGCTTGGGCATTAATGGCCAAGGCATTATCAACCCCATCAAAGTAGAGGAATTATCCCATCAGGCAGGACTTTGCTATGTCAAAAAGGAAGTTGGTGAATGTGTCGAGACAACTAGGAAACCAACAACAACAGATGATGAGAAGCCCTCATCAGTTCTTTCCAACTCGAAAGTGGAGGTAAAAGATGTTAATTTACTTTCAGTTTCGTCTTCACATCGTATGATTTCTGTTGGATATGTATGTTGGCATTATGATGCATGTGTTGTACTTGATGGCAACCCCCCCTCATAGAAGACCATCTCACTTATATACATTCAGAAGAGATATTAGATGTAACATAATACATAGATGTAGGACAGCTCAAAGGAATCAAATGGCAAGTTCTTAGTAAGCTTTGCCATCAAGTCCAAAGGGGGAGATTGTTGGCATTATGGCTAAAGTGTTGTCCTTGATGGCAACCCTTTCAGGTGGTAGTTCACTATTCTTCAAGTCAGCAGCAGAAGTTGATGATCAGCTCTCATTTTATTGAAAAATTATGAAGGACGCAGGAAGCCAGTTCAGAAAGTGCGTCCCCGCAGGTATACCATGCAGAACCCGCGTCCAAGGACGCAGGCCAGACGTTCAGGGGGTGCGTCCACCCAGTGCACACATTTCAAGGCAGAGAAAAGCACGTGGGGGTTTCTTGTGTGGTATCTAGCCGACGGTTTTATGTTTCTATGGTGTCGGCTCGTGGTATTGTTCCATGTTTTAAGGAGGAACTTGCCTATATAAAGCAAAGGAGATCATTTGGATTTTGCAAGTCTTGGGTTGAATATCTTATGAGGGCTAGATCTGGTCTAGATCTAAATAAGGCGAATCTACTGATGGACCGAGATCTCTTCGGCGCATGTTCAGATCTGTGGATCTGATTGTCTGGGTTACTTCTGAAGTCTTGAAATCATCTATGCCCGGAGGGACGCAGGTGCAGTAAGGGTTCAGGTGCGTCCGGGACGCAGGAGCGAAGAGTTTCAAGTGCGCCGGACGCAGGCGCAGAAGGGTTCAGGTGCGCCGGGACGCAGGAAGTTCAGTAGACTCAGTGCGACGGACTCAGGCTAGCAGTTGAGCAGAGTGCGTCCGGGACGCAGGCCAGCAGTTGAGCAGGGTGCGTCCAGGGACTCAGGCCAGCAGTTGAGCAGGGTGAGTCCGGGACTCAGGCTAGCAGTTGAGCAGGGTGAGTCCGGACTCAGGCTAGCAGTTGAGCAGGGTGCTTCCTTCTCTTAAAATCTTTGTTTATCATTGTTGTATTCTGGGTTTGGTCCTATTATTGTTGATCTGGTTACTTCAGTTGATTGGGTGTTTCAGAAGGTTGTTTGAGCTTCAATGTTGTTGTTGGGTCCAGTATGAAAATTGGATGAAATGTGGCCTTTCAGTTTATGGGTTGTGCTTCAGTGTATCCAGTATGAAAATTGATGAAACGTGGTACTTGAAGGAGAGAAGATTGTAGGCCGGCGCCTACGTACTAGTATCTAAGCTAGTACAAGAGCTAAAGGAAATCTTTGGAGCATTGTAGCAGGTAGTAGCCTGCGTACTAGTAAATGGATCGGCTAGTACAAGAGCAAAGGGGGTTGTAGCTCCCGTACTGGTATAAGGCTGCACCAGTACAAATATTGTAAAAGAATTTTCTTATTAAGAAGAAGATTGAGATGACTTGCAGCAGGTGGTTTTTCTCCCGCATTGGGTTTCCACCTTACATCATTGTGTTCATGTGTGTGCCTTATGTGTGATGATCTACTTTATGTTACTGCATCTGTTAACTGATAATATGGTTGATAATGTTCTAATGCACTCATTGAAGATCGATTAACTTAATCATAAGAAGTTGTGGAAGTAGCATATATGAATCTGATTATGGAAATGAAAAAGTTTTATTAATATGATAATACTGATTCACCCCCCCCTCTCAGTATTATTTTCAACAATTGGTATCAGAGCAGGTCCTTTGATAGAAGCTTGATCGCTTGAAGGAGATCCGTGGAAGAATGGGAAAGAAGCTTAAGAAGAAAGCTAATAAGAAAAAGAAGTCATCTCAGAAGAACTATGACAGTGGAAGAATTGATTGGGGATTAGGCATAAGAAGCTCTTCAGATTCAGAATCAGATTCAGAGTCATTATCAGGTATGAATGTGTTATCCTCTGATGTTCCAGCTATATTTCCTTGTGAAAGAGATGAAAGTGATAGCGAAACTACTGAATTTGCTCTTATGGGTGAACAAGAAAGATATCAAATAGAGGCAGAATTTAAAAGGCTGACAGACAAAATTAGAGATCAACAAGATCTATTAAACAGAAAGGAATGTGATTTCAAAGAAGAAGCTACCAAACTAAGGGCACAACTAGAAGAAGGAAACAAGGTAAGAAAGCTACTCAAGGACAAGGAAGACCAATGTCAAAAATTGCAGCATGAAGTGACATCATTAAGAAAAGAAGTCAACGAAAGAAGCACAACCATCAAGAAACTCAAAGATAGATCCAACTACTATGAAAATCTTGAAGCTACAATCCTCTCACTAAAAGGAGATCTTGAAGAATCAAAGAAGCAGAATACAGATCTACTCCAAGCTATTGCAAAACAAGAAAACGAAGTCACCAGCTTAAAATCTCAACTGGAATGTGCCTTCCGAGTTCGTCAAATGCAGCAGGATCTGTATGAAGAACAAGAAAAAGAAATTGTCAAACTAAGGGAACAAATGGAAGAAGGAAGGAAAGCTGAAGAAGTTTTGAAAAAGAAATCTCTTGAAAAGGAAGAACAGCTTCAGGTTGAGGTAAATATCTTGAAAGGTAAACTAGAAGAAAAGGATAAGCTTTTACGATTTCAAGATAGCTCTAAAGTATTGGATGATATTCTTAGTAGTCAAAGGTCCCCTGCTATAAAGACTGGTCTTGGTTTCCATGAATCTGTTGAAGGTGAATCTAGTTCACAAGGTGAGGCAAGAAACTCTAAAAGGAAATCTAAAGTGATCAACGAAGAAGTGAAAGATCAATCTCATCATCAACCAAGGAAAGAGATTCCTCAAAGAAAATCCTTTACTCCTCCTATGAATAA
This sequence comes from Pinus tabuliformis, assembly GCA_031772625.1. Classification (NCBI taxonomy): domain Eukaryota; kingdom Viridiplantae; phylum Streptophyta; class Pinopsida; order Pinales; family Pinaceae; genus Pinus; species Pinus tabuliformis. The sequence continues at coordinate 1,866,043,678 of CM062816.1, forward strand.
TGTTGAATGTTATGTATGTCATAATCTTGGACATGTTGCAGCTAGATGTAGAAGAAGAAGAGTTCAAGACCATTATGCAGAAAGGTCATCTCAATCAAGGTACTTTTATGGATATTGCTTTGCTTGCAATATGTTTGGTCACAAAGCTACTGATTGTTACAGGAGGAATATGAAACATGTAAGATGTTATGCATGTAACAAGCTTGGACATATAGCCAAGGAATGCAGGAACAAAGGTTGGGCATCATATCAAAAGGAGAAAATGTCATCATCACGCTTGAAGATATGGAGGAAAAAGGAAGTACAGTCAGAAAAGGATGGCACAGTACAATGTACAGACATACCAGAATCAGAGGAAGCTGAAAGTACAGGACGCAGTGCTGTAACAGGAGACCTGCGTGCGGACGCAGGCCAGACCAAGTCCAGGTGCATCCAGGATGCAGTTCAGTAACTGAAAATCTGCGTGGGGACGCAGAGCGACTGAGGATCAGGTGCGTCCCTGAAGCAAAAGGACGCGGCGCAATAGTAATTTTGGGTGCGTCCCTGAGTAAAAGTACGCGGCGCGATAGTGTTTTTGGGTGCGTCCCTGCAGCAACAAGACGCAGCGCAGCAGAAGATGAAGTGCGTACCTGTCTCAAAGCATTTATTGGCTGATTCTTCTTGATATGCATGATCAGATTTAACAGATGGCACTGGTTCAGGGGGAGCATATGTCCTAAATGCATTGTTGGCATTATGGTCCTTGGTGACAATGTTTATGATTCATCTTGCTATTATGAGTGGTCACATGATCAGATGTATGGTTGATTCTCTAATGATGCTTGCATGAAGTCTTTATTATCCTTGGCACATATATGGATGAGGTTGGCTGATTTCGTGGATGATTATTCAAAGTCGCATTGTTGGAGACATGATGATGATGAGTTACTCATATGCATTTCATGATGATGTTGACATGAGCAAGATGCATGATTTCTTTCTTGGCACAAATGGATGAGGATTGTTGGCTGGATACAGGGATGATTATTCATACATATGTTGATTGATGCTGATGCTTTCATTTGATGGCTCTTGATTCATGTAGATCTGGATGGTTATGAGTTGATGTTGACAGATACTATGGAGCAGATTATATAGTGCTGTTGTTTGTCATGATCTTTAGATGTTTGGAAGGTCGTAGCAAGACTCATGTTGTAATAGTCTATCTATTATCGTCATCTCTTCAGGTCATGTAACGGCCTATGTCCCCCCACTATGCATAGGATGAAGATGTAATGTATTTGGCTTTCATATTTCTGATGTATTCCCACTTGGTTGGATGGATGATCCTTATTGTGATGGGTGATGGATGTATGCATTTTATAGAGTCATGTTCTTCTTGTAGAACATCTTTTTGCAGACCTTGCTTACAGTCAGGGGGAGCTTGAGCATGAACATCACTATATAGCAGAGCAGACATCTCAGCTTGTTCTCAGAAAGACCATTATCAGATTGGAGCACCATGTCATATTCAAAGGGGGAGCTCATTCAGAGACTTCAGCAGATCTGGTTTATAGTCAAAGGGAGCATGTTCTTAGGGGGAGCATACCCCTTTGCCCTTGATGTCAAAGGGGGAGAGTGATCTGGTGTTGTTGCCATCAAGTCTAAAGGGGGAGATTGTTGGCATTATGATGCATGTGTTGTACTTGATGGCAACCCCCCCTCATAGAAGACCATCTCACTTATATACATTCAGAAGAGATATTAGATGTAACATAATACATAGATGTAGGACAGCTCAAAGGAATCAAATGGCAAGTTCTTAGTAAGCTTTGCCATCAAGTCCAAAGGGGGAGATTGTTGGCATTATGGCTAAAGTGTTGTCCTTGATGGCAACCCTTTCAGGTGGTAGTTCACTATTCTTCAAGTCAGCAGCAGAAGTTGATGATCAGCTCTCATTTTATTGAAAAATTATGAAGGACGCAGGAAGCCAGTTCAGAAAGTGCGTCCCCGCAGGTATACCATGCAGAACCCACGTCCAAGGACGCAGGCCAGACGTTCAGGGGGTGCGTCCACCCAGTGCACACATTTCAAGGCAGAGAAAAGCACGTGGGGGTTTCTTGTGTGGTATCTAGCCGACGGTTTTATGTTTCTATGGTGTCGGCTCGTGGTATTGTTCCATGTTTTAAGGAGGAACTTGCCTATATAAAGCAAAGGAGATCATTTGGATTTTGCAAGTCTTGGGTTGAATATCTTATGAGGGCTAGATCTGGTCTAGATCTAAATAAGGCGAATCTACTGATGGACCGAGATCTCTTCGGCGCATGTTCAGATCTGTGGATCTGATTGTCTGGGTTACTTCTGAAGTCTTGAAATCATCTATGCCCGGAGGGACGCAGGTGCAGTAAGGGTTCAGGTGCGTCCGGGACGCAGGAGCGAAGAGTTTCAAGTGCGCCGGACGCAGGCGCAGAAGGGTTCAGGTGCGCCAGGACGCAGGCAGTTCAATAGACTCAGTGCGACGGACTCAGGCTAGCAGTTGAGCAGAGTGTGTCCGGGACGCAGGCCAACAGTTGAGCAGGGTGCGTCCAGGGACTCAGGCCAGCAGTTGAGCAGGGTGATTCCGGGACTCAGGCTAGCAGTTGAGCAGGGTGAGTCCGGACTCAGGCTAGCAGTTGAGCAGGGTGCTTCCTTCTCTTAAAATCTTTGTTTATCATTGTTGTATTCTGGGTTTGGTCCTATTATTGTTGATCTGGTTACTTCAGTTGATTGGGTGTTTCAGAAGGTTGTTTGAGCTTCAATGTTGTTGTTGGGTCCAGTATGAAAATTGGATGAAATGTGGCCTTTCAGTTTATGGGTTGTGCTTCAGTGTATCCAGTATGAAAATTGATGAAACATGGTACTTGAAGGAGAGAAGATTGTAGGCCGGCGCCTACGTACTAGTATCTAAGCTAGTACAAGAGCTAAAGGAAATCTTTGGAGCATTGTAGTAGGTAGTAGCCTGCGTACTAGTAAATGGATCGGCTAGTACAAGAGCAAAGGGGGTTGTAGCTCCCGTACTGGTATAAGGCTGCACCAGTACAAATATTGTAAAAGAATTTTCTTATTAAGAAGAAGATTGAGATGACTTGCAGCAGGTGGTTTTTCTCCCGCATTGGGTTTCCACCTTACATCATTGTGTTCATGTGTGTGCCTTATGTGTGATGATCTACTTTATGTTACTGCATCTGTTAACTGATAATATGGTTGATAATGTTCTAATGCACTCATTGAAGATCGATTAACTTAATCATAAGAAGTTGTGGAAGTAGCATATATGAATCTGATTATGGAAATGAAAAAGTTTTATTAATATGATAATACTGATTCACCCCCCCCCCCTCTCAGTATTATTTTCAACAATGTAGAGATACCAGTTACAGGGACAAACATAAGGCTCCTTACCAGGATGAGCTACAAGGAGGAAAAAAAACTTGGTGTTAATAACCAAGGCATAACTCAACCATTGGAGGTTGTGCAGAGACCTCAATTTTCAGGCTTGGGATACACCAAAGGAGAATGCTCGATGGTGTCAGATTCTTCCGAGACATCATCAAAATTGTCGAGGAAAGAGAATGATGGGAACACATCCCCATCATCCCATGGAAATGTCCATTGTAGGGAAAGAGCTGAGGCAAGCTCTCATCGCCATAATGAAACCAAAGGCAGCAAGGAAAGGTATAACAAATCTCAATATGTGAATGTTCATTTCGATTATAATCATGTTGTTAATGACGAATGTAAAACATGGCACCAAAAAACATGTGCCTTTTGTGGATTACATAACCATACATTTTCTAAGTGTTGGAAAAGAATAGCAGCACACAAAAGGATGAGGTGTGAAAGGCCCTCTCAACAACAGGCAAAGAAACATGTTAAGCAGATCTGGAGGAAGAAGATGTATTGCAGTCATTGCAACAAAGGTGGCCATCAAAGAGCCACTTGCTGGAGGCTCCATCCAGAGCAGTGCCTTAAAGACAAAGTGTCAATGCATGAACCAGATGAAATGGTTGTTCGACAAGCAAAACCACCACAGGGGGATGACCCATTCACCTTGAAAAGTGAGAAATGGTTTCTAGATATGTCAGCTTATCATGGTCATACTTTTGTAAACCATTTGTTGAATTTTAAAATGTAAAAGTGATGATTTGTTTTCCATCACTTGTCAAGCAACAATAATGTCTGGTCTTTTTTTGAGTTGGATGATAAACTGTGAAAGTGATGTTGTGTTCCCATCACTTGTCAAATAAAAAATAGTGTTTGGCATTATCTTTGTAAATCATGTGTTGCAATGATGATGTGTTTTCTGTCACTTGTTGAAGCAACAATGATATGTTGGCCTTGTCTTCGTAGCTGGGGGATTGTTTCCATTTCGATGTAAACTTTACCACCGAGTATGTATTATAAACTCATGGCAAATATGGGATGCTTAGGTCATTAGTTGGTCATGTAATTCAAGTATGTAATTTGCAAAACAATGTACTACAGGTTGCAGAGGTTGCAGGTGTCAGTTCATCGCTCAAGGTTCCGAAGAACAAAGGTGAAAGAGATGGAAGCGAGACCTTTTCCGGACACTTGTGATGCAGACAAGGAATAGAGAAGTTTCAGATTATTTTTCATGCTTTTGGAGGACCAAAAGCTCCTCAGTGGGGAGGATTTATCCGGGTGACTCCAGACATGCAGAAGTCCAAGAGAACTCAAGAAGGATCAAAAATAAAAGTGTCTGGATTATGCTTGTTGAAGATCGCGTCATCCTGACCACGATGGTGCAAACGGCTCGTCAAACCAAGCTCATATGCGAAAGATAGAGCTCTTCGAAGTTTGACATTACAAGGGAACAAACGGGGCCCACAGTGTACCACATGTCATCCCAGTCAGCAGGTGAGACCCACTAAGTTTATGTAGTGGCTGAATGGTCACTAAAACCTTAACACATGGCATGCTAACATTTACTCTAACCCCGCACAAAAAGACAAAAATATATATTAAAAATAAACAAAAATCATTTACAAACAAAAAAACACTATATATTAAGATATAGTGATAAATATGGTTTTGAAAAGTTATATAAAAATCATTTAAAAGAAAACCATATATAAAAATATGGTTATAATAAATGAACTTCAACAAATATATACCATATATAAAAATATGGTTATAATAAATGAAGTTCAATGAATATATACCATATATAAAAATATGATTATGAACTTCAACGAATATATATTAAATGGGTATGGGGTATATTGTCAACCAACATATACACCCAACCAACCTTATAGATAAGCCATAAATTAAGTGCGACGTCGGCAGGGATTGAACCTGCCTAGCCCACGTGGGTTGGCCCCCACAGGGCGGCACATGGGTTGGCCCCCACAGGGCGGCACATGGGTTGGCCCCCACCGAGCTGCCCCATATGGTGGCGTACACAACATCAACCAACCCACATTATTACGCCAACATATTAGCTCCAAAATCAAACGGCTATGATGCACCCATAAGTTCAACGAATATATACCATATATAAAAATATGATTATGAACTTCAACGAATATATATTAAATGGGTATGGGGTATATTGTCAACCAACACATACACCCAACCAACCTTATAGATAAGCCATAAATTAAGTGCGACGTCGGCGGGGATTGAACCCGCCTAGCCCACGTGGGTTGGCCCCCACGTGGGTTGGGGCGGCCCCATATAGTGGGGTACACAACATCAACCAACCCACATTATTACGCCAACATATTAGCTCCAAAATCAAACGGCCATGATGCACCCATTTTTTATAATGAAAAAATAACATTTTGTTATAGATGGTGCAGGCAGGATTTGAACCCCTGACCTACCGTCTTGTTACCTCCACCATAACCAATGTGCTACAGCGCATTCATTGATATAACCCTCCACGAACTTTATATAAACTTTATTTTTCAGCGTGACAGGCATGGAGAGGAACGGAACCACGTTATGTAGAGTGGAATGGAGGCCAAGTGCATGGTATGGATATTGAGACTATATTTTTTTTTTCAGGTGAAACCATGATTCTAGAAAAACATAGGTGGAATCATGATTGAGCCAAATTCTCAAGAGGGCGAAATTTTTCCAGTGTCCAAATTGGACAAATTATATGTCGATATTACACCTCTCAGTGACACGAACTTGATGGCGCAGTCATAATTTTGATCCGAGCAGCAGATCTTCAGATGCCCCAGAGGAGGGAAACTTTGAGGAATCTAAAACATTCCTTAAGCCCCAGATTTTCACTTTGTCAGAATTCAGAAATTTGACAGTCGATTTTACCCTATTCGATGCCACAAATCTGATGGTGCATTCAGATTTTCCATTTGATCATTTTCATTTTTCTGCCACTTTTCAAAGTGGAGTGTAGGTGTTAGGATTCATGTGTGAACAACCATTTCCATGCGATTCGACGCCGCGAGATTGATGGTAGGGAAAGTTTCAACAGTTTGACATCCTTTTCTTCAGATGGCCCCAGGATGTGAGGTATATGCAGTGTGTTCATGTACTTCTTTTTTCTATGAGATGCATTGTGCTGCACAGGTCCCTGTTTGATATTTGATGTGGGATCTTGTTTTCTTACTTGTTTCATGATTCCTGCTTGATGTGACACGAAATCATCTGTGAGATGAACTTCTTGTCATGTTGTTATTGAGATCCCTTGGTCGTAATGTTGATGGGATACTCATGTTGTAGTCATGTATGTCTGAATTGAGATCCCTTTGATGACATGATTGGCGGGATGCTCATTATTCTCATATGTGAAATTATGTCATAGTGATAGGAGTCCTTTTGAATGAGAGTTCCTGCAGCAGAACATCTCTTGGAGCCACTCCTGTGTGAGGGAATATTCCTTGTATGATAGAGAAAACACATGCATGTACATCACCACTATTGACAGCACTTAAGGCCTACACCATCTTGACACCAGGGCCCGGAGACATAGTCCCTCCTAGACGAACTCCGTTATCAACATCTTGAGTTTTATGTTGTTAATGATTGTCATGTTCCTTATTCTTTACGACATGCATATATGTTCAATTATGCTATTTTAAATGTCATTCGAATCACATCACGAAAGTAAAAGATCTTGGTTAAATATGAGAGTTGAGCCAACTCGGATCAATCGAATAGTCTACACACCGATGCGCATTATGTACTTAGCACACCATTTATTTTTTATTTTTATAAAAAATTAACTCTACCACGATACACCCATTGGAGAAATTTTGAGGTCTAAAATGGGCATCAAAACCAATAGGATTCAAGATGATGATGTTAACCATGGGGCATGATTCATCATTTTTAGAGTAAAAAAGTAAAAGGATTAAAAAAATTAAAAAATAAAAACTGCTTTTTTCAACTCGTATTTTCATCTTATCTCCCTACGGTTTTACTCAAATTTAGATCGAGAGCACTCGTTGGATGCATAATTTAATTCCCCATCTAAGGAGTACCCATGTTGCATACTTTCGATGGACCTTGCTACATGAAAAATGAGAAATACATGAAAAAATGTGATCGCAATTACATCTTCATGTATTTCTCATTTTTCGTGTAGGAGGGTCCATCAAAAGTATGCAACATGGGTGCTCCTTGGATGGGTAATTAAGTTTCGCATCCAACGAGTTCTCCTACTCGAAACTTGAGTAAAACCATATGGATATAAGTTGAAAATATGAGTTGAAAAAGTAGTTTTTCAGTTTTCCCTCTAAAATTTGATGATGTAATCTAATTTTATTTTATTATTTCCACTATTATTTATAATATTTCTTGGGAGGCCCATTTTAGACCTCAAAATTTCTCTAATGGTATGTCCTAGTACATATAATTATAGTGGCACACTGATGCGTTAGTGTATTATAGACAAACTGTTAAAAAAATCTGCTAAAAGAATCATCCGCCCAACTCTGCTAACAACCTCCGCTACAAATGGATTTGTGGGTTATTTTTATAGGGGCTTCCACTAAAACCTCCACTAGAGATTATTTTCGTTGTAGTGAAAGCATTTCCAATTGTGTGGAAAACATCTATTGTTCATAGTTGAAATGGAAGTCCTGGAACTTTAACCAAAACTATAACTATTCCCAGTCTCTCCATTTGGGCATCAAATAAGGGAAACCACCTCTTCAGCACTACTGAAGATGATGAAATAATCTCATTCCTTCCCAAAACCCAGTCTACTGCGTTAGATGATTCAAAGCAAAACATGTACCAACCTCTCACAAGTATACATACCTCAAAAACCATTGTCAGAGTGTTTGACCATGCTTGTGCAATCCAATCTGTCAGTTCCTCGACCCTGTATATTTTCCCTTTTGAATGACCCACAACTTCCTTATTAGTGATCTCCATAGCTTCATCCAGCCCAATATCTTCTCCCATGCCCATATTTAGAGGGTTTGGTTTGATTTTGATTCACTTACTCTTCTTACATTTTCTCCTTAACCTTGACGCTTTTGCTGACTAAGATCCTACTGCCGCATCCTTATGTTGTTGTAAGGGATGAACTGTCTCTTTGGATTTCCTCCCCTCCTGGTGGGGTTTCAAGGAACTTCCCTTCTTTAAACCCTTCAACATGGTTTTGGTCAAAACCCTGAACCACCTCGATGGCTAACCCCTCAACAGGATGAGGCCCCTCTCAATTCCATCCATCCCCATGAGCTTCATCAATTATAGCTCTCCCTTCGTCTACATGCAGAACACCACCTAGTAGTGTATGATTTTGGCCCACATTCGAACGGAGCCAAAACCATCCATTCTACAGTCTAGAAATATGCTACTCCTAGCATCGAGTACACCCCAAGGCATAGGAAAACCCTCAAATTCCCATGTCAATTTTGGCACTGACATAGCCTCTAACATGTCGCTAGCAGCTGAAAATATGATAACCTTCTATTCCTAGATGGCGAGTTTATCCAAATGGAGTTGTTATCTGTCAGATGTGACTCATAATTCACCAGGTCCAACGAAGTCCCCATATACCCACAATGAAAGCCTCCTGAAATAAGCCCAAATTGTCATTATACTCTCCATGAAAAACTTCCTAGAGAAAATCCCCAAAAACTAGACCCTTCGCAAATTATACAAGTAGTTTTGTGGTTTCCAGACTGCAAAAAGAAAAATGTGAACTGCAGACCGAGCAATCTCTCCCCATCATGTCAACATCCTTCAATTAAATAATTACGGTTATACTCAACACTTATTTTAATTATTTTAAATACAATTTTTAATTAATTTTAATATTTGTAAACTTTCCATAAAAATATAATAATAATAATTTCATTAAGCCTCAAGGGTTAGTTCAATTGATCAAGTTCCCATCATTAAATCACTTCGCTATTCATAGGTCACATGGTCAATTTTCCTCAACACTCTCAGGGTTAGGCTCCATTAATTAGCCAATGTGAAGTGATTCCTTCGATTAGATCTGCTTGGAACAATATTTTTGTGGAAATAGCAGTCACTGATCTTTGGAGTCTGTGAATCACATCCAAAAAATTAAAAATTCTATTAAAATAATTAAAAATTTCATAATTAAATAATGGGAAACAATAATATACATTTTAGATAGTGATAGTTGTTATAAACTCATTCAATATTTTGTAAGTATGATGTTTTGTTTCAAAGGATTTGTTTTATATATTAATGATTGTTTTAACTTTTATTTTATTTATATATAGGTTTTTTTTTTGGGGGTGAATGCATGATTTAAGTTTATCTATATAAGGAATTTTATCTCTATATGAGATTGTTTTGGTGAATGTATGGTAGAATATTTAAATATGATTGGTTTAAAATGATGATATTGTTTTGGACTTATTTTAAAATAATGATTTTTTATATTTATTTTAAAATTATGAATTTATATAAATAAATATGATTCTTTTTAATAAATTTTATTTTCTAATATAAATATTGGTGCCAATATTTTTATCAAACTCTAAATTATGAAAAATTGTTTTATAACTACTTAAAATCTTATGTTGATGTGATTGGAAGTATTAACTACTTAATTTAGTAAATGGATTACATAACCTTCTTTTTTTTAATTATTTGAAATCTTACAGTGATGTGATTGAGAATATTAACCATCTAACATTGGTTTAGTAATGGTTTAGTAATGGTATGACATAACTTGTTTGGAGTTTTTATTTAATGTTTAAGTTAATAAGTAATGTATCATACAATTTACATTAAATGTATATCAATCTTTTTATATGATAGTATTTAACAATGATAAGTTTTTTTAGTATTTTGAATAGAAAAAATGGGTTGGATTTTTTATCATTATACAAATTAGTACATTTACATAATTATAGAAAAAGAATTTGTTATAAATTATTGCTAGTTAGGTATTAAAGTTGATGGTTACATTAGAATTAGTGAAGGTTATTAAATAATTATGTTAATTTTTTTTATCAAAACTTTAATGCCATTGAATTGAAGTTTCCTTTTATTCTTATTGTTTCTCCATGCGTAGAAAAAGGTATGAGCTAAGCATTAAATTAATTCTAGAGGCGTGGTAAAAGTTCATGCAATACCATATGTAATGGCAGAGCTTGTAGGATTCCATGATGAATAAATGTAAGAAAGTGAGAAAGGCTTTCTTCATTTTGATGTTGAAAACGATATGTTTTCGTAGCAAGCACAAATCTCCTGTCGATTTGGGGAACGGGGTGGCATACCTTAGTCTAGAAGAGGACGCTCCTGAGGATGGAATGATTGTTCTGGCAGTAGGTGAGCCCTCTCATATAGAAGAAGAGACAAATTTGAGTAACCCTCCTCCTCTTCCCTCGTTTACTATTTCCAATACCATTGATTCCTTATGTTCTATGGCTTAGGGCACTGGTCCTTCTAGTCCTTTCCCTATTGTTATTGATACTCCTTTCCCTTGGCCATCTTTTCCTTCAATACAATGCCCCATTTTGCAGGCCTCTCAATCTTGCACCAATTACCTTTTTTATAATAAAAACTATAACGTCACTTTTTATTTTAAAAATATAAAAAAATCATAACAATGCAACAAAGAGCATTTCTGTGCATGAGAAGTATACATGGGATTTTAAAACTATAAAACTTTACACGTGTGCTTAAATAAATGCATGCACTTATGCATATAATATATCAACTCATTGCAAATTTAATGTTCACTTGAAATATATAACATTTTTATATTCATAAAGCAAATAGGTTACCAATATGTCGTATTGCGATGAACAACACTAAAGTGTCTCTATGTTTAGCACATGGTAGGCTAAATATAAAAGACAACGTCGATGTGCCTAAGTAAACATAATTCTTTTGTGTGTTTTACTATCAAGTGCATTATGATAGGGTAAAACAAAAAATTACCAAATCAAATTCCATTATCATAATTCATTCCTTCGATACTTCCAATCTCTTCCTCAAACACCAATGCTCAGTCACATTTGATGAACACCCCATTTGCAATGCCTTCCTCAATTTTATAGCATTAGCAGTTGATTCAATTCATTTTTCCTTTTAGAAATGGCATATGTTTTCCTTTTTACTTGTAAACCATGCCTCCCTTTTATTGATGCATTTACATGTACCGCCTTTCTATTTCTAAGTTTAGCCTTAACAAACATCCATTTTCATTTGTTTTCCCTCCTCTTTCCATAATCCACCATGTGTTATAGTTCCATTATATCAATTGAAATTTCATTCTTTTATAAAAGATAGTTATATTTATAACTTATGTCGAAATCTGTGTCATGCAAATATTTTTCTTTTAAAAATTTTCTCTGCATTCTACACAAACTCTACCCCTACATAAATTCTCCACATTCCACACTTCAAACTCTGCATAGAGGGTTATCTCACATAATAATGGTTTCACATTAAGTTGTTTCAATGATGATTCTGGTGTAGAATCCTCAAGAGTATTCATGCCCCACACGTTTTCCATCTTTGAACATTTATGACCTCCAAACTCACATATAACCCTTCTATACCTTATACACCTAACGAAATTTTAGTTATATAATTATGAGTCTGGTGTGCTCCTAAAGGGTCACTTATTATTAATTATTAAGGTTATAATTTATAAAGAAAATAATAGTAATTTTGGCTTAATATGGATTGATTTTCGTTTTCCCATGAACCACTAGCATATTCAATTAACTTCCATTTATGATTTGTGCATGTCAAGAAGAAGGTGGTACATCATGAAACACTCTTTTGGTAAATCATATCCGTGAATTAAATTTTAAAACAACCAAAGCTCCATAATTCATGAAGTGAGTATCACATATATAAAAGTGCATTAAGAGAATAAGAATAATGATACATAGAAGAAGAAAAGAGCCTTGTGTGGATATATTTGCAATCCCTTTGCACACTTCCATTGATATATTTCATAGCAATGGTTCTTGAATCTAACTCTTGAGCTAAAAATACAAATAAAAAATAAAACAATTAGTTTGATAGAAGGGTGGTGCAAACAAAAAGTGTTGAATTTCAATGAACTTTTTTTTTTCAATTTTCCTTACAATTTAATTCAAAGAATACAACAATTTAAGTAAGAGTCCAAGGAAAAAGCTAAATCTTGTTAATTCCTACGTCTTCTAAAATGATGTTTCATGCTCTTTGATGCAAACTCTTTTCTGAATTCCTAATGTGGTGAGTCTAAAATATTTTTTAATATCATCAACCCAAATACAAAGTTATATATATGAAAGTTATATTATTAAAAAAATCATAATTATTTACAAATTTATTATAAATTTAATAAAACAAAAATATGCATTTTGCATTCTTTGAATTAATTTCATGTATTTTGTAGTTTTCCTGAAAATAAAAATAAAACTATATTGGATTAGCCAAAGCAATTTGGAAAAATTGAATGGAGTTTCTTTAAGACTCAAAGAATCTTTTATGTTTAATTGTTTCTTACTTACTCTATTTTAATCAAGAACTACTCTAAGAAATAATTTTGAATTATTATACTGAGTTTGATCTAAATATAATACATTTTCAAGATAACATTTATAATAAATCTAGACATGTTTATAAAGGTGAAATCACAAAAAAACTGGAGTAAGACAATTTTCTTAAGAAGAAATCTAAGTACATAACTTAACTTTCGATAGTAATCTATTTTATATAGAATCCTAATAAAATCTTTAGCTAGAAATGGTTAGAATTTTTCGAATGGATTATTCAGAGAACCATAACAGCATCCTCAACTACAAACTGTTAGAATTCTTCGAATAGATTCTTCAGAGAATTGTGCAAGGTTGATGTAACGCCAGATCAAAACTAAAACACACATAGAGGTTTTGTTATCTGTTCAGAACCGATGACCTTAACAAACCCCAATTTCTGAGCACAATTCCATGGATGAATTGCCCCTCCTCATTAGCAATCATATGATGCCAAATCTCCCAAACCACCTGTTCGAAATCCTCTTTACAAATCAACGCCTTCGCAGTGCACACTCCTTTTTTTTCAAGCCAAGCATGAGATAATGCAACAAACAACAGTCTGGAATCCATATACTTGTAGTCAATCTAGAGGTTGTGAAGGCGTGAAAGTAGTTTCTAAGTAAGGAAAAGCGCAACTTCCAGAAATTTGATTTCTCTAGTTTTTCATCTGGTGTGTTGAGGGCACGATGAATGATGCCTGAACCGAGGATAAATTCTTTCAGTCACTGATTCTCTTAGTCATTGGATCTTGGTTCAAAAAGAAACTGAGTCACTTTGCCATGTTTCAAATCTGATCACTTATGATGATCATTGAATCATGCTCCTACTCTTTGATAATACCCACATATCACAAATTGCCACATAGTGATTAAAACATGCAGAATGAGTGTGTCTCGCCTAGCAACCCTCTCCAAGCAAAACCACCAATTCAGTGCATTCAGTACTCTGTTCCACCACACCTCTTGACCACAGAAGTCGCTCAATATTTGTACTTTGTTTCTGATGCTGTCACAAAGCCTCGATTATAGCTCTAGACATATATAATTGACTTCTAAATTACAGCTTGGCCTCTTTGTTTTTGTGGTACTCCAATTAAAGTCTCAACCCTCTTATCGTTTCAGAACAAGTCTCGCTCGGAAACAGAGTATCGGTCTTAAACAAATATGAAGATATCAAGAAATTAGACTCTCCAACCTAGTAATTGGTTCTTCCAAAAAGTATTATACTCGGCCTTGGAAATTGAAGAGATAGACCTGCAAACCCAAAATTCTCTTACTACAGATTTCAATCAGGTCGAAGAAATGATTGAGTGGGTTTTCCACCCTTCTGCTTTGGGGGCAAGGATGGTTGATAGAATAATCTCCTTATGAGTGCTTCAAAGTGAAATCAACTACCAACATAAATATTGACCATAACAACTCTAATATTTAGTAATATTCTTCATTTATATATATGGACATAGATATTCACACATTTCCCAAAAGAACATAAAATGTATTTCATTAATAGTTTCAAATACAATACTTGGCCTGATTTTCAACATTAAAATGGCCTTCCATACATCACATCACTCTCACACACACTCTCTCTTGCCTTCGAGGCTTACCAATGTATACAAAAGGATTATGCAACCATTTCTAGTTCAGATCCACAATCTACTCAACCATATCCTAAAAATCCTCTATTTCCACTTTTAACTCAACTAATTCCCTATTCTAGGATCTCCTAATCCCTAAGATCTCTATGAGATCTTCACAAGTCAAACATCTCTCATATTCTCACATTAGCTGATAATATTTACATTGAAAACCTCACATACATTTTCTTACTCAATTTATTAAAAATATACAAATTTCCTATTAATAAATTAAATTTCAAATCAAACATCACACCCTCCAAGTTAACCAAATATACAATGATTTTCTGAGCAGGATGCTCTTGCATCAGACTTTCGATGTAGAAAAAGAATTCATAGACTCATGTCTATGAGGTCTGTCACTTTTGTGTAATAATGTGACAGCTACAAGTCTCAACGACTTGCTACCTCCAGGATTCCAAACTTTGTTTTTTTGCTAGTCCCTCAGTCTTTCTCCTTCATTTTTCTTTGGTTGCAACCTTCCCAGATTCCACACCTTATGTTGTAGTGTTCCACTGTCCTTACTTTCATCATTCTTCACTTTCCATTCAACTTTACAGTGGATTACTGGATTTCTCCTGCCATAGTTTTTCTTAGGAACTTGCATCATTTCCCATGATTCATCTATGGCCTCTTGCAACTCAGTTTTCAGCTGTAAACAAACCTTATTTTCATCGCTCTACCACTACACTTTGTTGCACTCTATCCATTCATCTTCAAACTGTCGATTACCTACGTCAACATTTTCTTCTTCAACTTCTTCTATTACTTTCGAGATTGCTCCAGATATTACCGTAGATATTGTTGCCACCCAAAGTTCCTGAATATCCTTGAAAATATCTGCCCCTGCATGATGCAGGAGCATAGACTCGGGAAAATACTTTGTATTTATTAAAACTAAGGGGTCTCATGTTTTTGATAAAATGTTAAATTTATGTAAATATTAATAGGCTTTTGAGTGATTAAATTATATTTTAATATGAGAGAATTTGGTCAGTTGAGGATGTAAAGGGATGAGAGATTTTTCTAAATATTAATTTAGAGATTAGTTTCATTAATTTTGGGTGAGAGAGGATCCTTAGGGATTCAAGAGTGATTTTAGGATTTTGTTGGGATATTTGAGGACTTTGTTGAATGATTAAAGGGATTTGAACCTAAATTGGTTCAATTCAATTTGTATAGATTAATGAGCTTCAAAGGCAAAATAGATTAGATAGAATAGAATAGAGAGGAGAGGTGAGGCTTGGACAGCAAAAGTTTGTAAGCCTCCAATAATTGGAAGGGCCATGACTGTTGAATATCTGGCCAAAGACAAAGTTTGTAAGTATTTTCCTTGTTAATATGAAAAGTGTGTTTTTAGAACTACATTGGTTGATTTAGAAATTGTGTATTTAATTTCTGTAACTGGGGCTTGAATTGTAAACCCATGTGAACGAATGAGAGATCAAAGAGCGATGGATAAATCGTTGATTTAAACCTCTGTTTGCCAAATTGATGGAATTAAAAGGGCGCAGAGTTGTTTTTAAGCTCTGTCTATTTTGAATAAGATCGATTCATATTTCATATTACTAAGTAGTGATCTAATTCTGGTTTGAAAAGTGCAAGTTCTCTGTAGGAAGAGAGTTTTGCAATCGATGCTTGAATAGAGGTTAAATCTCTGTTGCTGGAGTAATGAAATTGAATTTAGTTGATTTATTATTGAAGAGAGAATCGATTTGAATCAACATCGATTCATGTTTTGAAGTGAATTAAATTTGCAATTGTGAAAAGGATGCAGATCGATCATCCTAAAGGAGGACTGGATTGAATTGATCTGTCGGCTTTGGAAGTCAATTTCAAGGTTGGCGCAGTTCAATTGAAATGCAGAAGAACTTATTTAAAGATCGATGCAGAGGAAGAGCACTGAGTTGTAGCATACATGAGGAGTTACAGCGTTAAAGGCAGAATGTTAATGGAATCGATTTATTATAGTTGCAGCTGAGGTGGTTTAAATTCTGTCTATTTGAATCGATGGAATAGTAATCGATCAACACCGGAGGTGCATAGGGAAGGTTTAAAATTCGAGCTGTGTGTTAATAGAAATGTCGGGATGTGTGTGAAGTTTGGAGCGGAAATTTAGGAAAGGCATAGTTTGGGAAGAAACGCACAATCTAAATAATTAATGGTTTGGAATCGAATCAGTGGCAATATTGCAGTGGACTAACCAAAGCAAAGCGCGTGGATTTCCTTCAGTTGAATCATGTTCGTGGTCGAATTTTGCAGAGTCGTGCTGTGCGATTGACATAAATTAAAGTCGATTTTAATTGCAGATAGGTGCTCGGCTTTGGAATGGTAGGCGTTTCATTGAGTAGCGGACAAGACGGATGGTGATCAGTTGAAGAACGAAGAACATTGAAAGAATGAATCGATATGGATCCGGGGTCAACCCCCAAAAAAAATTGCGATGAACTAGCTAATTGGGAAAAGTTTATGGCGGCATTGTAGTATGTGAAAACTGTTTGAATTAAAACAGAAATTAAACGACAATAAACGGATGGAGAATGCACATATGGTGTAGCGCTGGAACGAATGCGCGGAGGAATGGTAAGCATGGGCACATTGTTTTTATAGAATTCTGATTGAAAAATATGATATTAAAAGCCATATATGAATGTTGAGATTTAAATGGAATTTTTAAAATGAGAGGTATTGGGTTTGGTTTATGGGAGCATTCGAATGTTGATTTGATTGAGAGTTTGATATATGATTTTGTTGTGCAATGGTTTTATAACCATAATGAGGGATTTAAAAAGAAGCTTCTGCATATGATAATGATGAAATTGCCAGACTTCGAGTCATAAATGGGATTTTGAATATGGAGATGCATTTTGTATATGCATGAGAGGGAAATATTCTGGGGTTGCAGGGTTTTCCTGCATCAATTTTGGTATCAGAGCTGGAATAGCTCTGTTTGAAGATTCAAGTTTTTAAGTTGAGTTAATTGCATGTGATGAATGAATGTTAGATTTTGGAACTGATGAATATTGCAGCACAGAGATGCAGTGCAGTCGAGGAAGTGAAACAAGATCAACAGGATCTTGAAATGTGAGCTGACAGGTATGATTTATCTCTGGTTTAAAGGTTATGCTTGGATAATTTGATTTATAGGCATAGTGAAGAAATCTCAGCGGGAAGAAGTAGATCACAGCTAGAGTGCAGTGATGAAGGAGTCCAGCAAGGGATTCTAGGTGAATGTGGCAGAACCTAAAGATTCAACAGAGGTTGAATGAAAAGGACAAGTGTGTTCTTGGAAGTTGCAGATGAGAGAAGCCTGAAGGAGCAGTGGAGAAATGCTCAAAGGGTTCCAGCAGAGGACCGGTGATTACCAAAAGACCAGATCCAGAGGAAGGGATTGGTGAGGTAAGTGGCAGCAGAAGAGTTTACTGTTGCAGAGGCTTGGTGCAACTCATGGGTGAGAAACTCATGGCAAAGAAGATGACTATTGAAAGTCATAAAGGAGAGAGTAGAGGTTCAGAAAGAGGCCACAGTAGAAAGAGGGAGGAAGAAGATGCCAAGGCAAATGGCATAAGACAACAGTTGACTGATGAAGAGTATGAGAAAGAGAAAACTAAGATAGCAGTCTGTTATGAAACCAGCTCAAGAAAAGATAGAAAAGATAGATCAACGCCTTAGAATTAAGCCTCTTAGAGGGGGCAACCTTGTTGTAGGGAAAAGTATCCGACACGGAATGACCCTATCCCACTCTAAGGGTGATAGTACCTCAGCAACAACTGAAAGTAAAACTATCTAAGATTTCCTCTTTATGAAAGTAAATAGGGGAGAAAGAGATCCACCAACCGATGTCTTTCGCTAGTGTTGATCCAGTCTTCTCTCCCTGCTGCTTGCTCCCAGCTCCTTGCTCTTTCACTGGCCCAGCTACACAAAGATCCTGCAAAAAGGCAAGAGAGGGAAACTACAAGAAGCATACATTCATAATTGATTCAAGGATTAGAATAAATCAAATATGCAAGCATCAATACACCATTAAGATACATGCATATAGAAGAACCTCAAATGCTTTATTAATGGAAGAAGTAAAGTTCTGAGAGTGTTACAACCATAAAAGGCCCAATCCAGCAACACCTCCCAGCAGAAAGAAATCTCCCCTTCACCTCCTTCAAAGCAATCACCCAATAGTTCTAAACTCAAACCAACAGCACTTCCTTACAGTCACAAAATTCCAGCCTCCCTAGACCTCATGAGAGAGCTCTATATATAGGAGATTTGGAGAAAGGATGAGTCAGCTTGAGGCTGGCATGAAGCTGACTAGTGTCCTCTCCCACTTTAGTTATACTTCAGTTCTTGAGTCCACTTGGAGTTTCTTGCTTCGGAGATCTAGATCCTCTTACTCATCACAAGGCGAATTCCCTGATCCAAGTGTCATTTTGGAAGCTTCCTGGGCATTTGACACCTTGCAGAATGACTGTGCCACTTGGCCAATCTCGCCCAGCGTAGGTAGCCTTCATTGCTTTTGACATTCAGCGCAGGTACAGAGTGGAGCAGTTGACATTCAGCGCAGATGCTCAGTGGAGCAGCTGACATGATCCAGAAATAGCTTGTTTTTGAGTGTTTTCAGGTGGAGAACTGATCTGAAGTGCTGTGGTTTGCTGACCTTGTTCCTCTAGGGGTAGGAACAACATGTTTAGGGACTTTGGATCCCTTAGATTATTGACATTTCATGCTTCATGCTGTAAGGCACAAAAATGTCTATAACAGTTGCCCCCTAAAGTATGAGGTCGTTTATCGGGTGAAATGCTTTATCAGGAGGATCCGAAGTTCATTCAATCGCTGAGAGGTGCCCTGTAATAAAATACAATACAATACATTATTTTTCATTCTGCTTTCATGATCTAGCTGAGGCGGGCATTCCCATGCTCAGCTTTATAAATTCATTTTGGTACATAGAACAGACGATCGTCTGGTGGTAGACTGATAATTCTCTGCTGAAATTATCATCCTTTGAGTAGGATGATCATCTGCTGAAATGATGTACATAACAAATGTCTTTATATCCTGAATATATATATCGCAGCCCGGATGGATGAAACTAGATCCGGGGTCTTCAAACTCGTTCGATCTTCACTCTAAGTACAAGTCGATCCATGTGAGAATTGCGCTAAAGTCGAACATGGAAAGACATCGCTTGATTACCGGTCAATAATGTAAACCGTTAACAAGCGCGAGAGGAATCACCGATAATGATAATGACCCTCAAGGTACTGCAGTACAATTCACGTGGTGTGAATAAAGGACTTGGCATCGAACACCACGCAAAATCTTCTGGTCGAAGGTCATTGATGTATACCTGTCGCCGGAAGTGAGAAACTTGCCATTGAGGCATGCAAGCTTCAAAGTACTGAAGGGGTTGTTCCTAGATCAACTTCTTGGATAATGAGCTGAAGTCGACAAGAAGCGATCCGTCAAAGGAGGGCCTTAATGAATCCCACATCATTGACACGGAACGGAGCTAATGATTTTAGTGGAGGTGAAAACAATCTGTGAAATATGATTCAGGGTGGCGATCATGGGTGGATGAAGGATAATGTATGGCAGTGGATGGGACATGGTTGACTCTTTCTGAACAACATCTCTTGAACATATAACGACACTGATGTGATGGATCGGTAGCATTACCCCAAATGTGGATGGTTTGGCGAAGACCATGGTGATGAGACCGGTGAATGAAACAACCCAACCCAATGTGATACGACAGACAAAGTGTCATGTTCAAGAGCGACTTGCTACCATTAAAGCTTTGAGGTTCTCCCAATTTTTCCCCAGTCATTTCTGACCAGTACCTCTTTATTTTTGTCAAGCTTGAGGAGGATAACATATGCTTGTTCTATAACCTGCCCTTCGGGCAAGCCCATCGCTATGTTTTAACGAGCCTAGCGATAGGGAAACTCGTTCTCGTCTAAAGACAAGTTTGTCGCTATTTAATCATTTTAACGAGTCTAACGACAAGGAAAACTCGGTCCTTTTCATTTTTAGAGAGTCTGAAAAGGTACATAAAGTTAACTCCAAAATTCCTTTTTCGTCATCTAATCCCTTAAGTCCGAAAAAGTATAAAACAATACAAAAGGGATGAGTTTTCGATAGTTTTAACGAGCCGAACAAAACAAGCGCTCGATCTTTTTGTGCAATAATCCCTCAGGTCCAAAAAGATTAAAATCTAGAGGAGGGATAGCTCTTTCGGTCGTTTAACGAGCTGGAAGGCCAAAACTCGACAATCTTTTCATATTTTGCGAGTCAGTTGAAAAGAGCTTAAAGAAGACTCGTCTTTTGAGGAACGAGTGATGACCAGGGATAGCAGCTGATTCCAGGTACAGGTTGGAATTTTCCAATCATGGCAGTGTCACAAGGATGGCTAGGTGAAATCACTCTTCGCAGCTGTTCCTCAAAATGGGTAAACAATCATATGGAGGTGAATGATCGGCCAAATGAAAGTGGAGGTGGCAGGTGCAAAACACGACCAAGGCTTTTACGGTTGATCAGGTTACATACTTGATGGTTATTTACCGGGATGGGTTCATTTTTTAACGAGCTTGAATGCGCCAAAACACTGCTCAATCTTATGTTTATTTTTTAACGAGTATGAACTATGTGCTAAAACTGCTCGGTGATAAGTTCGCATGCCCCCAGCATAATAATGCAAATCGAGGTGCATGCCCCCCAAGCTTCATTGCATCCAACTCGGTGGTTGGAATGAAGGTTTACCTCGGGAAAGGGGGATTTGTTTCATTTTTTAATGAGGTTGACACAAGATAAGAACCGTCCTCGGAGCCCACTGTATTTACAGTATTTCCATTAGGGCGATGATCCATGCTGACAAAATGTTTAGGAATCTTCCGAATCCATTAGATATAGAAGATTTCATATTGTAGGTTTCCACTGTGGCCACTTCCGCCAGATTTCTTGCAGGCGGTAGGGAAAAAGTACCCATTAAGGCAGGGTCTTTTAGGAGACCTACTCCAATATTTTGAAGCGAATGATCGCTTCCATGGATCATTGGAATGCTTCCCGTAACTTGTGAACTGTCGGGGAGGAAAGTTTGTTGGTCGACCACTGTAATCCCTCCTTGAAAGGGAAATGCAATCTTCCTGAAGTAGGTCGACACGACTGCGGCCATGGCATATATCCAGGGCCTTCCTAGTAGGATGTTGTAATCGAGGTTTCCATCGATTACTTCAACATCGACTTCTACTGTTTTGCCCCCCAGTTCAACTTGCAAGTTACTTAAAATCCCGTATGGAGTGTATGATCGTCCATCAAATGCTTTTAAGGTCGTTGACGATTTCGACAAGGGTGGTGAGCCTAACTTTTTCCAGCAACTCATCGACATAAGACATGTAGATGCCCCCTCATCAATAATTGTTCGATGAACAGTTTTGTTGAGGGCTTTCACTTGAACAAGGAAAGCTAGTTGAGCTGGTAACTGAGGGTCATATCCTTTATGATCAAAGGCCACAAGATTGGAATCCCTTGGGCCAACCCCACCTATTGCTGATAATAAAGCCTGCTCTTGGGAGAGGCAATTTTGCGGTACTTCAAGTGTCGACATAGCGGACGGCGATTGGGCCAAGTCCTCTACTATATTATAATTTTGTGCTACTTTGGCACGAGGATTAAATGTCGACTTGCGTACTCCTCCCTTTGGCGACCTTATCATTGGTTCAGGAATGATGGGTGGCACAACTTCGGTCAAAGTTGTCGTCGAACTACTAGGTTGTTCATTAGCCTTGTTTTTCGACAGCCGTGGATTCCCGTAATCTTTATTCCTTGTCAAAGCATCATTTTGCTGCTTTGAGATAGACAACATAAGCACTTGGGATTGGGAAGCATTTTGATTAGCAACCAGATTTGTTCCTCGATTCGGAAACGGATCAGTTAACACAGCTGAGGTTTGCGGACTCTTAAAGAATCTTTTAAGCTCAGCTTTGTATGGACATTCTCTCGTCCAGTGATCCTCATCACATATTTGACACCCAAAAGGTGGTTTCCTATCTCGAGGAGGGCTTGAAGAAGTTTTTCGAGGAGATGACTCTCCTTGTTTCTTCTTCTTCCCTTTGTTTTGATTCTTCTT
Organism: Pinus tabuliformis; assembly: GCA_031772625.1. NCBI lineage: Eukaryota > Viridiplantae > Streptophyta > Pinopsida > Pinales > Pinaceae > Pinus > Pinus tabuliformis. Next base: position 1,866,066,425 of record CM062816.1, read on the forward strand.
GCTCCCTGGTTGATTGGAATTTTTGCCTTTATCTGCTGATATGGCATTTACTTCCGAAGCAAGAATTTCTTGATTTGCATTTTGATTCGAAGTCTTACGGGGTTTCTTATTCGAATCCCTTGTCGACTTTGTGTTTGCAGTGCCAATCACACCATCACCGGCATGAGAGTCACTGTTCGATCCAGGAGGAGGAGGGATTGAAAATTCCGGTCTGGGGGCATCAGGTATCTTATCATAGAGCGTGCCAGACTGAGTATATACTAAGTCTAAATACTGGGCACGAGCAATAACCTGCTCCTCTGTTACGACCCCTCCCTTGGCCACATCTTCTGTTATAGCAGGAAGAAGCGACTTTATAAACCACTCAGCTAACAGCTGATCTGGAACATAAGTCTTTACCATTCTGCGACGACGACGCCACTCATGTATATGATTAGATATGTGGGTGGCAGTCGTCTGTTTGAAGTTGTGAAGGAGTTCTGTTCCCGTTTCATACCTTATAGGTAACTGAAAGTGTGTTAAAAAAGTCGTGGCTAAGGAACTAAAATTGTCGAAAGAGGCTCGAGGTAATTCAATATACCATTTAGCCGCCGGACCAGTCAATGTCCTCTGGAAAAGATGAAGCCTTATCGAATCATCATTCAAGGTATTCGACGAACACCATAGATGAAAAGTCATCACATGATTCGACGGGTCTTCGCCAGGATTTCCATTGAATTTAGGAATGTCCGAAGGAAGCTTATGAGGAATCGCTGGCCACCAATGGGCATAGGCGATTGGATCGTTCGTTAATCGATGTAAATCTGGTAATTCCAGAGTTGCCACGAATGGCAACTGCTGATTCAGGTTTGGCAAGGCGTACCCAGGATACGATGGAATCGCTTGAGCAGTAGGCCTTTGCATACCAGCATAATGCAATTGATGCTGATATGACTGATATGGCTGGTGGACTTGGCCACTGTAAAGTGGTTGATTTAACCCGTTCTGAGTATAGGGTTGTCCACTATTCGCAAAGATCTGTTGCTTAGATCCTTGGTACACCTGCTGAAGCTGAGGTTGTTGGTACTGCACCATCCATGGTTGTGAAGCCATGTTTTGCTGTGCTATATTAACTGACGGACCAAGATGCTGGGTTATTGTACCCGTTTGTACTTGTGTCGTCCCGGCTGTTGGCGATTGTGTTTGTGTGGCAGGGTCAAGGGGCTGTTGCATTACAACCTGGGGTTGGCATACAACAGGCATCGATTGAACTTGCGACACGGTTACAATAGCAGGCGTTGTCGGGATGCTCGACATAGGTACACACTGTTGCATAGAATACACAACTCTTGGCTGTTGAGGTAACATAGGTACCCAACCACTTGTCGTAACTTCAGTCAAACCTGAATGTTGTTGAAAACTGCCGTATGGGTATCCTCCCGGAGGGGGTAGTGAAAGGGCATATTGCCCCCCATACGGTAACAATCCGGAGCTCAAGGGTATGGATTGCCTTTGAGGACTGGATGGCCCAAATTGACCTCCATAGGGATCAATTTGTCTAGTTTCAACATAAGAATTACCGGGTATTATACCGGAAGAACAAACTGGAACAGACCAAGCTGTTGTAATAGTCCCTGGGTGGACTCCTTCTAGCTGTTGAGAGCTAGTTGGGACAGCTGGTATGCCGGCAAACATCGTTGGAGTGACAGCAGGAGCTTCTGCCGTCGCTGTGTCATTTGGCACAGTCCTAGATGTCGACGGTTGCTCAGACATTTTAAGTCTATCCAACAGACTGCCCAGCGATTCTACAGGAACTTCCACTGGTGATGGACAAACTTCTGATGCAGAAGGAAAAAGAGTGACACCTACCCCAAAATGAGTTGGAGTATTTGCTTGCTGGTCCTCTACGATTTCCTCTATTGCAATCAAACCAGGAGGAAGAGGAAGACCGTCAGGTCCGTAAAAGATTTCTGGTGCCGAAGAAGGGGTTGCTTCGACAGCGACAGTTGTTTGAGCAACAAGACTCTGTGGACCGGTTACAGATGGAACCGGTTCAGTTATGCAAGTACTTGTTCTCAGACCAGGATCAGTGCAACTGTCCCTCTGTGGCTGTCGAACTTCTTCAATAGAGGCAGGGATTCCAGAAATACTAGGAGTGACCGGAATATCAGATGTTGTTGGAACTGTTGTTCTAACTTTAATGGGAGATTTTGACCCGGTCAAGCGAGTTCGCTTCGCCCGCACTACTTTCGATTCCGGAGACAAAGACGGTTGACTCGCAAGCCTCCGCGAACGACGGGGTTTCAATTGACTTTCCTCCACGGTTGCGGATTACTCGATCAACTAAAATACAAAAAGGGGAATTATGTTTCCGTATTGAATGAATTTTATTAGACGCTTTTAGACACAACTTGCTTTTTCAGTTTTTAAGAGTCGAGAAAAAGCTAAAGATGACTCTAGTCTCCTTCGATGTTTTAACGAGCCCGAAGTGACAAATGCTCGGTTGGACTTTTTCAGTTATAGAGTTTGAAAAAGGCCAAAAGAAACTGCTCTGGAGATCTAGGCAGAGGGTGTGCCAAACCTTTTGCGAAACCACAGAATACGTTTTACGGTACGGGTGGTCGATCTTCGTGAATGCTGTGTTCACTGCATCGCGATCAGTAGGGCGGCTGACACGGCTTCCTAAGGATAAAGGATAAATGCCTATAGGGGTCTCCCAATATACGCGACGGTATGCGGGAGCACAAGTCCGTATTAGTGCTATCGTCCCTCAGGAGGAATCACCCACCTTCGTAGGAATCGACAGTCACTACGTTTAACGACGCCGGAACACGTCTCTACCTAGACCTCTACTGTGAGCGTTATGTTACAAAGTGTTTTTAGGTTCATTCAATATATTTTAAGTTGATCTTGTTTAGCAGTTTGTCTTTCAGGATCACCATGAGATGTATTGGTACAAATTCCTAAATGCAGTTTAAGATGATAAGCAAGCTTTATAATCTTTTAACTTTGAAAATCCTAACTACTGAGGGAAAAGAAAGACATCATCTTTTCACACAGATCACAAAGCACACACTAATGCACTTTCTCCTAGATCAATCATGCAAACTTATCAAAAATGCAAATGCAAAATGCAGGTATTTCTTTTCTCTTTCTTAATGTTGATGTATTACAAAAAGAAAGCTGTTGTATAATTTCGAATTCAATTTCAAGTGAAAACAAACAAGCTTGTCTAAAATCAAAAGACACCTTACGGTTTACTTGTTTCGACACTAGAAATGTATAAATTCAAACCAAATGATGAAAGCAAAAGCTCAATCAGCTATGAACAGCAAATAAACTAACTCTTAAGATCAAAACGACACTTTATCACAGGTCTAGATCTAAGAGGTCACAGCAAGACTAGTTCACTTTCGTTATGGGAAACTGTAAATGATACAAGAAATACACAAAGAACAAACACAGTTTCTTTATACAACCGAGGCAGAATAGTGACAAGGGAAGTTGGTTTCAGATAGGCACACTGACTGGTAACAAACAGCAAAAACAAGAGTGAAAACAAGGCAAGAAACAGCAGGAAACCCCAGTAGCACAGTGTACCACTGGTTCAGCGCAGGTAAAGGACTGTCAGATTGACATTCAGCGCAGTTCCTGAAGGGGCTACCTGCGCTGAAATGCAGACTGCCTTTGTACAGCCTGCACTGAAGAACGAGACTTGCGTTTTTCACAGTTTCCGGGTCACAGATTGCTCAAAAATTCACAGTTTTTGCTCAAATCAGAAGCTATCAGTCAAGGACACACTAAGGGATGATAAGGAGGATGAAAAGCTATCACTAAGAGCTTATTAGAGTCCTTGTGGATCAGCTCTTCAAATCATAAACTTGCCCAGAAACTGAGCTAGAGTAGCTGCCCTCTACTTTGCATTTGAAAGATTCAAACACAGTTCGATTCGGTACTCCCTTTGTTTATGAAATGAATAGCAAAAGCACAAACAACCAACAAGATACGATCCCCAGCGGAGTCGCCAATTTGTTGTAGGGAAAAGTATCCGACACGGAATGACCCTATCCCACTCTAAGGGTGATAGTACCTCAGCAACAACTAAAAGTAAAACTATCTAAGATTTCCTCTTTATGAAAGTAAATATGGGAGAAAGAGATCCACCAACCGATGTCTTTCGCTAGTGTTGATCCAGTCTTCTCTCCCTGCTGCTTGCTCTCAGCTCCTTGCTCTTTCACTGGCCCAGCTACACAAAGATCCTGCAAAAAGGCAAGAGAGGGAAACTACAAGAAGCATACATTCATAATTGATTCAAGGATTAGAATAAATCAAATATGCAAGCATCAATACACCATTAAGATACATGCATATAGAAGAACCTCAAATGCTTTATTAATGGAAGAAGTAAAGTTCTGAGAGTGTTACAACCATAAAAGGCCCAATCCAGCAACACCTCCCAGCAGAAAGAAATCTCCTCTTCACCTCCTTCAAAGCAATCACCCAATAGTTCTAAACTCAAACCAACAGCACTTCCTTACAGTCACAAAATTCCAGCCTCCCTAGACCTCATGAGAGAGCTCTATATATAGGAGATTTGGAGAAAGGATGAGTCAGCTTGAGGCTGGCATGAAGCTGACTAGTGTCCTCTCCCACTTCAGTTATACTTCAGTTCTTGAGTCCACTTGGAGTTTCTTGCTTCCACTTGGAGATCTAGATCCTCTTACTCATCACAAGGCGAATTCCCTGATCCAAGTGTCATTTTGGAAGCTTCCTGGGCATTTGACACCTTGCAGAATGACTGTGCCACTTGGCCAATCTCGCCCAGCGCAGGTAGCCTTCATTGCTTTTGACATTCAGCGTAGGTACAGAGTGGAGCAGTTGACATTCAGCGCAGATGCTCAGTGGAGCAGCTGACATGATCCAGAAATAGCTTGTTTTTTAGTGTTTTCAGGTGGAGAACTGATCTGAAGTGCTGTGGTTTGCTGACCTTGTTCCTCTAGGGGTAGGAACAACATGTTTAGGGACTTTGGATCCCTTAGATTATTGACATTTCATGCTTCATGCTGTAAGGTACAAAAATGTCTATAACAAACCTCCTTTACATTACATAAATGAACAATTCTTGGATGATACAAATGAAAAGACCTCCTTTCTATATATAGGAGTCTAAGGGGTCATAACATAATTAGAGCCGACATAACAATAATAATGTAAAGGCACAATAATAACAATAGTGGGCTTCTATGGGGCACATTAGTAACAATATGGGCACTACATGGGTACATCAATATAATAAGTGGGTTGTACTAATAACAATAAGGAGTTACACTAGTAGTATAGGGGCCTAACATGCCCCTCTCCTTCAAAAAGCGTTGTCCTCAACGCTTGAGTAGTTCTTGATGCTTCTGTATAAAATTCTTGTCCTCCCATGTGGAATCTTCAGCAGATAAGTTCTTCCACTTGATGAGATACTCTAAAATTAATCGATTTCGTAGCTATCGGGTTCTTATTTCTGTGACTGCTCCAGGTTCCAATATGATTTTTCCTTCCTTTTCAATATCTGGCAATATTTTTTGAATTGGGATCTTTTGCAACTTTTGAATAAGTGGCCATACTTCTTTGTCCTTCTTCCATTCATCCCTTGCTTCGTTTATCCAATCTAGTTGGATAATATAAATAGCACAAAACAATGCTTCCACATCCTCATCCTTGAAGAGTCTTCCCATTCGGTAAGGTCGCCATTTTTTTAATGCATGTAGTATTGCCAACATTTCCTTCTCATAAATAACTTGCTTTAGATGTAGCAGTAAAAATACCCAATCGCCTACAACAAAACATTTTTCACTATGATGTTGATCTACCTGTTATTTCATTTGATTTTGCACCAAAGTGGCGTTATCCTTTAAAAGTTGGAGAACTTGTTGTTGATGCTCAATGTGATCTTTCACTGCTTGAACCTTTTTCTTCTTGATATGTCCTTCTATATTTAGAGTTTGAGGAGTGGTAATTTCTTCCAATCCTTTACAAGATATGGTCGGATTTATTTCTTGACACTCGATGTGATCTTTCACTTCTTGAAATTTTTTCTTCTTGATATGTCCTTCTACCTTAATAGTTTGAGGAGTGGTAATTCCGACCAGTGAGTTACAAGATATGGCTGGATTCATTTCTTGTTTCTCGATGTGATCTTTCACTTATTGCACCTTTTTCTTCTTGATATGTCCTTCTATCTTGATAGTTTGAGGAGTGGTCATTCTTGCCAATAGTTTACAAGATATGTTCTGATTCATTTCTTCTTTCTCTGGGGTCGGGTCCTGGCATATATCCTCTTCTTTTGATGTTTCTTGATCCTTTTCTTCCTCCTCTTCATACTCTATGTAAAATAATTTCTTCTCAGCATACTTATGACCTTTAGTGCATTTCTGTCACAATTGTAACAAAGCCCTTTTTCTCTTTTTCCTTCCAATTGTTTTGGTGTAACCCTTGTAGGTTGTGGAAGGCTAGGAGAAACAACACGTCCATCTTTAAAGTTGTGAGGGGTAGACTTCCTTGTTGCCATAATTTTACTTTCAAATATGTCACAAAGCCCTTTTACTTTTTCCAATTGTTGTGGTGTTTCTCTAAATAAGGTGTTTCTCTTTGTATCCTCATAATGTGCTAGCATTTCCTCCATGAGAATTGACCACGTAACAAGTTGTTTACGAGAACAAAGCCCCTTATACCATAAAAATTGATTCAGTTCTAAATATGAAGATGTAATACATACCTTTTGTAACAGTGGTACACCATGTAGATCAAAATATTGCTCCATCTGAAGTATCCAATTTATTGGATCCTTGCCATCAAACTTCCTCATCTTGCTTTTTCTTGATTTTAGGACCTCGATCTTGAAATGACTGTAACTCTGTACTTGCGGATATTTAAGTTCTAAAATTTCTACCTATAGTAGCCCTATATGTCCTCTTTAAAATGTCACCAATCTGATCCAAATTGGATTCTCCAAAAAATAGTTATGCACAATCTCCCAAGATGACCTGATTATAGACCTTTCCAGAAGGGCGAACTTGTATGAAGTGCCACGTGTCAATTTTTCGAGTTTTGGCTCTGAAAAAGATATACAAGAAGCTACAATCTGTCCTCTTTCTGTACCTTCTTACGAAATTTCAATCCAATACTCAGAGAGAAAGTTATGACTATTGTCCCGAGGTCACCTGTTTTGAATGTAATTCAGGAGTCTGCAAAAAGACCAACTTCCTCAGATCATATCTCCGCAAATATCGCGCAAAAAGCTCTGAAATTCGGACCCAAGGTTCAGCGTGATTTCTTCTCAATTGGGTTTTTGTTGAGACTTCTAAAACGTCACAGAAAAACAGTTATAGCGAAAATTCCATGATGACCTGTTTGGAGCAGCGAAACCCTAGAATCCAAAGCTCTGATACCAAATGTTATGAAACCAGCTCAAGAAAAGATAGAAAAGATAGATCAATGCCTTAGAATTCAGCCTCTTCGAGGGGGCAACCTCCTTTACATTACATAAATGAACAATTCTTGGATGATACAAATGAAAAGACCTCCTTTCTATATATAGGAGTCTAAGGGGTCATAACATAATTAGAGCCGACATAACAATAATAATGTAAGGGCACAATAATAACAATAGTGGGCTTCTATGGGGCACATTAGTAACAATATGGGCACTACATGGGTACATCAATATAATAAGTGGGTTGTACTAATAACAATAAGGGGTTACACTAGTAGTATAGGGGCCTAACATAGTCCATCTCGAGTTATTAATGGAATAGCTACAGGAAAATATGAAGGACCAGAGAGCGGGTTGGCTCATGAGGAAGAGAGTGAAATGGCAGAGGCTACAACAAAAAAGAGATCAACAGATAAACATGCAGTTAACAGAAGAGCTAAAGAAGCTCGAGCAGATGATGAGTATACATTTGAGTCGTGAAGAACTCAGAGCAGCTGAGTTGAAAGTGGAGGTTTCCAATGGTGAAACAGAGGAGGAGATCATTGATGATTTCTTGAACTATTGGGCAGATCCAGATCAGCTGGATAATGTGAACTCTTGTAATTTTGTAGCTGACAATTGTGATGTGATTACAGGTTTTACTGAGGAGGATGTGCAATCTTGTGAAGTTGTTACAGTACAAGAGAAAGTTCTTGTGAATAAAGAAGAGGATCAGCTTGAAGAGCTGGTATATAAACCAACAGTTGAGACTGTTGAACTTTGTGATTTTCAAACTGAAAGTTTGTGTGTGAATGCAGGGACTATAAGTGATGATGAAATGCTTCAGCAATGCCACAGAGAAATTGCATTGTTGGAATATTTGCTGGTAAATTCAGAATATGACAGTGAGATTGCAGCAGAAGAAAGAGTTCAGTACAGTGAACAAGAGAAGAAAGACATCATGGAGACAGATGGTGTGAGAGGAAGACTAGTTGATAGTCTTGAGAATTCTTTAGAGGATTCTTTGGGCAGAGAGAATCAGCATACTGATGTGCTGATTGAGATGGAAAATTTAGAACAGCATACTGAAATGCTGGTAGAGGGAAATAAGGCACTGATGCCTTATGATTTTTGTTTTAACAAGTGTTTTGTGAATGCAGGTATTATTGCAGGTGTTGAAGGACATTTGACTCAGTTGAGCAGTCAAATGAAGAAGAAAGACGAGAATTCTGTGGAAACATCTAATCCATGGGATGAGGACGTTATGTTGCTGGAAAGGATGCTGAATAATCAGAATTCAGTACAGGAAGAATCTCAATTTCAGAGTTGGGAATTGCAGATGCAGAGAGATGAAGATAGCAGAAAAGAGTACACAATGTACCAGTCCAGTAAGTTGCTGATAGGAGAAAACAGAGAAGAAGTTTTCCGTTGTAGAAGACAAGAGGGCATGGATGATTGGGCGATGGTAAGAACGGAAACAAGCATAGGAGTAAGAACTGAGCAAGCCGTCTTAGCTCAGCAGGCAGCAAAAAATCAGCAGCCTGAAGATTTATTGGACAAGGAAATTGAATTAATCAGAAGAATCATGTTGAAAGTGTCTCAGAGGAAGACATCAGCAAGAAAGAGAAGAAGCAACAGAAGCAAAATGAAGATGGAGACAGGTTGTGAAAGTACAATAAGTGGATCAAGATAGCATAAGATATGGAGACCTGGAGAAAAGTAGCATTCGACCGCAGAAATTGATGATAACTTGCAAAATAAAATGTGGGATCCAGGCGGACAAAGATTTAAAACGCATGATCTGGAGATCATGATCATTTTCTACCTTGGGAGTCTAATGCAGGAGCATAGACTTGGGAAAATACTTTGTATTTATTAAAACTAAGGGGTCTCATGTTTTTGAGAAAATATTAAATTTATGTAAATATTAATAGGCTTTTGAGTGATTAAATTATATTTTAATATGAGAGAATTTGGTCAGTTGAGGATGTAAAGGGATGAGAGATTTTTCTAAATATTAATTTAGAGATTAGTTTCATTAATTTTGGGTGAGAGAGGATCCTTAGGGATTCAAGAGTGATTTTAGGATTTTGTTGAGATATTTGAGGACTTTGTTGAGTGATTAAAGGGATTTGAACCTAAATTGGTTCAATTCAATTTGTATAGATTAATGAGCTTCAAAGGCAAAAATAGATCAGATAGAATAGAATAGAGAGGAGAGGTGAGGCTTGGACAGCCAAAGTTTGTAAGCCTCCGGGTAATTGGAAGGGCCATGACTATTGAATATCTAGCCAAAGACAAAGTTTGTAAGTATTTTCCTTGTTAATATGAAAAGTGTGTTTTTAGAACTACATTGGTTGATTTAGAAATTGTGTATTTAATTTCTGTAACTGGAGCTTGAATTGTAAACCCATGTGAACGAATGAGAGATCAAAGAGCGATGGATAAATCGTTGATTTAAACCTCTGTTTGCCAAATTGATGGAATTAAAAGGGCACAGAGTTGTTTTTAAGCTATGTCTATTTTGAATAAGATCGATTCATATTTCATATTACTGAGCAGTGATATAATTCTGGTTTGAAAAGTGCAAGTTCTCTGTAGGAAGAGAGTTTTGCAATCGATGCTTGAATAGAGGTTAAATCTCTGTTGCTAGAGTAATGAAATTGAATGTAGTTGATTTATTATTGAAGAGAGAATCGATTTGAATCAACATCGATTCATGTTTTGAAGTGAATTAAATCTGCAATTGTGAAAAGGACGCAGATCGATCATCCTAAAGGAGGACTGGATCAAATTGATATGTCGGCTTTGGAAGTCGATTTCAAGGTTGGCGCAGTTCAATTGAAACGCAGAAGAACTTATTTAAAGATCGATGCAGAGGAAGAGCACTGAGTTGTAGCATACATGAGGAGTTACAGCGTTAAAGGCGGAATGTTAATGGAATCGATTTATTATAGTTGCAGCTGAGGTGGTTTAAATTCTGTCTATTTGAATCGATGGAACAATAATCGATCAACACCGGATGTGCATAGGGAAGGTTTAAAAGTCGACCTGTGTGTTAATAGAAATGCCGGGATGTGTGTGAATTTTGGAGCGGAAATTTAGGAAAGGAAAAGTTTGGGAAGAAACGCACAATCCAAATAATTAATGGTTTGGAATCAAATCAGTGGCAATATTGCAGTGGGTTAACCAAAGCAAAGCGTGTGGAGTTCCTTCAGTTGAATCCTGGTCATGGTCGAATTTTGTAGAGTCGTGTTGTGCGATTGACATAAATTAAAGTCGGTTTTAATTGCAGATAGGTGCTCGGCTTTGGAAGGGTAGGCGTTACATTGAGTAGCAGACTGGATGGATGGTGATCAGTTGAAGAACAAAGACCATTGAATGCGTGAATCGATATGGATCCGGGGTCAACCTCCCAAAAGAAGTGCGATGAACCAGCAAATTGGGAAAATTTTATGGCGGCATTGTAGTATGTGAAAATTGTTTGAATTAAAACAGAAAGTAAATGACAACAAATGGATGGAGAATGCACATATGGTGTAGCGTTGGAATGAATGCGCGGAGGAATGGTAAGCATGGGCACATTGTTTTTATAGAATTCTGATTGAAAAAGACGATATTAAAAGCCATATATGAATGTTGAGATTTAAATGGAATTTTTAAAATGAGAGGTATTGGGTTTGGTTTATGGGATCATTCGAATGTTGATTTGATTGAGAGTTTGATATATGATTTTGCTGTGTAATGGTTTTATAACCATAATGAGGGATTTAAAAAGAAGCTTCCACATATGATAATGATGAAATTGCCAGACTTCGAGTCATAAATGGGATTTTGAATATGGAGATGCATTTTGTATATGCATGAGAGGGAAAGATTCTAGGGTTGCAGGGTTTTCCTATGTCACTGCAATATTCAATTGTTGCTCCTTGTCTACAAGTTTACTTTCAAAAAGTAAACTGTTGTCTAATTCCTTGACTGCAATAACATATTCACTCACACTTCTTTGTATATTAGTTAACATAACATACTTTAGAAAACTAATATCTGCTTTTGTCTCAGCCAAAACTTGAGACATTCTTTTGTCAATGTCTGCAATCCCTTTCTCATGCTCAGATGCTTCCATCAACCAGTTCAGCAATTCACTTTCTACCTTATTCCTTTCAAACACCTCATCATTATGTTGCTTATCGATTCCAGCAAAATTCTCTTCCTTTTCCTTGACAACATCCCATAGTTGTCCTTCAGCTCCTTGACTAATCCTAATAGTCATTTCAGTCTCCTTCAGTTCTAAGACTGATTCTTCTTTAGCATGAGACATGTTTGTCTCACCTTCATCCTCATTGCTTTCTTCTTTTTCACCACAAACCCAATCTCTTAATGATGTTGCTTCATTCTTTATCAAAATAGAATTTTGATCCTCCATCTCTGTAATAGCTCTAGATCTTTGTCCAATAGTCTCATTTTGGCCACTTAAGAAAGATAACTTCTCCTTGTCCTTACCAATAACGTGTTCCATCATATGATACATAATTGTATCATATCCATTGGAGATATTTCCTTCATTAAGTAAGGAATCAATAAACTCCTTCCGCTACAACAATTCATCCTTGTCTTCTTCTGAAAACCATTCATCCTCATACTTTGCTTGGAAACTTTCAACCTCATTCAAGATAGTTCCAAAAGATTGTTTGTCCCTTGCAAAACTTGAAATCACACACAAATTGTCAGTTTTAAAACCACAAGACCCAATGGTCTTATTTGATGATTTAGTCATCAAATCCCTTTTCTATTCCAAATATTCTACATGACTCAGAAAATCTTCAATGGTATTCATCTCAGCTTCCTCAAGCATAGCATTTAAGTGTTTGATATCCTTTTCTTCTTCTTGCTTTTGGCCATCATCATGATCCAAACTTCCTCTGCTTTCAATCCTTACAGCATGCTGAAAAACAACACCTTTTCTCAACTGTGTATGAGCATTTATATGAGATTTAATGGTCCCATCTTCTTTCATAACAGAATTTAGATTTTGTCTACCTTATTTCTCCTGGGTGACAATATCAGAAAATTGTCCTTCCTCACATGTTTCACCTCCACACATATACAAGATATCAAATTTCAAATCATGAGACCCCTTGGCCTCACTTGATTTTTCATCCATAAAACCTTCATCATGATACCTACTTGCCTTGAGTACCTCATCCTCTCTTTGAGCCTTCATCATTTGCTCTTTCGTCTTCTGTAGCCTATGCCACCTTATCTTTCTTCTCACAAGAAAACCAAACCTCTGATCTTCCTTATTTCTCTGTAACAACTCCATAAATACTTCAAGATGGACTACTATCTCAGCCTTCTCCCTCTCATATTCTTCATCATTCAACTGCTTCCATATGCATTTGCCTTGGTATCTTCTTTCTTAACTTTGTGCCTTCTCCCTGAACCTTTGTTATGAATATTAGTAGTCATCTTCTTCTCCATCTTCGTGAGCTTCTCACACTCACTATGGGCTGCACTAAGCCTCTATTGTAACAAGTTCTCCATACTACAACTTACCTCACCAAGATCTCCCATGTGCTTGGTCTTTTGGCCAGCACTGGTCCTCTGTCAAGAATCTCCTGAGCACTCCTTCCTGCTCCTTCTAGGCTTATATCCTCAACTCATCTTCTCTTGAGAACACTTAATTGTGCTCTTGTATTTCAACCTCAGCTGAAATATTAGGTTCTGTCCACACTCTTCTTCTGCTTGGGAACTCTTACTAACTTCCTTTGCAGAGATACTTCACTAATTGTTGTTACCTCAACCTCAATTGCACACACGACTATTACAGTTTTTTTTTCACCAATACATCACAATTCTTATTTGAATGTTCCTTCTAATCATATTTTCCAGCTGAATACCCCCATTTTTTATTTCCACCAAAATCTTACTTCTCAAGCCAAATCTATTCAATGACCAACAATTTCCAATATTTATATAAATTCAAGAAATGTGACACTTTGCCTTTCAATTCCATCTAGATATGATTTTGGTTTGTTGGTCATATGCGTGTAATCTTTCCCTTTGTTAACCTGCCTCCACGCTATCACCTTTAATATGTTACTGGCAGGATAAACCAGATGGACTACTATGCCCAATGCTTCTCCTTATGTAGTGACTTCTTCCAAGGGAATATTGCATGTTACAATCCATGTTTCTCTCACTCTGAAGCTAAATTCCCCTAGAAAAATTTCCCCAACGAACACAGGTATCATTTACTTGATCAATGTCACCCCAAAAATAGTCACTTTTCAACGATTCTCGACCAATCCCAATCATGGCCTCAACAATTCACATGTCAGAAATAATTTACTTACAACAAGGTTTTATGCACTATAGTTCTTCATGCCAAATATGCGCAAGATCAAGCCTTGTAGTCTTATAGGCTTCACGCACAATAAAGATCTTCTTCACTATGCGCAAGAATATTTTATACTTCCATTCCCACCTATGATCTATGTTTGAACCAGGTCAACTCCATGCTCCATTTTCGGCTCTTGGATTCAACTAGATGTCATTTTCAACGATGGCACAATACCAAACGGTGGCAGTAGGAGCACCTCTTTTCCAAATCGAACAAGGTTTCTTTTTCTCCAACAATTTATTCTTGAGAAAGCTTTTGGCTCTGATACCAGAATGATGTAAAGCCGGATCAAAACTAAAACACACATAGAGGTTTTTCTACCTATTCAGAACTGTTGACCTTAACAAACCCCAATTTCTGAGCACAGTTCCATGGAGGAATGACCCTTCCTCATTAGCAATCATATGATGCCCAATCTCCCACACCACCTGTTCGAACTCCTCTTTACAAATCAATGCCTTCGCAGTGCACACTCCCTTTTTTTCAAGCCAAGCATGAGATAATGCAACAAACGACAGTCTCAAATCCATATACTTGCAGTCAATCTGGAGGTTGTGAAGGCGTGAAAGCATTTTCTAAGTAAAGCGTAGCGCAACTTCCAAAAATTTGATTTCTTTGGTTTTTCGCCTGGGGTGTTGAGGGCATGATGAATGATGATTGAACTAAGGATAAATTCTTTTAGTCACTAATTCTCTTAGTCATAGGATCTTGGTTCAAAAAGAAATCGAGTCCCTTCGCCATGTTTCAAATCTGATCGCTTATGATGATCATTGAATCATGCTCCTATCCTTCGATAAGACCCTTGTATCACAACTTGCCACATAGTGATTAAAACATGCAGAATGAATGTATCTTGCCTAGCAACCCTCTCCAAGAAAAACCACCAATTCGGTGCATTCAATACTCTGTTCCACCACACCTCTTAACAGCATAAGTTGCTCAATATTTGTACTTCATTTTTGATGTTGTCACAAAGCCTCGTTTATGACTCCAGGTATATATAAATGACTTCTAAATTACATCTCAACCTCTTTGTATTCGCACTACTCCAATTAAAGTCTCAACCCTCTTATCGTCTGAGAACAAGTCTCTCTCGGAAAAAGAGTATCGGTCTTAAACAAATCTAAAGATATCAAGAAATTAGAATCTCCAACCTAGCAATTGGTTCTTCCAAAAAGTATTGTACTCAGCCTTGGAAATTGAAGAGATAGACCTGCAAACCCAAAATTATCTTACTACAGAATTCAATCAGGTCTAAAAAATGATTGAGTGGGTTTTCCACCCTTCCACTACGCTAGAATAATCTCCTTATGAGTGCTTCAAAGTGAAATCAGCTACCAACATAAATATCAACCATAAAAACTCTAATATTTAGTAATATTCTTCATTTATATATATGGACAGAGATATTCACACAGTTCCCAAAAGAACATAAAATGTATTTCATTAATCAGTTTCAAATACAATACTTGGCCTGATTTTCAACATTAAAATGGCCTTCCATACATCACATCACTCTCACACACACTCTCTCTTGCCTTCGAGGCTTACCAACATATACAAAAGGATTTTGCAACCATTTCTGGTTCAGATCCACAATCTACTCAACCATATCCTAAAAATCCTCTAATTCCACTTTTAACTCAACTAATTCCCTATTCTAGGATCTCCTAATCCCTAAGATCTCTATGAGATCTTCACAAGTCAAACATCTCTCATATTCTCACGTTAGCTGAGAATATTTACATTGAAAACCTCACATACATTTTCTTACTCAATTTATTAAAAATATACAAATTTCCTATTAATAAATTAAATTTCAAATCAAACATCACACCCCCTAAGTTAACCAAATATACAATGATTTTCTGAGCAGGATGCTCCTGCATTAGACTCCCGATGTAGAAAAAGAATTCATAGACTCCTATCTATGAGGTCTGTCACTTTTTTGAAGTAATGTGACAGCTGCAAGTCTCAATTACTTTCTACCTCAAGGATTCCAAACTTTGTTTTGTTGCTAGTCCCTCAGTCTTTCTCCTTCATTTTTCTTTGGCTGCAACCTTCCAGGCTTCCACACTGTTAGGACTCAGAATTGACCATTTTTGACCTTATATTTTTGCTATAATATTACCCTTTTTCAGTTCATAAGTTGAAAGCTTTGATTACATAATAACCTAATTACCCCAAGGTATGAAGTAACTCTCTGCATGACTATGTGTTTAATTATTCATTACATATTCATGTTATCTTTATATTTATCTTTGGAAAAGTTAGCCAAGTTGCTAAGTTGAACTGTCTAAAGTCTGCAGGAATTATAATTCATAGTTGCTGTAACACCAGAAACAGCAACTACGCAGTTGCTGCAACACCAGAAACAACAACTACGCAGTTGCTGCAACACCAGAAACAACAACTACGCAGTTGCTACAGTGTTGTTGGGAAAAGTATCCAATTCGGAATGCCCCTATCCCACTCTAAGGTGTGATAGTGCCTTAGCAACAAACGAGGAAAACTATCTGAGTATTCTTCTTTATGAAATGTAAATGGAGAAGAAGGATGTAACTAACCTGTGTCTTTCGCTAGCTTGTCGATCCGATCACTCTCCTCTTTTGCTTGTTTCCCGCTACCTGCTCCTTCACTGGTCCAGCTTCACTCAGTTCCTGCAAGATCACAAGAGAGGAAAACTACACAAAAGACATAGATTTACATTCATAACTAGTTTAGGATCATATATAAACTAAATATGCAAATATAACAAAACATCATTGATATACAAGCATATAGGAGAAACTCAAATAGCTTTATTGATATGATAAGAAAGTCCAAGAGGAGATACAACCAAGTGAGTCCCGATCCAGCATCTACCTCCCAGCAAAGGAATCCCTTCCTCTCCTCCAACAAAGCATAAATCACCCAATGTACTAATCTCAATCTCAAACCAACAACAATTCTCTGCAAAGTACAAAATTCCAGCCTCCTGGACCTCTGGGTGAGAGATCCATATATAGATGTAAGCAGAGAGGATGAGTCAGCTTATGTTTTGACTTGTGGCTTCTCTCTGTCAGTTCTTGCTTCCACTTGGAGGTTAAGAGCCTCTTACTCATCACTAGTCGAATTCATTGAGGCAAGTGTCATTGAGGAAGATTCTGGAAGCTTCCAGTGTCTGTACACCTCGCGGAATGACACTGCCATTTGGCATTTCTCGCTCAGCGCACCCTGGTAGTGCATTTAGGTGCGTTGCAACGCACCTAGCTAGTGTATTGGGGTGCATTGCAACGCAGGCAACTAGAAGAGCTTCTGAATTGATCCTGAATTGACTGTTTCTGAGTGGTTTTTGGTGGAGAACTTCTGGGAGAAGCTGTCATTGGTTGACCTTGTTCCTTTAGGGGTAGGAACAACTCTTTTAGGGACTTTGGATCCCTTGGATTATGGACATTTCATGCTCAATGCTGTAAGGCACAAAAATGTCTATAACATATAGCCAGCAACAACAACTATCTAAAGTAGGGAAATGTTATTTCGCAACAACTGGAATACCGGAAATAACAAATGGTAACTATTAGAAGATCGCCAGAAGTCCATGCGGACACACCACGATCAGCAACTGTCCAAAAAGGCCAAAACACGGTTACAATGGCTAAAAACATCGGAAACAACATGAGTTTACTAAATAAGCAACAATGGGGAAGCGGCAAAGGATAGTGCGAGGATTTCAAGAAGATGGTTGAAGTTCGGTTACCAGCTGTGTAACGGTAAGAGACCCAAGAAAGGATACACTGTCACATTGTTGTAACAGCATCCTGTAACAAGGATGGATTTCTTATTTTTGACAGAAAGGTTTAACTGAATGAACTATGACAGTCTATTGTAATAGATGTCTCCTCTATAAAGAGGAGACATCTACATTAGAGAGGGAAGAAAAACAGTCTGTAAGGGAAATTTTGAAAGAGAACAGCAAAGTCTGAACTTTTATTGTAACTGGATCTTTTGGCAGATGAATAGAAGATTGTTCTGAGCACCTAATCTAGCATTTGTGTTCTGGGGAATCTTGTGAGAGGGACAGGGCCCACCTTCCTCACAAGATTCACCCATTTACTTTTCTGTCAAGTGTGTAAGTGTGTTTGGTAATTTCTTTTTGCTGGTACTCTGTTTTGGATTCTGTAGCATTACCTCTGATGATTTCCTTTTTGCTGGTACTCTGTTTTGTTAATTGCTTGAAGCTGTAAAAGGATATTTCACCGGTGAATTAGAGTTGCAGTGTGTATTAGCAATCTGGTTACAGGGGCAGGTGCTGAACGTCCTTACCTGGAGGATAGGGTCCTGATCCTCTGCTAACAGAGCATCCATCACTTCTCTTTTTAGATTTGTATTCTTAGTTAACTGCTTTCATTTTACCTTTGCAATGCACTGTTATAACATAGAGTGAGAAACAGAATCGTGTATACTACAGCTCTTTAATGCTTTTAAAAATTAAGTACATACAGTACGCAGTAGCCTTTGAAATAAAAGACTTTCCCAGGTTGACAAATTAATGTGGTACTTGACTGTTTAATTAATAAACAATTCAACTAGCCAACATTTTGGCGCCGTTGCTGGGGAAGGCGACTAGAGATTTCTAAAAGCATTAATGATTTCTTTTTAAGAATAACAGGTGCATGAGAGGACGCGGGAAACCTAATTTCACAAGCGGCAAGGGCGGAGGAGGAAGAAAAACCTTTATTGACGAAATTATCTCCAAGGCCGAGACATCACAAAGGACGAGTTCCCGGAGGCCTCAGATCCAACATTCCTCACAAACAGATCGACAGACGGAGGAAGTACTAGGACCTAAAAGGAAGCTGGAAGTACCAGAATATACTGAGGAACCGGTAGAATAACCTGAAGAAACAGAAGATACAGAAGATAAAGCAAGTGATTCAGGAAAAAGACCAATGGAGGATAACAGAGCAGAAGGAAGAGGGGAAAACTCACTCTCTACCCTGGAGTTCCCTATTGGGGAGCTCCCGAGAGGAGCAACCCCTATGAAGAACATTCCACTCTCAGCATTACCCAACTTTCATGGGTTATCCTCTGAAGACCCGGATGAATTCCTCTTTGAATTCGATATACTATGTAGGAGTTATGATTATGTGAGCCCTAATCAGAAACTAAAACTGTTTCCAGCAACACTAAAAGGGAATGCGTTAAGGTGGTTTATGAGCTTAGGAGCTCAGGCAATCACTACCTGGGATCAGATGAAAGAAAGATTTCTAGCCAAATATTAGGATTACTGTCGGACAAGAGAAAGGAAAGAAGAATTGTTTAAAATGGTTCAGAAGGAGGACGAGAATCTGGAAGACTTTGTGGAAAGACTGCAGTATAATCTGCAGCGGTCTGACCACCCTAACATGAGTAAAGATATTCTGAAAACAATATTGTTGAAAGGGGTACGAGATGACTGCTTGGACATGTTGAATATGTTAGGAAAAGGGGACATTTCTAAAGAACCATTTGATGAAATTGTCAACCTCTGCATGAGATGTTCAAGAGGAGCAGTGAGCAGATCAAAAAGCAGGGACAATGTATATTCAAGAGTCCAGAAGTCAGCAAGTGGAGGAGCAACAAGGGCTGAAATAGGTAATTTGTTAGAAGAATTTAAAACTGAGATGTTAAGCTCTTTTGCTTCACAAATTGATGCTCTGCAGGTAAAGAAGAAACAGGCAGAAGTAGAAGCTGCCCTAACTATTTTTTGTTCCAAGTGTAGAGAAAAACACCCACTCAGGGAATGCCCACTAGATAAGGTACCAATCTGCACGATCTGCGAAAAGGACCATGAGACCCAGCAATGCCCCTCTCTGCCTGGAATTAAAGCAGCATTGCAGTCAACTGAAGAAGAGGCTGAGGCAGTGTACCTGATGACACAGAGGAGGCAATGGCCACAAAGACAAGGTATGAATTCTAACACAGCATTTAGTCGTTGGAATAATCACTCTCCTTTTCAAACAAATTACCCACCCATGAACCAAATGCAGTACCCACCCTTTAACACAATGAATTTTCCACCTATGCAGCAACCAAATCTCCCTTTTCCTGATCCTACCATATGGAATCCTTGGGCTCCCCAGCAACCGTATTTTAATCAATGGAATCCAAACTGGGCAGCCCAACAGATGCCATTTCCTCAACATCAACAGTCTCTTTCCTTACCATCCAATACTCCTCCAAATAACCAGGCAATTAGACCACAGCTACCTGTGCAACCCAACCCCAACCCAAATAATAATAAAGCCTTGTAAGCAATTGATATTCAAAATCAGCCTGTCTCCCCCATGCAATGTAACGATATCCACCTTCGCTCAGGGAGAATTGTTGAACCAATCATTGATGACATTACTGACTCTGATAAAGAGGAAGTTACAAAAGAAAAACCAGCTAACAATAATGTTGAAACAGTTGAATCAACATCTAACAACAATGATCAAACAGCAGATCCGCCATTTCCTGAACGACTGGCTCTCACTAAAACACTTGAGCAACCTGCTTTTAACCTTTTAGGCGAACTACAGAATTTATACGTTAAAATTCCATTATTGCAAGCATTAAGAGATGTTCCCATTTATGCTAGGACTATTAGATATATTTGCATAAAAAAACCTGGAAGAAAAACTAAGGACCCCCTCACAGTTCATGTGATGGGAGAACTGACTGCTTTAATGACAGAAAAAGATCATCCTGTGAAATATGGTGACCCTGGTCACCCTACAGTAACAGTCCAGGTTGGAAAAACCTTTGTCTCTAAAGTTCTAGTAGATTTAGGTGCTGCAATAAATATTATGACACTTGAAACAACACAATTGCTTCAGTTAAAAAACTTTATTAGGGAGACTCCAACCATCCTAGAATTGGCTGATCGCTCTACAATTAAACCGGAAGGGGTCATTGAAGATTTAATAATTTCTGTAGAATCCTGGAATTACCCAGCTGACTTTGTGGTGTTACAAACTAAAACAAAGTTGGGGGGTCATCCGCTGATTCTAGGAAGACCTTGGCTGGCTACAGCAGATGCTTTCATCAGCTGTAGATCAGGATCAATGACCATCTCTAATGGGCAGGAGACCAAACAGCTTACCCTTTATCCTCATGCTACACCCATGATTAATAATGACAATTCTGTATGGGTAGATTATGAGGACGAAGAAACCCAACCTATATTGACTATTGGACAAGCCTTAACTTTCAAAGACTCTACCGAAGATGAATTAATCAGCAGCTTCATTTCTGAACCTTCTTCGGTCAGCCCAGAAATGTATAATCACTTCACTGCAATCTTGGAATCTGAATCTCAGTAGAACCTGAAAGATAAAAATTTATTCCAGACAACAGTAGGCAGCCCCTCCAAAAGTACAACAATAGAAATTGAGCCTGGCAAAACATTAAATATAAATCCTAACTTAACTGATAATGAAAAACAGCAGTTAATAAAGTTACTCCAGGAAAATAAAGAAGCATTTGCATGGGACTATACAGACATGAAGGGGATCTCTCCTGAGCTATGCACTCACCGTATTTATATTAAAGAGGGATCCCGGCCAGTCTGTCAACCCCAGCGGTGGATGAATCCCAATCTAAGGGAAATTGTGAAGGAGGAACTTCAAAAACTGTTGAATGCAGGATTTATATACCCTATATCTGATAGTGAGTGGGTTTCCCCACTTGTAATTGTACCCAAGAAAAATGGCAAATGGAGAGTATGTGTGGATTACAGAGCTCTGAATAAAGCCACCCAGAAAGACCATTTCCCTTTACCATTCATTGATCAGGTATTAGATAATTTGGCAGGTAAGAAATTTTTTTCATTTTTGGATGGATTTAGTGGATATAATCAGATTAAGATTGCACCCCAAGACCAGGACAAGACCACGTTTACTAGCCCATGGGGGACCTTTGCTTACAAGGTACTTCCATTTGGGCTATGTAATGCTCCAGCAACATTTCAAAGAGCAGTGATAGGGATCTTTTCTGATATGCTAAATGATTCATTAGAAATATTTATGGATGACTTTACTCCTTATGGAGTGACTTTTGAGGATGCACTGCAGAATCTTGAAAAAGTACTTAAGCGATGTATAGAAGCACACCTTGCCTTAAGCACTGAAAAGTGTCATATGATGATGAATCAAGGTATTGTATTGGGTCACTTCATCTCATTCCTAGGAATTCAAGTCGATCCAACTAAAATACAGGTAATTCAGACCCTCCCTATCCCCAAAACACAAATTGATGTAAGAAGCTTTTTAGGACATGTTGGATACTATAGAAGATTTATTAATAATTTTTCCAAAATAGCTTCTCCTCTATTTGTGTTATTAACAAAAAATGCTGAATTTAAATGGACTGATGATTGTGAAAAAGCATTTAATGAACTTAAACATCAGTTGTCCGCAACTCCCATTTTGAGAGGACCTGATTGGGCACTACCCTTTCAAATATCCTCTGATGCCTCACACACTGCAATTGGAGCTGTCTTGGGCCAGGAAGAAAATAGTCTTCCCTATGCCATTTATTTTATCAGTAAGAATATGACACCAGCTGAATTGAATTATACAGTCACTGAGAAGGAATTCCTAGCAGTCATTTATGCTATCAATAAATTTCGACATTATATTACTGGCTACACTACTTTTGTGCATACTGATCACTCGACCATTAAATATTTGATGAATAAATCAGTTACAAATGCCCGAGTCACCAGATGGTTATTATTATTACAAGAATTTGACATCACAATTGTAGATAGGCCAGGAAAAGAAAATGTAGTTGCTGATTTCCTTTCTCGATTAAAAACTGATGAAAATGCTCCAGTAGATGATTCTTTTCCTGATGAATATTTATTTGCAGTATCTGCTCACTCACCTTGGTATGCAGACATTGCCAATTATCTAGTTGCAGGAAAATTACCATCGCACCTATCACATAGGGAAAGAAGAAAGATCATCCAGCAAAGTGCTAGGTACAGCTGGATAAGCGGGTGTCTTTTCCATACAAGAATCGATCAGGAAATCCGGAGGTGCATTGGTGAAGATGAAATTTATGATGTACTAAAAGCTTGTCACGATGGCCATTGTGGAGGGCATTTTGCAGATAAAAGAACAGCACACAAGGTACTCAGAATGGGTTATTATTGGCCATCACTCTTCAAAGATGCCAGGAAATATGTGAAGGCCTGTGATAGCTGTCAAAGAATGGGCCAGCCTAATCACAGGGATGAAATGCCACTCAATCCCCAGGTAATTCTTGAACCTTTTGAGAAATGGGCATTAGATTTTATAGGTCCCATTAATCCCCCATCCAATCAAAGAATATACATATTAGTATGCACATATTATATGACTAAATGGGTAGAAGCTAAGGCACTCCTTAAAGCTAATGAAGAAGCAGTACTAACATTTTTATTTGAAGAAATCTTTGTTAGATTTGGATTGCCCAGAGAATTAGTCACGGATGGAGGACCTCCTTTCAACTCTCATGGCTTCAAAAATACGCTTCAGAAATATCATATTAAGCACAAAATGACTACACCTTATCACCCCCAAGCAAATGGGCAGGTAGAAAGCACCAATAAAGTCATAGAAGCCATCCTAACAAAAACATAAAAGGAGAATAGAAGGGACTGGTTTCAAAGGTTGCTCGAGGCATTATGGGCCTATAGAAATACTTGGAGGAATACTACGGGCTTTTCACCTTATGAATTAGTTTTTGGAAAGAACCCTATCTTCCCTGTAGAGTTTGAAATCAAAACTTTAAGAACTGCTTTAGCTGTTAACCTTGATTTGACTGATGCAGAGACAGCCAGGTTGCAGCAACTTCAAGAATTGGACAATAAAAGACTGGATGCCATCCATCAAACAACCATGATGCAGCAACAAAGAAGCAGGTGGCATGACAGAACCATCAAGCAAAAGCAGTTCCAGAAAGGTAACTGGGCTCTACTCTATGATTCCCGTTTCGAGAATTTCCAAGGTAAGTTAAGAACAAGGTGGTTAGGGCCTTATGAAGTGGATGTTGTTTTTCCAAATGGGACAGTCAGACTTTTAACAATTGATGACAGCAGAACACCACTACTAGTGAATGGATATCGACTCCGTTTATATCACCGGCCTGTTTCTAAAGAAGATTTTAAAGCCACTTGCATGGCAATTAAACAGTATTCTTTTCCAGGGGAACTTGCTGTCCCTCAAGGCACTTAAATTTCTATTTATTTATGCATTTTTAGATTAGATATTCTTTTTAAATAATAACCCCCGTCAAGGGTTGCCATATTACATTTCAGCATTTTGCAGATTTAAGCTGTGGAAAATAGCTGAGAACAAAAGCTTCAAAGGAATCACTTTGCAGACTTGGGAGCCCTGTTGCTGCAACACCAATTCCTGTTGCTGCAACACCAATTCCTGTTGCTACAACACCAATTCCTGTTGCTGCAACACCATTTCCTGTTGCTGCAACACCAATCCCCGTTGCTGCAACACCACCTTCCCGTTGCTGCAACATCTTTTCCCGTTGCTGCAACATCTTTTCCCGTTGATGTAACATCACTTCCAGTGGCTGCAACACCAATCCCCGTTGCTGCAACACCACTTCCCGATCCCGTAATACCTTTTTCAGCAATTCTCTCATTTATAAAAGCACCAGTCTCTCCACTTCAGCCCCCCAAGAAACGTTTTTTTTATAAAATAAACCACTTCCTATGATGATTACAATACTCCACTATTACTTCCCGTCATTATTATTAAAAATCGTCGGTATTCTCATACTCTTAGACCCGTTGTAATCATTATGATCTAGCAAAAGATAAGACAAGACTTTTCGACAAAGCAACCAAAAAGGTAAAACATAAATGTACGCATGATTATGTATGGACATTAAATAATAGTTAATGCGGAGATGCTGATAGGACTACCGAATAATTGTACTTCTAATCATATCACTTATGTATAGCTTTTGGGGGGGGGGAATTACCAAAGCGCTCTCATAATTGCATAGTACGCCAACTGCCGCCGCCTTAACGCTCCCGGTAATATGTAAAAGTCATCCCATCACTGCATGTTACCATTTGCAACGGTTTACTCTGAACTGAACTCGGAAGCTCGGCTCTAAACTGAAAATTTCACTGAAACAACAGCTATGGGAGGAAATCTCATCACATATGAACCTGGCACAACAGCACTTCTTGAGCTCTATCCCGAGGTTTATCAAATCTTTCTGCAAGCGGGATGGCTAGATTATTTTAGGAGACTTCCAGACTTCGACGCGCAGCAAGTCCTCGAATTTGCATGCAATTTAACAGAGGGATTTTCTGTCGTTCAGGGAGTTCAAATCCCAGTCACGGAGGAAGTCATAGCCCAAGTTATCGGGCTACCAGCTAATGGCATACGGTGGTTCAGTAGGAAGCACTTGATCCTTAATGTGCAACAGGATTTTCTTCAACCAGGCGAGCAGGTGGAACCCAAGGGCAGAGGCGTAGCACTTCAGTCATTACCTCAGCCGTGGCCGAAAGTTGCTGAATTTGTGAAGCAATACCTGACGTGCGAAGGCCGGTACCAGGTAATTTACCAACACGATTTCGTCTTGTTGAATCATTTGAGGAATGGTCAGTTGATAAATATGCCATATTATCTATTGGGATGTCTTAAAAATATGTCACGTTACACTTTCAACGCAAAGCGTCCGCTTCTTTCCTTGAAACACCACCATCTAGCTCAATTGTTGATAAATAGAGGCCTCGCCTTAAATAACCCTCCACCCCCCATCAATCCCCATCAAGATGAAGAAATCCCTCAGCCAGAACAGGAAATTCCTCATCAAGAAGAGGAAATTCTTCACCAAGCTGAAGACATACCTCAGCAAGATGTAGAAATCCCTCAGCAAACAGAGGACATTCCTGAGCAAATACCCGAAGAAATCCCTCAGCAAACAGAGGACATTCCTGAGCAAATACCCGAAGAAATCCCTCAGCAAATAGACGACATTCCAGAACGAATGCCCGAAGAAGTCCTCCAGCAAACACCCCCACAAGTTGCTGAAAATGTACAATCAGCAGTAGAAATACCCAAGGAAACAACTCCATCCCTCAATAGAACCAATCCATCCATTCCCATACTTGGTATTTCTACCGATGACTCTAATGATAATATCCCTATTACCCTGCTCAAACGAAAAATGCAGCAGAAAAATGAAACCCCACCAAAAAGAAGAAGAACTAGGGCTTCGGCTAAAGCAGCTGCTATTTCTGCCACTGTCCCTAGTTTAAAGAAACCCAGCCTGAAAAGAAAAATGTCTGAATTCCTTGCTTCTCTACCCAAGCAAAGGACTCGGTCGTCTGTAATAGCTGAATCTCCTAGCCACACCCTCCCTAGCTCACCACCCATTACGTTAAAAACCCGCATTCCCACCAGCCCTGGAAACTCCTCTCCCTCACCCTCGGAGGCTGAGATGCAAAGTGTTCACAGTGTCGCGACATCATCTTTTAAGGCAGCTGACACACAAGAACCAGCTGCCGACACCCAAGGTAATATTGGCCAAGAAGCTGCAACACAAGAAACAGCCACTACCCCAGGTGACACACAAGAACCACCTGTGGAGGGTATAAGTGATCAAATCAATGTTGAAGCACAACCTTTGCCTCCACTGGAACCTGCCGCTCCACAAGCTCAGCCTACCATATCTGCCCTGCAGGAAGAAATTGAATTTCTGAAGTCCCAAATTCAGGATTACCAGGAGGAAATAATAAGGGTCAAGGAAGCTTATCAAAATGAATTTAGCCTGCACATTTTAGCACGAGTAGCATCTACAACAGAGAAGAGTAAGGAAAATGAATATATGTGTGCCAATTGTGGTGAGATATATACTCAAGCAGGATACAAAGTAGTTGCAGAACCAATGACTGAAGTCTCTGCTGTTGTGGTTGAAACAAAAGAACCTGTTGTTACACAAACTACAGAAGCAAAAACAGAAACACCACAACCCTCTGCTGAAACAGAAGAACCTGCTGTCACACAAGAACCAGCAGGCTCTCCAGAAAAGGTGCAGGAGCAGACAGAAGAACCTGCTGTCACACAAGAACCAGCAGGCTCTCCAGAAAAGGTGCAGAAGCAGACATAAGAACCTGCTGTCACACAAGAACCAACAGGCTCTCCAGAAAAGGTGCAGGAGCAGACAGAAGAACCTGCTGTCACACAAGAACCAGCAGGCTCTCCAGAAAAGGTGCAGGAGCAGACAGAAGAACCTGCTGTCACACAAGAACCAGCAGGCTCTCCAGAAAAGGTGCAGGAGCAGATAGAAGAACCAGCTGTCACACAAGAACCAGCAGGTTCTCCAGAAACTGCACAAGAGCAAACAGAAGAACTTGCTGAAACACAAGAACCAGCAAGTTCTCCAAAAGTTATACAGGTGAAAACAGAACAACCTGCTGTAACACAAGAACCAGCAGGATCTTTAAAAAGTGTGAAGAAAGAACTGGAAGGATTTGTTGTAATACAGCAATCAGCAGGGAATGAAGAGGAAGATATAAAGTCACCACGGCCTACCCAAACTATTGTGAAGAAAGAAAAAGAAGCAGTTACACAGGAAGTAACAGGGAATAAAGAAGAGGATATAAAGTCACCACGGCCTACCCAAACTGCTGTATTGGTTGTAACACAGGAATCAGGAGGAAATGAAGAAGAAGACATAGACTCACCCCGGCCTACCCAAATTGCTATGGAACGAGAGGAAGAAGTAGTTACACAGGAATCAGGAGGAAATGAAGAAAAAGACATAGACTCACCCAGGCCTACCCAAATTGCCATGGAACGAGAAGAAGAAGCAGTTACACAGGAATCAGTACAGAATATAGAACAAGAAGAAGAAACAGTAGCTGGAAATGGAAAGGAAGACATCGGATCATCCCGGCCTACTCCAATTATCATAGAGCAGATTATCCTTGTTGATGCCTTTACACAAATAGAACCTCCCTCTGTTAGTGATGCATGCACAAAAACCGCTAGTTTTCAAGAATTAAAAGGAAAATGGTGGAGAGAATATGAGCTGTCACAAGGCAAAGCATTCCAACAGCAAAAGGGGATCTGGTTCAATTATGCATATAAGAACTGGGAAGCACTTGAGCAGTCTAGAGCTCAGTACAAAGAAATTAAGGAACTAAAAGCCAGATTGTCCCAGATGTTTGAGTTATTCCAAAGAATACTTGCCATAAGGAAACCCTCTTTCAACTATGCAACATTTTTGAGGGAACGACTGACATTCTTACAGATAAAGGTAGTTAGAGAAGGTAGACCTCATCAGGTGGTTACATCAGAACAATTTATTCAAACCTTTGCAGAGGCACTGTTGTTGGGAAAAGTATCCAATTCGGAATGCCCCTATCCCACTCTAAGGTGTGATAGTGCCTTAGCAACAAACAAGGAAAAGTATCTGAGTATTCTTCTTTATGAAATGTAAATGGAGAAGAAGGATGTAACTAACCGGTGTCTTCCGCTAGTTTGTCGATCCAATCGTTCTCTCTTTTGTTCGCTTCCCGCTGCTTGCTCCTTCACTGGTCCAGCTTCACCAAGTTCCTGCAAGATCACAAGAGAGGAAATCTACACAAAAGACATGGATTTACATTCATAACTAGTTTAGGATCAGATATAAACTAAATATGCAAATATAACAAAGCATCATTGATATACAAGCATATAGGAGAAACTCAAATAGCTTTATTGATATGATAAGAAAGTCCAAGAGGAGATACAACCAAGTGAGTCCCGATCCAGCATCTACCTCCCAGCAAAGGGATCCCTTCCTCTCCTCCAACAAAGCATAAATCACCCAATGTACTAATATCAATCTCAAACCAACAGCAATTCTCTGCAAAGTACAAAATTCCAGCCTCCTGGACCTCTGGGTGAGAGATCCATATATAGATGTAAGCAGAGAGGATGAGTCAGCTTATGTTTTGACTTGTGGCTTCTCTCTGTCAGTTCTTGCTTCCACTTGGAGGTTAAGAGCCTCTTACTCATCACTAGTCGAATTCATTGAGGCAAGTGTCATTGAGGAAGATTCTGGAAGCTTCCAGTGTCTGTACACCTCGCGGAATGACACTGCCATTTGGCATTTCTCGCTCAGCGCACCCTGGTAGTGCATTTAGGTGCGTTGCAACGCACCTAGCTAGTGTACTGGGGTGCATTGCAACGCAGGTAGCTAGAAGAGCTTCTGAATTGATCCTGAATTGACTGTTTCTGAGTGGTTTTTGGTGGAGAACTTATGGGAGAAGCTGTCATTGGTTGACCTTGTTCCTTTAGGGGTAGGAACAACTCTTTTAGGGACTTTGGATCCCTTGGATTATGGACATTTCATGCTCATTGCTGTAAGGCACAAAAATGTCTATAACAGTTGCCCCCTAAAGTATGAGGCCGTTTATCGGGTGAAATGCTTTATTAGGAGGATCCGAAGTTCTTCCAATGCTGGGAGGAGACCTGTAATAAGATACAATACAATACATTATTTTTCATACTGTTTTCATGATCTAGCTGAGGCGGGCATTCCCATGCTTAGCTTTATAAATTCATTTTTCTGTACATAGGACAGACAATCGTCTGATGGTAGACTGATGATTTTGATGAAATCACCATCCTTTTGGTAGGATGATTATCTGTGCTGCAATGCTGTACATGTCAATGTCTTTATTTTTCCCGAATATATATCGCAGCCCGGATGGATGAAACTAGATCCGGGGTCTTCAATCTCGTCCGATCTTCACTCTAAGTACAAGTCGATCCATGTGAGAAATGTTCTGAAGTCGAACATGGAAAGACATCGCTTGATTACTAGTCAATGATGTAAATTGTTAACAAGCGCGAGAGGAATCACCGATAATGATAATGACCCTCAAGGTACTGCAGTACAATTCACGTGGTGTGAATAAAGGACTTGGCGTCGAACACCACGCAAAATCTTCTGGTCGAAGGTCATTGATGTATACCTGTCGCCAGAAGTGAGAAACTTGCCATTGAGGTATGCAAGCTTCAAAGTACTGAAGGGGGTGTTCCTAGATCAACTTCTTGGATAATGAGCTGATGTCGACAAGAAGCGATCCGTCAAAGGAGGGCCTTAATGTATCCCACATCAGTGACACGGAACGGAGCAAATGATTTTGATGGAGGTGAAAACGATCTGATGATATATGGTTCAGGGTGGCGGTCATGAATGAATGAAATATAATGTATGGTAGTGGATGGGACACGGTTGACTTCTCTGGATGACTTCTCTTGAACATATCGGCGACACTTGTGTGATGGATTGGTATCATTTACCCCAAAGATGGATGGTATGGCAAGACCATGGTGATGTGACCGGTGAATGAAACAACCCAACCCGACTCAGGCACGGAGTGGAAGTGTCATGTTCAAGAGCGACTTGCTACCAATAAAAGTTCTTTGAGTTTCTTCCCAATTTTTCCCCAGTCATTTCTGACCAGTACCTCTTTATTTTTGTCAAGCTTGAGGAGGATAACATATGCTTGTTCTATAATTTTCCCTTCGGGAAAACCCATCGCTATGTTTTAACGAGCCTAGCGATAGTGAAACTCGTTCACGTCTAAAGACAAGTTTGTCGCTATTAATGTTTTTAACGAGTTTAACGACAAAGATAACTCGGTCCTTTTCATTTTTAGAGAGTCTGAAAAGGAACGTAAAGATAACTCCGGAATTCCTTTTTCGTCATCTAATCCCTTAAGTCCGAAAAAGTATAAAATAATACAGAAGGGATGAGTTTTCGATAGTTTTAACGAGCCGAACAAAACAAGCGCTCGATCTTTTTGTGCAATAATCCCTCAGGTCCAAAAAGATTAAAATCTAGAGGAGGGATAGCACTTCCGGTCGCTTTAACGAGCTGGAAGGCCAAAACTCGGCAATCTTTTCATATTTTACGAGTCAGATGAAAAGAGCTTAAAGAAGACTCGTCTTTTGAGGAACGAGTGATAAAACGGGTAGCAGCTGATTCCAGGTAAGGGTTGGAATTTTCCAATCACGGCAGTGTCACAAGGATGGCTAGTGAAATCACTCTTCGCAGTTGTTCCTCAAAATGGGTAAACAATCAAATGGAGGTGAATGATCGGCCAATGGAAAAGTGGAGGTGACAGTGCAAACACGACCAAGGCTTTAATGGCTGATAATGTTACATTCACGGTGGTTATTTACCGGAGGGTAGTTCATTTTTTAACGAGCTTAAACGCGGAAAAACACTGCTCGGTCTTATGTTTATTTTTTAACGAGCATGAACTGTGTGCTAAAACTGCTCGATTAATCCAGTCATATGATAAGAATGTCTCATGTAAGATTCCATTTTTTATGGAGCTTGCGCCTTACAAAGCTTTGCTCCTGGAATCCTTTCTTTATGCAAGTTCGGAAACGACTAATCCTACGAGTTTAAAGGGTTAGACCTACGGGTTTAAAGGGAGGACCTAAAAATTTAAAAAATAAATAGCCGCCCCTTACTTGCACTCAAAAAGGTTTGCATGCCCCCAGGCATAAAGTACGATTTCAAGGTTACCCCTCAATTTGCAGATAAAACATTTGTTCTACCAGGAAAGGCCTACCTCTTTCAGGTTACCAAAGATTGTCTCATTTGCGCAGCAAACAAAACATTTCCTCGGCGATGTCTACCGAGATAGACAAAGGTGAGTAACAACGAGTGACAAACACATAACTTTGACAAAAGAATCTTATTCTAGAATAACCCTCTTCCAGCATGGGCGGGGTACAGACTAGTCATATTCTCCCGCGGAAACCTACCCTATACCCAAAGTTTTCCTGCCGAAGCAGACCAGGACACATGCCCCCTGGGTTCCAGTCATATCCCTCCGAATTACTCGCGCTCATCGGGAGGACGGACCGTGGGTTGAGACATTTCTTGCGTGAAGAGACCGTTTAGGGATGGTATATGACCATTTGCGATGCGTGATCCGGGAAATGAAAGTTGGTCCACGAGCTTGACCACTCTTCCTTCGTGCGGAAAACACATTACTCTAAAGAGTGAGGAGACGATGGCTCCCATGCAATATATATAGTCTCGTCCAAGGAGTAGGTTATAATCCAAGGGTCCTTGAATGACCATCACGTTCATTTGAACGGTCTTCCCTTTCAATGTTATAGGCACATTGGGGAGGATCCCTAAAGGTCGACTGGTTCCTTTATCGAAGCTTGTCAGATTTCTCATCTCAGGCAAAAGCGATGGCGAACCAAGTGCTTTCCAAGCAATAGAGGAAAGGATACTCACAGATTCCCCCTCATCAATGATGGTGCCAGTCATTACCATTCTGTATATTTGAACGATAATTCGGAATGGTATGCTTGCTGGCAACCGGGGTCTGCCTAGTTGGTTCCAGTCGAAGGATACAACTAGGTTGCTTGGTGGTGGGACCGAGTAGACGGCCGGATATCGCTCTGACGAACTTCCTTCCTGCGATAAAGGAATGGGTGGATTGCCCCCGTGTTCGTCGGAGTCTGTGTTGATGAAAAGAATCTGGATGGTGTCATCCTTATCCTCTTCAGTGACTGTATCATTCGAAGATAATACCTCTGAAGGCAAGACCGGGTCAACTGCCGCCTCGACCTTTTGACTTTCGTCTGGTATGGATTCAGTAGGTTTATCCTCAATGATAGACGCTTCAGCCGACCACTTGAGCGGGCCAGCTGGATTCTCAACTAACGAAGGACTTGGCAAGAGTTTTTTATATCCAGGAGGAAGTCGTAACGGTGAAACCGGATGATCTTCCAAGAATCTTTTAGCCTCGTCTAAGAAGGGACAACGGTGGAGGGCATGGTTGCCTTCGCACAGTCTACAGGGAGGTCTAGTTCTCCCTTTTTGTCCTAGAACTTCACTTTCGCTAGTTGACGGTGTACTTTCAACATGGCTATCAGAGGTTGATGACACCGGATTGTGCAAACGGGGAGACCAGTCCCTTAGTATCTGAGGGATGCAAGGACAATCTCTGTGAAAGTGGTCTCCCTTGCAGATGACACATGGCGATTTAGGCCTGGTCAGTGCTGTGTGTGGATTTTCATCAGACGACACTTGTTTTCCCTTATTTGCCTTTGGCTCCTTCTTCTTTTTCTCTTTCTTCTTCTTTTCCTTCTTCTCCTTGGGAGCTTGGTTTTTAGTTTTACCAGTCCCGTCACGCGAAGAGGAAGGAAGAGAGGAGGAATGAGAGGAAGTAGAAGGTTGGTGGGAAATTCTGGACTCGTCTAATTGTTGATTCGACTGTTCAGGAATAGTGGTGTTCTGAACGACATTGGTTGAGAAGAGCCAGACCGGCAGGCCAATTGTCAGTCCTGGAAGCGACAATGTGGCCATATGGGGCGCACCAACATCTCCCCAAGAGGAGAAGGGACTAGGATTTCCACCAAGGGGAATTCCTTGGTTGGTAGGCTCCATTTTCTCAACCTAAAGATCAACGCAGGAAAGAGGGTGATTATTCCGTTTAAAATAAATTTTAACGACGCTTAGACACAACTTGCTTTTTCAATTTTAAAGAGTCGAGAAAAAGCAAAAGATGACTCTAGTCTCCTTCGATTTTTAATGAGCCTGAAGTGACAAGTGCTCAGATGGACCTTTTCCGTTAAGGAGTCTGAAAAGGAACAAAAGGGACTGCTCTGGAGTTCTAGGTAGAGGGTGTGCCAAACTTTTCGCAAAACCGCAGAATACTTTTTAAGGTACGGGCGGTCAATATTCCCGAATGTTGTGTTCAGTGCATTGCGATCAGTAGGGCGGCCGACACGGCTTCCTATGGATAAAGGTTTTATGCCTATAGGGGTCTCCCAATATATACTCGACGGTACGTGGGAGCACAATCCGTACTGGCACTTATCATCTCTCAGGAGGAATCACCCAACCATCAGTGAGGCGACCAGTGACCAGGTTTTATGACGTCGGAACACGTCTCTAGCCTAGACCTCTATGTTGTGCGTTTAGTTACAAAGCATTGTTAAGTTCATTCAATTTATTTTAGGTTGATCTTTCTTAGAAGTTTTCCTTTTTGGATCACCACGAGATGTATGATACAATTCCTAAATGCAGTCTAAAGATGATAAGCAAGCTTTTATATCTTTTCAACAATGAAAATCCTAGCTACAAGGGGAAAAGAAAGACACCATCTTTTCTCAAAGAGCATAGAGCACACTGTAAATGCACTTTTCCTAAATCACCATACAAACTGTCAAAATGCAAATGCACAAATGCATGTATTTCTTTTCACTTTCTTAATATTGATGCCTAAAAAGAAAGCTGTTGTACAAATTTGAATTCGATTTCAAGTGAAAAACACAAACAAGCTCCTTTTTCGAAATCAAAAAGACGATTACGACACTTTATGATTTACTTGTTTCGACACTAGAAATGCATAAATTCAAACCAAAAGACAAAAGTAAAAGCTAAATCAACTGTGAACAGCAAACAAACTCACTCCTAAGATCAAAACGACACTTACGACAGGTCTAGATCTAAGGGCGACAGTATGACTAGTTTACTTTTGTGATGGGAAACTGCAAATGATGTAACAAATACACAAAGAACAAATACAGTTTCTTTATACAACTGAGGCGGAATTGAGGCAAAGAAAAGGGGTTTCAGATAGGTACACACACTGATAACAGGCTGCAAAAAACAGAGATAAAACTGAGCAAAAGGAAGCAGGGAACCACAGCTGCACAAGGCAAAGGCTGATCAGCGCACCCTCAGCACAGAGAAACTGAACTTCAGCGCAGGTAGCCTTCACGGGACCTGCGTTGAAATGCAGAACCTCTTCACAGAGTCTGCGCTGAAGCAGAAACGAGAATTGGCTCTGGGTTCTGGGTCACGGTTTTCAGTTTAATCTATAGTTTTTGGCCGGATAAAAGCTATCAATTAGGTACAATTAGAGGGATGATTTAAAGGACTAAGATCTATCACAAAGGGCTATTAGAGCACTTGTGGATGAGCTGTTCAGATCATAAACAGGCCCAGTGAATGGACTAGAGTAGCAGATCTCTACTTTGCATTTGAAAATGGCAAATGCATTTCGATTCGGCACTCCTGAGTTTATGAGAAGAACAACAATAGAAACACAAATAAACTAACAAGATACAGTCCCCAGCGGAGTCGCCAATTTGTTGTTGGGAAAAGTATCCAATTCAGAATGCCCCTATCCCACTCTAAGGTGTGATAGTGCCTTAGCAACAAACAAGGAAAACTATCTGAGTATTCTTCTTTATGAAATGTAAATGGAGAAGAAGGATGTAACTAACCGGTGTCTTCCGCTAGTTTGTCGATCCAATCGTTCTCTCTTTTGTTCGCTTCCTGCTGCTTGCTCCTTCACTGGTCCAACTTCACCAAGTTCCTGCAAGATCACAAGAGAGGAAATCTACACAAAAGACATGGATTTACATTCATAACTAGTTTAGGATCAGATATAAACTAAATATGCAAATATAACAAAGCATCATTGATATACAAGCATATAGGAGAAACTCAAATAGCTTTATTGATATGATAAGAAAGTCCAAGAGGAGATACAACCAAGTGAGTCCTGATCCAGCATCTACCTCCCAGCAAAGGGATCCCTTCCTCTCCTCCAACAAAGCATTTTTCACCCAATGTACTAATCTCAATCTCAAACCGACAGCGATTCTCTGCAAAGTACAAAATTCCAGCCTCCTGGACCTCTGGGTGAGAGATCCATATATAGATGTAAGCAGAGAGGATGAGTCAGCTTATGTTTTGACTTGTGGCTTCTCTCTGTCAGTTCTTGCTTCCACTTGGAGGTTAAGAGCCTCTTACTCATCACTAGTCGAATTCATTGAGGCAAGTGTCATTGAGGAAGATTCTGGAAGCTTCCAGTGTCTGTACACCTCGCGGAATGACACTGCCATTTGGAATTTCTCGCTCAGCGC
Source organism: Pinus tabuliformis (assembly GCA_031772625.1). Taxonomy (NCBI): domain Eukaryota; kingdom Viridiplantae; phylum Streptophyta; class Pinopsida; order Pinales; family Pinaceae; genus Pinus; species Pinus tabuliformis. The sequence continues at coordinate 1,866,102,207 of CM062816.1, forward strand.
ACCCTGGTAGTGCATTTAGGTGCGTTGCAACGCACCTAGCTAGTGTACTGGGGTGCATTGCAACGCAGGCAGCTAGAAGAGCTTCTGAATTGATCCTGAATTGATTGTTTCTGAGTGGTTTTTGGTGGAGAACTTCTGGGAGAAGCTGTCATTGGTTGACCTTGTTCCTTTAGGGGTAGGAACAACTCTTTTAGGGACTTTGGATCCCTTGGATTATGGACATTTCATGCTCAATGTTGTAAGGCACAAAAATGTCTATAACAGGCACCTAAAAATGATCAAAATCTGTTATGCGAGCTTTATCTCCATAATGAAGCCATGTCCGAGGAGAGAAACATGAACATACTCCCTCTTGTTGGCGATATACAGCTCAGAGCTTTCATTTCCTTTTTAGCCAACCAACTTACATGGCAAAACGCTTTTATCTCAGCACAACATAATGAACAGAATTGCCTTCTGTGGATTAGGGCTGAACCTCAAAACGCAGCCACCTTCATTGCACAGCATCAAAGAATGTTAAGTGATCCTGCAATGAAGGATCACATTAGGCAATTACAAACAATGGTCCTGCGAGATTGCCAACACTATGTGAGAACCAAGGCACCTTTGGCTATTAAGGCCAATAACTTATTCTGGGAAAACTGCCCCAAGGAGAGGCAGGAATATCACCCTTATAATCCACCTAATTTACAGGCAGCAATCTCAAGGGTACCTTACTATGTTAGATGCATGCAACAATGTGCTGAAAATTGGATTGGCTACAGATTTAAATTTCCACTTCTATGGTTATCTGGTCAGCAATACAAGGGCCAGTTTGGATTATCCAAAAAGGAAGAGGCGGCAGCATGGAGGCAAATACAGACTGTCTGTGGGTTCAGAGACAAGTTTGATACCACTTTCTATAACTACTGTCTCAGTAATTTACACTGTTCATCCCAGTACTCCGACTCAGATTCATAGTAAGCATTGCATGAGGACATGCAATCTCTTCAGTTGGGGGGGATGTTAGGACTCAGAATTGACCATTTTTGACCTTATATTTTTGCTATAATATTACCCTTTTTTAGTTCATAAGTTGAAAGCTTTGATTACATAATGACCTAATTACCCCAAGGTATGAAGTAACTCTCCGCATGACTATGTGTTTAATTATTCATTACATATTCATGTTATCTTTATATTTATCTTTGGAAAAGTTAACCAAGTTGCTAAGTTGAACTGTCTAAAGTCTGCAGGAATTATAATTCATAGTTGCTGTAACACCAGAAACAGCAACTACACAGTTGCTGCAACACCAGAAACAGCAACTACGCAGTTGCTACAGCCAGCAACAGCAACTATCTAAAGCAGGGAAATGCTATTTTGCAACAACTGGAATACCGGAAATAACAAATGGCAACTATTAGAAGATCGCCAGAAGTCCATGTAGACACAACACGATCAGCAACTGTCCAAAAAGGGCAAAACACGGTTACAGTGGCTAAAAACATCGGAAACAACATGAGTTTATTAAATAAGCAACAATGGGGAAGCGGCAAAGGATAGTGCGAGGATTCCAAGAAGATGGTTGAAGTTCGGTTACCAACTGTGTAACAGTAAGAGACCCAAGAAAGGATACACTGTCACATTGTTGTAACAGCATCCTGTAACAAGGATGGATTTCTTATTTTTGACAGAAAGGTTTAACTGAATGAACTATGACAGTCTATTGTAATAGATGTCTTCTCTATAAAGAGGAGACATCTACATTAGAGAGGGAAGAAAAACAGTCTGTAAGGGAAATTTTGAAAGAGAACAGCAAAGTCTGAACTTTTATTGTAACTGGATCTTTTGGCAGATGAATAGAAGAGCACCTAATCTAGCATTTGTGTTCTTGGGGAATCTTGTTTGGTAATTTCTTTTTGCTGGTACTCTGTTTTGGATTCTGTAGCATTACCTCTGATGATTTCCTTTTTGCTAGTACTCTGTTCTGTTAATTGCTTGAAGCTGTAAAAGGATATTTCACCGGTGAATTAGAGTTGCAGTGTGTATTAGCAATCTGGTTACCGGGGAAGGTGTTGAACGTCCTTACCTGGAGGATAGGGTCGTGATCCTCTGCAAACAGAGCATCCATCACTTCTCTTTTTAGATTTGTATTCTTAGTTAACTGCTTTCATTTTACTTTTACAATGCACTGTTATAACATAGAGTGAGAAACAGAATCGTGTATACTACAACTGTTTAATGCTTTTAAAAATTAAGTACATACAGTGCGCGGTAGCCTTTGAAATAAAAGACTTTCCCAGGTTGACAAATTAATGTGGTACTTGACTATTTAATTAATAAACAATTCAACTAGCCAACACACACCTTATGTTGTAGTGTTCCACTGTCCTTACTTTCATCATTCTTCGCTTTCCATTCAACTTTACAATGGATTACTGGCTTTCTACTGCTATAGCTTTTCTTAGGAACTTGCATCAATTCCCATGATTCATCTATGGCCTCTTGCAACTTAGTTTTCTGCTGTAAACAAACCTTATTTTCATCGCTCTACCACTACACTTTGCTGCACTCTATCCATTCATCTTCAAATTTTTGATTACCTACTTCAACATTTTCTTCTTCAACTTCTGCTATTACTTTCGAGATTGCTTTGGATATTGCTGCCACCCAAACTTCCTGAAAATCCTTGAAAATATCTCCCTCTGCAATATTCAGTTGCTACTCCTTGTCTACAAGTTTACTTTCAAAAAATAAATTGTTGTCTAATTCCGTGTCTACAGTAACATATTCACTCACACTTCTCTGTATATAAGTTAACATAACATAGTTTAGAAATCTAATATCTTCTTTTGTCTCAGCCAAAACTTGAGACATTATTCTGTCAATGTCTGCAATCCCTTTCTCATGCTCAGATGCTTCCAGAAACCATTTCAGCAATTCACTTTCTACCTGACTCCTTTCAAACACCTCATCATTATGCTGCTTATCGATTCCAACAGAATTGTCTTCTTTTTCCTTAACAACATTCCATAGCTGCTCTTCAGCTCCTTGACTAATTAGGGTAGTGAGTTTTGTCTCCTTTAGTTCTAAGATTGATCCTTCCTTAGCATGAGACATGTTTGTCTCACTGTTGGCTTGTATGGGCCTGACCCAGGTTCATAGGTGTTTTAGCCAAGCAAATCCTGGTACTACTGGCCCTTTCGGCAATAGTCCGTGGAGCGCGGACTGAGGTCTCACCCAAAGTAGTATGGGAGGGTGCTAGAACCAAGTTTCTGCACCCTGGGGATGTCTGATGAGCTTCTCAAGGTCCGCGGTCTGATCGGTCGCTACGCGCACTTGCTATCCCTTCGCAACCTGCGATGCTGCTTTCGCGTAGCCCTATTCGGGGTGCAACCCGTATAATACCCAAGTTCCTTGCTATTTAATCTGTTATTACCCGATTACTTAACTTGGTTATGCAAGACTAATGATTATTACAGCATATTCAGTGATCATATCATTGTGCGTGATAAATAAAATAGTATAAACGTAAAGAAGGCAATGCGCAGTAGATACATAGAAATAAGAATCAACTTCTCTTTATTAATCTTCAATCCCGATTACAGACTCGACACCACCCTACGCACTCAGCTGCAGGGGTCCGTGCACTCAGTTGCGGACTCTACTAGGCCTCTGCGCACTCAACTGCAGAGCCTCTTCCTACTACTATGACCCAATACACTTAGACTCCTACTCTAAGCTTGAACCATTCGTATTCTTCTCTCTTATTCCTTCTCCATCTTTACAACTTAGAGCCTCACTCTATTTATACAATCCCATGGTCCGCGGACCATGGGTAGGCCAACATGACTTTACATTATATTACATTACTTTAGGGTGGACAACCCTATGACTTAACCTATACTTTGCACTCCGCGCCCACAATTCGTGGAGTCTTACAAAACCTTTGACCAAAACTTGGGCTTTAAGCCCCAAAACATGCTGTGGGGGGATTCCATGCCCAACAGGCCCCCAACACAATCATCGTGACTCATCCCGAGTCACTCTGCTGGTGCGGCGACCTTGGCGCGGAGCCCCTCCAACTGGTCTTGTACTGCTCGGAGGTCTGCGGCGCACTGTTCTGCGGTTTGCTGGACCTACTGCATGCGCTCTTCCGATGCTTCTTTGTGAGGATCCGCTACCTGCCTTAACGCATATAGTCCTTGCATCTGTGCGAGCTTGCCCTCAATCTCGGCCGTAATGGTGAAGGCCTCATCAATCCAAGGTTGGACGTGCGCCTTGAGAAGTGCCTCTTTCTGTCTGGCACCATCCACTTGCTCTTTCAGTGCCCTTGCTTGCCACATCTTTGCCAGTCATTGGATGAGGATGATTGTTTATGCAGTTCCCCTCACATTATCATATTGTTCCTCTAGTTCGCGCACCTCTATTTCCAGGTGCTGTATGTTGGGGTCCTCCTGTAAAGATGTGAGGACATCAAAATCTTGATCCAACATACTGGTACATTCCTGCACTTCCTGTCCAATTTCTTCCAGTCTAACTTCTAGAGGAGTGGAAGGTTATGCCTTCAGTCGCAGCTCGGCAATCTGGAGGTTCAACTCCAGTGGAATTTGCGTTGTTTCCTCGCACACACTTCGGACTCCACTTTCCAAACAATGGATCCGCATCTCTGTTGGTAGGTCTGTAGCGATGGACAAATCTAGAACTCACCAACATGCTTCATCAACTGTTTGCATGATCTGCTGGTTCTGTGACACTAGTTCGTCACACTATAGGCTAAGCTGTTCGATGTTGAGCTTCTGCTCACTCATTACCTGGATCGCGCAACCCTCCCTAGTGCGGAGCTCTGCTGTGATGCCATCCTGTAGTTGATACAATGTGTCTCGCGAAAGGGCCACCAAATTCAGGCCAAGTCCCTTGATCCTATCCACCACGGCTCTGTAGTCCTCTTTCTATGTTGTTAGTGCTCCTTCCAGTAGCACTACGGTATTGGCCATCTTTGCGCGTAACAGCTACTCTGTTGTTGATGTGCCTGCTACGCCATAGGTGGCTACAGTTCCTTCCTGTGGGGGTCGCACCTGTAGTTCCTGCAGCTGCGCCCTTATGGTGCCCAACACAATCTGCTGCTCTGACATGGCTTCCTGGAGTGCTTCCTTGGTGACCTCGCGAACTGTGTCGTCGATGTCGTAGAGGTCGCCTTCTGTTAGTGTAATCGGTTCGACAATTTGGATGCCTTGACCTTTTTACATGGACTTGATCTCTCCGTGACGCATGACCTTTTCAACTCAGTGGACGTTGTGCCCAGGTCCGCGCCTTATTTTGTGCCCTCTGCTCCCTGTCCTATAGACAAGTTCTGGCCCTCCTCGTCCTGCATTGTGGTGGCCCCGTTGCCTGCACTTCTACTGCTTCTTCAGCGGCCTTTGCCTGCTCCATAGCTACCCTTGCTACCTCGCGGACAACCCTTACCTCCGCGACCACTTGTTCATTGCACCTCTATTGGGCCAACTTCGTGACATGCAACTTGGTTGCATCCTTCCACTTCTATGCTACTGTTCTACCCCTCTCCGCCAGATTTTGGACGCGCCACTCAAGGGCCCATGATTCTAGCACTGAAAAGATCACATCATCGATAGCGATGAAAGGGAGCTTTGTCCATTGTTGCGCTAGGTCCTTACGCACCTTGATGTACACATTATGCATGTCCACCTTGAAGTCTGCAAAGCTTCGCAGACTGTTGTACACTGTGGGGGATAGTCGCAGCTATCTATTGATCCACATCTAGATGCTCACATCCATAAGCACCCAGAAGATCTTGGTCTCGCGAATCCGCTTGGTGTCCTTGGTGGCCCAGAGCGACGTGTACTTTGCAGCCTCTGGTAAGTCTTGTTCAATACTAGGGAACTGACTGTCCTCAGGCAGTTCCCCTGTTACTAGTAAAATAAACAAGAGCAACCATGTGTAGTGGAAGGTCTTGCCCTGCTCCTGGGCTTCCTTGCAGTTACTCAGGAACTCCTCACAGAGGAGCTAGGCCCAATTGAATTAGACCCCCTCCACACATTGTTCTGCCAGTGCAACTACCGGTGATGGTACCTCATCTCCGAAGCATTTTCTCATTACCTTCACGGCGAGGAGCTAGGTGGCTATGCACACCCCTTTATCTTTAATGTTGTTGATTGCGTAACCCCTCTTTCTCTTCTCCAATTTGTATTTTTTCTTCATGGCCTCTACGAGCGCCAAATCTTCGCTCTTTCCTTCTATCACCACGAGGTCCTTTCCCTTACACGGGAGTCAGGAAATCCTATGGATGATATCTGTTGTGTTGGGAATAGGCTCCTCCAGCCATAGTTACCCATCGTGCACCAAGAAACGCAGCTGCCTAATGACGAAAATAGTGATAGGCGCATGGTGAAAGTGTGGAATCTGGAGCAGATGAAGTAATCCTACCTTTTCCACACCAGCAGCCATTTCTGTGGCTCTAGTGTTGTGACTGACCCTCCATGCTCTGCCTCATAAGGCTCTCCGTCTCCAAGTGTGGGAACTTCGCGCTCTCCGCTAGGTCCCAATCTTCAAACTTCATTATGGGTACACGACCCAGGTGCCAGCCCTCAAACACAATTCCCACGGGGAGGAGCGAGGTCTTGATTGTGCTCTTAGTGGGATCCAAGTCCTTGGGTATCTTAGCTTTCCCTTTCCGCGGAGGGACATACTCGGGAAATTTAGCTACAAGGCACACCGGCTAGATGTCCTCTTCCATGTATTTTGCTACCTCTATCTCATTAACAAGAGCCTGTAGGTCCTCCTCCTTGTCATCTGTCTCAATGGTGATAGCTTTGCCCTTTTCTTCCTAAACCACGGATTCCTCGGGGACATGCGAACTGGTCCTGTTGCCTGCTTATCCTTCTTGGGCCTCGGCGTCCGGGGTGATTTCGAGATTTCCGGCGTGACCCCAATGTCTCTAGGAACATCATGTACCATGGGGTTCTACACGGCCTCGTCGGTGGTTCCTTCTGCCAAGCCCAAACATCTCCTGGTAGTCATCATCCTATTTGAGCTATCTGTGGTTGTTCGTGAACTTCGGGACTCAAATATTTCTCGGCGCTCAACACTATGTGCTCTAATGAACTACTCAACTCTCAAATGAACAAATGTTGTCTTGTTTTTAGCCCCTGGAGTTTTATAGCACCTTTTGAATTCGAATTCGACCATTCCTCGCAATTTTGGGCCATCAATGCTTTCTTTGTGGAAAATTGCCCCAAATATTGCCCTTAATTCGTGTCTTAAATGCATGCCTCCCGCTCCCTTTTTCCTTAAATTGGACATCTAGTCATGAACAATGACACCAACAGTTACTTCCCAGCCTACCCGCACGGCAGCGCAGCCCCCCGTGCGCGCGAACTTTGTGCCATGATGATTCTGCATGCACCTTCCTGATCACGCACCTCCCAAATAGACTCTTTTATAGTCCCGTGCTATCTTTCAATTGCCTGGAGCGCTAAGACTATGCTTCCTATGGCTATTCAGGTGGTCACACCACCTGTGCGAGACTTCAATTTGCCTTCCAGTATAGTCCGCAAAACCTTCTCAATTACCTGCGCGACCGCCAGCGCCACACGTTCTACTGTATGTAATGTGTTCCCCTGGTTACTTCATTTGGTGAGGTGCGGTCATAGCCATGGCAACAGAGTCATAAACTCTCGGCGACAATATTCTAATGCAGTGGTATGATCATCCGTATCTTGCTTTTTCATCCTTGGTTTATCGACGAGACATGCTTGTGTGATCTCATTTTCCAGCCTCTTGATTTTAGCGTCCATCAAAATGCTTTTCTTCCTCAATCGTACCCGGTCCTTTTCGAGTTCGCGAAGTCTAAGGTTCCCTCGCTAGATGGCTTCCTGAATCCTTATATGTTCGACCTCGCATAGATGTGTGATTTCTTCCTCCTGGTCACCGCGCACCGTCACCACTGCGGAGTCTAGTACATGCGGATTCCCTTTTGTATTTTCTTCAATAATTACAGTTTCCACTTTGTTCCGTACCTTTGGAATCATCTCCGCGTTCAGGGTTTTGCACATGGTCCTATAGGCCCATCGAACCGCTGGTACGCGCAGGTCCCAATCATTTCATCTCACCTAGTGAACCTTGTTCAGTACTCCACACATCCTATCAAAGGCTTCGCCGTGGAGACTTGGTAGCACATTTCTCCTTTCCTGCTGCTGTGGTTTGTTCTGATTCTCTATTCTGGAGATGGTGTGTGCTTGTGCGGACTGTACAGCATATGTTTATACCCATCGGGAAAGGTGGGCGTGCAAGTTGTTCCGCCCCTGTTGATTGGCTTTCGTTCGAAGATGGGGTTTTCCAAAACATAGGTGCATCATCCTTCCGCATCTGTGCTAGTCCTCAAAATTTCCTTGATGCGTACCCCACCATCGTGCTGGTGTTGCGCGCAGTGCCCACTTCAACGCATCGAACTGCTGCTATTCTATTACCGCACTTTTAAATTTGCTCAGAAAGTCATCCGTCGTTGTTAATCCATCATATGTCAGTAGCTCCCTTGCCTCTATTGTCATGCAATGCAATGATCTAATCATCATGTTGCAATTCAACGTTGTTACTTCGTGCAGTCGATTCTGCCATCACTCTATCTCTTCATCTAAATGTGAAGTGTAGGAGCTTTCACGCTCCCACGAGATCCTTCCATCTACAATCAGATTCACCCAATCCTCTTCTCACGAATTGATCTTGTAAATACAGTCGAGATCATCATCACTATCATCGTCACGCACTGGTTCAGTATATCGCACTCCTTCGACTGGATCTAGCGATACTACTACGCGTAGTGACTTTTTCTCAAAGATAATTTTGCGCTTCTTGCCCCAACCCAAATCTAGGATTACCTGATCCATTTCATATTCACCTATTTGCACAGTCAACCTCATTTCTCTTCCTATGCGTAATGCATGCTTTCCCAGTTTTTGGACCACGCACCGTTCTCCTGACTCCGTGCACCTAGTGATAAGTTCCTGTAGTCCTTTGACTGCCTTTCTGTCGTGCAGCAGTTTCGTGCATGTCTCCAGAAAGGTAGTGAGCATTGAAGGATCCATTCCTGGTTCTAGTTGATCCTTACTACCTGAAGTGGAGGCCTCCATGAATCTCTTCTTAGCTTCCATGGATGTATCCTTCACGCGTTCTAAATCAAATTCAGGTTCCTTTGTAGGAGCCTTGCAAACCCACGCACTTTCTTCTAGTTGCTTCCTTTATCTTCTCCCGTGGTCATACTGCTTCTGAGCATCATGTTTACATTCGGGTCTTCTTCGCGTAGCTCAGACCTTATCATTTGTAAATTTCAAGTCGGAGGGGGCTGGAGTACCCCCTTTTCACGCATCCTCGCTATCAACGAAGGGTAGTCTTCTGCCTCATGATCAAATTGAGCACAATACCTACATGATATCCTTGTCGAGTTTGTACAATCGCGGGCATAGTGCCCTTGCCCTCTGCAATTGTAACAAATTAGTTGTCTGCGACCCCTTCTTGGTCCCATTCCGCCTCGACCTCGACCGCGCCCCTGAAACCTAGCGCACGCCATCCCTGCATTTGGGTCGAGGGCTCGCGTTTCAGTCTGTACCCTGTAGGCAGGAGTCTAATCCATCATTAGTTTGTAGCTTCGGCAGGTGTGTTCATCATGGCCTACCGACCCGCAAAAATTACAAAACAATTGTTGGGATGTCTGCGTATACTTCTGCAACAGATGACAATTATCCGTGGTGTGTTTTCCACTTATCTGACAGATCGTGCACCATAGTGCAAATGCTGCACTTGGCCCTACCTATGCCTCAGGTCTTAACGGCATCGGCCCTCCTCCTACCAAGTAGTTCGCGAACACTGGACAGTGGTCCTTGTTGTGCCCTTGGCCTTTGCATTTTATGCACCATACTTCCTCGTACACCTCCAACCGAGGTGTCCTGTCTTGTTTCAAACTTTTCATTTCCAGACATAGATTCTGCAGTTGCGCGTGGATTTGTTGGACTCCCAACCCAGGGTCTTGTATAGGGGTCTCATGTAATCTCATTGCCCTCTCCAATGCTTTGGCCTGGGTGGAAAGTTTCTGTTGTGACAGCGTTGTCCAAGTGTGGCATAAGTGACGCCACAAACCATGTGTGATGATGTGCATCCGTTAACGTCATATTGGCTTCGTGGATCGTACTCTTCAGCCTTTGGTCCAGATCCCAAGGGGTATCACCTTGGAGCATTGCGATCTCCTTAAACCTGATGATTGATTGTGTTTTTTATTTTGGCCTGCTAAATTCCCTATTCAGCGTGGCCTGGATCTCTGTGATTCCTGCGTTCGGGTGGTCATTAGAATGCTTGATATACCACGTTAATGCACGATCCTACAGCATGCTCACCAGTGTAGCCTTTTTAATATTGTCATCCACGACGCCTTATGCTTCCCATACTACTCTTACCATGAACCGAAATGGGTCCGGATCTACATTCCCTACTCCTTTGAATACCAGTAACAGACATCCTTTCTGCAGATCCCATTCCCAGTAACAGAACCATTTGTTGGCTTGTATGGGCCTGACCCAGGTTCAAAGGTGTTTTAGCCAAGAAAATCTCGATACTACTGGCCCTTTCGGCAACAGTCCACGAAGCACAAACTGAGGTCTCACCTGAAGTAGTATGGGAGGGTGCTAGAACTAGGTTTCTGCCCCTGGGGATGTCTGATGAGCTTTTGGAGGTCTGCGGTCTAACCCGTCGCTACGTGCACTTGCTATCCCTTCACAACCTACGATGCTGCTTCGACACAGCCCTATTCGGGGCGTAACCCGTATAATACCCAAGTTCTGTTATGAAACCAACTCAAGAAAAGATAGAAAAGATAGATCAACGCCTTAGAATTCAGCCTCTTCGAGGGGGCAACCTCCTTTACATTACATAAATGAACAATTCTTGGATGATTCAAATGACAAAACCTCCTTTCTATATATAGGAGTCTAAGGAGTCTCAATATAATCCAGCCAACCTAACAATAATAATATAAAGGCACAATAATAACAATAGTGGGCTTCTATGGGGCACAATAGTAACAATATGGGCACTACATGGGTACATCAATATAATAAGTGGGTTATACTAATAACAATAAGGGGTTACACTAGTAGTATAGGGGCCTAACATTCCCCTCTCCTTCAAAAAGCATTGTCCTCAATGCTTGAGTAGTTCTTGATGCTTCTGTATAAAATTCTTGTCCTCCCATGTGGAATCTTCAGCGGGTAAGTTCTTCCACTTGATGAGATACTCTGAAATTGATCGATTTCGTAGCTGTCGGGTTCTTGTTTCTGTGACTGCTCCAGGTTCTAATATGATTTTTCCTTCCTCTTCAATTTCTGGCAATATTGTTTGAATTGGGATCTTTTGCAACTTTTGAATAAGTGGCCATACTTCTTCGTCCTTCTTCCATTCTTCCCTTGCTTCATTTATCCAATCTGGTTGGATAATATAAATAGCACAAAACAATGCTTCCACATCCTCATCCTTGAAGAGTCTTCCCATTCGGTAAGGTCGCCATTTTTTAAGTGCATGTAGTATTGCCAACATTTCCTTCTCATAAAAAGCTTGCTTGAGATGTAGCAGTAAAAATACCCAATCACCTACATCAAAATATTTTTCACTACGATGTTGATCTACCTGTTGTTTCGTTTGATTTTGCACTGAAGTGATGTTATCCCTTAAAAGTTGAAGAACTTGTTGTTGATGCTCGATGTGATCTTTCACTGCTTGAACCTTTTTCTTCTTCATATGTCCTTCTATCTCTAGAGTTTGAGGAGTGGTAATTTCTTCCAATCCTTTACAAGATATGGTAGGATTCATTTCTTGATGCTCGATGTGATCTTTCACTTCTTGAACATTTTTCTTCTTGATATGTCCTTCTATATTGATAGTTTGAGGAGTGGTAATTTCGAACAATGAATTACAAGATATGGTTGGATTCATTTCTTCTTTCTCGATGTGATCTTTCACTTCTTGCACCTTTTTCTTCTTGATATGTCCTTCTATCTTGAGAGTTTGAGGAGTGGTAATTCTTGCCAATGCTTTACAAGATATGGTCTGATTCATTTCTTCTTTCTCCGGGGTGGGGTGCTGGCATATATCTTCTTCTTTTGATGTTTCTTGATCCTTTTCTTCCTCCTCTTCATATTCTATGTAAAATAATTTCTTCTCAGCACACTTATGACCTTTAGTGCATTTGCTATCACAATTGTAACAAAGCCCTTTTTCTCTTTTTTCTTCCAATTGTTGTGGTGTAACCCTTGTAGGTTGTGGAAGGCTAGGAGAAAAAACACTTCCATCTTTATAGTTGTGAGGGGTACGCTTCCTGGTTTCCATAATTTTGCTTTCCACTATGTCACAAAGCCCTTTTACTCTTTCCAATTGTTGTGGTGTTGCTCTAAAGAAGGTGTTGCTCTTTGTATCCTCATAATGTGCTATCATTTCCTCCGTGAAAATTGACCACATAACAAGTTGTTTACGAGAACAAAGCCCTTCGTACCATAAAAATTGATCTGGTTCTAAATATGAAGATGCAATACATACCTTTTGTAACAGTTGTACACCATGTAGATCAAAATATTGCTCCATCTGAAGTATCCAATTTACTGGATCCTTGCCATCAAACTTCCTCATCTTGATTTTTCTTGATTTTAGGAGCTCGACCTTGAAACGACTGTAATTCTGTACTTTTCGATCTTTAAATTCTGAAATTGTGACCTGTAGTATCCCTCTGTGTCCTCTTTCCAATGCCACTAGTCTGATCCAAATTGGATTCTCTAAGAAAAAGTTATGCACAATCTCCCAAGATGACCTGATTATAGACCTTTCCAGAAGAGCGAACTTGTATGAAGTGCCACGTGTCACTATTTCGACCTTTGGATCTAAAAAAGATATACAAAAAAACTACAGTCCGTCCTCTTTCTGTACCTTCTTACGAAATTTCAATCCGATCCCCAGAGAGAAAGTTATGACGATTTTCCCCAGGTCACCTGTTTTAAATGTAATTCAGGAGTCTGCAAAAAGACCAACTTCCTCAGATCATATCTCCGCAAATATTGCGCGAAACGCTCTGAAATTCGGACCCAAGGTTCTGCGCGATTTCTTCTCAAATGGGTTTTTTGCGACTTCTGAAACGTCACAGAAAAAAAGTTATAGCGAAAATGCCACGATGACCTGTTTGGAGCAGCGAAACCCTAGAATCCAAAGCTCTGATACCAAATGTTATGAAACCAGCTCAAGAAAAGATAGATCAACGCCTTAGAATTCAGCCTCTTCGAGGGGGCAACCTCCTTTACATTACATAAATGAACAATTCTTGGATGATTCAAATGACAAAACCTCCTTTCTATATATAGGAGTCTAAGGAGTCTCAATATAATCCAGCCGACCTAACAATAATAATATAAAGGCACAATAATAACAATAGTGGGATTCTATGGGGCACAATAGTAACAATATGGGCACTACATGGGTACATCAATATAATAAGTGGGTTATACTAATAACAATAAGGGGTTACACTAGTAGTATAGGGGCCTAACAAGTTCCTTGCTATTTAATCCGTTATTACCCAATTACTTAACTTGGTTATGCAAGACTAATGATTATTACAGCATATTCAACAATCATATCAGTGCACGCAATAAATAAAATATTATAAATGTAAAGAAGGCAATGCACTGCAGATACACAGAAATAAGAATCAACTTCTCTTTATTAATATTCAATCTCGATTACAGACTCGACACCGCCCTGTGCACTCAGTTGTATGGGTCCACTCACTCAGTTGTGGACTCTAATAGGCCTCTGTGCACTCAGCTGCAGAGCCTCTTCCTACTACGATGACCCAATACACTTAGACTCCTACTCTAAGCTTCAACCATTCATATTCTTCTCTCTTATTCCTTCGCCATCTTTACAACTTAGAGCCTCGCTCTATTTATACAATCCCATGGTCCGCAGACCATGGCTAGGCCGACATAATTTTACATTACATTACATTATTTTAGGGCGGACAGCCCTATGACTTAACCTATACTTCGCGCTCCGCGCCCGAAATTCACGGAGTCTTACAAAACCTTTGACCAAAATTTGGGCTTTAAGCCCCAAAACATGCTATGGGGGGATTCCATGCCCAACACTCACCTTCATCCTCATTGCTTTCTTCTTTTTTTCCAAAAATCCAATCTCTTAATGATGCTGCTTCATTCTTTATCAAAATAGAATTATGATCCTCCATCTCTGTGATAGCTCTAGATCTTTGTCCAATAGTCTCCTTTTGGCCACTTAAGAAAGCCAACTTCTCCCTGTCCTTACCAATAACATGTTCCATCATATGAGACATAATTGTATCATCTCCATTGGAGATACTTCCTTCATTAAGTAAGGAATCTATAAACTCCTTCTGCTGCAAAAATTCATCCTTGTCTTCTTCCGAAAACCATTCATCATCATACTTTGCTTGGAAACTTTCAACCTCATTCAAGACAATTCCAAAAGATTGTCTGTCCCTTGCAAAACCTGCAATCACACACAAATTGTCAGTTTTAAAACCACAAGACCCAATGGTATTATTTGATGATTCAGTCATCAAATCCCTTTTCTTTTCCAAATATTCTACATGACTTAGAAAATATTCAATGGTCTTCATGTCAACTTCCTCAAGCATTACAAATTGATATCCTTTGCTTCTTCTTTCTTTTGGCCATCATCATAAGCCAAATTTCCTCTGCTTCCAGTCCTTGCAGCATGCTAGAAAACAACACCTTTTCTCAACTGTGTATGAGCATTTATATGAGACTTAATGGTCCCATCTTCTTTCAGAACAGAATTTAGATTCTGTCTACCTTCTTTCTCCTAGGTGACAATATCATAAAATTGTCCTTCCTCACATGTTTCACCTACAAACATATACAAGATATAAGATTTCAAATCATGAGACCACTTGGCCTCACTTAATGTTTCATCCATCAAACCTTCATCCTGATACCTACTTGCCTTGAGTACCTCATCCTCTCCTTGAGCCTTCATCATTTTCTCTTTCTTCTTCTGTAGCCTATGCCACCTCATCTTTCTTCTCACAAGAAAACCACATCTCTGGTCTTCCTTATTTCTCTGTAACAACTCCATCAATACTTCAAGATGGACTACTATCTCAGCCTTCTCCCTCTCATATTCTTCATCATTCAACTGCTTCCATATGCCATTTTCCTTGGCATCTTCTTTCTTCACTTTGTGGCTTCTCCCTAAACCTCTGCTATGAATATCAGTGGTCATCTTCTTCTCCATCTTCATGAGCTTCTCACACTCACTACGAGCTGCACTAAGCCTCTACTGTAACAAGTTCTCCCTGCTACAACTTACCTCACCAATCTCTCCCCTGTGCTTGATCTTTTGGCCAGCACTAGTCCTCTGTCAGGAATCTCCTGAGCACTCCTTCTTGCTCCTTCTGGGCTTATATCCTCAACTCATCCTCTCTTGAGAACATTTAACTGTCCTCTTGTATTTAAACCTCAGCTAAAATACTAGGTTTTGGCCACACTCTTCTTCCACTTGGGAACTCTTTCTGGCTTCCTTTGCAAAGTACCTCACTAATTGTTGTTACCTCAACTTCAATTGCACACATGACTATTACAGTTTTTTTTCCACCTATACATCACAATTATTATTTGAATGTTCCTTCTAATCCTATTTTCCTACTGCATACCCCCCTTTGTTATTTCCACCATAATCTTACTTCTCAAGCCAAATCTATTCAGTGACCAACAATTTCCAATATTTATACAAATTCAAGGAATGTGACACTTTGCCTCTCAATTCCTTCTAGATTTGAATCTGGTTTGTTGGTCATCTTCGTGTAATGTTTCCCTTTATTAACCTGCCTCCGCGCTATCACCTTTAATATGTGACTAGCAGGATAAACCAGATAGACTACTACACCCAATGCCTCTCCTTATGTATTGATATCTTCCAAGGGAATATTGCATGTTGTGATCCATGTTTCTCTCACTCTAAAACTGAATTCCCCTAGAAAAATTTCCCCAACGAACACAAGTATTGTTTACTTGACCAATGTCACCCCAAAAATAGTTGCTTTCGAACAATTCTTGATTAATCCCAATCGTGGCCTCAACAATTCACATGTTAGAAATAATTTACTTACACCAAGGTTTTATGCATTATAGTTCTTCATGCCGAATATGCACAAGATAGGGCCTTGTAGTCTTACAAGCTTAACGCACAATAAGTCTCTTCTTCACTAGGCGCAAGAATATTTTCTACTTCCATTCTCTCCTATGCTCTATGCTTGAATCATGTCAACTCCATGCTCCATTTTCGGCAATTGGATTCAACTATATGTCATTTTTAACGATGGTGCAATCCCAAACGGTGGCAGTAGGAGCACCTCTTTCAAATAGAACAAGGCTTCTTTTTCTCCAGCAATTTAATCTCGAAAAAACGTTCAGCTCTGATACCAAAATGATGTAAAGCCAGATCAAAAATAAAACACACACAGAGGATCTGGTACCTAATCATAACCGTTGACCTTCACAAACCCCAATTTCTCAGCACAGTTCCATGGAGGAATTTCCCCTCCTCATTAGCAATCATATGATGCCCAATCTCCCACACCACCTGTTCGAACTCCTCTTTACAAATCAATGCCTTCGCAGTGCACACTCCCTTTTGTTCAAGCCAAGCATGAGATAATGCAACAAACAACAGTCTTGAATCCATATACTTGTAGTCAATTTGGAGGTTGTGAAGGCATGAAAGCAGTTTCTAAGTAAAGCGTAGCGCAACTTCCAAAAATTTGATTTCTCTGGTTTTTCGCCTGGGGTGTTGAGGGCATGATGAATGATGATTGAACTAAGGATAAATTCTTTTAGTCACTGATTCTCTTAGTCATAGGATCTTGGTTCAAAAAGAAACTGAGTCCCTTCTCCATGTTTCAAATCTGATCGCTTATGATGATCATTGAATCATGCTCCTATCCTTCGATAAGACCCACGTATCACAACTTGCCACATAGTGATTAAAACATGCAGAATGAATGTGTCTTTCCTAGCAACCCTCTCCAAGAAAAACCACCAATTCGGTGCATTCAATACTTTGTTCCACCACACCTCTTAACCGCAGAAGATGCTCAATATTTGTACTTCATTTTTGATGTTGTCACAAAGCCTCGTTTATGACTCCAGGCATATATAAATGACTTCTAAATTACATCTCAGCCTCTTTGTATTTGCGCTACTCCAATTAAAGTCTCAACCCTCTTATCGTCTGAGAACAAGTCTCGCTCAAAAACAGAGTATCGGTCTTAAACAAATCTGAAGATATCAAGAAATTAGACTCTCCAACCTAGCAATTGGTTCTTCCAAAAAGTATTGTACTCGGCCTTGGAAATTGAAGAGATAGACCTGCAAACCCAAAATTCTCTTACTACAGATTTCAATCAGGTCTCAAAAATGATTGAGTGGGTTTCCACCCTTCCGCTACGCTAGAATAATATCCTTATGAGTGCTTCAAAGTGAAATCAGCTACCAACATAAATATCGACCATAACAACTCTAATATTTATTAATATTCTTCATTTAGACATATGGACATAGATATTCACATAGTTCCCAAAAATATATTTCATTAATTAGTTTCAAATACAATACTTGGCCTGATTTTCAACATTAAAATGGCCTTCCATACATCAAATCACTCGTAAACACTCTCTCTCTTGCCTTCGAGTCTTACCAACGTATACAAAAGGATTCTGCAACCATTTCTGGTTCAAATCCACAATCTACTCAACCATATCCTGAAAATCCTCTAATTCCACTTTTAACTCAACTAATTCCCTATTCTAGGATCTCCTAATCCCTAAGATCTCTATGAGATCTTCACAAGTCAAACATCTCTCATATTCTCATGTTAGCTGAGAATATTTACATTCAAAACCTCACATACATTTTCTTACTCAATTTATTAAAAATATACAAATTTCCTATTAATAAATTAAATTTCAAATCAAACATCACACCCCCTAAGTTAACCAAATATACAATGACTTTCTGAGCAGGATGCCCCTGCATCAAGGGTTCTCTGGGGCAGTACACCAACTTCCTCAATATTATTTGTAAGGAGGTAACACTGGGCACTAGCCATTTGCTACTGTTGGTCGCCCATGTCTGCCTCTTGCATTCACAGTGAATTTTTGTATGCCATTTCAATATTAGAAAGTCCTAACATTGAGGGAAGCTCATCAGTTATAGATGGATTTATCCAATACCCACTTATCATAACATCCCCATTTGTTCCATCTCTCCATTTCTCTGTGAACATGGTGTTATCCAAGGAAAGAACTGGAGGAAATTTTTAATTTGGCAACTAGGGCAAAACTCCATGTGGGTCAGCTTATTTATGGCAGCTGATAATTTTATTGGATCCCTCTCGTCGAGAGGTGTAGGATTGATCCAAAGATCATCCGATTCCGATAAGTATTTATGGAGATATGAATTTATTTTGTTTATGTAATTATAGTCAAGCCGACCAGCTCTTATGTAGGTTCTAGAAGCCCAACCGACGTGTCTATTCATCATCCTCATTTTGGTATAAATAGATGAGGATTTGATATCATTTTCACACACGTATTCTTGAGGTGATCTCCTCTCCACGTCTGGGTTTTTTGAGAAGGAGAGAACCAAAAGAATACGCTGGCCTAAGAAGGAGCCCTAGCTGCAGATGATGCCCTAGCTGATCCAACGTAGTCAATTACTTATACGCTGTTCAGGAGGAGACCTTATACGCTGTACATAGAGACTTGTTTATGTTGACGTAGCTTAAGAAGATGAACACAACTCGCAAATTCTCTCTGAAATTTCACATATACTAGAAGGAGCAGAGCCACAGGGATTTTCGGTGAAGGGCTTGACTGCACCTCAGATGGGTATAAGGTGCAGTCAAGCTAGATCTCGATTGGATAGAATAGAAGGAACCTCAGATGGATAGATAATCTCAGCATAAAGATATCTCTGCTCTTTTAGAGGTACAATATTGACATAATAACTAGCCGCAGTAATAACAATGATCCTACAACTGCTATGACAACCTCGACATTACAATGAAGGGTATTCAATCTCAGAAAAAACCGCGGATAAGGGTTTGGATTTGCCTCTAGTAACCTCGACATTCTCTCCAAGCATAACTTTGGTCTCGACATATCTTTGATGCAGTAGATCTAGGTGATATTCCTGTAGCAGTCTCGTATACATTCTCGGCATAATCATGACAACCTCGACATTACAATGAAGGGTATTCAATGTCAGAAGCAACCGCAGATAAGGGTTTGAATTTGCCTCTAGTAACCTCGACATTCTCTCCAAGCATAACTTTGGTATCGACATATCTTTGATGCAGTAGATCTAGGTGATATTCCTGTAGCAGTCTCGGAATAATGAACAACAATGAAGTAGGGCTACATTCTTAGCATCACTATGTAGAAGATCTTTTCATATATCATCTCGGCATTCAAATCTGTAATGATATTAACGTTCAAGTTATATGCAACATATGATCATTGTATATATTGATATCAAGGAATGATCTTTGTGATATACAATCTTATGATAGTTATAGGATCATGAGTCCTGATCTCGATACAACTCTTTGAATGGTGGTACGAAAGATGATCTCACAAATTCGATCTCAGTGGCACTAATGTGAATGTACATCAATAATGATAGGGTGTTGTCATACGCTTGGTAGCAGTGATGATGGTGATCTCAACATTCGCAGAATAAGGGATTGATGTCTTGGTCAAGAAGGATGTATATACGCAGCTAGGACAGGCCTTCTATATGCTACTCATACGCTGTCCTAAGCCGCAGTAAGGAGGCCTAGAAGAGGCCCTAATCTCGACTTGAAGATGCCCTAATTAACTGTCACAACTACAACTATCTAAGGGAGCTTCTATACGTTGCAAATGAAGCCTAGCCGCAACATAAAGGAGACATATATCAGCGTAAAGGAGCGGCATGGAAATCGCTGTAACAACGTGTTAAATACTGTTGTTCTAAGGCATGGATAAGCATAGTGATGGACGCACCATGGTTGGATGCAGCATGGTGAATCAGTTGAAGTATGAGGACTGAGAAGTGTGCCTTCACATGAGTTCAGATCTGTAGTCCTTGTCATCAGAACTATCCTGTCATCTTCATGATGAAATATCTCTGATGTCTGATCTCTTATTTTGGCAAGTCAAAGTGTTGACTTCAAATGTATTTGTACCATCTCTCTCTCTGCTGAACTTTGAAGATAAAAGAAGAATTGATCAAGGGTTTCCCCACACATTGTGGGGTTTGTCCCTGGCTTGCGCCATATCTTGTGTCCTCTTGTCTTGGCTTGTCTTCTGCATATTATATTTATGTTCTATCTGCAGTTTATCGTAATGCTGATGTGATTGCTAACTGTGAAAATTTAAATAAATTGCTCTAGCATAGAACATACCTAATCTTAACATGGTATCAGAGCTGAGGTGAAGACAATGCCCAAGCAGGAGTGAAAAAGCAATCACCGAAGACAGTTGGGACAAGACAAAAGGATCAATGGGTTCCTCATAATTCACCTAGGGTGAAGTTGAAGCAGAGAATGTTATTAGAATGGCGCAGCAAAACTTCTGATGGCATCACTTCATTGGGAAGTTCAGATCTAAGGGTAGGAAGGAAAGGTAGATGTCTTGGTTATGAGTTCGGCCCTTATGCGAAGGAGTGCCCGAATGACAGAGATGCAGGTCATCAAAGACAATGGTCGACTCTTCCACGAAAGAAAGGAACCCCAAAATCTCTTTTATGTACCTGATTGAACCTGATGTCCATCTCGGAAATGGAAGTCAAAGGTTACAAGGTGGCACTTATCGATGGAAAGGTACGTGTTTGAAAATAGATTTTTTTAAAGATGTTTTTGAGTTCAGGGTTGTATCAAGTTGCAGGAAGTCCACTGGGGACCATGTCCATTGACTCAGCTCTAGAGGTCTGTGAGTCAAATGGTGACTAGGATGCCTGAATTCAAAAGGAAGCATGAAGGTACATGTCTGAAATGTACCAAAGGAAAATATTATAAGGGTACCATTCCCCTCATGCAGCAGGTTCACAGGTTTGGAACAACCCGAGGAGTCTGAGAATCATGATCAAGGAATCTCATGTATACAGGTGGAAGAAAGCCCTCTATGGCTTGAAGAAAAACACCTTAGGCATAATATGAGAGGATTGATAGCTGTCTAATGTCGCTGAGATTCACTAGGAGTGAAACCAATCCAAACCTTTACTCGAAGGTTGTGGATGATAAACCTCTCGTACTGGCACCTATGTCTGACAGGTGCAGACCCTCTCATTTATAGGAGACAGAGGGAGTTGGATTCTGAATGTGGGAAGATAAGATGCAAGCTTGTGACTACCTTGAGGATCTTAACTTTTAGAAGTTATATGGTAATGATGTCGGACCAGATTTGGGAAATGCCTTTGAGCTTCATAAACTCATTCGCATTGATGTTCTTGGAGAACCTCCGTTCGAACATATGTGTTGCAGTTAGCATGGTGAGCTCATATTTGGTTGAGCCTCACTGGATTGGTACCAAGAATCTTCTGAGATATCTTCAGGGCACAATCTGTCATGGATTGAGATACACTGCCGGAAATATGAAACCACATGATTATGAAGGGTGGGCAGGCAGTGTGGAGGATCACTAGAGCACTTCTCAGTGTTGTTTCTCTTTGGAATCTACCTCGTTATCCTGGATGAGCAGGAAGTAGAAGTCGGTGATTCTGAGCACCACCAAGGCAGAATACATTGCTGATAGTATGGCCTTCTGTGAGGCGGTCTGGTTGTTGAAGCTCTTCAGTGAGCTGTTTGTACACATGATGAATATCACTGTGATTCTCTGTGACAACCAAAGATGGGATTCGATTATTGAGGAATCCCGTATTTGACAATTGCTCCAGCAGATAGACATCGAATATTGCCTTATCTATGGTAAGTCGATGATCAAGGAGGCTCCATCGCATTAAGATGATGTTCAGGTTAGAGCCCTGTGGAAAGACCAAATTTGTGATTTTCCCGAATGACTTGGAGTCGTCAAGAGACCTTTGTAAAAGGGTCCTGCATACATTGAGCTCTGGGAGCTTTGGGGGGCTTGCAGTTCTATTGGAGCAACATCCGACCACAGGGTGACTCACCCTCCCCTGGTGGTGCGCGCTGGAACAAGATGATTCGCTCTCTTGTGGGACAAGATGATTCGCTCTCTTGTGTAGCAGGATGATTAGTTCTCCTATGAGGCCTGGATTGATGTGTTCTCCATGGCGATTGTAGCAGGATTGATGTGTTCTCTTGTGAGGCCTGGATTGATGTGTTCTCCATGGCGATTGTAGTAGGATTGATGTGTTCTCCTATGAGGCCTGGATTGATGTGTTCTCCATGGCGATTGTAGCAGGATTGATGTGTTCTCCTGTGAGGCCTGGATTGATGTGTTCTCCATGTCGATTGTAGCAGGATTGATGTGTTCTCCTGTGAGGCCTGGATTGATGTGTTCTCCATGGCAACCTGGATTGATGTGTTCTCCATGGCGATTGTAGCAGGATTGATGTGTTCTCCTGTGAGGACAGGATTGATTAAGTTCTCCTGTCGAGGCATCCTACCCATGCAGTCTGGGACTCATGGGAAGTACCTCTCATCTGATCAATGAGCAAGGAAATGAAGTTAGGGACCATAGTAGTACCGATGGACGCATCATTGTATCTACCGTACTCCCTACGCTAGGATGTACTCTATTGATCTGGGATCAATGATACTGGTCTGGGACCAGTGGTAGGAGTTGTACATACTATGACGCTGACTTCAGGTCGGCTGAGACTGGTCTGGGACCAGTGGTACATACTCCGAGAATGACTTCATGTCAGTGCAGGACTGGTCTGGGACCAGTGAGAGTCGTACCTACTATGATGCTGACTTTGGGTCGGTTGAGACTGGTCTGGGACCAGTGTTACGCACTCTGAGTCTGACTTCGGGTCAGTGGAGAATGGTATGAGACATTCTCGATCAATTCTTCTTCTTCTTCATAGTTCAGCAGAGCTGAGCAGAGCAGAGCAGAGCCAGCAGAGCTGAACAAGGCAGAGCAGAGCTAGCAAAGCCAGCAGAGCTGAGTAGAGTAGAGCAGAGCCAGCAGAGCTGAGCAAATATGGGCAGAGCAGTGCAGGGCACTGATGGCAGAGATAGTATAGTCGGACATATGGATCAGCAGATGGAGTTTCCCCTAGTTGAGAGGGAGTGTTAAATTGGCAACTAGGGAAAAACTCCATGTGGGTCAACTTATTTATGGCAGCTGATAATTTTATTGGATCCCTCTCGTCGAGAGGTGTAGGATTGATCCAAAGATCATCCGATTCCGATAAGTATTTGTGGAGATATGAATTTATTTTGTTTATGTAATTATAGTCAAGCCGACCAGCTCTTATGTAGGCTCTAGAAGCCCAACCGACGTGTCTATTCATCATCCTCATTTTGGTATAAATAGATGAGGATTTGATATCATTTGCACACACGTATTCTTGAGGTGATCTCCTCTCCACGTCTGGGTTTTTGGAGAAGGAGAGAACCAAAAGAATACGTTGGCCTAAGAAGGAGCCCTAGCTGCAGATGATGCCCTAGCTGATCCAACGTAGTCAATTACTTATATGTTGTTCAGGAGGAGACCTTATACGCTGTACATAGAGACTTGTTTATGTTGACGTAGCTTAAGAAGATGAACACAACTCGCAAATTCTCTCTGAAATTTCACATATACTAGAAGGAGCAGAGCCGCAGGGATTTTCGGTGAAGGGCTTGACTGCACCTCGGATGGGTATAAGGTGCAGTCAAGCTAGATCTCGGTTGGATAAAACAGAAGGAACCTCAGATGGATAGATAATCTCAGCATAAAGATATCTCTGCTCTTTTAGAGGTACAGTATTGACATAATAACTAACCGCAGTAATAACAATGATCCTACAGTTGCTATGACAACCTCGACATTACAATGAAGGGTATTCAATCTCAGAAGCAACCGCGGATAAGGGTTTGGATTTGCCTCTAGTAACCTCGACATTCTCTCCAAGCATAACTTTGGTCTCGACATATCTTTGATGCAGTAGATCTAGGTGATATTCCTGTAGCAGTCTCAGTATACATTCTCGGCATAATCATGACAACCTCGACATTACAATGAAGGGTATTCAATCTCAGAAGCAACCGCGGATAAGGGTTTGGATTTGCCTGTAGCAACCTCGACATTCTCTCCAAGCATAACTTTGGTATCGACATATCTTTGATGCAGTAGATCTAGGTGATATTCCTGTAGCAGTCTTGGAATAATGAACAACAATGAAGTAGGGCTACATTCTTAGCATCACTATGTAGAAGATCTTTGCATATATCATCTCGGCATTCAAATCTGTAATGATATTAACGTTCAAGTTATATGCAACATATGATCACTTTATATATTGATATCAAGGAATGATCTCTGTTATATACAATCTTATGATAGTTATAGGATCATGAGTCCTGATCTCGATACAACTCTTTGAATGGTGGTATGAAAGATGATCTCACAAATTCGATCTCAGTGGCACTAATGTGAATGTACATCAACAATGATAGGGTGTTGTCATACGCTTGGTAGCAGTGATGATGGTGATCTCAACATTCGCAGAATAAGGGATTGATGTCTTGGTCAAGAAGGATGTATATACGCAGCTAGGACAGGCCTTCTATATGCTACTCATACGCTGTCCTAAGCCGCAGTAAGGAGGCCTAGAAGAGGCCCTAATCTCAGACTTGAAGGTGCCCTAATCAGCTGTCACAACTACAACTATCTAAGGGAGCTTCTATACATTGCAAATGAAGCCTAGCCGCAACATAAAGGAGACATATATCAGCGTAAAGGAGCAGCATGGAAATCGCTGTAACAACGTGTTAAATACTGCTGTTCTAAGGCATGGATAAGCATAGTGATGGACGCAGCATGGTTGGATGCAGCATGGTGAATCAGTTGAAGTATGAGGACTGAGAAGTGTGCCTTCACCTGAGTTCAGATCTGTAGTCCTTGTCATCAGAACTATCCTGTCATCTTCATGATGAAATATCTCTGATGTCTGATCTCTTATTTTGGCAAGTCAAAGTGTTGACTTCAAATGTATTTGTACCATCTCTCTCTCTGCTGAACTTTGAAGATAAAAGAAGAATTGATCAAGGGTTTCCCCACACATTGTGGGGTTTGTCCCTAGCTTGCGCCATATCTTGTGTCCTCTTGTCTTGGCTTGTCTTCTGCATATTATATTTATGTTCTATCTGCAGTTTATCGTAATGCTGATGTGATTGCTAACTGTGAAAATTTAAATAAATTGCTCTAGCATAGAACATACCTAATCTTAACAGAAATCGATCCATGGCACTTTCAGATTGGTAACTGCAGATGGATTCCTTATGGAACAATCCTATGTTCTCTCCCAATCATTATAAAAATTGACTTGATGAGACTTCTCAACAACATTCTTGGATGATCCCAACGTGTTGGCAGCACCGAAATCCAACTTCAAAAGCTTTTGCTCATGGTTCTCAGTGGTCTGAGAAGAAAACTGCTCGCACCCAAAGAAAGAAGTGTAGAATGACGAAATCACTATGTTCCGAAATTGCTCTCTATGTGGACCTGTTTTAATTGATGTTGCTGCTATTTGTTGTGAATGCAGCAAGTCATCCAAATTTTTTAAATACGATTGGCTTAAATTGATGAAATTATTTTGGACTTATTTCAAAATAATGATTTTTTATATTTATTTTAAAATTATGAATTTATATCAATAGATATGATTCTTCTTAATAAATTTTATTTTCTAATATAAATATTGGTGCAAATGAAGCCTAGCCGCAACATAAAGGAGACATATATCAGCGTAAAGGAGCAGCATGGAAATCGCTGTAACAACGTGTTAAATACTGCTGTTCTAAGGCATGGATAAGCATAGTGATGGACGCACCATGGTTGGATGCAGCATGGTGAATCAGTTGAAGTATGAGGACTGAGAAGTGTTTTCTAAGGGAGCTTCTATACATTGCAAATGAAGCCTAGCCGCAACATAAAGGAGAAATATATCAGCGTAAAGGAGCAGCATGGAAATCGCTGTAACAACGTGTTAAATACTGCTGTTCTAAGGCATGGATAAGCATAGTGATGGACGCAGCATGGTTGGATGCAGCATGGTGAATCAGTTGAAGTATGAGGACTGAGAAGTGTGCCTTCACCTGAGTTCAGATCTGTAGTCCTTGTCATCAGAACTATCCTGTCATCTTCATGATGAAATATCTCTGATGTCTGATCTCTTATTTTGGCAAGTCAAAGTGTTGACTTCAAATGTATTTGTACCATCTCTCTCTGCTGAACTTTGAAGATAAAAGAAGAATTGATCAAGGGTTTCCCCACACATTGTGGGGTTTGTCCCTAGCTTGCGCCATATCTTGTGTCCTCTTGTCTTGGCTTGTCTTCTGCATATTATATTTATGTTCTATCTGCAGTTTATCGTAATGCTGATGTGATTGCTAACTGTGAAAATTTAAATAAATTGCTCTAGCATAGAACATACCTAATCTTAACAGAAATCGATCCATCCATGGCACTTTCAGATCGGTAACTGGCAGATGGATTCCTTATGGAACAATCCTATGTTCTCTCCCAATCATTATAAAAATTGACTTGATGAGACTTCTCAACAACATTCTTGGATGATCCCAACGTGTTGGCAGCACCGAAATCCAACTTCAAAAGCTTTTGCTCATGGTTCTCAGTGGTCTGAGAAGAAAACTGCTCGCACCCAAAGAAAGAAGTGTAGAATGACGAAATCACTATGTTCCGAAATTGCTCTCTATGTGGACCTGTTTTAATTGATGTTGCTGCTATTTGTTGTGAATGCAGCAAGTCATCCAAAATTTTTAAATACGATTGGCTTAAATTGATGAAATTATTTTGGACTTATTTCAAATAATGATTTTTTATATTTATTTTAAAATTATGAATTTATATCAATAGATATGATTCTTCTTAATAAATTTTATTTTCTAATATAAATATTGGTGCAAATATTTTTATCAAATTCTAAACTATGAAAAATTGTTTTATAATTACTTAAAAATTTATGTTGATGTGACTGGAAGTATTAACTACTTAATTTAGTAAATGGATTACATAACTTCTTTTTAATTATTTGAAGTCTTTGAGTGATGTGATTGAGAATAATAACCATCTAACATTGGTTTAGTAACAGGATGACATAACTTGTTTGGAGTTTTTATTTAATTTTTAAGTTAATAAGTAATGTATCATACAATTTACTTTAAAAGTAAATCAATCTTTTAATATGATTGTATTTAACAATGATAGAAATTTTTTAGTATTTTGAATAAAAAAATGGGTTAGATTTTTTATCATTATACAAATTAGTACATTTACATAATTATAGAAAAAGAATTTGTTATAAATTATTGCTAGTTAGGTATTAAAGTTGATGGTTACATTAGATTTAGTGAATGCTATTAAATAATTATGTTAAATTTTTTTATCAAAACTTTAATGGCATTGAATTGAAGTTTCCATTTATTCTTATTGTTTCTCCTTGCGTAGAAAAATGTATGAGCTAAGAATTAAAATAGTTCTAGAGGCATGGCAAAAGTTTAGGCAATAGCATATGTAATGGCAAAGCTTGTAGGATTCCATGACGAATAAATGTAAGAAAGTGAGAAAGGCTTTCTTCATTTTGATGTTGAAAATGTTATGTTTTCCTAGCAAGCACAAATCTCATGTCGATTTGGGGAAGGGGTGGCATACCTTAGTCTAGAAGAGGACACTGTTGAGGATGGAATGCTTGTTCTAGTGGTAGGTGAGCCCTCTCATCTGGAAGAAGCGTCAAATTTGAGTAACCCTCCTCCTCTTCCCTCGTTTACTATTTCCAATACCATTGATTCCTTATGTTCTATGGATTAGGGCGCTAGTCCCTCTAGTCCTTTCCCTATTGTTATAGATACTCCTTTTCCTCAGCCATCTTTTTCTTCAATACAATGCCCCATTTTGTAGGCCTCTCTATCTTGCACCAATCACCTTTTTTATTATAAAAAACTATAACGTCACCTTTTATTTTAAAAACATAAAAAATCATAACATTGCAACAAAGAGCATTTGTGTACATGAGAAGTATACATGGGATTTTAAAAACCATAAAAATTTACTATTGTGCTCAAATAAATGCATGCACTTATGCATATAATATATCAACTCATTGCAAATTTAATGTTAACTTGAAAGAGGTAAATTTTTTATATTCATAAAGAAAATAGGTTACCAGTATGTCATATTGCGATGAACAACACTAAAGTGTCTCTATGTTTAGCACATGGTAGGTTAAATATAAAATACCATATCGATGTGCCTAAGTAAACATAATTCTTTAGTGTGTTTTACTATCAATTGCATTATGATAGGGTAAACAAAATTACCAAACCAAATTCCATTATCATAATTCATTTCTTCGATACTTCCAATCTCTTCCTCAAACACCAATGCTCAGTCACTTTAGATAAACTCCCCATTTGCAATTCCTTCCTCAATTTTGTAGCTTTACCAATTAATTCAATTCATTTTTTCTTTTAGAAATGGAATATGTTTTCCTTTTTACTTGTAAACCATGCCTCTTAACAAACATCCCTTTTCATTTGTTTTCCCTGCTCTTTCCATAATCCACCATGTGTTATAGTTCCATTGTATCAATTGAATTTTCATGCTTTTATAAAAGATAGTTATATTTATAACTTATGTGGAAATCTATGTCATGCAAATATTTTTCTTTTAAAAACAGTCTCTACATTCTACACAAACTCTTCCTGTACATAAATTCTCCACATTCCACACTTCAAGCTCAATCCTCAAGAATATTCATGCCCCACCCATTTTCCATCTTTGAACATTATGACCTCCAGACTCACATATAACCCTTATAGACCCTCTACACTTAATGAAATTTAGTTATATAATTATGAGTGGTGTGCTCCTAGAGGGTAACTTATGATTCATTAGTAAGGTTATACTTTATAAAGAAAACAGTGGTAATTTTGTCTTAATATGGATTGATTGTCGTTTTTCCATGAACCACTAGCATATTCAATTAACTTCCATTTATGGTTCGCACATGTCCAGAAGAAGGTGGTACATAATGAAACATTGTTTTAGTAAATGATATGAGTGAATTAAATTTTAAAACAACTAAAGCTCCATAATTCATGAAGTGAGTATCACATATATCAAAGTGCATTAAGAGAATAAGAATAATGATACATAGAAGAAGAAAAGAGCCTTTTTGTGGAAATATTTTCAATTCCTTTGCACACTTCCATTGATATATTGGATATCAATGGTTCTTGAATCTAACTCTTTGAGCTAGGCTCATCCGTGAGAGAAGGCTTTATCCCATACCCACTGATCATAACATCCCATTTGTTCCATCTCTCCATTTCTCGGTGAGGATGGTGTTATCCAAGGAAACTGTTTGGAGAAAATCGATCCATGGCACTTTCAGATTGGTAACTCGCAGATGGATTCATTATGGAACAATCCTATGTTCTCTCCCAGTGATTATAGACATTGACTTGATGAGGCTTCTCAACAGTATTCTTGGATGCTCTCAACGTGTTGGCAGCGCCGAAGTCCAGCTTCAAAATCTTTTGCTCATGGTTCTCAGTGGTCTGAGAAGAAAGTTGCCCGCACCCAAAGAAAGAAGTGTAGAATGAAGAAATCACTATGTTCCGAGATTGCTATCTATGTGGACCTATTTTAATTGATGTTGCTGATATTTGTTGTGAATGCGGCAAGTCGTCCAAAATTTCTAAATATGATTGGTTTAAAATGATGATATTTTTTTGGACCTATTTTAAAATAATGATTTTTTATATTTATTTTAAAATTATGAATTTATATAAATAAATTTGATTCTTTTTAATAAATTTTATTTTCTCATACAAATATTGGTGCAAATATTTTTATCGAATTCTAAACTATGAAAAATTGTTTTATAATTACTTAAAGTTTTATGTTGATGTGATTAGAAGTATTAACTACTTAATTTAGTAAATGGATTACGTAATGTTTTTTTAATTATTTGAAGCCTTACATTGATGTGATTGAGAATATTAACCATCTAACATTGGTTTAGTAATGGGATGACATAACTTGTTTGGAGTTTTTATTTAATGTTTAAGTTAATAGGTAATATATCATACAATTTACTTTAAATGTAAATAAATCTTTTTATATGATTGTATTTAACAATGATAAGTTTTTTTTAGTATTTTGAATAGAAAAAAGGGGTTGGATTTTTTATCATTATACAAATTAGTACATTTATATAATTATAGAAAAATAATTCATTGTAAATTATTGCTAGTTAGGTATTAAAGTTGATGGTTACATTAGATTTAGTGAAGGCTATTAAATAATTATGTTAAAGTTTCAGATCAAAACTTTAATGGCATTGAATTGAAGTTTCCATTTATTCTTATTGTTTCTCTTTGCGTAGAAAAAGTTATGAGCTAAGCATTAAAATAATTCTAGAGGCGTGGTAAAAGTTCAGGCAATAGCATATGTAATGGCAGAGCTTGAAGGATTCCAAGATGAATAAATGTAAGAAAGTGAGAAAGGCTTTCTTCATTTTGATGTTGAAAATGATATGTTTTCGTAGCAAGCAAAAATATCCGTTGATTTGGTGAACGAGGTGGCATACCTTAGTCTAGAAGAGGACACTCTTGAGGATGGAATGCTTGTTTTGGCAGTAGGTGAGCCCTCTCATATGGAAGAAGCATCAAATTCGAGTAACCCTCCTCCTCTTCCCTCGTTTACTATTTCCAATACCATTGATTCCTTATGTTCTATGGCTTAGGGAACTGGTCCTTCTAGTCCTTTCCCTATTGTTATAGATACTCCTTTCCCTTAGCCATCTTTTCTTAAATACAATGCCCCATTTTGCAGGCCTCTCTATCTTGCACCAATCACCTTTTTTATTATTAAAAACTATAACGTCACTTTTTATTTTAAAAACATAAAAAATCATAACAATGCAACAAAGAGCATTTGTGCACATGAGAAGTATACATGGGATTTTAAAAACCATAAAACTTTACGAGTGTTCTTAAATAAATGCATGCACTTATGCATATAAGATATCAACTCATTGCCAATTTAATGTTCACTTGAAAGATAAAACATTTTTATATTCATAAAGCAAATAGGTTACTAGTGTCATATTACGATGAACAACACTAAAGTGTCTCTATGTTTAGCACATGGTAGGTTAAATATAAAAGACCACATCGATGTGCCTAAGTAAACATAATTCTTTAGTGTGTTTTTTATGATAGGGTAAAAAACAATTACCAAATCAAATTCCATTATCATAATTCATTCCTTCGACACTTCCAACCTCTTCCTCAAACACCAATGCTAAATCACTTTATATGAATGCCCCATTTGCAATTCCTTCCTCAATTTTATAGTTTTACCAGTCAATTCAATTCATTTTTTCTTTTAGAAATGACATATATTTTCCTTTTTACTTGTAAACTATGTCTCCTTTTTATTGATGCATTTACATAGACCGCCTTTCTATTTCTCGGTTTAGCCTTAACAAACATCCCTTTTCATTTTGTTTTTCCTCCTCTTTCCATCCACCATGTGTTATAGTTCCATTGTATCAATTAAATTTTCATGCTTTTATAAAAAAAAATAACTATATTTATAAGTTATGTGGAAATCTATGTCATGCAAATATTTTCTCTACATTCTACATAAACTCTTCCAGTACATAAATTCTCCGCATTCCACACTTCAAACTCCACATAGAAGGTTCTCGCACATAATAATGGTTTCAAACTAAGTTGTTTGAATGTAGAATCCTGAAGAGTATTCATGCCCACACGTTTTCCATCTCTGAACATTATGACCTCAAGACTCACATATAACCCTTCTAGGCCTTCTACACTTAATGAAATTTTAGCTATATAATTATGAGTCTGGTGTGCTCCTAGAGGTTCACTTACGATTCATTAGTAAGGTTATAATTTATAAAGAAAACAATGGTAATTTTGGCTTAATATGGATTGATTGTCGTTTTCACATGAACCACTTGCATATTCAATTAACTTCCATTTATGATTCGTGCATGTCAAGAAGAATGTGGTACATGATGAAACACTCTTTTAGTAAATGATATCCGTGAATTAAGTTTTAAAACGACCAAAGCTCCACAATTCATGAAGTGAGTATCACATATATCAAAGTGCAGTAAGAGAATAAGAATAATGATACATAAAAGAAGAAAAGATCCTTTTTGTGGAGATATTTTCAATTCCTTTGCACACTTCCATTGATATATTGCGTATCAATGGTTCTTCCATCTAACTTTTGTTTCAATTTTCCTTACAATTTAATTCAAAGAATAGAACAATTTAAACAAGGATGGCTGCGAAGCAGCTAGTCCCTGCACATAGTTCTATCTAGCCGCCTTTGAATTCGTATAGCAGCACTATATGCCGACAGTTTCCGAACTAGATCAGGAGATTCAGAGTTGATGTTTGAACGCAAATAAGAAGCTTGGCTTTCAACCAGGTTTTCTTCCCGGAAATCTCAAGCCTAACATTTCTTTAGGCTTCTTTAAGAAGTGCTAGCAAGAGCTAAGAGCAAAATGCAGCTTCTGTATACCAGAAGTTTTAAACAGGAAAGAAAAGACAATCTGAGGATAAAAAGGCATGTTTGCAAGGCAGAAGAAATGTATTCCTGCAAATAGAACTTGCTAACTCCACACAACACGGTTGTCATACCTGTAGAGATTGGTGTATTCAATGGGTTTAGTTCAATATGGTCTCGCAGAAATTTTCTGTTTGCCTTGCCTAAATCTGAATACAACAGAAACGAAAACAAAAATCCATCTGGCTGTCCACTGATAGCCACAAAGAACGAAAATCTCTTCTGTTTTCAACATTGCAAACGAAAGATTCTGCCGAAGACTCTATACCCTGATGTCTGTTGATTCCATGGAAGTGCCATCAACAATTTCGCATATACTAAAAGTACCAGCTGAGAGCTCCAGTGCTTCTTTACATAGTTTACTCCAGCACTTCTTAGATAGATGATCTGCCTGGGACAAAGTGGAGGATTTAAGGATGGGCTCTAAACAAGGAACCATGACCTTAGCTAAGATCTTATATATAGTATTGCAACAAGATATAGGTTTGAAATCCTCAAAAGGGCAACCAACCTGTTTCTTTAAAATGAGAGCGATGGAGAAGAAGTTATAATGGACAAGGTCTCACTTAGAATAATTCGAGAGAAAAAGAAAACATTAGCCATAACTGCAATGTAATTTTTTCCTAAGTAGCTCAGTTCATTCTAGCTTCAATACAATGTAAGCTAATTTACTAAATTGTTTTCCCCACATGATCTTCAACAGCCGCTTTTAGATAAAACCCCACAACCAAAGTGGCTTTCTAGTAATGGCCATATCAGCATGGAACAAAATCCTCAACATGAGATATGCCATATTAATCAGTTGACTCCATATTCCAGAGCCAATGTTTGGAGCCTGATGAAATTCCATTGGCTCAACCCCTTGTTTGCCATGGGATACAAGAAGACTTTAGAGGTTGATGACGTACCAAATGTTGCAGGCAAGGATACTGCTGAAGAGTCATATCGAGGACTTGAAACCAACTGGTGCTGCCAAAAGGTCGAGACAAATATACAGAACCCATCAATGCTAAAGGCCATTCTGTCATCTGTTTGGAAGGGAATGATAATCAATGCTTTGTTTGCAGCCATATTTAGCTGTGCAACATATATAGGTCCATATCTGATAAACTTGTTCGTAGAGTACTTGGGAGGAACAGAGCATTTTTCCTATGAAGGCTATGTGCTGGCCTCTGTTTTCTTTGGTGCAAAGATGATTGAGTCATTGGCCCAGAGACAATGGTATTTTGGAGCCCAGCAGCTTGGGAAACCATATATCTACGTAGGCTCCAAGAGCTGAGAAGGGTTGAACAGGGCAGGCACTGTGAAGGTCAGTGGTACCATAGCTTATGTTCCACAGTCTCCATGGATTCAAAGTGGGAAAATTGAAGATAACATCTTATTCAGGAACAAGATGAATAAAACCAGGTATGAAGGTGTACTTGAAGCATGTGTTCTGAAGAAAGACCTAGAATTGTTTTCTCATGGGGATCAAACAGAGATTGGTGAAAGAGGCATCAATTTGAGTGGTGGACAAAAGCAAAGGCTGCAGCTTGCTCGAGCAATCTACCAGGATGCAGGTATCTATGGATTTACTATTAATATACAACAAGATACACAAGAACATTGAGCAATCCCATGATCATAATTTCCATATCTCCTTGTTTTGTTCACCATTATAAAAGAAATGAAGAGTTACAATTGAAAACAACCTTATTCTTTCAGAAGTTTCAAAAATTACCTGAAACTCAAAAGAGACCCTTAAGTACTGAAAATTTATCTTGACAAATATGAAAAGTTAAAATAAAGTTTAATGCGATAATAATTCTTTAAAAGTGTCATAGAGTCCTTAAAACTGGAAAACTACTGTAGTCACTGGACAATCCCATCAGTATTTTTCTTGTACTACAATGGACTAAATTCAGCTTGATGAATGTAGCAAAATCAAAGGCCCCATTGTAGTCACATGAGAAACAAGGCCATGCAACAAACTGAACTTCCTTGATGTGAATCCGACCTTTATGACAGGTAACAAACTTCAGCAATGGTCAGCAAGTTCCCCGGGGGCTATCTTAGTGACTGTAACCCATGGCAAACATAACCTTCTTCACAGGCCTCAAAATATCAGGTTCAAAACTTGTAAGATTGATTCAAAACTTGGAGATGTATAGTTCAACTATGCTATATTAAAAATTCTTAATAGCAACTGTGGCATTGAACACAAATGCAAATCATCTGGACTCCACACAACACGGTTGACAGATACACCCGGTTCCTTAACAAGTGCTGCCTGCAGTCCCAGTGCAAAAGATTAAACTGATTGCATCATACATACAGTGCAAGTTGAACAAAAAATCCAAACTAAAACTCTCATATGGAAAGCACAAATTATGTTTATAGTTGCATCTTCCTAATAAAGACATGATATGAGTTCTATTCGCATTCAGTAAGCTTGATACGGATAGATGAGCATGATACAGAAGCTTCAACCCCTGTTGACATCAAGGGATAATAAAAGTAACACAATGTTTGCAGGAAGTACATTTGTCGATGGAAAAATATAGATGCAACAATCTTAAGTACATTTGTCGATGGAAAACTATAGATGCAAACAGAAAAAATACAAAAATTACCACAAAAAATATACCTTAAGATGTGCAGAAGCCTTCTCGGTTGTTGTAAAAGCTCCAGATGATTCTACAACATACTCAGCTCCATAGTTACCCCAGGGAATCTCTGAAGGATCCCTGTAGCAGTGGTTTCCAAGAGATCATAGCATCATTATTCTCTAAATCATAATTATCAGTGTTTATTTACACATTGGTTAATGTTAAGGGGCATACCTTTTAGAATTGACAGTAATACTGTGACCATCAATTTCAAGAGTCGTATCATCAACAATATTCAAGCTCCCTTTGTATACCCCATGAGTTGAATCATACTTAAACATGTAAGCCTGCCAGCCACAACCGCAAAACAGAAGTTTAGTCAAATTTCGGTCAATAGGAATGCTACAGTAATGCTTTAAAAGAAAATTCAGAACGGTATAAGGCACAAGAACAAATTCCATCAAGTTAAAGTTCAAAGTATGCACTGAAATTAACCCAAGGAACTTGCTCAACGTAGAGAAATTATCCTACAGCAATTGCTTGCATGCTAAGTAACAAATTGCTAGAGTCAAGCACACCTTACAATCCAGAGAAATAAAGTCACTTAAACAAAAACATCGTCATGCAAAAGCCCATGGCAATCAAAAGATCTGCTCAAAAGAATCAATGAGGGTGTGTTTTACACACCCATGGCAAGAAACCGAGAGTCTAACGAGAGATGGTCGGATCAAGACTGGGCAAATACGGACGTGGTAATAAACAGGCTAGTAATAAAAAGAAAAAACGAATAATTAAAAGTTATATAAAAAATTATTAAATAAAATAATATGACAATTAGAATATATAAATATATAAAAGTCGCCACAGCTGGACCGCTGGACTTCATGCTACCGCATGGATACCAAGTGTCGCGTTACCTGCACCCTAAGATCGCCATGATCGAGCGACGAAGCTG
The DNA here is from genome assembly GCA_031772625.1 of Pinus tabuliformis. Taxonomy (NCBI): domain Eukaryota; kingdom Viridiplantae; phylum Streptophyta; class Pinopsida; order Pinales; family Pinaceae; genus Pinus; species Pinus tabuliformis. The sequence continues at coordinate 1,866,138,640 of CM062816.1, forward strand.
GAATACGTTGTAAGTAAAGATAAGAAATCAAAGAACCATCCAGTATATGCCGTATAGGAATACCTGGGATGTTTCAGCCTCTGTGTTGATCCTGACGGTACAGAAAAGCCAGAGAACTTTCCTGCGCGTCTTTCTGCCTTCATTTTCCAGAGATAATTGGTATCTCAGACTGCCGGCTCCCGCTCAGAAAGGCCTTGCCCTGTTTAATTTAATCGTCTTCTTCTGGGCTTAGATGTGACAGAGAATTCTAGATTTTAGGGGTGCCCTGTGTTCGATTTTGCGATGGCAATGGAGAAACAGAAAGAGACAGAGAAGGAATATCCAGGCCCTGGATTTATTTCAAGCTGCAAGGGAGCTAAATTTTTCATGAAGACGATTATTGATCCGGATTTAAACAGGAACGCAACAAATTACAGAGATAACCATATACACAAAGATGCAGCGGAAATAATACTTCATTTCATTAATGGAAAATACTGAAATATGCTTACAAACAGAAATGGAAATAAACTAGCTAGGGCGATGGTAGCTTATCTCTGAGAAGAGATGTGATGGCTACATGCCTCTGAACTGTGTTACAATGAGGCTCGAAGGCCTATTTATTGTTGAGAAACAATGGAAAAACCCTTAACATTCCAAAACCTAACCCTAGGAGATGAAACGCCAAACTGTGGGCCCCGTTTGGGGGTAAGTTGGTACATCAACTTCCCGGGGTCGTAACTTTGGCATATGATCTCCGTTTGACGCGTACAATAGCTCATTAGAAAGATCTATCCGAGCACTATCATTGTTGGAACGAGCAACACCAGTCCATTCCATGGACTCGTGTTGCCCTCGGATTCCCCAAAAAACGTCGTTTAGGGCCTCAAAACGGCTCCGGAAGTTCAGGACCCAAAAAACTGCTAAAAATAGTAAGTTGTGCTACAATTAAGGAAACTGAAAATGCTGAGAAAGACAATGGTGGGGGTCCAGGTGGACTTGGCAGGTGGCCACCAATATCCACCTGGATCATTCCTCCCCCCTTAGGAAGCAATGGTCCCCATTGCGTTGAGCTCCTCCATGAGATGAGGAAACTTCTGCTGAACTTGTTCCCTGGTGAGCCACTTGCCCTGCTGAAGGAGTTGGCCCGCTTTGACAACTCGATACAGTTGGATATTCTGTTGGCGAGTGTTCTTGATCTGTGTGTCCATGATCCGATCAGTTGCAGCTTGTTCCATGCAATCTGGATTTAATTCTGTGGGTTTGAGCTGTTCTGCAATGTCGGATGTGTCTAGCAATGGTGGAAAGTATGGCCGAAGGCGGTCCACATTGAATACTGGGTGCAGGCCAAGGAATGGGGGAATGCTGAGCTCAAATGCATTGTCTCCCATAGCCTTAGTAATGGTGTAAGGACCATATCGGAGTGGTCTCAATTTCCGATAGGCTCCAGTAAGGCGTTCCTTTTGCAAATGCAACCAGACTTTGTCGCCCACCTGAAACTTGTGTGGCACCCGATGTTGATCATGTCGCTGCTTGTACTTGGCATTTGATTTCTCAAGAATGTCATGGACCTGCTGGCGAATATGTTGGATGCGCTCAATGAAGCTGGTGGCCTTATCTGTTTCGGACTGGACATGAGCTGAATTCATGTGAGTAGCTGCAAGTGGCATGGCCACATCAATGGGGCATAGTGGCTGGAATCCCAAACCCACCTGAAAAGGGCTATGGCCAGTGGAGCTGTGAAGAGCTCGGTTGTAGCTGTGCTGAACGTAGGGGAGGCTCTCGTCCCATGTGCGTGGATGCTTTGAGTTATACATGCGCAGAATGTGCACAATCATCCTATTGACAACCTCTGTCTGGCCATCAGTTTGAGGATGGAAGGCTGTGGACTTCGTGAGTTTGGTGTCCAGCATTGACCAGAGACTGGACCAAAAGGTGCTGAGAAACCGACTGTCCCGATCTGAGATGATAGACTGTGGGATCCCAAAGTGCACCCACACTCGTTCAAAGAAGAGTTTAGCAGTGGCTTCTGCTGTGATATTCTTCTTGCAGGCCATCATAATGGCCATCTTTGAGAACCTGTCGACGACCACAAAAACACAGTCATTTCCATGCTTAGTGGAAGGAAGGCCTGACATGTAATCCATGGAGATGGATTCCCAAGGTCGACTAGGGGTAGGCAACGGGGTATAGAGGCCTTGCTTCTTAATGGTCGGTTTGGCAATGGCACAGGCAGTACATGATCGGATGTACTTCCCAACATCCTGTCGAAGATTCGGCCAATAGAAATAGTTTTGCAGTACTGCCACTGTTTTCTCGACCCCGAAATGCCCAGCAGCCCGACTGTAGTGTGCTTCCCAAATCATCTTGGCACGCTCGCTTGAAGGAACACAAAGGTGACCGAGGTGGCATAATAGGGCATCCTGGAGGTGAAAATCTGCAACCTGCCGACCCTCCAAGAGTGTCTGGTATGTGTGGCCGAATTCTGGGTCGCTTTTGTAGAGAAGTGGCCAATCAGAAGTCTCGTGCCCGCAAGAGTTGAGCACGGTGGTTAGCGCCATGATCGGTGGTCGACTGAGGCAATCTGCAACATTATTGGTGCTGCCCTTTTTATACTTGATATTCAAGTGAAACTGTTGCAGGTATGTAGACCACTTCTGATGGCGATCATTCTGCAATTTCCCTTGGGTCTGTATGAACTGCAGAGGTCGGTGGTCTGTGTGGATGACCGTTTCCTTCCCCAAAATGTAATGCTTCCATTGTCGGCAGGCCTGTACAATGGAATACATCTCTTTATCATAAGTGGGGTACTTCCGGACTGTGTCTGAAAGTGTTTCACTGTGATATGCCACTGGATGTCCATGTTGAGTAAGGACTGCCCCAATAGCATAGTCAGAGGCATCTGTCTCGACCTCAAATGGTTGTTGTAAATCTGGTAACGCGAGCACTGGTGCCGTGCAGAGGCGATCCTTCAACTCCCTGAATGCCTTCTGTTGAGATTCAGACCAAAAGAATTTTGCTTTCGCCCCGCCCTTGGTGACTTGACTCAAGGGCCAAGAAATATGAGAAAATCCCAACACAAACCTGCGGTAGAAGTTGGCAAGACCTAGAAAGCTGCGGAGCTCTGTTAGAGTGGTTGGAGAGGGCCAATCCCGAATGACTTGGACCTTGGCTGGATCGACATGCACCCCCTGTTCATCAATGATGTATCCCAGATACTGAACCTCGGTCATGCCAAAAGTGCATTTCTCCAAATTGGCACATAGCTTGTGTTGCCGCAGTGTTTGGAGAACCTGTCGGATGTGGTGGAGGTGCTCTTCCCAACTCTGGCTGAAGATCAGAATGTCATCCAAGTATACTACTACAAAGGAGTTGGTGAATGGCCGCAAGATGTCATCCATTAGCCTCATAAAGGTTGCAGGAGCATTCGTCAATCCGAAAGGCATGACCAACCATTCGAAGAGGCCCTCCTTGGATTTGAAGGCAGTCTTCCACACATCTGAGGGTTCAATTGGTACCTGGTGATATCCTGACTTCAGATCGATCTTGCTGAAATATTTCGCCCCCTTTAGTTGGTCTAGGAGGTCATCAATCCGCGGGATCGGGTACCTATTACGGACAGTGATCTTGTTCAGCGCCCGATAGTCAATACAGAGTCTCCACGTCCCATCCTTCTTCTGTACCAACACTATCGGGCTCCCACAGGGCGAAGAACTCGGACGGATGTGACCTTTCTGCAGGAGCTCCTGAATCTGCCTCTTGATTTCATTGTTCTCCAGAACGGAGCGCCGATAAATTGGTCCATTGGGTAGCGGCGCACCTGGGGTCAGATCGATGGAGTGCTTGACTTGACAGTGCAGAGGAACCCCTGCCGGGGAGGTGAAGATGTCTTCGTACTCCTCCACAATCTTGTCCATCTGTAGCTGCCGTGCAGAGGGACCCCGTTTGGAGGCCGCGGCCACTGTCTTCTTCTTCCCTTGAGGGCGTATCATCAGGAAAACAAATTTCCTGGTTTTGGAAATGATCTTACTGCATTGTTTTGCAGTAATCAAAGAGATGGCGGCAGGTGGTGCTACCTCTGGTATCCTGAACAACTTATTTCCCAATGTAATAATAACAGCACGGGGCCTTGATTCATACACAGCATGTCGCTTCCACAAGTATGGTTGTCCTAGTAATACATCACAAACTTCAAGGGGAGCAATGTCACACAATACCTCATCCGTGAAGGGCTTGATGTTGTATGGAAGGCGACACTGCTGGCTCACGCGAAGATCTCGCCCTTGGTGAAGCCACCCAATGGTGTATGGTTGTGGATGTGCTGTGGTCGGTAAGCCCAACCGCTTCACGACCTCTGCCGAAATGAGGTTCTTTTGACTCCCGCTATCAACAATGAACTGTATCGGGGAGCCCTTTACCCACATCTGGGAGTGGAAGAGACGCTCCTCCTCCTCTGGATCTTCGGGTTCATTTTTCTGGATCTTTGCGGTAGCAACAGTGGCGCTGGGATCCGCATCAATGATCTGCTTCCCTTTTTCATACCCCTTATCGGGTTCTGACTCAGAGTCGGAACATGCATCTGATTCTGAAACCTTTAGCTCAGCCACCAGTGACTGCTTGGCCCGACACTCACTTGTGTTGTGAGTGGAGCTCTTATGGAACTCGCACCATTTTCCAGTGTCCTTTCTCGGCTTCGCGGCGTTGCTCTTTGCTTGCAGCTTCGGCTGGTTGTCTTGGGCTGTCCCGCCTTGGCTTTGTCCTTTGTTCTGTGGTTTAGGGGCACCTTTCCCCTGCTTTGGATTCGCAGATCCAAAGTCTCGCTTCTTTTGTTTAAACTTCTGCTCGACCTTGACGGCATACCGATATGCTGCGCCGAGCGAGGGGATGTTTAGGAACTGTATTTCTTCCTGGATGTACTTGTGCAGGCAGCCACGGTATTTGAGTATCAAATGTTGCTCCGAATCCTTGATACCCAACTTTGTGCGAAGGGTATGGAAAAGATTGGTGAACTCCGGCACATCTTGGTCCCTTCCCTGCCGCAGCGTGGTCCACTTTATGTATTCATCCTCATAGCTTCCGACAGGGTAGTACTGCTCCTTGATGGCATCCCGGAACGAATCCCAGGTGGGTGCGGCTGAAAATAGTGAGCCAGTACTTTCATCCTTCTGCTCGCAGTAGGTTTCCCACCAGTCCTTGACGTGGGGGGCTGCTTTGAGAAGAGCAAAAACAATCTTTTCCCGACTCGAAAATTCATGAACAGAAAAATAACCCTCTAGCAGATTTAACCATTTATCTACGGCATCGGCGTCTATCTGACCCTCGAATATGGGGATTTCAAAATTAACTTGTACCTTAAAGGGTGTGGCGTTTCCAGAGGAGCTGCTGGAAGCCGATGCGCCGCTTCTGGGTAGCCGCTGAAGGATCTGCGCAAAGCTGTCCATCATCGCGTTCCGTTGTCGCTCGAGCGCTTCTTCGAGCAAGATTTTGATGGGATCTCCTGCCCCCTCGTCTTTCTTCTCGTCCGCCATGGGAGGCCGTCGGGATTTGCGAGGCTGGTCTTGCAAAGGTTCAACCAGTTCAAGCCCTAACTCCTTATATCCCGACCTTGTTGGGGACATGCAAAGAAAAACAGAGAAAAAGCAGACCGCTCTGATACCACTGATCCGGATTTAAACAGGAACGCAACAAATTACAGAGATAACCATATACACAAAGATGCAGCGGAAATAATACTTCATTTCATTAATGGAAAATACTGAAATATGCTTACAAACAGAAATGGAAATAAACTAGCTAGGGCGATGGTAGCTTATCTCTGAGAAGAGATGTGATGGCTACATGCCTCTGAACTGTGTTACAATGAGGCTCGAAGGCCTATTTATTGTTGAGAAACAATGGAAAAACCCTTAACATTCCAAAACCTAACCCTAGGAGATGAAACGCCAAACTGTGGGCCCCGTTTGGGGGTAAGTTGGTACATCAACTTCCCGAGGTCGTAACTTTGGCATATGATCTCCGTTTGACGCGTACAATAGCTCATTAGAAAGATCTATCCGAGCACTATCATTGTTGGAACGGGCAATGTGTTGCCCTCGGATTCCCCAAAAAACGTCGTTTAGGGCCTCAAAATGGCTCCGGAAGTTCAGGACCCGAAAAACTGCTAAAAATAGTAAGTTTTGCTACAATTAAGGAAACTGAAAATGCTGAGAAAGACAATGGTGGGGGTCCAGGTGGACTTGGCAGGTGGCCACCAATATCCACCTGGATCAATTATAATTATGGGTTTTTTGCTTATAGCAGGCCACTATTTTCTATTTGGAAGACAAGATTTCTCCTCCTATAAATCTCTGGCACAAGCATTTCTCCAGGGAGATTCGAACCCTGGTGCATACAGTGTCGAAATCAGAAAAACAGAGCTGAAGGATATGATCATGGCAAGTAAAATGCATAATACTAGTATTGTCATGAACAGCACCAGCAGAATCACTGAGTTAATTCATGTGAAAGAAGATCCGAACAAGAGGGTGTTTCGTCCTTATGGGAGTGCTGCATACTTGTTTATCCAAATGGGCGCTTACAGAGGAGGTCCAGCCACGTTTGCTGTAGTTGGGCTCGCTTCCAAGCCTCTCCATGTTTATGGAAAGCCACGATTTGAATGTGAATGCATCCCCAAGAATTCGTCTTCTGGAAGATTAATAAAGGGCAAGGCCTACAAAATGCTAGAGCGTGGGCACCGATGACAATGGTGGAGAGCTCATTCTTCACGCAATCCATGGCGACGAGTTTGGAAAACCAGAGAGGATCGTTGCTCTCGAGGAAGAAAAAGGTAGCTACAATGGCTCTGTTTATAGCCAGGCTCCTCCCTATGATTATCTCTACTGTGGTTCCTCCCTGTATGGTGACCTGAGTGCTCAGAGAATGAGGGAGTGGATGGCTTATCATGCCAAATTATTTGGGCCTAGGTCGCATTTTGTTTTTCACGATGCAGGTGGAGTGCATCCCCAGGTTAGAAAGGTGTTGGAGCCATGGATCAGGGCAGGTCGAGTGACATTGCAGGATGTAACAGAGCAGGAACAATATGATGGGTATTACCATAATCAGTTCCTTATTGTGAACGATAGTTTGCACAGGTACAAATTCATGGCGAATTGGACTTTCTTCTTCGATGTAGATGAGTATTTGTATATTCCCCGTAGGAAAACACTGAAAGCAATATTCCATGTCCAATAAGCTTTGCTTGCAGAATAAACTGGACAGCAGCTCGGCCAACAGTACTTATTCCAGGTAAGACCCATTATATTTTCAATTAAATAGTAGTAAAGATTCGATTATGGTTTTTGGATTTGAAATTCAATGTGATAATTCTGTTGTGCAGGGAATGGGGATTTGAGAACTTACAGTTTGTCATGGATTCGATACAACAGGTCGCAGGTTCGAAGCCCCGCAACCGACGTTTTCGCGAACCAGACATTTGAGGGCCTCACGACCTGCCAGGCCATGCGAGAGCAGAATCCAAGGTACGGCATTAACGATTTAACGCCTGGAATTAAACTCGTTGCGCCCCTTCGCTGCGCGTGCCCGACTGCTAAACAGGTCGCCAAAGGCATCAAGCTTATTCTCTCCTACATCGCAGATCCGGACGACAATGACGATATAATCACAGAAAAGTTCAATATAGTTCATGCAGATTTCATCTCACAGCTGTTGAACCATGGTGCATCATGGCATGCACCAGCTGCCAATGCAGGACATTGTAACAGGGAACATGGAGCTTTATTAAACCTTCGCATACCCCGGCGGAAGTAATGCTAACATTAAAACCAGACACCCGTGACGGTTAGCGAAAATGCACCGCGCTTATAGCTTTTAAGCTATGGTCGAGCCTCTTCCGCCTCGGGAAGAGGCCAAATAAGATGGCCAAGCTAAGGTGCGAATGAAACTTAGGCATATCCCCGCTCTAACCGCCGTATAACAGAGAAGGAAAGGGGTGAACTAATGCTAAGTCGGGTCATATCGATTACTATAGTCCCTGCCGGATGCCAGATGGCAGGGACTAATAAGAGTCCAAGGAAAAAGATAAATCTTGTTAATTCCTATGTCTTCTAAAATGATGTTTCATCTTCCCAACTAGAACAAAAACTTATCTCTTGATGCAAACTCTTTTTTGAATTCCTAATGTGGTGAGTCAAATTTATTAAAAAAATTTCTAATTTCATTAACGCAAATACAAAGTTAGTTTGGGCCTGGAGTATGCCCTAAAACTGCTTCTGCTTGGCTAAGAGCTCGTCTTCCTCGGACGTAAGGAAACAGGTTAACGGCCCAAGACCCAGAGGCATCTGGCAGGAGTGAAAGCCTGCTCCCTTACGGACCACCAGCGGGTTATTTCAGGTGGCGTGGTTTTCCTTGATAACAGTGATCTGTCAACTGACATTTGCGGATAGCAGCCAGAGATGGCTGTCCTCACTGTTGGTTTGACAAACTGAGTTTGATAGATTTTTCCACCTTTTGAAAAAAAAATAAAAAAAAAATACAAAGTTAGTTATATGTATATATATAACAAAGTTATATTATTAAAAAAATTCATAATTATTTACAAATTTATTATAAATTTAATAGAACAAAAATCTCCATTTCACATTCTTTGAATTAATTTTATATATTTTGTAGTTTTCCTTAAGATAAAAAATAAATAAATAAATAAAATAAACTATTTGGATTAAGCCAAAGCAATTTGGAAAAATTGAATGAAGTTTCTTTAAGACTCAAAGAATCTTTTATGTTTAATTGTTGCTTACTTACTCTATTGTAATCAAGAACTACTATAAGAAATAATTTTGAATTATTGTACTTAGTTTGATCTAAATATAATACATTTTCAAGATAACTTTTTTAATAAATCTAGACATATGTTTATAAAGGTGAAATCATAAAAAACTGGAGTAAGAAAATTCGCTTAAGAAGAAATCTAACTACATAACTTAACTTTCGATAGTAATCTATTTTGTATAGAATCCTAATAAAATATTTAGCTAGAAATTGTTAGAAGTTTTCGAACGGATTATTCATAGAACCCTAACAACATCCTCAACTACAGACTGTTAGAAGTCTTCGAATAGATTCTTCAGAGAATTGTACAAGGTGCTATGGGGCAGTACACCAACTTCCTCAAGATTATTTGTAAGGAGGAAACATTCGGCACTAGCTATCCGCTACCGCAGGTCGTCCATGTGTGCCTCTTGCATTCACAGCTAATTTTTGTATGCCATTTCAATACTGGAAAGTCCTAACATTGAGGGAAGCTCATCCGTTATAGAGGGATTTATCCCATACCCACTAATCATAACATCTCCATTTGTTCCATCTCTCCATTTCTCTGTGAGCATGGTGTTATCCAAGGAAACCACTGGAGAAAATCAATCCATGGCACTTTCAGATCGGTAACTGGCAGATGGATTCAGTATGGAACAATCATATGTTCTCTCCCAATCATTATAGACATTGACTTGATGAGACTTCTCAATAGCATTCTTGGATGATCCCAATGTGTTGGCAGCGCCGAAGTCCAACTTCAAAAGCTTTTTCTCATGGTTCTCAGTGGTCTGAGAAGAAAGTTGCCCACACCCAAAGAAAGAAGTGTAAAATGACGAAATCACTATGTTCCGAGATTGCTCTCTATGTGGACCTGTTTTAATTGATGTTGCTGCTATTTGTTGTGAATGCAGCAAGTCGTCCAAAAAATTTAAATATGATTGGTTTAAAATGATGATATTGTGTTGGACTTATTTTAAAATTGTGAATTTATATAAATAAATATGATTCTTCTTAATAAAATTTATTTTCTAACATAAATATTGGTGCAAATATTTTTATCAAATTCTAAACTATGAAAAATTGTTTTATAATTACTTAAAGTTTTATGTTGATGTGACTGGAAGTATTAACTACTTAATTTAGTAAATGGATTACGTAACTTTTTTGTTTGTTTGGAGTTTTTATTTAATGTTTAATTTAATAGGTAATGTATCATACAATTTACTTTTATGTAAATCAATCCTTTTATATGATAGTATTTAACAATGATAAGGTTTTTTTAGTATTTTGAATAGTAAAAATGGGTTGGATTTTTTATCATTATACGAATTAGTACATTTACATAATTATAGAAAAAAAAATTATTATAAATTATTGCTAGTTAGGTATTAAAGTTGATGGTTACATGAGATTTAGTGAAGGCTATTAACTAATTATATTAAATTTTTTTATCAAAACTTTAATGGCATTGAGTTGAAGTTTCCATTTATTCTTATTGTTTCTCCTTGCGTAGAAAAAGGTATGAGCTAAGCATTAAAATAATTTTAGAGGCATGGTAAAAGTTCAGGTAATAGCATATGTAATGGCAGAGCTTGTAGGATTCCATGGCAAATAAATGTAAGAAAGTTAGAAAGGATTTCCTCATTTTGATGTTGAAAATGATATGTTTTCGTAGCATGCACAAATCTCCTATCGATTTGGGGAACAGGGTTGTTGGGCTAATTTATTAACACAAATTAACACAAGCATTTCATTATCAATCCAGGTTTGTAAAACTTGGAGGCATATCCAAAATGTATGGATATCAGATGTAGTCAAGGTTAGAAGATAAAATATGAAGAACTAAGGAAATACATCTTATAAATATAAATCTAATTAAATAATCTCTAATTCACTTATGAAATATATGTGAGATGAAGTGGTTCCTATCTTAGGAGAACCAGTTGTGTCCTCCTTCTACAATATTACTTGATGAATAGAAATCAAAAACCATTAATTGACAACAGCTTAAGATGCGCAAATCAATAAGGAAAGAAGTTCCTAACTTAGGAGGTCCTTTCTATTCCTCATCACAAATTCATTCATCATAATACTATTGTTAGAAAACTGGAACTTCATAAAATTACTTGAAAGCAAGAAGGATGAAATTTAGTTTTTATTCATTAATCCAATAGAAGGAGGGTTCAACTTGAACACTGGGTTGTCCCTTCATATAAAGATGATAAATAAACCAAGATTCATCAACAAACATAAATCATCATACATCAAATCAAGTAAACAAATCTGAAGCAACTAGTTTATGAAAATCAAGCTAGATTAACCATGAAGTGTACTTAGCTTGGAGTGGGGGCCCTCCACCCTTGCCTTGCACACTTGAAGAGATTATCAACTACTGCAAATTCAGTCAATCATCCACACCATTGAACAACAAAATGAAGGTAGAATAGGTTCCTCAAATTAACTCAAAGTATTCAGATGTCTCAACATAAAATTATACAAATTCTACATACCATAAGCCTTCAAAGTTTTGGCTTAAATAGAAGAGTATGAAAATAACTGATCTAAAGTATCTCTAACAACTATATCTATCCATATCCACCTATACAAGTTGAACTCATCCAAACTATCACTAAAAATATCGAAAATCCTATGAAATCATAAAACTGCTCTATTTCCTAGGGATTTTCTGAATGACTGGTCCTGTTTGACCAGCTTTGACCAGGTCTGATTAAGCTTCATTTGACCGAACCAATAGGAGTTAGTTCAATCCTAGTTCCCAAGATTTCCATAAATGTATTCAGCTCGTGCCCATGTGTCCTGCAAATATGACATCCATATAACCATTACGGGAATTTCTGATTTTGTCCAAAAATGCACTTGAAATTCAATTTTCATAAAAACTTTTAAAATTGAAAAATAAAATTTATATGCCTGAATATGCATAAATACATCAAAATGAGGTGGATGTGATCGAAAATCGATGGAAAATATAGAAATTAAGTATGTTTTCTTAAGCAAAACTGGACAAAAAAATGAGGGTCAACATCTCCCCCTTGCTAATTCACAAGCGTGTCCTCATGCTTGTTTCTTCCTCTTGGATCTTCTTACCTTTGTTGTAAACCTTGTGCCTGACCCTGATGCTTCCTGATGTGTTTCCTCTAGAAGATAATCTATCCTCTTGCACTGTTCTTCCTTGTAAATAGTAGCTTTGACCTTTTGTTTCTCGTACTTGTTTTTCCACATGTTTTTATCTTTGAGCTACTTGAAAGCCTGTTTTCAAAGTAGATCATTCTTTCTTTTCAGTTTGCCTACCTCCTCATTTAGTTTTTCATTCTCCCTTACTAACTTTGCATTATTTTTCTTATATGCTTTATTTTCTTTCTCCAAGTGCTTCTCTAAGATCTTGCTTATTTTTAACTGATCTATCAATTCTTTTATCTTTCTCAAGTGCAACTCTTTTTCTAATTCCTGTGTATCTTTTGCAAATGATGAGGCCTCTACATTATCAAAGTATGAGTCTTTTTATAAATCTTCTTTCTCCAATCTTTCAATTATGTCTTCTACTTGTTTCTCTATAGAAAGTGTCTCTACAACCTGTACTTCAGGGCCCTTGCTACTTGTTTTTGTTGGGCTCTTTCTCCTATGTCTCCTAGGAGTGGATATGAAGGATGCCTCCTTCTCAATCATGATAGTGTTGTGTTGCTTCTTAGATCTAGTTCTTGGATAGAGTGGTGAATTCATGATGCCCCTGGTTTTCTTATCTGTTTTGTATTACTCTTCTATGACCTGTTCTTCATGCTGGTTTTGGACTAAAAACTCTTTCCAAATTATACCCTGAGTTATTACTTGATGCTCTACAAGAATTTTTATAAGTCCTTGATGATAAACTTGAGCTTCTTTTGGTTTAGTCTCATTTTTCACTGCTTCTATCATCTTGATCAGATTCCAGGAGAAGAAATATGGCAAGTTTATTTTTACTTCTCCTTTAATGTGTTGGAGCAGTCTGACATGGTAAAGATGTGCCACACTATGGCCTCTATCACATGTGAAAAAATTTTGAATGATCAAAACTAACTCTCCCCATGGATCATTGAACCATTCCCTAGGTATGCCTTTAGTTCTATCAAAGGCTCCCTTCCTATTCTTCTCTAAGAAGAAATTCCATGCTTTCTCTTTGAAGTGTAGACCTTTATGATAGTTTTCTCCTGTTAATGGAAGATCTAATGCTTGAGAGATGTATTCTGGAGTCAATGGAATGATTAAGTTTCCTACCATAGTTTGATCTTGGGCATAGTTGTTTACAAACTCCCTGGTTATACTCTCATTGTGCCCATTAAACCTCTGAAGAAAACCTATAAGCCCAACTTGATATAATTTCTCTATTGTTTCCTTCTTCCACTACTCAATCTGGAATTTTGGTTCTATTCTTGTAGTCATGTTTTCTAAAAACCAGCTGATATATCCCTCTACTGTCATCAATCTCATTTTCAAAAATGAAAATAGAAATCATTCATGCATAGAGATATTTTTTATTCAGTTATACATTGTAGTAGTAGGGCTTACCTTTTTCCTGATACTCTTTAGAAAAAATGAATTCAAGCTCGTTTAATCTCTGTCTCCCTGCAATAATAAATTACTATTCTTTTCAAAACATTGCTCTTTGTAGATGAAAAACAAAAACAAACATCCTTCTTATTCTCTGATGAAAAAACCATTCTCTGTTCTGTTCTATTTCACCAAAAACTCTGCTCTGTCCATATAAATGAAATGTTCTTCTTATGCATATCATTCATTATATTCACTGTTTATAGGAAAAGAAATCGAAAATCGAAACTCTGTTTTGATTTTGATTTTAAAAAATAAAAATAAATAAATAAATAAAAAATAATAAAAATAAAAATTCCATAGCTTCTCCTTCGATTTTCGTTTTATAACTCTTTGCTATGGTTAACAAATTCATTTATATGTCAAACTGAAGTTGTTTTCGAGCTCACTGTTTGTGCAATCAAACTACAACTAGTTCATTGTGTATTCAACACTCTGTTTCATTAACCAACTCGGTGATTTCATGATTAAACATGGAGGATCTGAATTGATTTACCTGCTTGTGGTGAAATGTCGTGATTTCCTCTGTGTTGTGGCCCTATCAACCTGCGTTTCATAATGTTTTCTACTGTTAAACTTCACTCAAAAACCTTATGTCTTTACTGGTGGCAGATTCTAAATGAATGACAGCAATGACAAATCGTAAACAGTGGTAGAAGCACTATCTTATATCTTGGAGTCAAACTGTTGTTTCATTAAAAATATTGAGATTTCCTCATCAAAATATCCGCTGCATTTATTGAAAGAAATAGATTTTTTCTCTTACCTTCTTGCTCACGAGATATTTCTCAGTTAATTCCACTTTCTCTTACACGACTGCCAGTTCTCTCGGCTTATCCCTCAGTCTACTCTGCTTATTCTTCTTATCTCTTTGATTCTCCACTGCTATATTTCTTGCTTCCCTTCTCTCGGTTTGATTTCCTTCGTTTCTGCGTTTTCTCTGTCAAACCATTCTCCACTGGGCTCTCGAATGCGTGCTAATAGCTCATACAACATTCATCTTCCTCCATGAGCTTGCAAATGGCTATGATGGTGGAGAGAAAGCGGTTTTTACAGAGGTCTATGTGTAAAAATGGTGGAGGTGCAGTGTATGAGTTTTGGTTGAATGCGGAGACTCACGGTGTTGTTTTTAGTTAAAATGTTTATTGCTGCATTTTCAAATTTGTTTGACTATTCCCGCATGCTTCAACCTCTAACTGCTTTCCTTCGTGGTTGTCCTGCGTACTTACCCACGATGTATACCTCCACGTCTCAGCTTTTCATTACCATAACCTTTGACTGATGTTTACTCATATCACCGTATACTCATATTGCCATACATTTGCATTTCCATCAGCTCATATTATTACTCCATCTCATACCTATTCATGGTGCATTTTGGTTGGATCGTCGTGCCTTTGAAATTCATTATAGCTCTATTGCATGGCCTTATGCCCATTAAACTTCATCGTGGCTCCACTTCATATCCATTTCCAATGTATTATGCCACTGAAACGACTTCATGATGTTTTTTTAGTTGCATTATGTGCATGGCATCACATTATTTGTTTCATTGTGTTATGATAACCTTACACTCCATAGCATCATATTTGTTTTATGCGCTTTTGATTATAACTTATCGAAATGCATTATTTCGATTTCCTTTGACTTGTATTATTTCATAATGTGCACTTTTCAATATATGTAATTTAATTTTAAAATGACCATGTTAAGGTCATATTTAAAATTAAATTTATGATACTAACTTTTGTATGGTTTTGTAGGTCTAGGGTTTGACTATTGGACCCTCTATTTCTAATTCATTTGCTTTAAAACATACTTAGGGTTAATATGATGTATATATGGAATATGAAATGAATATGTGGTATTTGGAGTATGATTATGGGATTAAATGGGTAGGATAAAGGATATGGAAATGAATATATATGAATGGGATAATAGGAATATAATGAGTAAAATAATAAAGTAGTGAAATGTAGGTAATATATGCATGTCAGGTATTAAATTAATCTTAACAATTTCTAGAATTTTTTTTTTTAATTTTGAAATTTCAAGAGCAAATTTTTTTTTTACTCATTGTACTTTACTCCCTGATAGTATTTGATGATGTCGTCTAGTCAAACAATTGGCGAAAATCTCTTTGATGGATCGTCTAGGATAGATTGCAATGTAGACTTTATTCTTGCTTCATGTTTTTGCATTCATCATTGATTCAAGATCATTGAATGTTGATGTCGTTCAGGTCTCTTCTGCAATTGGTACTTGATGATTCAGGTCCCTTCTTACATGTATATTTTCTATGCAGCATTTTTCATATAATACATGTTTCTTCTAACATTTCACGTCCCTTCTACACAATGTTTCCAATAATGTTTCAGGTCCCTTCTGACATACAATTGAAGTTCCTTCTTCAATTCAGCTGCTCAAACTTTCAACTACTCAAATTGAGTTCCTTTTGCAACTTCCCCCTTGCTTATCTGAAGACTTGTCCTCAAGTATTGTATTGTTTTGGAGGGTTCATTCTGCAAAATAAAACTGTTTTCAGAGTAAAACAAAGTTAGAGAATTCATACAGACCAAACTAGTTGGTTTTCCTCCATGAACTCAAGTTTGCTTTGTGCCAGTTGCCTGGGTTTTCACAAGCAAACTTTTTATTTTTATTTTTGGCATAATGGAAGGCATATTGCTATGTTGTTCCATTACTTCCAGATCGGTATCTTTTAACATTTGTTTCATAAAATCTTCTTTATTGATAGGCTTATTGTAGACTTTAAGCCTATGTCCATCAACTACAAATGAAATAGATTCTTGATCAATCGTTTTTATCTTGACTGCTCCATTATCAAAGATCTCCTCTATCTCATATGGCCCCAGTGAATGAGTTGTAAACTTTGCCTTGAAATCTTTAAATTTGGAGTCAAACAATAATGTCCAGTCTCCTTTGTTGAATTTTTTGTTCTTGATGAATTGATCATGCCATTTTATCCTTTGCTGCTACACAAGAGTTGTGTGCTACACTGCTTGTTGTCTTTGTTCATCCAGTTGATTCTTCCATTACTCATTGTTGTTGTGCTTCAGATAATTCCAGTCCTAACTTTGCTGCTAAATTGAACGTGTGTATTTAAAATTCTATGGGTAACAAGACTTCTTTTCCATACACTAACTGATATGGACTGAGCCCTGTTGTGTTTTTCCATGTTATCTTGTATGCCCAGAGTGCATCTCTCAATTTTTCTGTCCAATCCTTTCTATTCGTTTGTACTGTCTTCTTCATGATATTCTATAGGACTTTTTTTTTACTCCACTTGTCTGTTTGCTTGAGGATGGTACAGAGTTGATTTTCTATGTTTAATCTTGTACTTCTCTGTAAGATCACGAACAAGCTTCGAAGTGAACTGTGTGCCTTGATCAGTTACAATCTGTCTCGGTACTCCAAATCTAACAAAGATTTCCTCGAAGAGGAATGTGACTACTGTGTCTTCTGTTGCTCTTGCTACTGCCTTTGCCTCAACCCACTTAGTAACATAATCAATATGTACCAAGATGTACTTCTTTCCTTTTGAAGGTGTATTTATTGGTCTCACAAAGTCTAGATCCCATTGCTCAAATGGCTCTATGAGTACTTGTGGCTTAACTAGCATTTCATCTTATATTATTGGCCTTCCTATTCTTTGGAAACTGTCACACATTTTTACATAAGCTTTGGAATCTTTTAGATTGATGGGTAGTAGTAGTCTAATTGCAGCACCTTGCAGGTTGTTTTCTTGTCTGCAAAATGACCACCACATGGCTCGTCATGACATGCTTTCAAGATTTCTAATATTTTGTCTTCTCTAAAACATTTTCTTATTATCATATCAGAGCTAGTATAAAAGAGATCACCATTGACCCAGCTATATCTAGAACTTTCTCTAATTATCTTTCGTTTTTGTTTCTTTGTGAACTGGGATGGTAATTTTCCAGAGGATAAATAGTTTGCTATATCTGCAAACCATGGTGTTTTGACAGTTATTGCAAACAGATGTTCATCTGGAAAATTATCTGAAACAAGATTCGGATCACCAGGTGTATGAAGCCTTGAAAGGAAATCAGCTACTTGATTGTCTTTACCTAGTCGATCTTGAATTGTAATATTAAATTCCTGCATTAACAATAGCCATCTTGTAATTCTACCATTTGTGATTGCTTTATTCATTAAGTATTTGATTGTTGAATGGTCTGTGTGAATGAACACTTGGTAGCCTGTTATGTAATGCCTAAATTTGTTTACTGCATGTACTACAACTAACATCTCTTTTTCTGTGACTGTGTAGTTCAATTCTGCTGGTGTTAAGTTTTTACTTATGAAGTATATAGCATAATTAAACAGATTTTCTTTCTGTCCAAGTGATGCACCTATAGCTGTATCAGATGCATCAATGGAGATATGAAATGGAAAATACTAATTTGGTCCTCAAAGAATGGGGGCAACTGATAGTTTTTCTTTCAATAATTGAAATGCATTTTGACACTGACTTGTCTATTGGAATTCAACATCTTTTGCAAGTAAATTGAATAGAGGCAGAGCTATTTTATTGAAATTTTCAATAAATCTCCTATAGTAGCCTGCATAACCCAAGAAACTTCTTACTTCCTTTTGAGTTGTAGGTGGCATTAAATTCACAATGACTTATATTTTTGCTGGGTCCACCTTGATTCCTGATGAGGAAATATGGTGTCCCAACACTATCCCTTCTGTTAACATCATGTAGCATTTTTCATTAGGGATAGATTTGTCTCTATGCATCTTTTCAAAACTTTCTCAAGATTTTTCAAATAATCAAATCTGTTTCCATATACAGTGAAATCATCCATATATACTTCTACACATTCATGGATCAGATAAGCAAATATTGCAAGGATTACTCTTTGGAAAGTAGCATGTGCATTACATAGCCCGAAAGGAAAAACATTGTATGCATATGTTCCCCATGGGCAAGTAAATGTTGTTTTGTCCTGGTCTTCCATTGCTATTCTAATCTGATTATACCCACTAAATTCATCTAGAAAAGAAAAGAATTTCCTCCTAGCTAATGAATCTAGGACCTGGTCAATAAATGGTAGTGGGAAATGATCTTTTAATGTTGCTTTGTTCAATTCCTGGTAATCTACACATATCCTCCACTTCCCATTTTTCTTTGGCACTATTACTAATGGAGAAACCCATTGACTGTCAGAAATAGGATAGATGAATCCAACTTGTAACAATTTCTGTAATTCTTCTTTCACTATTTCCTTCATCATGGGGTTCATCCTCCTTTGAGGTTGTCTTACTGGTTTGATATGATCATCAGTATAGATGTGGTGAATACATGTGTTGGGATGAATCCCCTGCATATCTGTGTAATCCCAAGTGAATGCTTTTGAATATTTCTTTAACAATACTATTACTTTTTGTTCTTATGACGCTTGTAAGTTATTACCAATATTCAAATGTTTTCCAGGATAAATCTCAATAGTTTTAATTTTTGAATTGGTAATTGTGTTAACAGGAAAAAAAATTGTGAATGAATCTTGCAATGATTGAATTGTGCAGGTTTCCTGAAAACAGTGGTTCAAAAAAATACTTGTAGCTTCATACTGGGTTACTCTAAGATGATCTGAAATATCTGGTTCTGAGATGTAAAGATCTAATAGATATTTATTCTCCCCTTCTTCTCTAGGGTCAAAGACTTCGTTAATATTGAGAACTGATTTGGTTTGTTCTTGTTCTTGTTCTTTAAGCCATGATAATAAAGAAGGTGCTTGTGCTGGAGAATAAGTGTGATGTGTTTTCTTTCATCCCTATGTGCAATAATCATACCTCCTGATCTGCATCCTATAAAGGCATCAGCAATGGCTAACCACGGTCTACCTAAGATTAGAGGATGTCCTCCTAAGTTTGTTTTTGGCTGCAAAATGAGAAAGTCTACAGGATACTCCCATGAATCCAGAGAGACTATGATATCTCCTAATATTCATTCTGGTACAACCTTAGATCTGTCTACTAACTCTAAAATGGTAGTAGTAGATCTAATGTTGTTTAAATCCAAATGTTTCATTGTCTCTGTAGTCATTACATTTATAGCTGCTCCCAAATCTATTAATGTGTTTGGAACTGAAAATTTATTTATTGAAATAGTAACCATAGGGATACCAGGGTCAATATATTTTTCGACTGTTGTCTTTGTAGACATGAGGCTAGCTAGTTTTCCAATGACTTGGATTGTAGTAGGATACTTTTTCTTTTTACCAGTTTTCTTGATGCATAATTCCTTTACTGTTTTCGCATCAATTGGAATTTCTTTTGTTGTCTATAATAAAGAAATTTTGACATAGGAATTTTTTAATTCATCCAAAATATCAAATTCAGGAAGAGATATTTGAGTTTTCTACTCTACTAACCTTTCTGGATAGGGTGGTGTTTGAGTTATTACAGTTTTTCCTTTCTGACTTTGATTTTCTGAATGTGATGTTTCAGGTTGTTCTCCTTGTTCAGCTGGTTCTTCAGGTTTATCCATTTTGTTACTCAGATATGCTATCGGCTGAGCTGGTAGTTGAGTTGGTCTAGGCTGGTTTGAAGGCAGTTGTAGCTGTTGTGGTTGAGTTAGTAATGGTGTGGAATTTTGTTGTGGAAATGGCATGGATTGTGGATATTGTTGAAACTGTTGGTATGGAAATGACTGTTGATATTGTTGTTGGTATTACTATTGGTATTGTTGAGAATACATTTGTTGAGGTGGATGATTTCCATAACTATATCCTATCCAACCTTGTGCAAGTTGGTTTTGATATTGTTGTGGAGGCCAAACTTGCCACGACATTGGGGTATTCCAAGAATTTTGAGGAGGATACTGATAGTTTTGTTGAGGGAATTGCTGAGGAATCCTTGGATGCCAAGGCCTTCTTGGTGCCACATAGTAAAAGCCTTCTACTCCTTATATTTCTTCCATTGGATTCATTTGCAATTCTTTCAACTTTAGACAGTTTTATGTTGAATGGTTTTCTGTGCAAAGGCCACATCCCTGAATACTATCTAAAGGACATTCTCTTAATGGATGTTTCTTTCTACATTTGGGACAAAAGATTGCTAAGATTTGTTCTTGTTCTTCTTTTTTCTTGTTTTCTTTTAGAACATCTATTTGTGTCCCTAATGTACTTAGAAGATCAGTTTTGAAGTTTTCCAGCAAACTCCCTATTTATGCTCTTATTACCCCTCTTGCTGCTGATTTCGCTGCTTTTGAACTAATATCTCTCCTTCCAGTTTTTTATCTTCTTCTTGAATCTTTTTGACATATATCTGCAATTTCATGAAATGGCAAATTTGAAATAGCACCCTTGCCCATTACATTCAAAATGTCAAGATATTCAACTCTTATACCTTTTAGAAAGATTGTGCGAATGGTATCTAAGTTCAGAGAGTGTTGTTTAGATTTTTGAAGATTGTAAGAAATATTTCCAAATACTCTTCTAAAATTTCATCTTATTGTTGTGTCATTCTAAAAACATCCTTTTTCAAGTCCCTAGGCCTAAATAGGCTTGATACTTTTTAAGAAATATTTCTTCATGTCATCCCAAGAAGTGTTGTACGTTCTCATAAACCCATGAACCATTTTAATGTTGTTGCTTTCAAAGTAACAAGAAAGAGGTGAAGCTTATTTGTGTCATCTGTGTATCCATAAGTTCTACACAAGATATCGAATTCAAACATAAATCAGTCAGGATCTTCTGTTGACATTCCATAAAAGTTAGACAATACAGAAGGTGGAATGTTTTCCATTTTCACTTCTTCTCCTAATATTTCACTTGTATCTAATATTGGAAAGCCAAAAGTAGCTTCCTGATCATCAGTATTTTCTTGTTCATTATCATTTAGTCTTTTGTTATCATACTCTGTTTTTCTTTCTTCTTCTCTCTTTCTATCAGCTTCTCTTTTTTCTTCTTCCTCTCTTTGTCTTCTCCATTCTCTCTGTTGTTTTTCATATTTAAGTCTTTGTTCTGGAGTGAGGATAGTGGATCCTTGCCCTTCCTCCGTCACAGTTTCAACTATTATAGCAACGTGAGATTCAAATTTTTGTTTGTTTTTTAAAATAGGTTGATCTATGGGTTCAAATATGGGTTGATCTATTTGTTTAAAAATTTTCCTTGTTTCCTTTTGTTTTTCTAAAGTTGGTGGTGCTTTTGGAGTTTGTTTTCTTTTTACTTTCAAGGCTAACAAGGTTTGCCTTTCAATTAAAGTTAATTTGTCATGTTCTTTGTTTCTCCTCTAATTCTTCTAGAGTTGGTTTACCAGCAACCGGTGTAGTTAGTTCTGATGGTTGAATTTTTGGGGGGTTTTTCTTAATGAATCTACCTTTCTGATCTCTATCTCTAGGCATAAAGAAACAAAAGAAACATAACATAACTAATTTTTTATTGTTTTTGTTTTGTTTGTTTTTTAATTTTGTTTTTATCCTCTAATTGACTATGTTGATGAATGTCTCCCCGGCAACGACGCCAAAATGTTGGGCTAATTTATTAACACAAATTAACACAAGTATTTCATTATCAATCTAGGTTTGTAAAACTTGGAGGCATGTCCAAAATGTATGGATATCAAATGTAGTCAAGGTTAGAAGATAAAATATGAAGAACTAAGGAAATACATATTATAAATATAAATCTAATTAAATAATCTCTAATTCACTTATGCAATATATGTGAGATGAAGTGGCTCCTAACTTAGGAGAACCAGTTGTGTCCTTCTTCTACAATATTACTTGATGAATAGAAATAAAAAACCATTAATTGACAATAGCTTAAGATGCATAAATCAATAATGAAAGAGGCTCCTAACTTAGGAGGTCCTTGTTATTCCTCATCACAAATTTATTCATCATAATACTATTGTTAGAAAATTGGAACTTCATATAATTACTTGAAAGCAAGAAGGATGGACTTTATTTTTTATTCATTAATCCAATAGAAGGAGGGTTCAACTTGAACACTAGGTTGTCCCTTCATATAAAGATGATAAGTAAAACAAAATTCATCGGAAAACATAAATCAGCATACATCAAAGCAAGTAGACAAATATGAAGAAACTAGTTTATGAAAATCAAGCTAGATTAACCATGAAGTGTACTTAGCTTGGAGTGAGGGCCCTCCACCCTTGCCTTGCACACTTGAAGAGATTATCAGCTACTCTAATTTTATTCAATCATCCACATCATTGAACAACAAAATGAAAGTAGAACAAGTTCCTCAAATTAACTCAAAGTATTCAAATGTCTCAACATAAAATTATACAAATTCTACATACCATAAAGATTATGAAACAAACTGATCTAAAGTATCTCTAACAACTATATCTATCCATATCTATCTATCTAAGGCGAACTCATCGAACCTATCACTAAAAATATGGAAAATCCTATGAAATCATAAAACGGCCCTATTTCCTAGGGATTTTCTGAATGACTGGTCCTGTTTGACCAGCTTTAACCAGGCATGATTAAGCTTGGTTTGACCGAACCAATAAGAGTTAGTTAAATCCTAGTTCCCAAGATTTCCATAAATGTATTTAGCTCGTTCCCAGGTGTCCTGCAAATATGACATCCATATAGCCACTACGAGAATTTTTGAATCTGTCCAAAAATGCACTTGAAATTCAATTTTCATAAAAACTTTTAAAATTTGCAAAATTAAATTTATATACCTGAATATGCATAAATACATCAAAATGAGGTGGATGTGATGGCAAATGGATGGAAAATATAGAAATTAAATATGTTTTCTTAAGCAAAACGGGACCAAAAATGGGGGCCAACAGGGGTGGCATACCTTAATCTAGAAGAGGACGCTCCTGAGGATGGAATGTTTATTCTGGCGGTAGGTGTTGGAAATAATAATAAGAGGGGGGTGAATCAGTATTATCAGATCAATAATTTTATTTCCCAAACAGATTTATATACGCTACTTCAGTGAAGTGAACTAGCGTGTACACGCGACTGTATTTAAAGAAACCAACGTATATGTAGAGAACTTGTGATTTAGACAATTTATCACGTGTTGATCTTAAACCAGTATATCAGAGATTTATTAGACAGTGTATTAAAATAAGAATAAAGCATCACACATAAGCAACACACATGGACACCAAGATTTAAGGTGGAAACCCAATGTGGGTAAAAACCACCTGTTGTTGTCGTCTCTTTCTTCTTTTAATAATAAGAAAATCTGTTTACAATCTTGTATTGGTGCAAACTCATACCAGTAAGCAGGCCTCTACCTGCAGAAGGTTACAACCTTCTCTCGTTCTCCAGCTTCTACTGGAAGGGAGCTACAACCCCCTAGCTCTTTTACTAGCCAATATGTTTACTTGTACGTAGGTGCCAACCTACAAAAAACTCCACTCTTCCAAGGGACCACGTTTCATGAATTTGTAGACTGGATACTCCTAGATCACAACACCACAATCTAAAGGCCATGTTTCATCAAATTTTCACACTGGAACCATCAAAGATTTTGAACTTGAACTGCATCAACCAATATTCAGTTAATCTGAACAGTCAGATCACTAACACCAGAACACTGTACTGAACCCAGAACCCTGCATCATCATTCAGAACTAGTTGTAACCTCAAAAATCGTGCATTAGAATGTATACGCTACTTGGCTGCACCGAAACTGCGTGTATACGTTAATTCCGTTAATTGAACCTGCGTATAGCTTCAAAACTACTGCAAACATAAACTTTTGAATCAAGTTTGTACCAACTATCAATATACTGAATATATACTCTCAACTTTCAGAGCTTTACACGAACAGGGACAGATATCACTTCTTCTCACTTATATAATCAATCAATCAAATGCCATCCTCCTTATGTATTCAGTTTTTACATTCAGATCTAAGAAGACTTCATTGACAGACAGCAGTAAAATAACAAAATTTGATCAGATAGTTCAGTCAGATCTGAAAAGAAGCTTTTCTTTTGTATACGCTACTTGAAAGAACCGAACCTGCGTGTATACACTCTTTGGCTGAGACGAACCTGCGTACAGATTTGCAAATATTGACTTAGAACTTTGCTGCAATTCCAGACTTCAGACAAACCCAGATCTTGATGGATAACGAGTAAAACAGGCGCAAAACATCAGATCTAGTTTCAACCAATATCAGATCATTCAAGAATAAGTTATTTCATGTCTCATGATCCTGATCCAACATTGAACTCAAGGTGCACATAAATATTTCAGATCCAGTCCCAAACACAACCCTGCAACATAAAATATACTTCAGATAGAAGTATTCCTTAGAATATTATTGCTTGCACCCTTGGCCTAATGATCTTCTCCTCCTTATATACTCTTAGGCCTTTCTCAATACCTTGGACCAAAACCACTTAGGACCAATACCTTGGACCAAATACCTAGGGTCAATACCTTGGACCAAATACCTCAGACCAAATACCTTGGATCAAAATACCTTGGACCAAAAACTTGGTTTTCCAATATGTACACACTTTTCCTCTTGTGAAAGTGCATGTATATGTTATACGCTTCTTTTGTTCTGTTAACCCGCGTGTATACACTTTTTGGACAAAGTGAACCAGCGTATACCTCTCTTTCTTCATTCTTTGGAGTCTAATCTGTAATCCTTTACTGTTGACCTGTTGCACTGTGAACTATCATCTGAGTGAGTTGCCATCAAGGACAACACTTGTATCATAATGCCAACAATCTCCCCCTTTGGACTTGATGGCAACAACAACACCAAGACACTCTCCCCCTTTGACATCAAGGGCAAAGGGCAGACCAAGATATTCTCTCCCTTTGACATACATTATGTTGTCCATGCTCCCCCTGAGTACATGTTGAATTTGTTGATTGAGCTCCCCTTTGTTCATGTTGAGATGCACTAAAACTGTCCATGCTCCCCTTGAGCACATGTAGAGTCTACAAAAATATTCTCCAAAAGAATAACATGACTCTATAACTCAACAATGTGAGTATGACCTTTCTGTCACCAATGACTCATACATACATCCATCTCCCAACCAAGTGGGGATATATCAAATTTGACTCATCCACCCAACCAAGTGGGGATATATACATGACAAAAATAATAAATATTACATCATCCATCCCATGCAAAGTGGGGATACAAATTACATCATTTGTCCAAGAGGACTCATTCAAATGTATGAGAAGACATATCACACCCTAGAATTTTACATGACTTAAGCAACAAATGGTATAAATATCTGAAGCCATAGCTGGACTCAGCAACCATAATGCCAACAATGCTGAATGTACGTGAAGGCTAATTCTCCCCCTGAACCTGTGCTACCTGTGCATTGTTAACAAGTCAATGATCAAGGCATCTTTGTCAGTCAGATAAAAATTAATGAACAAATCATATCGATAGACAGTAATCATCAATATCAGACAAAGCACCCATATCAGAGCCTGCACCACTATTTTTCCTGTCTGACAAACATATACGCTCCTTGACCCATAGAAACCCACGTGTGTATGCAACTATACTTCATGAAACACACGTATAATAACCTTTCTCTGAAAAAATGGATTTAACTGAAAGATGATGGAGCAACTACTCCCAGATTTTGTCTGAGATATTCAAATGTTTCTCTGGGTAGTGGTTTAGTGAATATATCAGCAACATGTTCTTTGGAGGGAACATACTCCAATTTTACCTTTTGATCAAGCACTCGTTCATGTAGAAAATGGTACTTGATGGGTATGTGCTTGGTCTTGGAGTGCATGACTGGATTATTTGAAATACTAATCACGCTTGTATTATCACATAGAATGGAGATAGGTGGAGTACATGTGATCTGAATGTCTTGCAAAGTTTGCATCATCCAAAGTAGTTGTGTGCAGCAAGATGCAACAACCACATATTCTGCTTCAATTGTAGATAAAGCAATTGAACTTTATTTCTTGCTGAACCAAGACACTAACTTGGAACCCATATAGAATGCACCACCACTAGTGCTTTTTCTATCATTAACACTTCCTGCCCAATCTGCATCTGTATATGCATGAAGAGTAAGATCTGCATCTCTAGGATACCATGAACCAAAGTCCTGAGTTCCTTGAAGATATTTGAAAATTCTTTTGACTGCCTAAAGGTGTGATTCCTTTGGATTTTCTTGGAATTTTCCAACTATTCCTATTGCATGCATGATGTCAGGTCGGGTACCTGTTAGATAAAGCAGACTACCAATCATGGCTCTGTAAGTTGGTTGATGTACTGCTGCTGATTCATCATTTGAGATGAGACTACATCCTGTTACCATTGGGGTACATACATGTTTAGAATCTTCCATTCCGTACCTTTTCAAGATCTGTTTGAGATATTTAGTTTGTGATAGAAAAATACCATCTTTATTTTGTTGAACTTGTAGACCAAGAAAATAGGTAAGTTCACCAAGCAAGGACATTTCAAATTCTTGTTGCATTACTGAAGCAAAATTCTAACTCATGGATTCTTCATTGCTACCAAAAATGATATCATCAACATAAAAAATAATAATTAACAATTTATCAGTTTCAATCTTTGTATATAGATTGCTATCTGTTGAACCTTTTGTAAAACCTTGTTGGTGTAGATATTTGTCAAGGCAGTAATACCAGGCCCTTGGAGCTTGTTTCAGACCATAGAGAGCCTTTTTGAGTTTGCATACAAGTTTTGCATCATTTCCAAGAATGAATCCTTCTGGTTGTTCAATATAAACTTCATCCTCTAAATATCCATTAAGGAAGGCTGATTTTACATCCATTTGGTATACTTTGAATTTCTAAAAGCTAGAAAGAGCAAGAAACATCCTTATGACTTCAAGTCTGGCAACAAGTGCAAATGTTTCTTCAAAATATATACCTTCTTGTTGAGCATATCCTTTATAAACAAGTCTGGCCTTGTTTCTAATGACTTCTTGATTTCATTCAGTTTGTTTTTTAATATCCATTTAGTTCCTATAATATTTTTATCATGAGGTCTAGGAACTAATTCCCAAGTATCATTCTTTTCAATTTTCTCAAGTTCTTCATCCATGAACTTTACCCAACATTCATCTTTGCATGCTTCATTTACTTTTTGAGGTTCAGTGGAAGATAGTAATGCTAGATAGATTGAGGTCCCTGTAATAGTTCTTCGTGTCTGTACACCTGCCACTTTTTCCCCTAAAATTTGAGTTTTTGGATGATTTTTCTGAACATACCTGGATGGAGTCTTTTATTCTACCATTATCTCTTCTTCTGGTGCTTCATTGGTTTCTTCTTCAATATCATTTTGATTTGATGTGGGAAAATAATCCCCATCTTCTTCATTGTCATAATCTTCTGTTGATTTTATCTGTTTTGGATTTTTGCATGCTTCATCAACTACAACATCAATGCTTTCAACAATTTTCCCAAGTCTTTTATTATAACATTTATATCCTTTACTTTTGGAGGAATAACCAAGAAGAATACCTTCATCTACTCTGGGTTCAAACTTACCAAGTTTTTCATCAGTCCTTTTGATAAAACATTTGCTTCCAAAAACTTTAAAGTATTTTACAGTAGGAGTCTTGCCATACCAAAGTTCATGTGGAGTTTGAGTGCTATTTACCTGAACATTTTCTTGGTTGAGAATAGTTACGGTAGCGAATGCAACTTCACCCCAAAAGGTTGCAAGAGTTCCAGATTCATCTAGCAGAGCTCGAGCCATTTGTTGAACAGTTCTGTTCATCTTTCTACCACACCATTTTGCTGAGGAGTCCTTGCGGTGGAGAATTACCTTTTTATTCCATGTTGTTCACAAAAGTCAAAGAATTCATCCGAGGTACATTCCCCTCCTCGATCAGATCTGAGGCATTTGATTTTTCGATCTGATTCATTTTCGACCAAAGCTATGAAGGCTTGGAAATTTTCAAATGCTTCATCTTTATGTTTTAGAAGACCTATCCAACACATTCTGGAAAAATCATCAATGAACAAAATAAAGTATTCTTCTCCATGAGGTGACTTTTTCCTTGATGGTCCACATAAATCAGTATGGACAAGTTCAAGAGGCTTACTCGCTAACCCTTCTTTTTCCATGAAGTGAACTCTGGTTTGCTTACCGATTTGACATGGTTTGCCTATTGTATTTTCAGGGATGTTGATATCTGGAAGATCACGAACAACCTTGAATCTACATGCTTTTCTTATTTGAGAAAAGCTTAGATGTCTCAATCTTCTATGCCACAACCAGTTTTCATCATTTTTGCTTAGATAGCACTATTGTTGTCCTCCCTTGAGTATGTATAAGTTGTTTGGAGTTCTTGTACCTTTGATCACGGTCTCTCCTGTATCAAGCTCATGAACAACACATCCATTTGATCGAAACACCACTTCATTTCCTTGATCACACATTTGACTAACACTCAACAGGTTATGCTTTAAACCATCTACATACATAACATTTCCATCTTTAACCTTTTCTTTCAAGAAAACAGAACCTTTACCCTTTATGACAATAGGAGTGTCATTTCCAAAAGAGACATTCTTTTCCTTTTCTAAGGCATTATATGAGTGAAGTTTTTCTTTGTCACCTGTCATGTGTTTGGAGCATCCACTTTCGATGTACCACTGATTTTCTTATCCTTCTGCATACAAGGCTATACCACATCTTTTTGTTTGAGATTCTTTCCTTCTCCATATCTTGTGATTTAATGGTGTTTGCTCCTTTTGAGATGTTTGCTGAAATTTTCTCCTGCATTCATATTCTTCATGATCAACGTTGTTACAGATTGAGCATTCTATTACATTTTCAAGAGGAGAAAAGTTATTATAGGAACTTCTCTTTATCCCTATTACATTCCTTTGATTTCATGCTTCTCTAGTCATGATGGTTTTGTAAGCAACGCATTGAGAAGCTTTGTGCCCAAAATTATGACATAAAAAACATTGCCCATTAAAGAAGTTCCTGTGACTATCGAATCTATTAACCTGGTGATTGTAGATTCTATTGATATTCATCTTTGGAGAAAATTGACTATGATTTTCCTGGGGTTGGTTGTGGCTTCTATTCATCCTTGGAGTAAAATGAGTATGATTTACCTGGTGATCAACTGTATGCCTTTGTTGACGATTGTCATATTGTTCACTGGTCTTTGCTGCATTAGGATTGCTTTTGGTGGAGGTTGACGGCTTCTGTGATTGAGATGCTTCTTCAGTATATCCAAGACCCGTCTTTATCAGAGGAGAACGCTGAACTTTGATAATTTCATTTAAAGTTTCTAATCCTTTAGCAAATATAAGATTGAGAGATTTCGTTTTCTCAAGATCCTTTCTTAGACTCACAATTTCACATTCTAGCTTTTCATTGTGTTTTTCCTTTTCAGCAAGTTGGTATGTCAAGGTATCTATAATCATATTCTTTTCTTCTAAACATATTTTGAGTTTAGAGATTTCCTCATGAAGGCCTTCCTCTTCTAAAGCATCCCAAAAATTATCATCGTCATAAGCCATGAGAAGTCTATAATCATCGCTATTAGATAAACCATCACTATCCTCTTCTAAACTATCCCAAAAATCATTTTATCATAAGCCATGAGAAGTTTGTAATCTTGTCTAGTTTCATCTTCATCACTATTAGATAAACCATCACTATCTTCATGAGTATAGTAACTCCTCTTATTCACAACTTGTTTTCTATTCCCTTTTGCATATTCCTTTCCTTTTTCATATTTATCTTTATAAGGACATCTGGTAGCATAATGACCAACTCTGCCACAAGCAAAGCATTTGAAGGGTAGCTTACCTCTAAACCTTCCGGAACCCCATTGAAGATTCTTGACAAAGTTTACCTCATCTTCTTCTTCTCAAATATGTCCTGGTTCATTGTGTTCTTCCTTTCCTTTTGCTGAAGCTTTAAATGTGGCTTCTCTCATATCTGATGGTCCTCCTTTTCTCATCTCAAAGGCAGTTAAGATTCCGTGAAGCTGTGTCATAGTGAGATTTTGTAGATCTTATTTTTCTTCTATGACAGACACTTTTGATTCAAATTTAGCAGACAAGGATCTCAAAACTTTCTTAACTAAGGTAACTTCCTTTATTTCTTCACCCAAATTCTTCATACAATTAACAACCTCATTTATACGTAAGAAGTAACTAGCTATACTTTCATCACTATGCATCTTAAGAGTTTCATACTGAATTGTAAGAGTTTGAAGCTTAGCATGTTTTACCTGAGAGTCTCCTTTGTAACTCAGAACGATTTTGTCCCATATTTATTTGGCTGATTTGAGCTGCATGACTTTGACAAACTCTGATTGTGACAGACTTCCCAATAAAGTATTGACAACTTTGGCATTGGTTTCATATTGCTTTTTACCTACCGCATATGTAGGAATTACTGTTGGAAATGTATATCCTCCTTCCACAATTTCCAAACATCCATTCCAAGTTATTATAGATAGGTTGTGGTTCTTATTTTCCAATAAAAAAAGTTGCTCCCATCGAAGATTGGCGGTCTGATGGATCCCACACTTTCTTGATTATTCATGTTGATGGATATCCCTTCAAGCGATCAAGCTTCTTCTAAAGGACCTGCTCTAATACCAATTGTTGGAAATAATACTGAGAGGGGGGTGAATCAGTATTATCAGATCAATAATTTTATTTCCCAAATAGATTTATATATGCTACTTTAGCGAAGTGAACTAGCGTGTACACGCGACTGTATTTAAAGAAACCAGCTTTTATGCAGAGAACTTGTGATTTATACAATTTATCATGTGTTGATATTAAACTAGTATATCATAGATTTATTAGACAGTGCAGTAAAAGAAGAATAAAGCATCACACATAAGCAACACACATGAACACCAAGATTTAAGGTGGAAACCCAATGTGGGTAAAAACCACCTACTATTGTCATCTATGTCTTCTTTTAATAATAAGAAAATATGTTTACAATCTTGTACTAGTGCAGACTCATACCAGTACGCAGGCTTCTACTTGCATAAGGTTATAACCTTCTCTCATTCTCTAGCTTCTACTAAAAGGGAGCTATAACCCCCTAGCTCTTGTACTAGTCAATATGTTTACTAGTACGTAGGTGCTAGCCTACAGAAAACTCCACTCTTCCACCAGGGACCACGTTTCATGAATTTTCAGATTGGATACTCCTGGATCACAACACCACAATCTGAAGGCCACATTTCATCAAATTTTCACACTAGACCCATCAAAGATTTTAAACTTGAACTGCATCAACCAATATTTAGTTAATCTGAATAGTCAGATCACTAACATCAGAACCCTGTACTGAACCCAGAACCCTGCATCATCATTCACAACCAGTTGTAACCTCAAAAATCATGCATTAGAATGTATACGCTACTTGGCTGCACCCAAAATGCGTGTATACGCTACTTCCATTAATTGAACCTGCGTATATCTTCAAAACTACTACAAACATAAACTTTTGAATCAAGTCGATACCAACTATCAATATACTGAATATCTACTGTCAACTTTCAGAGCTTTACACAGGCAAGGACAGAGATCACTTCTTCTCACTTATACAATCAATCAATCAAATGCCATCCTCCTTATGTATTCAGTTTTTACATTCAGATCTAAGAAGACTTCATTGACAGACAACAGTAAAATAACAGAATTTGATTAGATAGTTCAGTTAGATCTGAAAAAGAATCTTTTCTTTTGTATACACTACTTGAAAGAACTGAACCTACGTGTATACGCTATTTGGCCAAGACGAACCTGCGTACAGATCTGCAAATATTGACTTAGAACTTTGCTGCAATTCCAGACTTCAGACAAACCCAGATCTTGATGGATAATGAGTAAAATAGGCGCAAAACATCAGATCTAGTTTCAACCAATATCATATCATTCAAGAATAAGTTATTTCATGTCTCATGATCCTGATCCAACATTGAACTCAAGGTGCACATAAATATTTCAGATCCAATCCCAAACACAACCCTGCAACATAAAATATACTTTAGATAGAAGTATTCCTTAGAATCTTATTGCTTGCACCCTTGGCCTAATGATATTCTCCTCCTTATATACTCTTAGGCCTTTCTCAATACCTTGGACCAAAACCACTTAGGACCAATACCTTGGACCAAATACCTAGGGTCAATACCTTGGACCAAATACCTCGGACCAAATACCTTGGATCAAAATACCTTGGACCAAAAACTTGGTTTTCCAATATGTACGTGCTTTTCCTCTTGTGAAAGTGCGTGTATACGTTATACGCTTCTTTTGTTCTGTTAACCTGCGTGTATACACTTTTTGGACAAAGTGAACCAGCGTATACCTCTCTTTCTTCATTCTTTGGAGTCTGATCTGTAATCCTTTGTTGTTGACCTACTGCACTGTGAACTGTCATCTGAGTGAGTTGCCATCAAGGACAACACCTGTATCATAAGTACAATAGTAGGTGAGCCCTCTCATATGGAAGAAGCATCAAATTCGAGTAACCCTTCTCCTCTTCCCTTGTTTACTGTTTCGAATACCATTGATTCCTTATGTTCTATGGCTTAGGGCACTGGTCCTTCTAGTTCTTTCCCTATTGTTATAGATACTTCTTTCCCCCGACCATCTTTTTCTTCAATACAATGCCCTATTTTGCAGGCCTCTTTATCTTGCACCAATCACCTTTTTTATTATAAAAGACTATAACGTCACTTTTTATTTTAAAAACATAAAAAATCATAACAATGCAACAAAGAGCATTTGCGTACATGAGAAGTATTCATGGGATTTTAAAAACCATAAAACTTTATGAGTGTGCTTAAATAAATGCATGCACTTCTGCATATAAGATATCAACTCATTGCAAATTTAATGTTCACTTGAAAGATAAAACATTTTTATATTCATCAAGCAAATAGGTTACTAGTATGTTGTATTGCGATGAACAACACTAAAGTGTCTCTATGTTTAGCACATGGTAGGTTAAATATAAAAGACCACATCGATGTGCCTAAGTAAACATAATTCTTTAGTGTGTGTTACTATCAAGTGCATTATGATAGGTTAAAAAAAAAATTTCCAAATCAAATTCCATTATCATAATTCATTCCTTCGACACTTCCAATCTCTTCCTCAAACACCAATGCTCAGTCACTTTAGATGAATGCACCATTTGCAATTCTTTCCTCAATTTTATAGCTTTACGAGTTAATTCAATTCATTTTTTCTTTTAGAAATGGCATATGTTTTCCTTTTTACTTGTAAACCATGCCTCCTTTTTGTTGATGCATTTACATGGACTACGTTTCTATTTCTAGGTTTAGCCTTAACAAACATCCATTCTCATTTGTTTCACCTCCTCTTTCCATAATCCACCATGTGTTATAGTTCCATTGTATCAATTGAATTTTCATGCGTTTACAAAAGATAGTTATATTTATAACTTATGTGGAAATCTATGTCATGCTAATATTTTTCTTTTAAAAATTGTCTCTACATTCTACACAAACTATTCCCATACATAAATTCTCCACATTCAACACTTCAAACTCCGCATAGAAGGTTCTCTCACATAATAATGGTTTCACACTAAGTTGTTTCAATGATGATTCTGGTGTAGAATCCTGGAGAGTATTTAGAGTATTCATGCCCCACACATTTTCCATCTCTGAACATTATGACCTCCAAACTCACATATAACCCTTCTAGACCTTCTACACTTTATGGAATTTTAGTTATATAATTATGAGTCTCGTGTGCTCCTAGAGGGTCACTTATGATTCATTAGTAAGGTTATAATTTATAAAGAAAACAATGGTAATTTTGGTTTAATATGGATTGATTGTCGTTTTCCCATGAACCACTAGCATATTCAATTAACTTCCATTTACGATTCGTGCATGTCAAGAAGAAGGTGGTACATGATGAAACATTGTTTTAGTAAATGATATCTGTGAATTAAGTTTTAAAACAACCAAAGCTCCATAATTCATGAAGTGAGTATCACATATATCAAAGTGCATTAAGAGAATAAGAATTATGATACATAGAAGAAGAAAAGAGCCTTTTTGTGGAGATATTTTCAATTCCTTTGCACACTTCCATTGATATATTGCATATCAATGGTTCTTGAATCTAACTCTTGAGCAAAAAATTCAAAAAGAAATTCAAACAACTAGTTTGATAGAAGAAGGGTGGTGCATACTCAAAGCATTGAATTTCGATGATTTTTTTTTTCAATTTTCTTTACAATTTAATTCAAAGAATAGAACAATTTAAGTAGGAGTCCAAGGGAAAAGCTAAATCTTGTTAATTCCTACGTCTTCTAAAATGTTGTTTTATCTTCCCAGCTAGAACAAAAACTTCAAACCTCTTAATGCAAACTCTTTTTTGAATTCCTAATGTGGTGAGTCAAATTTATTAAAAGATTTTCTAATTTCATCAACCCAAATAAAAAGTTAGTTATATATATAAAACAAAGTTATATTATTAAAAAATTCATAATTATTTACAAATTTATTATAAATTTAATAGAACAAAAATCTTTATTTCACATTCTTTGAATTAATTTTATATATTTTGTAGTTTTCCTTAAAATAAAAATAAAAAATAAACTATTTGGATTAAGCCAAAGCAATTTGGAAAAATTGAATGAAGTTTCTTTAAGACTCAAAGAATCTTTTATGTTTAATTGTTGCTTACTTACTCTATTGTAATCAGGAACTACTCTAAGAAATAATTTTGCATTATTGTACTTAGTTTGATCTAAATATAATACATTTTCAATATTTTTTAAATAAATCTAGACATATCTTTATAAAGGTGAAATCACAAAAAAATGGAGTAAGAAAATTTTCTTAAGAAGAAATCTAAGTACATAACTTAACTTTCAATAGTAATCTATTTTGTATAGAATCCTAATAAAATCTTTAGCTAGAAATTGTTAGAAGTTTTCGAACGGATTATTCAGAGAACCCTAACAACATCCTCAACTACAGACTGTTAGAAGTTTTCGAACAAATTCTTCAGAGAATTGTGCAGGGTGCTTTGGGGTAGTACGCCAACTTCCTCAAGATTATTTGTAAGGAGGTAACACTGGGCACTAGCCATCTGCTACTGCTGGTCTCCCATGTCTGCCTCTTGCATTCACAACTAATTTTTGTACACCATTTCAATACTAGAAAGTCCTAACATTGAGGGAAGCTCATTTGTTCTAGAAGGCTTTATCCCATACCCACTCATCATAACATCCCCATTTGTTCCATTTCTCTATGAGCATGGTGTTATCCAAGGAAACAATTGGAGAAAATTGATCCATGGCACTTTCACATCGGTAACTGGCAGATGGATTCATTATGGAACAATCCTATATTCTCTCCCAATCATTATATACATTGACTTGATGAGACTTCTCAACAACATTCTTGGATGATCCCAACATGTTAGTAGAGCCGAAGTCTAGCTTCAAAAGCTTTTGCTCATGGTTCTCAGTGTTTTGAGAAGAAAGTTGCCCGCACCCAAAGAAAGAAGTGTAGAATGACGAAATCACTATGTTCCGAGATTGCTCTCTATGTGGACCTGTTTTAACTGATGTTGTTGTTGTTTGTTGTGAATGCAGCAAGTCATCCAGCAACACCCAACCCTAAAATGAAAGAAACACACCAAGAAGCCAACCCTTGATGCAATGCTTTGCACGGTGCTCAACGCTCAAATTTCAAATAGACATATTGTGTTGCTTCTAGGTATGACTCTATGCTACTCATTGCTTTAATTGAGTCTTGTTAGGGTAGTGGCCGTGAATCTGGTTCACTGTGAGATCTCAGGAACTATTATTGGCAAATGGGTGTCGTTAATAAGAAGAGTTGCTCTGAAACCATGGTCATACATCGTCGAAAATAAGTAGCCTACCAATGGGCATTAAATGAGTGGGGCTGCATATGCCCATCGTTGGATTTTATCAAACAAGTTATCCAATGATGGACATATACAACCCCACTCATTTAATGCTCATTAGCATACTGTATATTTATTACTATATTTACAATGTAATTCATCCTTAAATACATCTTTTAAAACCCCTTCTCACCCATGAAGCATTTTTACAATGCTATTCATCATTTAATATATCCTTTAAAACCCCTTCACCTATAGAGCATGCATATATGGGCATCGAGATTCTCTATGGGTGAAGGGGTTTTAAAGGATGTATTCGGGATAAATAGCATTGCAAATATGCTCTATGTATGAAGGGGTTTTAATAAATTTATTCAATGATGAATAACATTGTAAATATGACAACAAATATGCCAATGGATATTAAATGAGCAAGGTTGCATATCCTTAAAGTTAAATAGAAAATATACCAAAATCCAAATCAAACTACTCATTTTCAGCATTGTAAATTTACGACATTCAACAATATATAACGCTGTAAAAGAGCAGCTGGGTTGCCCACATTCAACAATGTATAAATCATGGATTTGAGACTTCTGCGATCTGCATATAACCACACATAATGTATAAATCATTGAATCCGACCTTTTTGGGATAATGCATATTTATTGGTGGCCCATTCATCCCGCGTATAATTGAACACCTGCACATTGAACGATGTATAAATCTGTAATACTGCATTTTGGGATTCAACAATATATAACGCTGTATAAGAGGGCAAGCCTTATTTCCACCCCTATAGGATATTTATTACAGCTTAAGAGTACGAGAGACAGTACCCTGACAGTGGGTTTTGGCCACCTCGATATGGGGACTCCCATCTCCCCGGTTTCTCGGCAACAAATAACGCGATTATTTCCGGTGACTGCTCCATGACCATACAATACCGACGAGAATGCACTTCATGGACATAGCATACATGATAGTACGTAATCCAGTCCATCAACATTAATACTCATCTACCCATTTGATTTGAATTCAAATTTGAATTTTGAAGCGCGTTATTTTATTTATTTCAATGCAGTTAAATGGATTTCAGCGATTCACCAGGTTCCATTGAAAAACCTCACCATGTGGCCTGTCGTTCTGGTATGGAAGGCAAGCCGAGGATGACAGCTAGCTAGCATACTTTGGAGACTGCATAAGGCTCGCCCACAGAGCTTGAATCCGTGCCATTGCTGGTTTGGAATTTGAAATTGAATCGATGATCCTCGACTAAACATGGTTGTGAACCAGCGCGCAGTGACTCATTTACTAACGATGAAACCAGAAGCCTATATTCCATAGCTAATCTCCCTTGGGCCTTACCACCATTGGAAGATGGAGAAAGATATTGACTCTCCTTGTGCGGAGCTTTCACAGGTGAAGAGGTACAAGATAAAGTTTGTGACCACATTCTCGCATAACCTGTGCCAAGTTCGTTTCGCTCTCACAATTTCAGTGAGTATTCTCAAAACTTCACTCTAATGATGGTTCATAGATTTATCCTTCCTTTTACAATCATTAATCCTCGCATCCTCCTCTTCTATATCAATACACAACTTAGACTCTAAAACAAAGGTTTTTGTGTGGCTTATTGCATGCATATCATGCACTATATTATTAAATTGGAGAATCAGATCCCGCTGTGTGTGCTGAAGGGAGTTTTCAACTACATGACAGAGACAAGAGATGCTCAAAGCTTTCCATTCAATCATCTGTTGTTAGATATGTGCCAGGAGGTTTCTCCTTTCCCATGTGACATTTTGTGCCTTGTTATAGCTGAGCATGAGCTTAATATATTGATTTATGAAATGGCAAATGAGCCGCATCCTCTGGGTTGCATCCATACATCCCTTTCTAAAGCCCTGCTGATGTAATCTGGTGATGAAAGCCAACAAAGGTGAATGGGAATACCATCGAATGAGTTTAACGACATCCTCAACAAGTCTGTTATATGGATCTAGCATTGTCTCTCCATTGTTTGAGGATTGGGGATGTTATTGCAAATATGTAACAACGCCATTCAACAATAGCTTTTTATTTACAAGAGAGCCCCAAATGGTGATTCACTAACAACGACTCTATCTTTCTTTTCCTCTCAAATTTTGTCTCTGTTAATGATTATAAATATGAATTTTTTTCCTTTTCTTCCCTAAGTTAAGGCCTTGGTTGTCCTCTCCAAAAACAATATGTGGTAATTTTTTAAATGTGACAATTAACAATCTTTAGTTCAATGAAACATTTTCTGTATTTTAACAATAAATTCGATGGTCTACATTATATATCTATCAAACTTTATCATAATGAAATTTCCACTGAAATTTCAATGGTCTACATTATATATCTATCCAACGAGTCTTTTTCAATTTATTTTTATTTATATTTTGAAAATATTCTAATTAGATTTTTAACTTACATAGTGCTAAGTTTTTGAGAAGAAAATTACTTTCTTTTTTTTTTAATATCAAAATTATATATTTTGAAATGAATATTGCATATAAAATATTTCAAAAATTTAAAGTTTGAGTAAAAATGTTTTCAAAACTTTGAAAAACCAAACATTTCTAATAAACATTAGAAATTTAATGGCATTTTTATAAATAGCTTACATGTTTTAATTTAACAGTTTAATTGTGGTTTTTTCATGTTAATAACTTAATCATTAATGAATACTTTTTAAAAAATTATTAAAATTTTCTGTTTTAAAAGAAAATATTTCAAAAATTCAAAGTGTGGTTAAAAATGTTTTCAAAATTCAAAATTTGGTTTAAAATATTTTTAAAAAAATTCATAAAAAATAAACATTTTTGATAATATATTCAACATTTAGTGTTATTTTTATTTATAATATATATTTGTTAATTTATCATGTTAGTTTTTCTTTTAATGAACATTTTTATTAGTGTTAATGAATATATAGATTTTTAAATATTTTTTAATTAATATAATTAAATTAGTTTTTAAATTTGTGATATATAATTTTAAAATAAAAACTAACTATTTTATAACTATTATTCTTATTTTATATATTTAAATTATAAATATATTAAATAATTAATTTAAATTCTCTGACAAATAAGGAAAGAAAAGAAAAGATTATTCAAAGCAGTGTTGTATGGCATTCTATTTTTCATGGTCTCAAAGGACTTGTTATTGGACAATCAAATATCATTATTTAATTAAGTTTGAATTTTTTTTAAATAGTTTATTATTTTACTCAAGGACAAGTAACAAATATCCAATTACAAATTATTCATGACAATGTATATATTATTTATACAATAAAATGGAGATATATATAATTTAATGTATATGTACAAATATTGATGGCCCACATATTATTATAGACATTGAAAAAATGTTTATTACCATTTTGTTTAATGGAAAATAATAAAATATGAGTGAAATATATATGTGTGTGTACAAATACATAGTAGTATATAATTTTTGTCCTTCTAATTATAATTTTACTATGATCAACAAAAATTACATATATGAGATTTAATATTTATAAAAGAGTCTCAATGACACTATAATCTTTTATTTATTTTTTAATGAATACTTCATTCTAGTTTAATAGAACATGAAAAACTACAACCATTATATTCCTTATACAAACATATAGCTAATATATTATCTTATTATCCCAAACAAAAACACTTATAGCCTTGACATAAACACTATCTAGATAAACTAAAACTAGTAAAAGGTAAGACAAAAATATTAAGAATATGGCCATCCTTAGAGTTATGAAATGAATATGCCAGTTTCTCGATACTAAATCCAACCTTTGGAAGAGCATGAGAACTTTCCCTCTTCAAATATTGGCATTAAAACATATTTTTCTATAATTCTAAGCCACTTCATCCTATTCACAACAACCAATTATTCACCATTTTTTTTATATAGTTATAAGCATAATTAATAATTGGATTTCTGAATGTTTAGCTTTATACAGTTTTCGGATTCAAATCTCTGATCTGAATGAAATACTTTGCTATTTGTGGGTCAGAAGTTCCAATAAGAGGTCTTTGTAATTGATGTTTGACATACTTTTGGTGAAGCCCAATCCACTGAGATGTGTGTCGATCTGAGTGTACCATGCTCGAGGTGCCTGTTTGAGACCATACAAGGCTCTCCTGAGTCTACACATGTGTCTCCCGGTCATATGTCTCAAATCCCTTTGGCTACTATATGTAAATTTCTTCCTCAACAACACCATTGAGAAAGGTGGTCTTCACATCCATCTAATGGATCTTGTAGCCCATTTGCGCATCCAATGTTAGAATGGTTCTGATGGAGGAATATCTTGCAATTGGGGCAAATTTTTCTTCATAGTCCACTCCCTCTAACTGAGAGAATCCTTTGGCCACAAATCTAGCCTTGTACTTTTTGATGCTCCCATGAGCTGCATGCTTCACTGTAAAACCCTCCTCCCACATCCACCCAAGTTACCGTGCCATCCAGGGTAAACATGAGATGAGAGGCTACTATGATTAGATTCAATCTCCTAGGTGACCTTAAGGAAGTGGAATCGAAAGAATATCACACATAGCCATCCAACACCATCAACAGAACCCTCGGGAGACAAGTCAACCACTCAGACAACCTGTTCCTGGGTCCCACTGTTGTTCTTGACAATTTAAGGTTCAGTCGCTCTCATGCTATGGGAAAGGGAGCGACCAGAGACCTAAAGTCACTCTCATAGCCCTACATGCCAGCGACTATGGATGAAACTTACCAATTATGTGCCAACGACTCCGAGATTTGAGCCACTTTTTCAGGTCCAAAGCCTAGGCCATTGCCCAGAATGGAATGAAAGCTCATAATTAAGTAAAGTACAGCGAAACAATGATGCAAAAATAAATAGTTGATCAAGGCCTTAACCATACCCCTACTAGCCATAACAGGAATTCTATCAAACATATCATCGACATGTAACCTACAGGTGTAAACAACAAAGTTAAGTGTAGGGATATCTTACTTATCTGAGAATCGCCATGAACCATTGTTTCCTCATGTCACTTCCTTTGCCAATTTCCCTAGCCATCAACAACGAAATGAACACCCATAGGATGTCTTTCCCAACATTCAGCTTGGAATAAGTGTCCCATTCATCTGTGGTTATTGTTTTTAACATTTATTACATGGAATTTTCACCAGGGTTGTTACATTCACTTTGTAGATCCATCTGGAACCAACCACTTTGTAGATCCATCCATCATAATTAGGTCGAAACAAACAAACTTTATAGTGGGGCAACAAATCCTTGATGGCATAATCTCGGCTCATGAAATACCTCACTCTT
Organism: Pinus tabuliformis; assembly: GCA_031772625.1. Lineage (NCBI taxonomy): Eukaryota > Viridiplantae > Streptophyta > Pinopsida > Pinales > Pinaceae > Pinus > Pinus tabuliformis. Next base: position 1,866,180,282 of record CM062816.1, read on the forward strand.
TGAAATCTCGACGAAGGCCAGGGATGTTGATGAAATTGGACTTATCCAAAGCATATGATCACTTAAATTGGCAATTCCTCTTTCAGATGCTGGCAACCATTGTATTTTCTTAAGACTAGATATGATGGACTAGATCCATGGTAATAACCCCTTTCTTTTCTATTATTCTCAACAGATCTCCCTCAAGGAAATTCCACTCCATCCAAGGCTTGAGGTAAGGCGCTTCCTTATCCCCATTCTTGTTTATTATCACAATAGAAGACTTGGTCCATTTTCTTCAAGAGGCAAAGTGAGAGGGTCACATAAAAGGAAAAAGATCCCTGAAACTGATCTCTCAGCGACACACCAGCAATTTGTGGACAATAATATGCTCTTTGGAGAATTGAAAATTTGAGAGATTAAAGCCTTGCATGTTATTCTAGAAAAGTTTGAGCTAGCCATAAGTATTTTGTTTCCTTCTTGTTGTGTCGTTTTCTGACTTGCTGTCACATCCATGTCTTGCTGTTGTATTTATGCTACAGAATGAACAGGGGAAAATTTTGAAAATTGGAGACAGAGTAGAGGATTAAAGGAATGTAGGAGTGATCAGGTGTGGGGAGACCGAATAGGGAGGACAGAGCTTCATATTGGATATACAGGGATTACATGAGCTTTGAATTTAGAAAAGGATCGCAGAGGAATCAAGACCAAATCGCAATCGTATCGGCGTAGGAGAGGTCGTGGCAGTCAGGGGGTTGATTTTCATTTAATATTACAAACATATTTTAACAGAGGAAAACTTCGTAAAACTCGGCTTAGTGGGCTTGAAATATTATTAAAATTGGCAGATAACGCTTTTGGGTACGGAAGTTGCGTATATATAGAAGATGTGTATATACAGAGGTTGCGCCTATATAGAGACTACATTTTTGTGCATATATGGAAATTGTGCATATACAGAAGATATGCGCATATCTTCTATATATCTGTCACTTTCTTATATGTGCATATCTTCCGTATATACATGTCTTTTATGTATCTGCATCGTATATGCGCAAATTCCATATACAAAAATTGCGCATATATGGAAATTGTGCATATACAGAAGATATGTGCATATCTTCGGTATATCCGTAACTTTCTTATATGTGCATATCTTCCGTATATGCACGTCGTTTATGTATTTGCATCGTATATGCGCAAATTCCATATACAAAAATTGTGCATATACGAAAGATATGCGCATCTCTTCCGTATATACATAAATTTCGTATATGCGCAAATTCCATATACAGAAATTGCGCATATACGGAAATTGTGCATATACGCAATATATGCGCATATCTTTCGTATATGTGCATTTACTGTATATGCACAACTTCTGTATATGCGCATATCTTCGGTATATGCGTAAATTTCTTATATGTGCATATCTTCAGTGTATGCACGTCTTTTATATATGTGCATTTACCGTATATGCGCAATTTCCATATACAAAAATTGCACATATATGAAAATTGTGCATATACGAAAGATATGTGCATATCTTCCGTATATGCGTAACTTTCTTATATATGCATATCTTCTATATATGTACATCTTTTATGTATGTGCATCTACCGTACATGTACAACTTCCATATATGGAAATTTTTCATATACGGAAAATTGTGCATATACGGAAAATTGTGCATATACGGAAGATATGCGCATATCTTTTGTATATGCGAAATTTTTCTATATGCACATATCTTCCAGGTATATATGCAACTTCTGTATATACACATAACTTCCATGTATGTGAAACATTAGTATATATAACTTTTGTATATGTGCAACTTCTGTATATGCACATATCTTTCGTATATGCATAACTTTCTTATATGTGTATATCTTCTATATATGCATGTCTTTTATATATGTGAATCTACTGTATATACGCAACTTTCATATACAGAAATTGTACGTATACGAAAATGTGCATATATAAGAAAGTTATATATATACAGAAAATATGCACATATCTTTCGTATATGCACAATTTCCGTATATGCTCAATTTCTATATACAGAAATTGCTCATATACGGAAATTGTGTATATACGGAAGATATGCGCATATCTTCCGTATATCTCTAACTTTCTTATATGTGCATATCTTTCGTATATACACGTCGTTTATGTATCTGCATCGTATATGTGCAAATTCCATATGCAGAAATTGCACATATATGAAAATTGTGCATATCTTCCATATATACATATCTTTCTTATATGTACATATCTTTCATATATGCACGTATTTTATGTATGTGCATCTACCGTATATACGCAAATTCCATATACGGAACTTGTGCATATACGCAATATATGCACATATTTTTCGTATATGTCCATCTTTTGTATATGCGCAACTTCCGTTTATGCGCATATATTTCGTATATGCGTAAATTTCTTATATGTCCATATATTTTGTATATGCACATCTTTTATATATGTGCATCTACCGTATATGCGCAATTTCTATATACAAAAATTGTGCATATACGAAAGATATTCACATATCTTCCGTATATGCGTAACTTTCTTATATGTGAATATCTTCCATATATGTATGTCTTTTATGTATGTGCATCTACCGTACATGTGCAACTTCCATATATAGAAATTTTGCATATAGAGAAATTGTGCATATATGAAAAATATGCGCATATCTTCTGTTTATGCAAAACTTTTCTATATGCACGATATCTTCTAGGTATATGTGCAACTTCCGTATATACACATAACCTACATGTATGTGAAACTTTAGTATATATAACTTCTATATATGTGCATCTTTTATATATGTGCATCAACCATATATGCGCAACTTCCGTATATGCACAAATTTTCCGTATATGCGTAACTTTCTTATATGTGTATATCTTCCATATATGCATGCCTTTTATATATGTGAATTTACAGTGTATGTGCAACTTCCATATACAGAAATTGCACATATACGGAAATTGTGCATATACAAAAGATATGCGCATATCTTTGGTATATCCCTAATTTTTTTATATGTGTATATCTTCCGTATATACATAACTTTCTTATATATGCACATTTCCGTATACGCGCAAATTTTTATATATGGAAGTTGCACATATACTAAAGATTCACATATATAAAAGACATGCATATACAAAAGATATACACATATAAGAAAATTACGCATATACGGAAGATATGTGCATATACGGAAGTTGCGCATATACGGTTGATGCACATATACAAAAAATGCACATATATAGAAGTTATATATATTAAAGTTTCACATATATGGAGGTTATGTGTATATACGGAAGTTGCACATATACCTGGAAGATATGTGCATATAGAAAAGTTTCACATAAACAGAAGATATGCGCATTCTTCTGTATATGCACAATTTTCATATATGGAAGTTGCACATGTACGGTAAATGCACATACATAAAAATCGTACATATATGGAAGATATTCACATATAAGAAAGTTACGCATATACGGAGGATATGCGAATATCTTCCGTATATGCACAATTTTTGTATATAAAAGTTGTGCATATACAGTAGATGCACATATATAAAAGACGTGCATATACGGAAGATATGGACATATAAGAAATTTACGCATATACAGAATATATGCGCATATACGGTAGATGCACATATATAAAAGATGGACATATACGAAAAATATGCGCATATATTGCGTATATGCACAATTTCCGTATATGGAATTTGTGTATATACAGTAGATGCACATACATAAAAGACATGCATATACAGAAGATATGCAAATATAAGAAAGTTATGTATGTACGGAAGATATGCACATATCTTCTGTATATGCACAATTTCTATATATGGAATTTTCGCATATACGAAATTTATGTATATACGGAATATGCGCACATATTTTCCGTATATGCACAATTTTCGTATATGTGCAATTTCTGTATATGAAATTTGCGCATATACGATGCAGATATATAAACGACGTGAATATACGAAATATACGCACATATAAGAAAGTTAGGGATATACAGAAGATATGCGCAACAATTTCCATATATGGAAATTGTGCATATACAATTTGGAAATTGTGCATATATGGAAATTGCATATGCACAATTTCCATATTCCATATATGGAAATTGTGCATATCTTCCGTATATACATAACTTTCTTATATGTGTACATTTTCGTATACGTGCAATTTCTGTATATGGAAGTTGCGTGTATACTGTAGATTCATATATATAAAAGACATGCATATACGGAAGATATACACATATAAGAAAGTTACGCATATACAAAAGTAATATATACTAAAGTTTCACATACATGGAGGTTGTGTGTATATACGGAAATGACACATATACCTGGAATATATGTGCATTTAGAAAAATTTCGCATAGACAAAAGATATGCGCATATCTTCCGTATATGCACAATTTCCGTATAGGAAAAACTTCCATATATGGAAGTTGCACATGTACAGTAGATGCACATACAGAAAATATATACATATATGGAAGATATGCATATATAAGAAAGTTACACATATACGGAAGATATGCACATATCTTCCGTATATGCATAATTTTCATATATGCGCAATTTTTGTATACGGAAGTTGCGCATATACAGTAGATGCACATATATAAAAAACGTGCATACACAGAAGATATGCACATATAAGAAATTTACGCATATACGGAAGATATGCGCATATACGAAAGTTGCGCATATACGGTAGATGCACATATACAAAAGATGCACATATACGAAAGATATGCGCATATATTGCGTATATGCGTAATTTCTGTATATGGAATTTGCGCATATACGAAATTTATGTATATACAGCAGAGATGCGCATATCTTCTGTATATGCACAATTTTTGTATATGGAATTTACGCATATACGATGCAGATACATAAACGACGTGCATATACGGAAGATATGCACATATAAGAAAGTTACGGATATACCGAAGATATGCGCATATATTCCGTATATGCGCAATTTCCGTATATGGAATTTGCGCATATACGATGCAGATACATAAAAGACGTGTATATACAGAAGATATGCACATATAAGAAAGTGACAGATATATAGAATATATGCGCATATCTTCCATATATGCACAATTTCTATATATGCACAAAAATGCAGTCTCTATATAGGCGCAACCTCTGTATATACAGATCTTCTATATATACGCAACTTCCGTACCTAAAAGTGTTATCTGCCAATTTTAATAATATTTCAAGCCCACTAAGCCAAGTTTTACGAAGTTTTCCTTTGTTAAAATATGCTTGTAATATTAAATGAAAATCAACCCCCTGACTGCCACAGCCTCTCCTACACCGATATGATTGCGATTTGGTCTTGATTCCTCTACGATCATTTTCTAAATACAGAGCTCATGTAATCCCTGTATATCCAATATGAAGCTTTGTTCTCCCTATTCGGTCTCCCCACACCTGATCACTCCTACGTTCCTTTAATCCTCTGCTCTATCTCCAATTTTCAAATTTTCCTCATGTTCATTCTGTAGCATAAATACAATAGCAAGACATGGATGTGATAGCAAGTCAAAAAACAACGCAACAGAAAGGAAACAAAATACTTATGGCTAGCTCAAACTTTTCCAGAATAACATGCAAGGCTTTAATCTCTCAAATTTTCAATTCTCCAAAGAGCATATTATTGTCCACAAATTGCTGGTGTGTCGCCGAGAGATCAGTTTCAGGGATCTTTTTCCTTTTATGTGACCCTCTCACTTTGCCTCTTGAAGAAAATGGACCAAGTCTTCTATTGTGATAATAAACAAGAATGGGGATAAGGAAGCGCCTTACCTCAAGCCTTGGATGGAGTGGAATTTCCTTGAGGGAGATCTGTTGAGAATAATAGAAAAGAAAGGGGTTATTACCATGGATCTAGTCCATCATATCTAGTCTTAAGAAAATACAATGGTTGCCAGCATCTGAAAGAGGAATTGCCAATTTAAGTGATCATATGCTTTGGATAAGTCCAATTTCATCAACATCCCTGGCCTTCATCGAGATTTCAAAGAGTGAGGTATTTCATGAGCCGAGATTATGCCATCAAGGATTTGTTGCCCCACTATAAAGTTTGTTTGTTTCGACCTAATTATGATGGATGGATCAACAAAGTGGTTGGTTCCAGATGGATCTATAAAGTGAATGCAACAACCCTGGTGAAAATTCCATGTAATAAATGTTAAAACCAATAACCACGAATGAATGGGACAATTATTCCAAGTTGAATGTTGGGAAAGACATCCTATGGGTGTTCATTTTATTGTTGATGGCTAGGGAAATTGGCAAAGGAAGTGACATGAGGAAACAATGGTTCATGGCGATTCTCAAATAAGTAAGATATCCGTACACTTAACTTTGTTGTTTATACATGTAGGTTACATGTCAATAATATGTTTGATGGAATTCTTGTCATGGCTAGTAAGGGTATGGTTAAGGCCTTGATCAACTATTTACTTTTGCATCATTGTTTCCTTGTACTTTACTTAATTATGAGCTTTCATTCCATTTTGGGCAGTGGCCTGGGCTTTGGGCCTGAAAAAGTGGCTCAAATCTCGGAGTCGCTGGCACATAATTGGTAAGTTTCATCCATAGTCGCTGGCATGCAGGCCTATGAGAGTGACTTTAGGTCTCTGGTCGCTCCCTTGCCCATAGCATGAGAGCGACTGAACCTTAAATTGTCAAGAACAACAATGGGACCCCGGAATAGGTTGTCTGAGTGGTTGACTTGTCTCCCGAGGGTTCTGTTGATGGTGTTGGATGGCTATGTGTGATATTCCGTCGATTCCACTTCCTTAAGGTCACCTAGGAGATTGAATCTAATCATAGTAGCCTCTCATCTCATGTTTACCCCAGATGGCACAGTAACTTGGGTGGATGTGGGAGGAGGGTTTTACAGTGAAGCATGCAGCTCATGGGAGCATCAAAAAGTACAAGGCTAGATTTGTGGCCAAAGGATTCTCTCAGTTAGAGGGAGTGGACTATGAAGAAAATTTTTCCCCAATTGCAAGATATTCCTCCATCAGAACCATTCTAACATTGGATGCGCAAATGGGCTACAAAATCCATTAGATGGATGTGAAGACGACCTTTCTCAATGGTGTTGTTGAGGAAGAAATTTACATATAGTAGCCAAAGGGATTTGAGACATATGACTGGGAGATACATGTGTAGACTCAGGGGAGCCTTGTATGGTCTCAAACAAGCACCTCGAGCATGGTACACTCAGATCGACACATATCTCAGTGGATTGGGCTTCACCAAAAGTAGCATTGTCAAACATCAATTACAAAGACCTCTTATTGGAACTTTCGACTGACAAATAGCAAAGTATTTCGTTCAGATCAGAGATTTGAATCCGAAAACTGTATAAAGCTAAAAATTCAGAAATCCAATTATTATTTATGCTTATAACTATAAAAAAAAATTGGTGAATAATTGGTTGTTGTGAATAGGATGAAGTGGCTTAGAATTGTAGAAAAATATCTTTTAATGCCAATATTTGAAGAGGGAAAGTTTTCATGCTCTTCCAAAGGTTGGATTTAGTATCGAGAAACTGGCATATTCATTTCATAACTCTAAGGATGGCCATATTCTTAATATTTTCGTCTTATCTTTTACTAGTTTTAGTTTATCTAAATAGTGTTTATGTCAAGGCTATAAGTGTTTTTGTTTGGGATAATAAGATAATATATTAGCTATATGTTTGTATAAGGAATATAGTGATTGTAGTTTTTCATGTTCTATTAAACTAGAATGAAATATTTATTAAAAATATATATAAATATATATATATATATATAGTGTCATTGAGACTCTTTTATAAATATTAAATCTTATATGTGTAATTTTTATTGATCATAGTAAAATTATAATTAGAAGGACAAAAACCATATACTACTATGTATTTGTACACACACATATATATTTCACTCATATTTTATTATTTTCCATTAAACAAAATGGTAATAAACATTTTTTCAATATCTATAATAATATGTGGGCCATCAATACTTGTACATATACATTAAATTATATATGTCTCCATTTTATTGTATAAATAATATATACATTGTCATGAATAATTTGTAATTGGATATTTGTTACTTGTCCTTTAGTAAAATAATAAACTATTTAAAAAAAATTCAAACTTAATTAAATAATGATATTTGAGTGTCCAATAACAAGTCCTTTGAGACCATGAAAAATAGAATGCCATACAACACTCCTTTGAATAATCTTTTCTTTTCTTTCCTTATTTGTCAGCGAATTAAAATTAATTTTTTAATATATTTATTATTTAAATATATAAAATAAGAATAATAGTTATAAAATAGTTACTTTTTATTTTAAAATTATATATTACAAATTTAAAAACTAATTTAATTATAGTAATTAAAAAATATTTAAAAATCTATATATTCATTAACACTAATAAAACTGTTCATTCAAAAAAAAACTAACATGATAAATTAACAAATATATATTATAAATAAAAATAACACTAAATGTTGAATATATTATCAAAAATGTTTTTTTTTTATGAAAATTTTTAAAAATATTTTAAACCAAATTTTGAATTTTGAAACATTTTTAACCACACTTTGAATTTTTGAAATATTTTCATTTAAAACACAAAATTTTAATAATTTTTTAAAAAATATTCATTAATGATTAAGTTATTAACATGAAAAAAACCACAATTAAACTGTTAAATTAAAACATGTAAGCTATTTATAAAAATGCCATTAAATTTCTAATGTTTATTAGAAATGTTTGGTTTTTCAAAGTTTTGAAAACATTTTTACTCAAACTTTAAATTTTTGAAATATTTTATATGCAATATTCGTTTCAAAATATATAATTTTGATATTAAAAAAAAAGGTAATTTTCTTCTCAAAAACTTAGCACTATGTAAGTTAAAAAGCTAATTAGAATATTTTCAAAATATAAATAAAAATAAATTGAAAAAGACTCGTTGGATAGATATATAATGTAGACCATTGAAATTTCATTATGATAAAGTTTGATAGATATATAATGTAGACCATCGAATTTATTGTTAAAATACAGAAAATGTTTCATTGAACTAAAGATTGTTAATTGTCACATTTAAAAAGTTACCACACACTGTTTTTGGAGAGGACAACCAAGGCCTTAACTTAAGGAAGAAAAGGAAAAAATTCCATATTTATAATCATTAACATAGACAAAATTCGAGAGGAAAAGAAAAATAGAGTCGTTGTTAGTGAATCACCATTTGGGGCTCTCTTGTAAATAAAAAGCTATTGTTGAATGGCATCGTTATATATTTGCAATAACATCCCCAATCCTCGAACAATGGAGAGACAATCCCAACTTGTCGAGGATGTCGTTAAAATCATTCGATGGTATTCCCATTCACCTTTGTTGGCTTTCATCGCCAGATTGCATTAGCAGGGCTTTAGAAAGGGATATATGGATGCAGCCCAGAGGATGCAGCTTATTTGCCATTTCATAAATCAATATATTAAGCTCATGCTCAGCTATAACAAGGCACAAAATGTCACATGGGAAAGGAGAAACCTCCTGGCACATATCTAACAACAGATGATTGAATGGAAAGCTTTGAGCGTCTCTTGTCTCTGTCATGTAGTCGAAAATTCCCTTAAGCGCACAACGAGATCTGATTCTCCAATTTAATAATATAGTGCATGATATGCATGCAATAAGCCACACAAAAACCTTTGTTTTAGAGTCTAAGCTGTGTATTGATATAGAAGAGGAGGATGCGAGGATTAATGATTGTAAAAGGAAGGATAAATCTACAAACCATCATTAGAGTGAAGTTTTGAGAATACTCACCGAAATTATGAGAGTGAAACGAACTTGGCACAGGTTATGCGAGAATGTGGTCGCGAACTTTATCTTGTACCTCTTCACCTGTGAAAGCTCCGCACAAGGAGAGTCAGTATCTTTCTCCATCTTCCAATGGTGGTAAGGCCCAAGGGAGATTAGCTATGGAATATAGGCTTCTGGTTTCATCGTTAGTAAATGAGTCACTGCGCGCTGGTTCACAACCATGTTTAGTTGAGGATCATCCATTCAATTTCAAATTCCAAACTAGCAATGGCACGGATTCAAGCTCTGTGGGCGAGCCTTATGCAGTGGCCAAAGTATGCTAGCTCGCTGTCATCCTCGGCTTGCCTTCCATACCAAAACGACAGGACTGAAGGAGTAACGAAGAGGCAACACATGGTGAGGTTTCTCAATGGAACCCGGTGAATCGCTGAAATCCATTGAAATAAATAAAATAGCGCGTTTCGAAATTCAAATTTGAATTCAAATCAAATGGGTAGAGGAGTATTAATGTCGATGAACTGGATTACGTACTATCCTGTATGCTATGTCCATAAAGCGCATTCTTGTCGGCATTGTATGGTCATGGAGCAGTTGCCAGAAATAATCGCGTTATTTATTGCGGAGAAACCGGGGAGATGGGAGTCCCCATATCGAAGCGGCTAAAACCCACATAGGGTAATGTCTCTGGTACTCTTAAGCTGTAATAAATATCGTATGAGGTGGAAATAAGGCTTGCCCTATAAGAGCGGTTGGGTTGCCGGCGAATCCTATTTCCAACCCCATAGCAAAGTTAATGCTATGGGGTACCTGTGTCAGAGCCCGGCGACAGCAATCGACGGCATCAATCGACGGCATCCCTCATACCCTCCGACCTGCCCGCAAAAAGCCCTGTATTGATGAAGTAAATCTGCCGAAGTATGGATCCGCCGCCGGTGCAGTTCCCAGGACATCCCTCACATCAATACGATGGCATCAGGATTAATGCCGGAGGGGAGAGCTCACCAACCTCCTCCGGCCTTCAAACTCCTGGGAGATTATCTGCAGTTCAATTCCCCAATTCGGAACAGCGCAGACCTGGAGCACCTTCGGCAATTCGGAACAGCGCAGACCTGGAGCACCTGGCCACTAGTAATCGAGAGCAGCGGTCTGCAAGGTTAGTGCTGCTGTTCCTTGATCAGGCCTTTTGATTCGCCTCACTTATCCTGGTTTGGATCCGGTCGCTTTAAAGTTTCTACTACAGTTTTCCTGGTTTCGGTCGCTTTAATTTGTACTGATATTGAATCCCAGCACTCGTATGTGAGCATAAAGGCTTTTCCTAATCTCTAACACAAGCAGAGCCATATACTCTTAGCAAGAATTGAAAATACATGTTCACTATATATCAACAATTTAGCAGGCAGAATTCTAAAATATTTAAATACCACCAAATACAAGGAAAAGATAACGCAGCATATCCAAAGCAATCAACTGAACGAGAATAGTAATACAAAGCAATATCAAGAACAGTAAACTGAACAAGCAGTAAAACTCATAGGCGTCACATGTTCGTTTTTACCCTTCTGAAAGCTCAACAAGCTGTGGGTACAATTGGTTCTCTTTCAGGTTCAAAATTGATGCTGAAATTGTAATTACATCCTCACGTTCTTGCAGTATATAACATTGCAGCATCTCTATATCTCTTCTCGTTTTGTTAATCTTTGTTTCTTCATAACCTTTTGATTGCTGACTGCGCAACAGTCGCATTTTCTTCTGTAACGTTATCTTTGCAGATTCTCTGTTCTGTGAAGCCATAAAAATAACTGGTTGATTAGAAGCTAAATATTAGCTAAATGGTTAATTATAGTAGGAAACAAGAGGGTTACCACTCTTCCTTACCATGAATTTTCTTTCCAAATGATCCGACATATGTATATTTACTCTCTTCTTTTGTAGTCTACACAAGGACTTGGTACATGATTACCAACCCTGGTAGTGCATATCTTCTATCTTTTTAGAATATCTCACAATTACCAAGTTCTACCTTGTATCTATACTTATGGAACCCCTCAATTTTTATTTCTAGGTCTACAATTCTCCATCCAGAACTTAGTTGTTTTCAAATGTTGAACTATGGAGGATTCATCTTTGCATTATATTTGTATAGTAATAGCTAGCCCTAAATAGAAAATGGTTTCCCTTAAATATTAATTTAATTATAAAAAATACGGTCATTTGATCGCTTTGCACACTCTGTTGAATTACTGTGTAACACAATTAATGTTACAATTATTCCTTAATTATAAGGTCACAACAATGTTTTTACAACTATAAAATTATTTTCTTTTACAATTTTTGCAACTGTAAGTTATTTGCTACATATACTATATGTATTGCTTACTTCTAGGTACATACTTAATGCACATGAACTATTTATTTCCTGATAGTTATATCTATTGTCGTAATGGATGTTCGTATTCGGCCATATTTTTTTAACTTAAAATGTCTTCTCTTTTGATAACAACTATTCACGTGAACTATCCACCACGAGATAGTTCCCTCATTAGTCTTCTGAGAGTGTTTCTTTTGCTTTTTGATGTATATCGTGTGAACTCTTATTTCTATAATTGTAGCAACAAGTTTAGAGATTTTTGAATATCTTCTTATATTTACTAGAGTTTGGGACTGAGTCAAACAGGAAGGTTTAATTACATGTCTGTTGGATTCTAACCATTAAGGGCTTTCTTTAGTTCTTAGCAGATACATAATTCTCCACCCTGTGCTTTCGCTAGGCTGTTGCATGCGATTTGGATTTAGATTATTGAGACATGTCTGTACTTTCAGAATCTTTTGCATGACTTTTCGATCAAAATCATTAAATAGTTACTATCATTGTTGTTTTATATCAGAATTTTGTGTGACAAGTTGTACATTGAAAATTTATTTGGATTTCACTCACGTCCCGATGGAAATGTTTGAAGAATTCCTGGAAGAAATAAGCCCTCGCTATACAGCTGAAACATATAGTTTGTTGCACCATAACTGTAACAACTTCGGCAATGAGGTTGCACAGTTTTTGGTTGGCTGCAACACCCCAGATATCTAAACATGTTATTATTAAGGAATTTACTATTATAATTATTAATTTATAATTTTATATTTATTTATTTATTTAATAAATTAACAAATATATTTTTATTATTGATATATTTATTTAAAAATTAAATAATTTACTATTTTATTTATATATCTATATATTTAGTTATCTCCACCTAATATAACTAAACTTATATGTTTATATATGATTTTATATTTATTTACCTCACTAATAATAGCATTTATATAAATTAAGTAAATAATTTACCTTTGTATGATGTAATCCAGTTTTCAAAATTTTAGTGTTTATTCTATTATTATGTTGTTCTTTTTAGATTATGGTATATGGAGAGCATTAGTGTCTTTACTCTCCTCGTTATGTTTGCAGGGAAAAAATATGTCCTGTAAAAAAATGGCATCCTATTTTGCCTTTGTTGAAGAATCCATAGAGCCCTCCCCCATGGAGTGTGCGGGTTACGAGCAGTATGTGCATCTCCCCGAGCTCAGTGCCATGTGGAAATTCAAGGAATGGCCTGGTTGGTCTAGAGAGGGGTTGGTAAAGGCTGCCTTACAGTCATTGGAGATTACTTTTCAGTTTGTTTCGTGTGTCCTCTGTGACACAAGGACTTACATTGACAAAGAGGAATGGAAGAGAAGGCTTGAATCCTTAATTAGTTCCGAGATTGAGTTGATTTCAATGATTTGTGAAAATGACAAGCAGGTTCCCACTCTTCAGTTGTCAGTAAGTAGTGGTGTTCTCTCATGGAAAGTTTTCCATGAGGTATGGCAGAGACCTGGTGCTTTACCTGTGGTTAGCAGAACAAGTGAAGAGAGCTTACTTCCTCGTTTGGGTACATGGAAAAGCGCTGAAGCTATGGTTTCTAGAATATGGCTTGCCATTGAAGGCCATATGCAGAGGACTCCCTTCACTTTAGGTCTGGGGGAACCAAATATGTCAGGTAAGCCTCTTCTTGAATATGATAGAATCTGCAAGCCAAGATATTTGCACTCTTTAAAACAACATAAACAGTGCCATAATGTAGAAGATGCCAAACTTTGCAATGTCCTCCAGATCTTTGAGGCGTGGGTATTTGTAGGCCAAGAATTGTTGCAGAGAGTATATGAAAGAATAGACTCTGGGGATTTCGTAGGAGCATCCACAGACTGTTGGATGGTTGAAAGGATGTGGAACATGCTCACAGAAATTGTGCATTTGCTTCTAGTGATGGACCCAGATGATTTCCTTTGCCTTAAACACCAGTGGGCAATTAGCAGCACTAGTACGCTTGCAGGTGCATATTGCCTTCGGTCTGCCCCCCTTAGAGACCTTACAAATGCATGCAAGGAACTAAGGCATCTGGTGCCCAAAGTCATCGGTGTTGAGGCTGATCCAAAGGGTGGACCAAGACTCCAGGAGGCACTTATGCATTTGTTTCATTCACATGGACTGCGCTCACATAACACTTCAGGTGCTTACAATGTTGCAACAATACATGTTCTGTTGGCCTTCCAGGCAATAGAAGCCGCAGTGAAAAGGTTTTTCTTCTCGTATCAGCAGCTGGTAGTAACAACCATGGGTAGCACTGAAATGAAGGGTCCATCATATCTAGGTGCTTGTGATGCCCTACGTCATATATATTTTGAACCACCTTATTTCCCCAGTGTGGACAGTGCAAAGACATTTTTGGGTTACTATTGGCACTAAAAGTTACAACTATGGTGGATGGTACACTGGAAGATCTACAGACAAATCAAGTGAAATGTACAAGAGAAAGAATAGTGCCTTCAGTTTTTCAATGTATTACCCCAAATACATACATACACTTTTTACATTGACAGTTTTGAGTACTATACATAGAATTATATTGGATATAGGATTAGACTCATTTTTGTTCATCCCCATCAGTAGGACCAATCAATAGAACAGTGGTAGAAATTTGGGATATTTTTTTTTTCCCTCTCCAACGTGGATATGATACTAAGGATTCATAGTTTGCAATTCCTCCTTCGTTAAATAGTGTAAAAGATTGTCCAAAATTAAAAAGGTAATTATTATCCGTATTAAATTTTACGAGTTGTTCCTTTTTTTAATTTTTTAATTCTTTACCTAAATTTTATGATGAGTTTAATGATATTTATATAATTCATTATAAATTTAAACATGAAATGTAGTTTAATGTTGTTATTTTTATACATTTTTTTAAGATTTCTTTATTCAGTGTGTGAAACTGAGATAATTATAATTATAATTTGTTAAGTTTATTTAATGGAATGCATCATAGTTTTTTTGATGCAATATTTTTTTATTTTTTTTATCAGTTTTTTTGTTTTTTAAGATTTTTTAATTCACTGTGTGAAATTGAGATAATTATAATTTTACATTATTGAATTTATTTAATGGAATGTATCATAAAAAATTTAATGTATTAAATCTATATTAGCTCCAAATAAACTCTTTTTATTATAGATCACATGTAGTGTTGAATTCTTCAATTTAGTACTTTTTCTTTCTACCTAGTTCTTTTCCCATACCAATTTACCAAACTTCTACCTAACGGAATTCTTTAGGGCCTTGCTATTTGTGACACTTAGATTAAAGTAAATATTCAGTTTTTGCATTTATATATAGTTTTATTTCATCCATATTTTGATTCTGTTCCATAGATTCCGCCTATCCGTATCCATTATTAGTATTTCAGATCCATTATCAGTATTTTTAAATACATTTCTTCTCAAACGTTGTTGCAGGCATCCATTACCATTCGGAGGCTCTCAATTTTTTATTTAAACGATGAAATAATTTCATTAAATTCATTTACTTTCATAGCGTCGCTACAGTCATCGTGATCCATGACAGGATTTCAGCTTTTAAAATATCCGTGATCCATGACCGGATTTCAAATAAAGTCATTTTCTTGAAATGGATAAACAAAGGCCAATGAGTAAATTGTGTTGAGGTCCGGGATTCATTTTCTGTCGAAGATCTAAAATATTGAGAACCGACTTTAAACCTGTTGGGCTATAACAAAAACGTGAAAACTAGCACATGACACCCACTAACATCTCATTATATTTTATGTCTACGTTTCACATGGTGCAATGTCTTGTTTCTTAATTATAGGTTTTAAAAGTAAAATTGACTGAACTAAAGTCAGAATGCAGAGGTGACAGTTTGTTAAAAAAAATTATGTTGTAGAATATTTTGTCTAGCCGGGAGAGTCAATAGGACTGGGTTGATGTGGTCGATGGTACAGCACAAGATTGTTATATTTGGTGTTACTTGACAGAAACCTAGTTTGAGCAAAGTTTGTACGTTGTTAAAGTGTGATAACCATTATGATAGAGTTATAAATGGCCATGCTTGTTTGGTAGAGTGTATACAATCCTAATTTCGTTTGGCCTAGTTTGGTTGGTGTTGTAGTAGTTAAAGCATGTTAGAGATAATCTTATCTAAGAAATTGTTTGATGTTGTAATAACTAAGGCCTGACATGACAAGGATAGATGTAGTTTTTGCTTGGAAAAATATTTGAATAGTGAAGTCAATGTTATTATGTTGTTTAAGACCGTATGTTTTTTATGCAAATGAATATCAATATTTATATATTGTTAAAAATGACAGGGATTTTGTGATAAGAATGATTACATAATGTCTTAGGGTTTTGAAAATGTTGAAGTTAAAGTTGTTATTGGAGATCTTTGTCCAAGGCTTGCTTTGTAGATATATGCTATGATGATTGATGTTGATGGGTTATGTTGATGATAATAATTATGTTGCTAAGTATGATATCTATATAGTTTCTTGCTTGGATTTTTACTACTGCTACAAGATTGTCGAGTTTCTCTACTGCAACATTCATAAATAAATTAGGGTATTTTATTTAAGTTGTTGTTGACTAATTTGAGGGTTATAATTAGTTTGACAGGGTTTCTTGAGGATGTGTTTAGAGATTTTGTTGCTAAATTTTGATTGGTGATATATTGCCCAAAAGACCAAGGAATCTAGGGTTTGTGTTGCTTTGCTTAATGAGTTATATTGTCCAAGGTTTTATATTGAATACTAATATTTAGAGTCAATGCACTGTTGAGTTCATAACTTAGTATTGTGAGGAAACCAGAGTTGTTGGTTGAATGACAATGTTAGTTTTGGAGAGATGTTTTAATGACAGGGTTTGATTGCTACTATAAGTATTGCAAGATTCCTTACTAGTGAAATGTACAAGAGAAAGAATAGTGCCTTCAGTTTTTCAATGTATTACCCCAAATACATACATACAATTTTTACATTGACAGTTTTGAGTACTATACATAGAATTATATTGGATATAGGATTAGACTCATTTTTGTTCATCCCCATCAGTAGGACCAATCAATAGAACAGTGGTAGAAATTTGGGATATTTTTTTTTTCCCTCTCCAACGTGGATAGGATACTAAGGATTCATAGTGTGCAATTCCTCCTTCGTTAAATAGTGTAAAAGATTGTCCAAAATTAAAAAGGTAATTATTATCCGTATTAAATTTTACGAGTTGTTCCTTTTTTTAATTTTTTAATTCTTTACCTAATTTTTATGATGAGTTTAATGATATTTATATAATTCATTATAAATTTAAACATGAAATGTAGTTTAATGCTGTTATTTTTATACATTTTTTTAAGATTTTTTTATTCAGTGTGTGAAACTGAGATAATTATAATTATAATTTGTTAAGTTTATTTAATGGAATGCATCATAGTTTTTTTGATGCAATATTTTTTATTTTTATTTTTTATCAGTTTTTTTGTTTTTTAAGATTTTTTAATTCACTGTGTGAAATTGAGATAATTATAATTTTACATTATTGAATTTATTTAATGGAATGTATCATAAAAAATTTAATGTATTAAATCTATATCATATTCAAACTACATTCCTACCATAAATATCCACTCATTTCCAAAGTTTTGAGAAAAAATATTAGATAATGCAGTTCAGATTGACTAATAACATATAATTAGTATAGTTTTTTATCTCTACACTTATTTTACAAAGTACTCTGATACTTCTTCATACTCTACTTTAATTTTCTTGCACATGGCCTTGTGTTATTGCTTAAGATGTCATTTAATTTAACTGAATTTATGGTAAAGGTATAAATTTTGCCTTTAGTTTTAATTTTGAGTGATTTTGATTTGATTGTCTTAGATTTGTTAAATTTGATTTTTGATAAATAGTTTTACATGCTTGATTAATATAGGAAAAATACAAAAACTCTTTTGGAAACAAAGTTTGCTTTGGTAGCATTTGTAGTCTTTTGAAGAAAAAGGAAATTTCGTGAATGATTAGTGGTCATGAGTTGCATGTTTTGAAAAGATAAAGAAAATTGTTTCTTTGATTGTCTTTGTTAAGAAAGTTGTTTTCTATAAAATTTGCATTCTTCCAACTCTCTTAGCTAGGAGATTCATTGAAAAAGAAAAGTAGTGTAAATCATCTTAGGTGCATATTTGTAGTGGTTGAGAGTCGAGTCTACACACCACCAGTTTCATCTCCACTACCTTTTGTCTTAAGAAAGCCATAAAATTAACGCTTAAAGTAAAATCAACTTAGTAACTTTTTATTTACTAGGGCTCTGAAACACCAATATAGATCAGGCTAGTGTCTTGGAGTAGGAGAGTAATAAACTCTCCAAGACAACAAAACCAAACAAGTAGCTTATCTTGTGATAGATTAAATCCAGCTGTTTCATTTATACTCTGGGAAAGCTCCTCTTAAAGGAGAAGCACGAGCTCGTGTCCGAACCAGTGAGGGGATCAATCCTCCCTCGTTGGGAACGACGCCAGACACGCACGTATTACAAACGGTAAACCTCGGATTAACCATTGTCGAGGAGCCAGGGGTCACTTGTCGGTAAACCTTGGATTATTGTCAAGGAGCCGGCAAGGGGATTGAGCTTGATACTCTGCCCTTGCGTGCTGTCGGAGTGTAGACTGTTCCCCCAGGTGTACTTGTTGTTGTTGGTAACCTTAGTGACCATAATCTTTAGGATTCTACCGAGGTGACGGTGGAGGGAAGATCCCACTGTACCTGGAGCAGACGTCGGCTAGACTCACTTGGATTTTCCGGGGGGTTCACTTCACTCGAGACGGTTAAAGTGGAGGAACTTGTGCCGGTCTATTCATTAAGCAGGTTGCCGGGGTAACTGTTCCACCCGCCACTTCTGTACTGAATCCGGCGATGTTGGGTTTCATCTCCAACTAGCGCTTTCAGTCCGGAAGGCTACTGTTTGTGCTTGGTTTGATGCTCTAGATTCTTTAGGCGTGTGCTTCAAATTTTTTTGGTTCTTTAGAGACTTTAGGCAGTTTTCTTTGAGATTTTACTTTGTTTGCGTGTGCAGTAGTTAAAAGTCTTTAACTGTGGCGGAATTACCGAGACAGTCGCGTAGACTTCGGGGCCAGTCTCCTGAGATTATTTCCGTGGCCGAATTGTTGAGGACATCCCGTAGAATTCGGGGTGAGGACACAAATTGCGTCATGGGTTAGTCTAAATTTGTCAGAGATATTTAAGCTTATTAATGACCCAATTTCTTATGATCTTAGTTATCGTACAATGTCATCTAAGATCCCCTGAATATTACTTAATCCCAAAGTGGTTTACGTGAAAAGTATAAAATATTTACTAAAAAATGAGACTTCCATGCTTAGTACGCTATGCATTGATCAAGACCATATTATTTACTCAAGCTAAATTATTTTCAATGCAATTTGTATAGGTATTTTAAGAATGAATAAGTGGGGGAGGATTAACGAGTTGGAAGTTGAAGACCCGGAAGATATGATACAATTTTCAGCAGAAGACTTAACATGGACAGAGATTGAGGGGGACCAAGTTGCAGTTATTCCATATTGTCGACTTGATGATTTCATAAGTGGAGAGGAATCAAATGAAAGTGCACCCACCCAATTTCTTCTTAAGAAGCACCGAAGTAAAAAAATAGAGGATATCAAAGTCACCAATTACTCAACATTCTTGGAGTACAGTGTGTGAGTCTCTATATGCTTTTTCAAGATATGTGTAATTTTTTCAATATGCATAAATATTATATCTAATTTGCAGTAATTTTTTTACGTACAGTTATTGGTGTTCATATGGTCCACAGTCGACAAGGAGAATTAGGAGTGCATCATCAGATCCAAAGACAACCCGCAATCGACATGAAAGTATTAAAGTTGGTTGCCAATGTCACTTCTTTGTGCGACGACTTGTGATGAGACCAGATGATGCTGTAATAATATATACTGCATGTAGACATATTGATGAATCCAATGTTATTTGTCATGGGACAGATGCAATCGGAAGGTCCATGAGATTCAATTATGCACCACATTTAAGTTGGCATATGCGATCTACAGTCCAACATTTCGTTAAAAGAGGTTTTAATGCTACAATGATATGGGACAAGTTCATCTCTGATGTGAAGGATGGATCCGGTGAGTTATACACAGGGATACTTCGAGATACCTACATGACAAAAAAAGATATAAGTAACATTTACAATGATATCATAAGGCTAGAGTATGTTAAAGATCAAAGTGATCCAAAGAGTGTGGAGTGCTGGTACAAGGAAAACCCAGAGAGTTTTTTCTTCTACCAAAAACAAGATCTTGTTGAAAATATCCCTTTTATCATAGGCATACAAACAAAGTGGATGTGTTCAATGATGCTGAAATACTCTCACAATAATATTATCTCAATGGATTCAACCTTTAGTACAAATAAGTACGGGGTGAGTACATATTTATCCTAAATCCGATTCATTTATTTAACCTCATATTAATGCATGTATCTTATATAAATGTAATTATGCATATTTTTTGTAATGCAGTATCAACTTTACACCTTAATGGTTTTCGACGAACTTCACAATGGGGTTCCAATAGCTTGGGTGATATCATCACGCAACACTATAGCTGATCTTTCTAAATGGATGTCGGCCTTACTTGCAATTGGATACAAAGAGCGACCAGATTGGCATGTTCTTGCCTTCATCACGGATGATGCTACTGCTGAAATTGAAGCATTGAGGTGATGTGTTTATTATTTTTACAAGAGGCATAAAAAATATTGTTAATGTATAATCTCACTAAAAATTATGTTATTGCAGGTCTACGATCAAGTGCAAAGTATTATTATGTGTGTGGCATGTTCGTCGTGCATGGTTGAAAAATGTTGGAAACAAGGTCAAAGGGAGGGAAAACCAAATACGCATTTTTCGTGGATTAGGTGAAATCATGCACATGTGTAAAGATGATGAATCTGTGCGAAAGAAAGTTGAAAGCTTATTTGAAGAATTCAGTGAACAAAAACTTTTTTTGGAATATTTTAGAAATACTTGGCTGTCCAACGACAAAATATGTAAGCTTCTTATTGGTGGTTATAATGACTCTATTTTTCATGTCATATGTATACTTATTAATATATAACTAATAAATTTCTTTCTACAGATATGTGGGCAAAAGCATACAGAAATTTTCCACATTCAAATCAAGATACGAACAACGCCATTGAATCTTACCATCGATATATCAAGGAAAGGTACCTATGTGAGAAGAACAATGCATGCCACAGAAGGGTTGATTGGTTAATCTATGTTTTGTTGACAAAGGTTGTATTATTTTACAATCATATGCACCGTTTAAAAGAAGCTGGTTTTGTACGACCCAGAAAAATACAGGAACAACTGAATTCATCCAAGTGTAGAGCTAAGAAAATCCCAAATGAAGATTGTGTGCCTGATGAAAAGAGTAATGACTACTGGGTTCGTAGCCAAAATAAGGATACTCGTGACATTTGGTACAATGTCATATATAAGGGTTCTAATCTACACTTCTGCAATTGCAATTGGGCCCTAAATGGAAATATCTGTAAACATGTATTGAAAGTTGAGATGTTAGTGAGTAACACTATTTTGGGTGAAAATGTAGCACCTGGTGTCACTGATCCCACGACAGAAAGGCCTAGAATTTTATTTGATTTGAATGAAACACCTATATTGGTCCCAGAAATCCAAACAGAGCTTTTTCCATGCTTTGATTCTCCTCCCAATCTGAATTATCATAATGAAACAAGCATTGATAATTTAGAGAATTTCTCATACAATGTTGAATCGACCAATGTACGACAAGATAGTGCATTCTCTGAACATGATGAGATGGAACGTGTTAACTCATCAACTCTTGAGAAATTGAGATCCATAATACCTACAAATTTGGAACAGGCATATGCATTGAACAACTTGGTAGACAAAGCATGTCAAGAATACAACAAAATGTTTTTCAATACTATAACTCCATCCAAGATCACTACCAAGAGAAAACATAGTTTCTTGAGTCCAGTAAATAAAAAGAGGCGATGTGGTCGCAAGTCAAAGTCAGGGACAGATATACTACAATTTGAAAGGGTTGGACGAGTTCATGCAAGGAAAAAAAGAATGGATGAACAATTGGAGTCATCTTCTCAAAAACAAGGAAATATGGACCACGCGCCTGAGATAATTCAAGATTCTATTATACCCAATATTGGTATGGAAATGTCATGCTATGCATTGTTTTACGTTAAATGCGATATATTATCATGTTCAACACATTTGCATGACTATACAAACTATTTTTATTGTTACAGCTGAGGGACCCACATCTCACGCCATTCCAAGTTGTCGAATTCGTTTATTCGATGAACATGCTACCGAAAAAAGATCTAGCATTGGGGACACTGCTTCAGCGATTAACACCCCAATATCCTCCCCAAGGGTGCCCCCCCCTATTGTTGAACCAATTAAGATGTATCATCGCCCACACCCACCACCTCTTTCCTCCACAAATTCTTCCATGCCTATAACCACCTCTGTAATACCTTCCCAATGCTCACCCCTACCCTTCAATCATCCACCATTCTCATTTTTTCAATCGTCCACCCTTAACATTCCAATTCCCCCCCCTAGGTCAATCCCCCGGCCTACAGTGCTTCCCAGTATTGTACAACCGGTGGGGGTGTATCGTCGCCCGCACCCACTACCTTTTCCATATTTCACATCCACCATGCCATTACCCAGCGCCCCTGAACCATGCCTATATCTGTCACCAAGTGCTCCGCCATCTACCCAGGAAGGGTTGTCTTCTCCATTGCCTCAAATCCTCACGGTGAGAATGATTGTTTGATCAAAATATCATCATGAATTAATGAAATTGATTATATGCCTTTCAATTTTTACAACTAATTGATTATTGTAATTTTTTGCAGAGACATCAATTTGGAAATCCACCTGGGAGTGGCTCATAGACCCATACGGTAGATCGATCATGATGTTGTTTTTCCATTATGTCATTGCTGGGCATGAGATTCCATTATTTATGTTGGAAATGAAGTTCTATTTTGTAAAAAAGAAACATGTATAGTTGGACCTATTTTGAATATGCAATACATAAATTTATATTTGTGTTTATGACAACATCTCCATTGAATTTTAAATCCTTATGTGGATGCGATGTTATATTCTATCAATGTTACATTACTTTTTGATGAATAGTTGTAACGGATTTTGTTTTTATTAGTTACAAATTATCAAGTTTATAAGTTAAGTGCTTCAACTAACCTTGTAATATCAATTAAACCATCCTTCAAAATAATTATTTGAGCTATTCAATGGTTGGAAAATATGTATTATAGACTTCCCCATTATTCCAAATGAATCTCTCTTTTGATTTTCTAACTAATGTTTAATTAGATAACGTTTTAGAATTAAAATAATAAAGTATTATAGTGAATTACAAATGTATTGAAATCAAATATCAATTAAACCAACCATTAAACAATTGAAAACAATTAATTAAACCAACCATTGAAAACAATACAATTAATAAAACAAATACAATAGTTTGATCTTTTGAAATAAAATAAGATTTGTTTTTTTCTTTATATATAACATTATAAGTTAAAATGAGAAATCTAAAACATTTCTCATTCAAATACTAACAAAAAAAAAAACGAATATTTGACTTTAACAGTAAAAACACATTTGACTTTAAGAGTAAAGAGATTAAAATACCCATTTGACTTTAACAGTAAAGACATATTTGACTTAAAGAGTAAAGAGATTAAAATACCCGGTTCCCGGAGCTAAATATGATCATAACTATAATGTATCTAGAAAAGTTTTATAATTCCATTTATAAAAATATAATTGAATAATAAGTATCACTTAGTATTTCATTCATCTTTTTGGAATTACTAAAAAGCTTTTTAATAATAAGTATTATTATTAATATTACATAAGTCTTTTTTGGTCCTGAAGATGATGGGAGGTAAAGAGAACTATTTAATATTAATAATGAATCTTATTAATAAAAAGTTTTAAAAATTTCGGAAAATATTAATGAAATGTTGAATGACATGTAATTATTTCATTTCACTGTATCATAGTTATATCATATTTATTTAAAAAAAATGTAACTTCTAATGTATTTATTGCTTAAATTAAATATTCATTTTTATGATTATTTAAATAATTTTTAGAAATAAAATTTAAAAACTTTTTCTCAATATATTAAAATTATATCATATTTATTTAATGAAAAATGCAATTTCTAATGTCTTCATTGCTTGAGTCAAATATTCAATTTTGACTTTATTACAAGTAGAGGGGCACATTGAACTACAGAATATTTGGTTTAGATATCCATCTCGAAAACAAATTGTCTTTCAATATTTTTACCTTTCTATTCATGCTGGCAAGACAATAACACCTGTTGGTCATAACGGATTTGGAAAGAGCACAATTTATAGATTCATGGAGACAAGATTGATGAATTGATTCAAACAAGTTCATACATATGGATAGATCCTTAGATAAGACCTCAATCTAAATGAGACCACCTACCCATCTACAAATAATGGGTAACATGTCTTTTCATTATTGATTTGTTAACAAACCCTGGATACCATGTATAATGTGTCATATCATTATTGATTTGCTAACAAACCCATGCTTTGTTTGCCTATTTCAACTTCAAGGCCCAAACTGTGACAGTATGAGATAAGGAAATCATCTCGTCCTAGGATGGGGAAAATGGGGACAAATCTAGACAGTGTAATTGTACACCATCTTGAAATGCTTACAAAAAAAATGTGTATAACATGTAAATTCAACATTACAATCCTATAGTTTGCTATTTAATTTTAATTAAAAGGAAAAAATGAAAAAACGTATTGCATTTTGTGTGATGTGATTACACTTGCACTTAGTTAATCACAACTGCATATAGCATTCTAATCATGATAGAACAAAATCAAAATATAAATCACAATCTTCCTGAAAGCGAGACTTTATTACAAGTAGAGGGGCACATTGAACTACAGAATATTTGGTTTAGATATCCATCTCGAAAACAAATTGTCTTTCAATATTTTTACCTTTCTATTCATGCTGGCAAGACAATAACACTTGTTGGTCATAACGGATTTGGAAAAAGCACAATTATTTCCATATTTAAACGCTTCTATGATCCCTATGCAGGTCATTTTCAACCCTCTCCTATCAATGAAAACATCACTCAATAGCCACTCTCTTTTCCAAAATAGACAAATACTAGACATCATTCAACAGATAGAAGTGAAATATGAGAAAAATTCCAGTAGTTTCCGTATATGCACACATCTTCCGTATATGCCCAGTTTCCGTATATGCCTACATCTTCCGTATATGCCCACATCTTCCGTATATGCCAAGTTTCCGTATATGCCTACATCTTCCGTATATGCCCAGTTTCCGTATATGCCCACATCTTCCGTATATGCCCAGTTTCCGTATATGCCCACATCTTCCGTATATGCGCACATCTTCCGTATATGCCCAGTTTCCGTATATGCCTACATCTTCCGTATATGCCCAGTTTCCGTATATGCCCACATCTTCCGTATATGCGCACATCTTCCGTATATGCCCAGTTTCCGTATATGCCTACATCTTCCGTATATGCCCAGTTTCCGTATATGCCCACATCTTCCGTATATGCCCAGTTTCCGTATATGCCCACATCTTCCGCATATGCGCACATCTTCCGTATATGCCCAGTTTCCGTATATGCCTACATCTTCCGTATATGCCCAGTTTCCGCATATGTCCACATCTTCCGTATATGCGCACATCTTCCGTATATGCCCAGTTTCCGTATATGCCTACATCTTCCGTATATGCCCAGTTTCCGTATATGCCCACATCTTCCGTATATGCCCAGTTTCCGTATATGCCCACATCTTCCGTATATGCGCACATCTTCCGTATATGCCCAGTTTCCGTATATGCCTACATCTTCCGTATATGCCCAGTTTCTGTATATGCCCACATCTTCCGTATATGCCCAGTTTCTGTATATGCCCACATCTTCCGTATATGCCCAGTTTCCGTATATGCCCACATCTTCCGTATATGCCTAGTTTCTGTATATGCCCACATCTTCCGTATATGCCCAGTTTCCGTATATGCCCACATCTTCCGCATATGCGCACATCTTCCCTATATGCCCAGTTTCCGTATATGCACACATCTTCCGTATATGCCCAGTTTCCGTATATGCCTACATCTTTCGTATATGCCCAGTTTCCGTATATGCCCACATCTTCCGTATATGCCCACATCTTCCGTATATGCGCACATCTTCCGTATATGCCCAGTTTCCGTATATGCCTACATCTTCCGTATATGCCCAGTTTCCGTATATGCCCACATCTTCCGTATATGTCCAGTTTCCGTATATGCCCACATCTTCCGTATATGCGCACATCTTCCGTATATGCCCAGTTTCCGTATATGCCTACATCTTTCGTATATGCCCAGTTTCCGTATATGCCCACATCTTCCGTATATGTTCAGTTTCCGTATATGCCCACATCTTCCGCATATGCGCACATCTTCCCTATATGCCCAGTTTCCGTATATGCACACATCTTCCGTATATGCCCAGTTTCCGTATATGCCTACATCTTCCGTATATGCCCACATCTTCCGTATATGCCCAGTTTCCGTATATGCCTACATCTTCCGTATATGCCCACATCTTCCGTATATGCCCAGTTTCCGTATATGCCTACATCTTCCGTATATGCGCACATCTTCCCTATATGCCCAGTTTCCGTATATGCACACATCTTCCGTATATGCCCAGTTTCCGTATATGCCTACATCTTCCGTATATGCCCACATCTTCCGTATATGCCCAGTTTCCGTATATGCCTACATCTTCCGTATATGCCCACATCTTCCGTATATGCCCAGTTTCCGTATATGCCTACATCTTCCGTATATGCCCAGTTTCCGTATATGCCCACATCTTCCGCATATGCGCACATCTTCCCTATATGCCCAGTTTCCGTATATGCACACATCTTCCGTATATGCCCAGTTTCCGTATATGCCTACATCTTCCATATATGCCCACATCTTCCGTATATGCCCAGTGTCCGTATATGCCTACATCTTCCGTATATGCCCACATCTTCCGTATATGCCCAGTTTCCGTATATGCCCAGTTTCCGTATATGCCTACATCTTCCGTATATGCCCACATCTTCCGTATATGCCCAGTTTCCGTATATGCCCACATCTTCCGTATATGCGCACATCTTCCGTATATGCCCAGTTTCCGTATATGCCCACATCTTCCGTATATGCCCAGTTTCCGTATATGCCCACATCTTCCGTATATGCCCAGTTTCCGTATATGCCCACATCTTCCGTATATGCGCACATCTTCCGTATATGCCCAGTTTGGGCATATGCGCACATCTTCCGTATATGCCCAGTTTCCGTATATGCCCACATCTTCCGTATATGCCCAGTTTGGGCATATGCGCACATCTTCCGTATATGCCCAGTTTCCGTATATGCCCACATCTTCCGTATATGCGCACATCTTCCGTATATGCCCAGTTTCCGTATATGCCTACATCTTCCGTATATGCCCAGTTTCCGTATATGCCCACATCTTCCGTATATGCCCAGTTTCCGTATATGCCCACATCTTCCGTATATGCCCAGTTTCCGTATATGCCCACATCTTCCGTATATGCGCACATCTTCCGTATATGCCCAGTTTGGGCATATGCGCACATCTTCCGTATATGCCCAGTTTCCGTATATGCCCAGTTTCCGTATATGCCCACATTTTCCGTATATGCGCACATCTTCCGTATATGCCCAGTTTCCGTATATGCCCACATCTTCCGTATATGCCCAGTTTCCGTATATGCCCAGTTTGGGCATATGCGCACATCTTCCGTATATGCCCAGTTTCCGTATATGCCTACATCTTCCGTATATGCCCAGTTTCTGTATATGCCCACATCTTCCGTATATGCCCAGTTTCCGTATATGCCCACATCTTCCGCATATGCGCACATCTTCCCTATATGCCCAGTTTCCGTATATGCACACATCTTCCGTATATGCCCAGTTTCCGTATATGCCTACATCTTCCGTATATGCCCAGTTTACGTATATGCCTACATCTTCCGTATATGCCCACATCTTCCGTATATGCCCAGTTTCCGTATATGCCTACATCTTCCGTATATGCCTACATCTTCCGTATATGCCCAGTTTCCGTATATGCCCACATCTTCCGTATATGCCCAGTTTTCGTATATGCCCACATCTTCCGTATATGCGCACATCTTCCGTATATGCCCAGTTTCCGTATATGCCTACATCTTCCGTATATGCCCACATCTTCCGTATATGTCCAGTTTCCGTATATGCCCACATCTTCCGTATATGCGCACATCTTCCGTATATGCCCAGTTTCCGTATATGCCTACATCTTCCGTATATGCCAAGTTTCCGTATATGCCTACATCTTCCGTATATGTTCAGTTTCCGTATATGCCCACATCTTCCGCATATGCGCACATCTTCCCTATATGCCCAGTTTCCGTATATGCACACATCTTCCGTATATGCCCAGTTTCCGTATATGCCCACATCTTCCGTATATGCCCAGTTTCCGTATATGCCTACATCTTCCGTATATGCCCACATCTTCCGTATATGCCCAGTTTCCGTATATGCCTACATCTTCCGTATATGCCCAGTTTCCGTATATGCCCACATCTTCCGTATATGCCCAGTTTCCGTATATGCCCACATCTTCCGTATATGCGCACATCTTCCGTATATGCCCAGTTTCCGTATATGCCTACATCTTCCGTATATGCCCAGTTTCCGTATATGCCTACATCTTCCGTATATGCCCAGTTTCCGTATATGCCCACATCTTCCGCATATGCGCACATCTTCCCTATATGCCCAGTTTCCGTATATGCACACATCTTCCGTATATGCCCAGTTTCCGTATATGCCTACATCTTTCGTATATGCCCACATCTTCCGTATATGCCCAGTTTCCGTATATGCCTACATCTTCCGTATATGCCCAGTTTCCGTATATGCCCACATCTTCCGTATATGCCCAGTTTCCGTATATGCCCACATCTTCCGTATATGCGCACATCTTCCGTATATGCCCAATTTTCGTATATGCCTACATCTTCCGTATATGCCCAGTTTCCGTATATGCCCACATCTTCCGTATATGCCCAGTTTCCGTATATGCCCACATCTTCCGCATATGCGCACATCTTCCCTATATGCCCAGTTTCCGTATATGCACACATCTTCCGTATATGCCCAGTTTCCGTATATGCCTACATCTTCCGTATATGCCCACATCTTCCGTATATGCGCACATCTGCCGTATATGTCCAGTTTCCGTATATGCCTACATCTTCCGTATATGCGCACATCTTCCCTATATGCCTAGTTTCCGTATATGCACACATCTTCCGTATATGCCCAGTTTCCGTATATGCCTACATCTTCCGTATATGCCCACATTCCGTATATGCCCACATATCCTACCATGTGAAGATACAAAATCTTGGCCCTTGTTGATCATAGACTTATTGGGCAACTCACTAGGATTTGGCTCTTTCACAAAATTATGAAAACTTGTTTGAAGAATACCTATAAGCCTCATATCAAAAGACACAATGTTGTTGATCTCGTTTCCCGTCAACGATAAAAGTCAACATCCTAGGGACTTTTATATATTCTATGGTGTTTTTATAGAGGTGATACTCCTCTTTCACACACTCACATTTTCTGATTAACTCAAAAATGTGGAATTAAACATTCAACATATTCACCTTTGAGTGGACCATGTGATTTTAAAGAAAATAAATAAAAACAAAAAGAAGTAAATACTATCTAATTAAGTCATTCCATGGCACATATCCATTCACATATCATGAGGGAGACACATTTGAAACAAATACATAGACAAAAAATAAAGAAATGGTCCAAATATTTTAAAGAGCTCTAAAATGATTTCATTCAATATCATAAACAATCATAGGAGAACATTCATGAGATTTCAATGCTTAATTAAAAGTATACGAAACCACAAATTCCATGCGCTCTTGGAAATAGCTGTCTATAAGAGTCAAAAAGACATTACAAACTTTAAGTTCAAATAGAGCAGGTGTGTAAAGTACTCTACAAAATTCCTAATACTTAAATGTAAATTGAATGCATTCATCCTTAAGGGACTAGAATGGAACTCGAATGGGACTCTTGAGGAACAATAAATGGTATATATTAAGCTAGAAGAAAGCAAAAGGAATGCAGACAGAATTACAAATGTATAACAAACTTTACAAAGTTGGATGATTTAAGACTAGGGAGAAATAAATGGGAATTGCTTCAAATAAAATATAGAACACTCACAAAATTGCAGAAGGATGACCGACTTAATGAATTATCTATCCCTTATAGCATCAAATGTTGGAGTATACATTAGTCTTTGCATATTTGTTAATCTAACCAATGGGGAAGTTATTCAGGATTAACAATTTCATTTAAATATTTTCTAAGCCATTCTTTAATATAATCCATAGGAAGGACGATTATGTCGTGTCTTACATCTAATGCAAAAGTATGCTCATATGTTTCTTTTGTATTTGAACATAATTGATTGATGACTGATAGTTGGTCTTCATTCTCATTATTATATGTAACTAACCATTTTTTTATTTCTTCCTTCAAAGAATTTGTTAAGTTGTCGAACTCATTACCCCATAATGTCTTAATAACTTCCAATTCTTGTAGCACATCTTTTGGAACTAACATGGAGTCTGTAATCATTCTTGACCCTTGAATATCTTCAACAACTTTAATACATTTAAAGAAACTATTGCTTCGTTAGTCATTAATCTTTGTACACTCAAAAATAGCATCATTTAACATTTTGATTCTAGCATATAATCTTGCCTTTATCTATTTTATTTGCTCCCCATTTGAAATCCCTTGTTGGGTTTTTTATGCCTACTCAATATGAAGATGCACTAGGGACTAAAACTAATTGAACCAAAGTATGATTTCTTATTAACAAAAAATTAATGCTATGAAAATTACCTACATGTTTTTTTTAGGCATTAAGGTTCAAAAATTGATTTAATGGAGGTATGATTCTTTATTATCAAAAATACAACCTTACACAAGTGTTACACGGAAGCATAGTCCTTGCCATTGAAAATAGGGATTATGTTGCTAGAAAATTTGCACATAGAAGGTGATAACATGATACATATAAAGTATACTATGAGATATTTAAACTAATATTAATATAATATGGAGAATATTAATATATATCTTTCATATTTGTAAGATAACAGAAAATGATTATTCTATGAAATTGTTTTACAAAGCACATTTGTATTCATACTTATACATGACAAAGTTTAGTAATTTATATTTTCCAGAAAAAAAAATCTTGTAATTCTATTACAAAGTAGTAACTTTGGTAGGACTCGTTCAAATCACATTTACATTATGTGCATATACAACTAAATGGATGCCACATTTCTATAGATCTAAATTACAAATTGTGTAGTACAATGCATAATTACATAGTGTTGGTCAATTTGGCATGGCGCTTAACATGATGCTAGAGTTTGTCGAGACTAATAATGTGAAAATTGTGAGAGATTTTTCTTGGGTTTATTTTGGCATAAGCATTCAACCATTGACCATTGAAAATTGTAAGGGATATTTATTGGGTTTCCTTAGCCTTAGCATTCAACCATTGACCATCTCATAACTTCGTTTATGTTTTGAAAAAGATATGAAGAAACAATACTTAATAATGTTTCTTTGGTTTTTCTAAAAATGATCATACTATCTTTAATAACTTTGAAAAATAATGGAGAAAATAGGAATTCAAGTAGAGTGGAGAAGGACTAATTTCTAATTATATGAAAATTTCAGTGTAAAATTGAGGATTTAAATAAATGATAACATTACAAGAACTAGTCAAAATCAAGGGTAAAATACAAATGAAATAAAAATGTATCCTCTATTTGACTTATATATAAATTAGTTAGAAAATAGGATCATAAAAAATAAAGGAAGTATACATATAAGAAGTCATACTTTGCTATTATTAATTTAAATAGATGATGTTGTGTTATTAACAAATCGTAAAGATACTTGTGATAACAATATAATCATTTCATATAATAGTGACATTTTTCCTTAGTAACAACAACAATTTTATATAGTTGTTCTTTGATCTATAGAGTTAGTGAAAGAATCATGAAAGGACATTATCTATTCTATAAATAGTAAATGAAAAAAATAATAATAACAACGATTTTATATAGTTGTTGTATGGGTTATAAAATTAGTTGAAGAATCATAGAAAAATGTTGAAAAGATTGAGAAAATGTGATTAGTAAAACAATTATGTATTAAAATACAAATTGGTTAGAGAAACATTAATGTATTACATATAATATCAAATTTAATCATAAAAATATAAATAAATAAAAATAAAAATAATTTACCCAAATAAAAGTTAAACAAAGGTTAGGTGTCTCAAATAGAATGCTAAGTAATCTATAAATAAATCTCGACTAATAATACATCTAAAGGAAAATTTATATACATAAAAATATATATTTTACAAAAATGAAATAAAATTGAGAACTGAGTACATGTAACGAAACATGATATTATTCATGAAAAAATAAATGAAAATACTTCATGCAAACATAAGCATTTTTTGTTCTCAATCCCACATAAATTTATTCTATATATTGATATTATTCATGAAAAAATAAAATGAAAATACTTCAGCAAACATAAGCATTTTTTTTCTCAATCCCACATAAATTTATTCTATATATGTGTGATCTATCCATATAGCATATAATTTTTGTTTCACTCCAAAATCTTATTTGTGAATATAGACTGATTGGATATTGATAATGCATTTTGCATGTAAAGTAAAGATGGATTAAAATGTCTATGAACCATTGTAAAGTAATCTGAGTTAAAGGCTCTTCTTCATCCTTATGCTTCTTGCACTCCTTTTTACAGATCATTGCACTTCTTTGTCATTCTCTAACTTCAATGTTTAAAAACAAAGTTAAGGCAAGGCAAGTGAAACAAGAAAAGAGAATCGAAAAGAACCAAATAAATATTTATTACTATAAAATGTTCATATTAAAAAATAGGTATACATTTCTTTTAGTAAAAACTTTCAAAAACTAAAATTGTTAATTCATTTCTAAAAATTCTATTTTTTTAATTTTATTTTAAAAATAAAATTAAACAAAATCATATATTATTTCATATAAAAAATAAATTAATATATAGTAATCAAGAAAATTCTCTATTTTGTATATAAAATAGTAAGACATTTTTAAATACCCAAATGATATATATATACTATAATTTTATAATTTTAAAAAAATAAATATTAAAACATGTAATCTTTTAGTATTTTTGAGTATTCAATTATTTATCAAAACTAACCCATTTATATATTATTTCATATATTATTCCACATAAAAAAGATAATCATTAGGGAATTAAAAAACTTGTGAATGTATAAGTTTTTTCTCCATGCAAGTTTGATTGAAAAAATAATATCGTTTCTAGTAAGCATAAAATGTAATGAAAAATAAAAACTAAAGTTAACTCTGTTTAAATTGAAGCTGTATAAAATATAAAACAAGACACGGTGTTGATGCAGGCAAGAACGAAAGTTTAGACGTTTAAAATTTTGGAACTTAACTAATATTGTTTGTTTTTCATATCCACTAGCGACTTCTAACGTAGTTAAAAGAATTTTGGTGGCAAAAATGTATATATCTTTTTTGAATCCAGGACTTGCCATTTTCAAGCACAACGTCACCAAAAATAATTTAATTTAAAAAAAAAATTATTTGGAATTGGATTTATTTATAAAATTACAAAATATCTTAGATGTTGGCATTTTAAAGACATACTTAGCATGTGGAAACAATTTTTGGAAAAAAAAAATGATGTATTAAAAAGTCTAAAAAAAACAGAGATTACATATATTGAAACTGTCCTTGTAGCCCCTTTATAGATAAAACAATGGCTAAAGTTATATTATTGTAGCCTAAGTCATTTAAACTTGCTGGAATCTTTAGCCTTCAAAGTAGCAAACCTAGTGGGTTTAGTGAGAGCAATGCTAGTTGAACATATATGCTCTATGTATTGTTTGCGTGACTTGAACCCACGAGCTTTCAAGTCCTTTGGCGTGATTTTGGTCCTTTTAACCATAGCATCAACATTTATCTTTTTTGTTTTCTATGGAAATTAAAACATTATCAATAAATATCAAAATCCACATAGATATAATGAAAATATGTTGACCATGTAACGAATATGAAAATACATTTCATTGACTAGCTATCAATAAATATCAAAATCTATATAGATATAATGAGAATATGGTGAACATCTAAGGAATATGAAAAGAAATTACATTAACTAGTCATAAAAAAATACGTCAATGTTATTATGAGCTAAGATATGTAGTATATAACTTACCTCTCCTAATTTATCTTGAAGTCTAGGTGAATGCCGCAATGGTTGAGGAGAATGTGATTTTTGCTGAGTATCATGTCCACCATCATACATGTGCAAAGGTGTTTTAGGAGATGTATATTCATTACTCTGAACATTAGATTATACATAGA
The DNA here is from genome assembly GCA_031772625.1 of Pinus tabuliformis. NCBI lineage: Eukaryota > Viridiplantae > Streptophyta > Pinopsida > Pinales > Pinaceae > Pinus > Pinus tabuliformis. The sequence goes on from CM062816.1 coordinate 1,866,215,370, forward strand.
TATAAGTATGTGAATCAAAAAAAATTAAATGTAAAAATATGATAAAATTATAAGAGTATAAATAAATATAGTCTTACCTTGCATTGTGACATTGGACATGAAGATGGTTGTAGCATTTGAACCATTTCATTTCCATTCTTCTTAAGGCTTCTACAAGGGGTTTTCATTGATTGTGATGGTTCCAAAGGGAACACCTGCACCATAAATAAGAAATAACACACACGCACATAATAAAAAAAAATCAAAGATAAGGATATATAATACAGGACATCCATTTCTCATCCCATCATTATGGTAAAACATAACAATTTAATCCCATCATTATAGTAAAACATAACAATTTATATATTAATATTTTCGCTGGAATAGGTTATATGGATTAAAAACTTACTGGCCCAGTAACCCCTTGAAAACCTTGAAATCTAGGTGAGCGTCGCAATGGTTGGTGGCTTGAATTTGGGGAATTTTGTTGATTAGGCTATGCATATCAATAACAATGAGAAATTAGTATACAATTATAATAAATATAAATATTATTTAATGTTAAAATGTCTAAAAAATTAATATCTGCAAAAAAATGGACTCAACTGTGTTGTCATTGTCCTGATTGGTTTCATCAAAGTTTAAGATATGGCTGTGCCCATCTGATCCTTCTTCCCCCACATCATCGGGAACCTCAGTGCTTGCTTTCTCTTTTATAGCAATATCTATGCGCTTCATTGTCTGCATGCGTCTACGAGGTAGACTCTGATCCCAACGTTGAATTTTTTCACAAATCCTTTGCTTCGAAGTGTCATTAAGCTGATCAAATGTAGCAACTGACTGTGAAAACAAGTTTCAATGAATTTAGTCCACAACAATAAATTAATATTAATAGAAAACATATACAGATAAATACAAATACTAATAAATACTTATAGCTGAATGAATTTCTTCATTGACAATATTAATAAAAAATCATATACAAATAAATACTAATAAATACTTACAGCTGAAAGAATTTCTTCATTGACAAATCTTTTATATGCTTGTTGTCGTGCACGACATAGCCTTGCATCTAAGTCATATTGTATTTTGGCATTTTGCCTTTTAACTGCACTTGTTGATTTGACTGCCCATGTAGCATTTGCATCTTTTGCTCGACCTCTTTGACGTGGAGGAATTGGTGGGAGATTGTGGGTGGTAGCGCGATGATGATTAAGCCCAGATAACTTAGATCGACTCAAATTCCCCGCACAGCCACCAACAAGACAAGTGAACACTTGCTTGGTGCCTTTGATAGTTACCTCCCATTCATGTCTAATTTCCTCCATTTTCTTACTTCCTTATAAATGAATATGTAAACAACAATGTTGTTAAAAACATCATAAAAACAGATTAAAATAAAAATCAATATTCATATCTATTTTTTTGTGGTCACTGTTGCACATCCGGCAAGGACAAAGTCTGTAAGTGCTTTCATCCACTGATTTTAGTTTAACGATTATGTTTTTTTCTTTGGAATTTCTTGAAAGAAAAAAATTGCAGAGATTTTAGTAAATGTAAATAAAAATTATGTGTTTTTGACGGTGTTAAATTTATTTCTTAGAGTAGCTTCAAACTGCATTATCATTGGCATTATTAAAGGGCCCATTGGGCTGTTCATCACTTCTTGTGGGAGCCTAAGGATGAAATCTGGGGTGTTGCAGCCAACCAAAAACTGTGCAACCTCATTGCTGAAGTTGTTACAGTTATGGTGCAACAAACTATATGTTTCAGCTGTATAGCGAGGGCTTATTTCTTCCAGGAATTCTTCAAACATTTCCATCGGGACGTGAGTGAAATCCAAATAAATTTGCAATGTACAACTTGTCACACAAAATTCTGATATAAAACAGCAATGATAGTAACTATTTAATGATTTTGATCGAAAAGTCATGCAAAAGATTCTGAAAGTACAGACATGTCTCAATAATCTAAATCCAAATCGCATGCAACAGCCTAGCGAAAGCACAGGGTGGAGAATTATGTATCTGCTAAGAACTAAAGAAAGCCCTTAATGGTTAGAATCCAACAGACATGTAATTAAACCTCCCTGTTTGACTCAGTCCCAAACTCTAGTAAATATAAGAAGATATTCAAAAATCTCTAAACTTGTTGCTACAATTATAGAAATAAGAGTTCACACGATATACATCAAAAAGCAAAAGAAACACTCTCAGAAGACTAATGAGGGAACTATCTCGTGGTGGATAGTTCACGTGAATAGTTGTTATCAAAAGAGAAGACATTTTAAGTTAAAAAAATATGGCCGAATACGAACATCCATTACGACAATAGATATAACTATCAGGAAATAAATAGTTCATGTGCATTAAGTATGTACCTAGAAGTAAGCAATACATATAGTATATGTAGAAAATAACTTACAGTTGCAAAAATTGTAAAAGAAAATAATTTTATAGCTGTAAAAACATTGTTGTGACCTTATAATTAAGGAATAATTGTAACAGTAATTGTATTACACAGTAATTCAACAGAGTATGCAAGGCAATTGAATGACCGTATTTTTATAATTAAGTTAATATTTAAGGGAAACTATTTTCTATTTAGGGCTAGCTATTACTATAGAAACAGAATGCAAAGATGAATCCTCCATAGTTCAACATTTGAAAACAAATAAGTTTTGGATGGAGGATTATAGACGTAGAAATAAAAATTGAGGGGTTCCATAAGTATAGATACAAGGTAGAACTTGGAAATTGCGAGATATTCTAAAAAGACAGAAGATATGCACTACTAGGGTTGGTAATCATATACCAAGTCCTCGTGTATACTGCAAAAGAAGAGAGTAAATATACATATGTCAGATCATTTGGAAAGAAAATTCATGGTAAGGAAGAGTGGTAACCCTCTTGTTTCCTACTATAATTAACCATTTAGCTAATATTTAGCTTCTAATCAACCAGTTATTTTTATGGCTTCACAGAACAGAGAATCTGCAAAGATAACGTTACAGAAGAAAATGCGACTGTTGCGCAGTCAGCAATCAAAAGGTTATGAAGAAACAAAGATTAACAAAACGAGAAGAGATATAGAGATGCTGCAATGTTATATACTGCAAGAACGTGAGGATGTAATTACAATTTCAGCATCAATTTTGAACCTGAAAGAGAACCAATTGTACCCACAGCTTGTTGAGCTTTCAGAAGGGTAAAAACGAACATGTGACGCCTATGAGTTTTACTGCTTGTTCAGTTTACTGTTCTTGATATTGCTTTGTATTACTATTCTCGTTCAGTTGATTGCTTTGGATATGCTGCGTTATCTTTTCCTTGTATTTGGTGGTATTTAAATATTTTAGAATTCTGCCTGCTAAATTGTTGATATATAGTGAACATGTATTTTCAATTCTTGCTAAGAGTATATGGCTCTGCTTGTGTTAGAGATTAGGAAAAGCCTTTATGCTCACATACGAGTGCTGGGATTCAATATCAGTACAAATTAAAGCGACCGAAACCAGGAAAACTGTAGTAGAAACTTTAAAGCGACCGGATCCAAACCAGGATAAGTGAGGCGAATCAAAAGGCCTGATCAAGGAACAACAGCACTAACCTTGCAGACCGCTGCTCTCGATTACTAGTGGCCAGGTGCTCCAGGTCTGCGCTGTTCCGAATTGCCGAAGGTGCTCCAGGTCTGCGCTGTTCCGAATTGGGCAATTGAACTGCAGATAATCTCCCGGGAGTTTGAAGGCCGGAGGAGGTTGGTGAGCTCTCCCCTCCGGCATTAATCCTGATGCCATCGTATTGATGTGAGGGATGTCCTGGGAACTGCACCGGCGGCGGATCCATACTTCGGCAGATTTACTTCATCAATACAGGGCTTTTTGCGGGCAGGTCGGAGGGTATGAGGGATGCCGTCGATTGATGCCGTCGATTGCTGTCGCCGGGCTCTGACACAGGTACCCCATAGCATTAACTTTGCTATGGGGTTGGAAATAGGATTCGCCTTGGGTTGCCCACATTCAACCATGCATAAATCATTGAATCCCGCCTTTTTGAGATAATGCATATTTATGGATGGTCCATTCATCTCGCGTATGATTGAACACTTGCACATTGAACGATGTATAAATCTGTAAAACTGCATTTTGGGATGACGGATATTTATTGCTCGCCGTCGGGGATTGCAGGGAATGATGATGGATATTTCTAGGGGAATGCAAGGGGATTACGAATACTTATTGCTCACCGTCGGGATTGTAGGTCTTATGATGGATATTTCTCGGGGAATGTAGGGGCTTATAAGTCCAAGCAGGGTTACTGCGGAGTGTTTATTGCTGGGCATCGTGTGAACGTTGGTAATTGTTCGTTTTGGAGGGTTTCTTCGAGGTCAGGCCATGGTTCGTTTGGTGTCCTTTTCGTATATATATATATATTTTTTTTTTCAATTTTATTGGGGTAAGTTTTAAATTAATGAGAAGGGAAATAGGCGCCATGGTTCGTTTGGAGTCCTTTTGGTATATATATATATATTTTTAAATTTTATTGGGGGTAAGCTTTAAATCAATGAGAAGGGAAATAGGCGAGGTCTCTGCCTGATAATAGGTTCAGCTTTCAACTTCTACGAGTTACGCCACAGCATTCCCAGATTCAGTTAGAGTTGGCACCAAAGGGAACAGGTGAGCTCATCGGAGTCGAACCGGGATCTCCTCCTGGCATGCATTCAGCGTCCCCATCGGCGGATTGCTATATCTTCTCTGATATTTCCCCGTATTATTGTGAAATAAAGTGAAGTTACTGTAGGGTTCTTCATCTGCATCTTAAATCTGGTATTCATGGTTTTGTTTTGCCAATGTGTCGGGACTTAGTTTGAAGGACCGCTATATTTTCTTGGGATAATACAGTGACAGCTTTGGTCTTTGGTATAATACAAACCTCTGAATCCCATAGGTGCAATGAGTAAAGGCAAGGCAATTGGCATAGATCTTGGAACAACTTACAGCTGCGTAGCAGTTTGGCAGCATGATAGAGTGGAGGTTATTGTTAATGATCAGGGCAACCGAACCACTCCTTCCATTGTTGCCTTCACTCCCTCCGAGAGATTTGTTGGAGATGCCGCCAAATATCAGATTGCAAATAATCCCCACAACACCGTCTTCGATGCCAAGAGGCTTATTGGAAGGCGGTTCACTGATTCCTCTGTGCAGAGTGACGTTCAACTATGGCCCTTCACTGTTGTCGCCGGAGACAATGGAAAGCCTGTTATCCAAGTTGAATACAAGGGCGAGAGGAAGATGTTCGCAGCCGAAGAGATCTCTTCGATGGTATTAGTAAAAATGAAGACCACAGCCGAAGCATACCTAAACTCTGATGTCAAGAATGCCGTGATCACAGTGCCGGCCTATTTTAGCGATTCTCAGAGGAAGGCTACTAGAGACGCGGCCACCATTGCCGGTCTTAACGCCATGAAAATTATTAATGAACCCACCGCTGCAGCTATAGCTTATGGGTTTCATAGTGAGGTTTATTCCTCCAATGCAAAAAATACTGTCTTGGTTTTCGACCTTGGCGGAGGTACCTTTGATGTTTCCATTGTTACTGTGGAGGGAGGTAAATTTGAGGTGAAGGCTGTTGGAGGGGACACACATTTGGGTGGCGAAGATTTCGACAATCGGATGCTCAAATACTGTGTTGATAATTTCAAGAGAAAATACAAGAAGGAGATGAGCACAAGCGCCAAAGCCCTTCGGAGACTCCGCTCAGAATGCGAAAGGGCGAAAAGGAATTTGTCTTCAGTGGTAGAGACTATGATTGATATCGACTGTCTCTACGAAGGCCTAGATTTTCACATGAAGATTACGAGAGCCAAGTTTGAAGAGCTCAATACCGATTTCTTCGATAAGTGCATGCGTATCCTCAACCAATGTCTGCAGGACGCGAGGATGAACAAAGAGCAAATTAACGAAGTGGTTTTAGTAGGAGGTTCTTCTCGCATTCCAAAGGTACAGGAACTCCTCCAAGATTTCTTCCATGGAAATAATCTTTGCAAAAATATAAATCCTGATGAAGCTGTTGCATATGGCGCTGCAGTTCAGGCAGCTGTCTTGAATAATGAAGATATCCACTTAGTCCTTCTGGACGTCACTCCTTTGAGCCTTGGAATCGAAGTTACAGGGGGTGTCATGTCTGTAGTCGTTCCGAGAAATACTCACATTCCAACTCAGACAGAGGTTTCTTACACTACAGCGGTTGACAATCAGGTAGAAGTGCCTTTTGCAGTGTATGAAGGCGAGAGAGGAATGGTTGCGGACAATAATTTGCTGGGTAAATTTCCATTGAAGGGAATTCCGGCAGCTCGTTGTGGAGTGCCAAGCCTTCAAGTTGTCTTTGTTGTGGACGCAAACGGAATTCTGCAGGTGTCAGCCCGCGACAAGGGAAGTGGAGTAAGCAATTTCATTACCATTTCGAACGATTGTGGTCGGCTAAGCAGAGAGGAGATCGAAAGAATGATGGGTGATGCCGAGAGATTCAGAAGGGAGGACGAAGAGGTAAAGAAGAAGCATATTGCCAAAGCAAAATTGGAGAATTATGTTTATAACATGAGAAGCAGAGTGAAAGAGGCCCAGATCCAGGGAAAGATGAACGCCGGAACGGCAGGAGATATTGTCCAAATGCTGAATGGTGTAGAGGAATGGTTAGATGAGAATGAGTGTGCACATCTTTACGAGTTTGAAGATAAATTGACAGGTTTGACAAGCACATGCAGCCTTTGACACGCTAAGCATAACATAAATTTACTGAAGCTTTTGCAAATTTCATAGCATGTTGATTTAGGAGGTATAAGTTATGATATATAGTTCCTCTTTCATAATGCATTAAACATTATATTCCATACTGACATAATGTTGTCTTTTTTGTCTGTCTGCGAACAATACAAGCAAATTTAGCCCTTTTCTGATGGGAGGCTGTGTTATTTATCCAAATTAGGATAAATTAAGATGGTTGTGAGTGCCAAATCATAAAACTCTGAGGAATGCTTGTATGCGCTTACATTAACTTGGCAAACATTATCTTTCTGAATTTTTAAGTGACAGGGAGTCTGGTTTACCAACTTGAATTTTAAAGTGGCAGGGATTTTTGTTTTTTATTTTTAAAGAGAAATGTCAGACTACTTGTTTAGTTTCTGCATCAACTTTGCATGCTGTTTGTTTCTCTGAGTAAAATTTTATATTTTTTGTTTTCTTCCCAAAAAAAAATGGGAATGTATAAATTGACCTTTTGTACTTACATGACAAATATGTATATACTTGTATATCAGTATATGGAACCACAAGAAACTCATCAAAAATGAAAAAGTCGTATACGGCCTGTTACATATATAATGACCCCCAACCAACTGAAACAAAACTCTGTAATCGATTACGAAAGTATCAAATGAGGCAAAAAAACTTTAATGGCGAAATGACACAAGTATAAATGCATGGTAACAGTAAGAGGTCTCACAAAGTGTGATATAGTGAGCCAAAAGAAAGACTGTCAAAACAGATCAGCGTTATCTATGACATAGTGAGCCAAAAGAAAGACTATCAAAACCAATCAGCTCCATCTATGAAAGGTCTATGATAAAATTCGTGGTTCATTTGAGCCAATGCAATTTTCTACAAATTCGTGATTCATTTTATAATTTTGTGTTCGTGGTTCATTTGAGAAAAATTTCATTTTATAATTTGTTAACTTGTGAGTTGTAGTTTTACCAACTCTTTTTTTAAGAAAGAGGGGCCTTCCTCTTTAGCAGGGATCATTGTGTCTATAGAATATAGAATCTGGTGTTCGTGGTTCATTTAGTCAATATTCATTTTATAATTTATTGTGATAATTTGTTGTGCTAGCTTTGTGAGTTGTAGAGTTGTAGTTTTGCAGAATAGGGGCTTCCTCTTTAGCAGGGATCACTGTGTCTATAGAGGTAGCATGATTACTTTAATTAATTTGCTTGTAAATTGTGATGTTTTAAATCTTGTGATTACAGTTTACTATGGTTACAGATTTCTTGCTTCTTGCTTCATAAATTGTTGTTACCAGTTGAGTTGGCTTGTATAATAATGGAATACAAGTCGCTCATATTCCATCATAATTATCATTGGGTCAATCCCTATTAATTGTGTGTTTCTACGGTTATTTAATTGTTGCTATAAATTTATATTTCATTGCTATTACAAAATATTAATTAGCTTCTAATATAAACTGATACAATTTATTATGTACTGCTATTACAAAATATTAATTAGTTTCTAATATGAACTGATACAATTTATTATGCAGTTGATTAATTGATTTTATTTTATAACTCATTGCTATTACAAAATATTAATTAGCTTCTAATATAAACTGATACAATTTATTATGCAGTTGATTAGTTGATTTTTTTCTTGAAGAAAAAGCAGTATATTATATATTATGTCCCAAAAACAGTGCTGTATTTACAAATATATGGCGGGCATTGTCCCGGATATGATATCCTATTCAATAGATACTTGTCATCTATATGTCTTTCGTTGATACATATACAAAATTTTGGACAGCATATAGAAACTTTTTAACATAGAAATATTTCAAAGGATTTTCAGAAAAAGTATATACCTGCAAGCTGGGATATTATCTAGAAAAAGGGAGCTTGTAGCATACCAGAATTTATCGACCTTATATGCCTGGCATAGTGAAAGGCTGGATGACATATTTGATTGTTAACTCAAGGCATTATAATCTGGTGGTTGAATGATTTTCGGCAAGTGAGAAATCGATTTCAAGGAGTGCTACTTCTTTTTCTGCAAAAGTGATCCTCGAGTAGATAAATGTTTTTTCATTTTTGTAAGTGTGATTTCCATTTCTATAGTTTGCACATAGAGTCATTTTTAGTGCAAATGTAAATTTGACCGTGAGATATTTATTTGAATTGATTTTCATTATTTCAAAGTATATATAATTACAGTAACATTTTGTTATAATTGAGGGCCAATTTTTTGTAGAAGGAAAACACACTGATAATTAGGAACTAGTCAATGTCAATTGGTAATGGTTGCTTGTATATATTGTGCATGATAACCATGAAATAACCATATCTACCTTAGTTGATTTTTTATGTGTAAGGGAATGATTTTTTATTAAAACAATTAATTTTCCCAATAGGGGTGCTTATTTCAAAATAAGTCTTTCACAAATTTAATTTAATTATCAATCATTTTTAAGTGGATGGTAGAGATTTAAGCTCCATAAAATATGCTATAATATTCATAGTAATATCTATAGATCAAGGTTTATACATATCTCTAGTTTTTTTTTGTCGACCAAGTTCATTATATTGGTTTTTCAGAAAAAAAGTACATATGAACATAAATTTCTTAGCTCTCCCAGACTCACTCTGACCAGATTTTTTCACTGAGAGAGCTATGTAGTGCCTTGAGAAAAGTGGCTTCTACAAAACACCAGAAAACAATCAGACTGTAATGCCAAAAACACTGTCAGAACCAAAAAGCTACCAACTGCCATCACAATTACATAGGAGGATTTGGACTTTGGACAAGACCCTCGTTCGTTCGCAGAACTTCGTCTTGGTGAACATGAAAATCTGTGTGTGCTAATTTGGCCTCTATCTCGTCCAAACACTCATAAACTTAGTGTTTGCTGCGACAGACAAAGACTAGGTGTTCTAGAATTTATTCTTTAGAAAGTTGTAAATCATTGATATATGAAATTACCTCATTCTAGTCTTCATATCACCGCTCTCTCAAAATGTCTAGGCTCTTTTGGATGCTCCACAACTGCTCTACAATGATCTGCGTTTTTGGAGGTTGTTCGACACGATAAGGCGACTGAGGAGCTCCTCCGCCGCCTCCTCTTCCATCAAGGCACCCCCCTCCTCGCAGTCGTCCCTTTGCACAACACTTCCTTCCAACTGGTCGCAGTGTCGAGTTTTGCGTCTCGGCTTACCCCTTTGCAATTGCATTATTGCCAATGTTAATCGACCTTGATGTGCGTTGGTTCCCACTCACCCACTGCACCCCTGTTCCAGCTCTACCTAGAATCATTGGGATCTCTTGCCTTAATGAGGTTATCATCACCCACTACCAGACAAAATTCGTTGGGTCCCTATCTTGCAACTCCCACTCGATGCTTCTCTCCACTTCTGTGGATCTCTTACATGATTCAATTCACCCCCCCATCTCTTGAGTGTTAGTAGTTGGGTAGCTCGAACTTGCATGCACGAGAGAGTTCTTGTGCACACACTACTTTGTCCCCTCTGCACCTTACTCCCATAATCAACTTGTGCAAAATGCAAATCAAACTCCAATGACCGTATAAAATGCTCCAAGCCTCCTTCTCGATTGTTCCTAGTTTCCTCCACTTGGGGCTCTCTACCCTTGTAACATTAACACACGTCCTTGCCATCGATCCTCCCTTTAGTGGAGTTGTGTGCTGAATCGTACCTCCAATCTATTCCTTGGTGTGATTGTTGAGCACTCACCTCCATCAAGGAATACTTATTTCCACGTTAGTTATGGTTTTTAATAAATTTATTTTGAATTAATTAATTAAAGAAAATGTCATATCAACACGTCATGTTGGGTGTGTAGTATTGATAAGCCATAGTATTGTAACAAAAATGATATACAAATTAAAAATTTCCATAGTAAAGTAGAGGTAAATATATGTGATTAACAATATTGTTTCATGTTTTTTAAAATGTTTATATATTTTACAATTTAAAATAAATTGACATTTAATTAATTTTTATATTTTTTTAAAATTTAGAAAATGTAAAATGTATCATGAGATAAACATTTTAATATTTATTACGAATTAATACCTCATTTACTAGTCATTTAATTTATATAATATGTTAATTTAAAACTTTTAATTACACTGATAGGTGTTTCTTTTGTTAGCTTTGGGTGGGTAAACACTCTTGATCAGGTGTTTAGTATTTAGCTCAAAAATCAAAGTTCTCAGAATGGTTCCAAACCTAAACGACCATGTCCGTCTCGGAAAAACGATATTAACACAACTCGGTTTGTCGAAAACCAAGTTTGTATGAGCAAGTTATTGTGTTCTAATCGCTTTGTTAAACAGGGAAAATTTGGAAACAAAATTCCCAGTCACTGCACAATCAATAGTCCATACTGCTAATATGGCAGGTGACTAAGCATGGTCAACTCTGGTCAACAAAAAATCAGGGATGGACAAGTGGCAATGTTTGGTTGGTTTCTATAGTGGTGTGTTGGTGTGTTTCTATTGGTTCATTTCTAGACCAATGGAAGAATGCCACGTGACAAGCCCAGAGGCCACCACGTGGCACCTCCCAAAGGTTGGGGTGGTTGTCTACACAGTGGAGCAAAATATATGGCGGAATTCGAGGTCGAACCCACGACCTCCTACACACAAACCTTACGCCTTAACTGCTTACTCTATCAGATGGTTCTTAACCATTACGCTCTCTGTTTATATTTGAAGTTTAACGAAAATGGGGTTGGCGGTTAGGGGAGGGCCATCCCTCACCCCATGTGAGGGCCATCTAGTTCTAACTTACCATAACACCAAACTGTTTTCATGTGTCCAGTCCACAGGTGATTACGGTTTTAGTCAGTGAATTTTGCGGTTTTCGCGTTAATCACGTCGTTTAACACAAATCCAGGTTTAACTCTAATTAAGCGCAGTTTAACTCCGAGTTTAAAATGACGACGGATTTTGCAGTGCCCCCAAACTCAGGCTTGCCCCCAAAATTAGTGCGCTAATTAGAGTCATTCTAGATTTAGCGGAGCTTTTTTAGGAAAAGACTCACTGAGCCATGGTTCTTAACCATTACGCTCTCTGTTTATATGTGAAGTTTAACGAAAATGGGGTTGGCGGTTAGGGGAGGGCCATCCCTCACCCCATGTGAGGGCCATCTAGTTCTAACTTACCATAACACCAAACTGTTTTCATGTTTCCAGTCCACAGGAGGTTACGGTTTTAGTTAGTTAACTCTGCGGTTTTCGCGTTAATCACGTCGTTTAACACAAATCCAAGTTTAACTCTAATTAAGCGCAGTTTAACTTTGAGTTTAAAATGACAATGGATTTTGCAGTGCCCCCAAACTCAGGCTTGCCTCCAAAATTAGTGCGCTAATTAGAGTCATTCCAGAGTTAGTGGAGCTTTTCTAGGAAAAGATTGACTGAGCCATGGAGAAGTTAATTTTTGACGAAATTGAGCTCGGAAAGAAGTGTTCTTAGTTGATTTGGACATTCTGAACACATTGGTGTAGCCATAGAGATTTGTAAAACAAAATTTTGCCACATTGAGCTAATACAGAGGCCCAAGCCATGGAAGTTGGACCAAGGAGATGTAGTCCAGGAGGGGTGAACTCTTTTATCAAAACACAGTGTTAAAGTGTCTCTTTGATGGTTTGTTGTACTTTGAATGTTCGTTCTTCAGTAATTTTTTTTTTTTTAATTGTTCGGAAGTTATTTTGTTCATGAATGCCTTTTAAACTTAAGTAAATTTACATGATTTTATGCGCAAACAACTAAGGAAACCTCAACACAAGAAGCAATAAGCAAGCATATGTTTATAAATCTGTAATTATTATTAGCACAACAAAACTAATCATACAAAAACAGATCAAGTTGGTATCAGAGCAAAGGTTGAATTGCTTGATTGCTTGAGTTTGTGCAATTAGGGTTTTAATGTTGCAAAATTGTGATGCTTACAAAGTTAAAGTTGCAAAAAGGAGAAGGGAAGTTATTGATTGCAACCCCTGAGGTAATGCCCAGAGGAATGAGAGCTAAAAGGCCACAATCTCCACCACCCAAATTTCCAATTCCAGGTGCACTTGAAACTTCTCAATTTTTTCCTTCAACTGAGATTGAAGAGGTACAAGCAGTGTCAATTTCTGAGCCTGAATCCATAGCCATTATGTCTAGAGAAAGAGAGCCTGAAGGTCTTTCTTCAGAAGAGGAAGAATTCAAGAAATATTTCTGTACTTTGATTGAGATGGTTAAAGTCTTCTATGAAGAAAGGAACACTAGAATGCTTGGAGAGAGATCTAAACCTCCACATGGAGAAAGAAGCTCAGAGGACCAAAAAGATGAGAAGAAGGATTCCAAAGGGAATGGTGGAAAGCAACCTCTATTTCCACCATTTTCATCATTTTACTCATCATCTCCATCATCTCACACAACATCATCTTCCACTACCACCACTAAAACTGTCCATACTCATTCAAAAACCCCAAAAGGAAAGACTATTACTAAAATTGGACATAAAATTCAAACTTCCCATGTATAATGGAGAGGTGAATGTAGAAAATTTTGACAATTGGATTCGACAGTTGGAGGTATACTGCAGAATTCAGAACCTTCGAGAAGATGACATAAAGATCTAGTTGGCTTCACTGAGGCTAGAAGGAGCTACATTAGTTTGGTGGGAAGTAAAGACTTGAGAGGAACTGAGAATCCATGGTAGGATATCCATCACTTAGGTTGAATTTGTTTCCGCAATTAAAAGATAATTTTATTTTTTAGCCTATATGAAAAAATATATTATGAGGTGGTAGAATTATAGCCAGCTTAAAGGCCAAACAATCCAAGATTATACATAGGAGTTTAGGAAAAGAGCCTTGTTATTATGAGTAAATTTGAATTCCCAAGATACACTGCTGAAATATATTGGGAGGTTACATTCTTATCTGAAACATACTATTATTATGTTCAATTCAAATAACTTAGATGAAGTATGTGTGCAAGCCACGTACCTTGAATCTAGAGGAAAGAAAATTCAAAAAGAGGGTAGTAAGAGGAAGCCATCCAAGGGTAAGGAGAAAGAAAATGGTGGAAAATGGAAGGGAAAGAAAAATGCAAGTGTGAAGAAAGAAGGGGAGAAAATCACTTGCAAACACCGTTCCAAAGGGGCATGATGAAGCCCACTGCTGGAAATTGCATCCCGAATTAAGGCCTAAGAAACTAAACAATAAGAGAAAACAAAAGACGACTGCTACCACACAACATGACCTTGGTTCAGATTTTGGTGATGAAACCAAGATTTCAGCCAAATGAAGAGTCAAGAATAGAGTTGTTTCATGTAAGAGTGATTTCAAATCATACAAAGATTGATGCATTATTTGATAGTGGGTCGAAATCAAGTTTGATTTGATAAGACTTGGTTAAAAAACTAAACCTTGAATTGTACCTCATCATAAGCCATATCCATTGGGTTGGATAGTTAACAATGTAAACTTACAGGTTACAAGGAAGTGTTTATTCAAGTTCGCTATTACTAAAAAGTTCATTGATGAAGTTGAGTTAGACGTAGTTCCATTTGACATCCCAGGAATCATTTTGGGTAGTCCTAATTTGTATGATTGGAAAGTAGTATTTTATCGCCATGACAACAAATACATATTGCTCAATAATGGGGTGGAGTACATAGTGAGAGCCCATCGCAAAAAGCTGAACATTTATTTGTTTAATGCAGGGCAGATGAAGAGACTAGTAAATGCAAGTAAAAATTTTGTGTTTCTAATGATCAAGAAAAAGAATGATATTGATTATGAGTCTTTTGAAGGTTGTGATGATAAATTGAAATCTAATTTGTTTGTTGTGGTAAGCAAGCTGGCGAGATGTTTCAGGAACCAAAGGGGTTACCTCCCAAGAGGGGAATTCAACACGAGATTCAGTTGCAATAAGATGTTCCACTTCCAAACATTGGCATGTATCACATCTTGATTATGGAAAGTTTAGAAATCAAAAAACAAATTCAAGAATTGCTGAACAAAGGTATCATACGCCCATCTACTTCAACATGTGGTTCGCCCATTGTCTTGGTGCCAAAGAAGGATGGAACTTGGCGCATGTGTGTGGATTTCCGTGCACTTAACAAAATCACAGTAAAGAATCATTATCCACTCCCATGAATTGATGATTTTCTTGATCATTTGTGGTATGCAAAGTATTTCACCAAGTTAGATTTACAAAGTGGTTATCATCAAGTTAGGATCGCTGAAGAAGACATTTGGAAAATTGCATTTATAACAAAACAAGGATTGTTTGAGTGGCTTGTTATGCCTTTCAGTCTTACAAATGCTCTAGCTACTTTCATGAAGGCAATGAATGATGTATTGAGACCATTTCTAGATGATTTTGTCATTGTCTACTTAGATGATATCTTCATATTCAACAAGTCAAGAGATGAACATGTCATGCATATAAACAAAGTACTTGATATCTTGAGAAAATAACAATGGTTTTTAAAGATGTCGAAGTGTGAATTTGGCAAGACTTCTTTAGTGTATTTGGGACACATTGTTGGAGGAGGTGTGTTGAAGATAGACCCCTCTAAGGTTGGGGTCATTCTGAATTGATCCAAGCCCAATACAGTTACAAAGGTAATAGGCTTTTTAGGGGAAACACAATATTGGAGAAAATTTATTGCTAATTTTTCTTCCATTGTAGCTCCATTAGATGCATTAACAAGTGTCAAGAAAGTCTTCCATTGATGAGATGTACATTAGAAATAATTTGATGCTTTGAAGGAAAAGATAAGTTCAACACTGATATTGGCACTTCTGGATCTTAGGCAGTCATTTGAGATTCAAACGAATGCAAGCAATTATTCCATGGGAGCAGTTCTATTGCAGCGTGGTAAGCCCATTTCATTTCATTCTGAAATATTTAATGGAGCTATAACTAACTATCCCACATATGGCAAAGAATTTTATGCATTGTTACAAAGTGTTAAGAAATGGAAGCACTATTTGATGGGGAAGGAGACCATCATCCATACCGACCATCAACCATTGCAGTACTCACAGTCACAGTCAAAGTTGCAGCAGTCACGGCATTTTAGATGGATGGGTTTTCTACAACAATTTCATTTGGTTATCAGGTATAAAAATTGAATCTACAATAAGGTAGTTGACATTCTTTCAAGGCGTATTATAAATTCATTTGTTATACTCAAGCATAATTCTGTTTTACATGAAAGTTACATGGAACAATATGAAAATGATAGTGACTTTCAAGAAGTATATGCAAGCTTGAGTCAAGGAAATCAAATTGAAGAGTTGGATTATTATGTACATAAGAGTTTGTTGTATCACTTGGGCAAGTTGTGTATTCCACAGGGAGAGAAATATTATCATAAGAGAGGCAAACACTTCACTGATTGCTAGACACTTTGATGTAGGAAAGACAGTAGCGAATATTCAAAGGTATTGTTATTGGCCACACATGTTGGATAATGTTTCTCATTTCATAAGAGGATGTTCTTTATGTTCTACAAGTAAGCCTAGCAATAGGAAACTTGATTTATACACTCCACTTCTGGTACCTTCATGTCCATGGGAGAGTATCTCAATGGATTTTGTAGGAGGTCTTCCATTGTCAAGGAAAGGTCATGATTAATTGTATGTAGTTGTAGACAGATTCAGCAAGATGTGCATACTAACACCATGTAAAAAGAAAATTACAACGGAAAAAACAATTCATCTTTTCTTCCAAAACATTTGGGTTCATTTTGGTCTTTCCACTTCTATTGTAAGTGATCAAGATTCTCGAAGTTGGGAATTTTTGGTAAAATTTGTGGGACATGATGGACACAAAGTTAAATAAGAGTACAACCTTTCATCCACAAACATATGAACAAATTGAGGTGGTCAATCGAATAGTTATTCATATTATTAGAGGATATTGCAACAAACATCCCAAGTTGTGGGATGAACAATTGCATTACATACAACATGCATATAACATGGCAAAGCATTCTTCCACAAACACATCACCATTTGAGACATGTTATGGGTACTTTCCAAGATCACCATTGGACTTCATCTTTGAGAAAGATGTTGCCATCGATGGTCACAATGACATCGATAAGGCAAGGAAGTTCATAGAGAAAATTCAGTTGATACATCATACAGTACAGGAATAGCTTGAGAAAATTCAAAGCAGCTACAAGGCAAGGCATGAAAAACACTGGGTTGATCACAAATTTCAAGTTGCCGATGAAGTTTGGTTATATATTAGCAAAGAAAGACTTCAAGGGGAAGGTAAAAAGCTCAAGCTAATCTGTTATGGTCCTTTTAAAATTTTGGAAAAAATTGGTATCAATGCATTTAAACTTGATTTGCCTCCTTATATGCAAATATACTTTGTTGTTAATGTTGAGAATTTGAGATTGTTTGAGCCCCCTTTGACTGATGATCAAGGAGAGCATGTTCAGCTGCCATCAATAGATAATTTCTTTCCAGAATATCTAGATGAGCTTCAGCAATATCTCATACTTGGAAAAATAACTAGGACTTCGAAGAGACGGGATGTCGAATACCTTAGAGTCGGACTCAAGGGACAAAAGCCTTCTCAAGCCAAATGGTTGCAAACCGAGAAGGTGAGGGAGTTGTACCCTCACCTGTTGAACAATTGATAGTATCTTTTGGGTTCCAAAAGACTTTTAGTGGGGATGAATGATCAGGTGCTTAGTATTTAGCTCAAAAATCAAGTTTTCAGAATGGCTCAAAACGTGAATGACTGCATCTGTCATGGAAAAACAATCCTAATGCAAATCGTTTCGTCGAAAATCAAGTTCATATGAGAAATTTATTGTGTTTTGATCGCTTTGCTAAACACGTGAAATTTGCAAAAAAAAAATGCTCAGTCATTGCACAGTCAGCAGTCCATATTGCTGACGTGGCAAGTGACTAGGCATGGTCAATGCTGGTCAACGACGAATCAGGGATGGATAAGTGGCAATTTTTGGTTGGTTTGTACAGTGGTGTGTTTGTGCATTTCTATTGGCTCATTTCTAGACCAATGGAAGAATGCCACGTGCCAAGCCTAGAGACCGGCACGTGGCACCTCTCAAAGGTCAGGTTGGGTGTCTGTTAGCACTTAAATCCGCCTCAGGCTGAAAGAAGGCGAAAATCAGGGTAACCACAAACCACGCTCAGTCTCGTAGCTAGCCCTACGAGAGCAGGAGAGGGCTCTCTCCGAGTCACACTCAACGAATGGATAAACCAAAAGGTCTGAGATGACTTACAATGCAGTGTTTAACTTAGGCTAGTAAGTGAAAAAGGACTTTGGAAAAGATTTTTGAAAGTGACTGTGTTTCTGGGATGTTATGGGACCACTGGACCTCAATGAACAGAGAACTTAACATAAAGGAGCAGATTATTTCGTGAGGCAAGGTAGGCGGAAAGCATAGCAATTTAGTTTTAAAATATGGCGGAATGGAGAGATCGATTAAGAAGGTGAAAAGGGCATAGGAGATGAATCCTTTTCAACAGAAGAATGAACACTAACATGAAATTTTCCTCTAGGTAGAGCAATAAAATTGAATTCTACCTAATCTCATTCGAAAAACTTCACCAGAAATGAATATGAAATGAAATATGGAACATAACAAGGTACATATGAAACATAAGAGACACACTTGCTATACTCACAACCACAGGAATCTCATGAAACAGAGCCGCTGCCTTTCATTAATTCTCTGTAAAAATATACAATGCAGAAACCAAGTTTCTTTCCCACAGTCTCCCAGAAGTTACAAGCCAGCCAACCCTTTGCAAATAAAAATGTATACAATATATAGAATGTGTGGAGAAGAGGTGGAACGCCCAGGGGTTGGGAAGTTACTCAAATCATTTCGAAATGGAAATGGAGAGCCAACCATCAGCTACAGGTGCAGCGCTCTCAAGCATGACATTTGGCGTGTGGTGACCCTTTGCATTCTTCGCCACTTGGATAGATGCCCACCTAGAGAGAAAACTCTTTAAAAGCCGCCTTTGGTGCCAAAAAATCGAAGAGTGGATGACCGGGCCCACTTGGAGAAGTCGCGACCCGAAATTTCGCGAAACGGGAGCAAACTGGGCAAAATTTCCTCTGTGCGCCGTGCGCTTTTCTCTGTGCGTCGCGCTATTTTGGGGCACTTTCAGGTGTCCAAAATGTGCCCAAGTGGGCTTGTTGGAAAGATTGGCCTGTCTACTTTCTAACCCCACTGGAATTTCTGAATTTGAAGCTCATTTGTTCCTCCAAAACTTCATTCTCTCAAGACTGCTTTCTGTGTGTCCAAAAAGTGGCAGAGAGGCCATTTTTGGGTGTTTTTTGACCTTTAGGAGACCCAAAACTTATCAAAATTTCTTACCCGGACGCCAGTAGATGTATTTTTCGATGCTGAATCCAAAAATGCAAGCCGTTCCTCGATCTGAGTTCTATAATTTCAGGGAGAAAAACCTTGTTTTTTGACCAAAAATTTTAAAATTTCAAAATGTGCTCCAAATTTCTTGAAATTTGGTCTGGAGCTTCTTTATTAAGTGTTATGGTGGGCCAAGGATTGCCTCGGTCAATATCCGGAGTTGATCATGCTCTTTTTGCCTCTTTTGCCTTTTTGATGCCTTCTTTAGGTTTGCCTTCAAATTCCTTATTTCGTGCCTTGCAAACCTTGTTCCGTGCCCAATAGTGGTCTTTCATGTTCCTGAGCATGTCCCTGTCCTTGTTTGCTCTGAGGGAAGCATCAGCAAGCAAATCTAACTTAACCCTCTCTTTTTGCCTGATTAGGGTTTCCTGGAGTATTTTCTTCAACTGCTTGATTTTGACTTTGGAGACCTGATTCCTTGTGTAGCAATGAGTAGCCATGTGTCTTTGAAATTTGTTGTCTCTTTTGGCCCTCTTAAGAAGATTGTTTAAATGGAAATTTCCTTTGTCGCGCCAAAACTCCCTATTTTCATTGATTTCTCCTGCAATTAGGTCAACTGAAGACCTCTGCTCCCTTTGTTGCTGAAGTTCCCTTTTGAGTCCTCTAGTATTTGGATTCTTCCTTGTCACTTGCTCTTGATGCTCATCTGAATCACCTTCAATTGCTTATTATCCTGCTCTAGGAATCAAACCATGAAATTGGCCTTAGAAACATTGTCCCTAAGCTCTTTGATCTTAGCATCTTTCTCCTGAAGCTGTGTCACTGTGGGTCTCCTCCTCATACTCTGACGAATGCTGTGATGTCATGACTGCAGTATGGACTGTGATTAGGCTGCTCTTTGATGATGGTGTGAGGCTGGGTGCCTTTGTAATATCTGTTACCAAGGGGAACAATGAAGCAGGGAGTATTAGGAAGGGAATGATGTAATGGGAACAGGGGTTATAGGGAGAATTTTGTTTAGGGACATGGGAGGAGTTTGGGTATTTTGATAGGGTAGGGTTTAGGGTTTCATGTTGACCAAATAGTGGAAGGATAGGGGAGAGGGTTGGGTAGTAATTTAGGGCAGGGATATTAGGAAAAATGAGAAAGGGAGGATAGGAAAAATGGTAGGTGAGGGGAAGATGATGGGTGGAATGGAACCTTGGCACTACCAGCACACTTTAGCAACCCTAGCCATCATGGTTCTTGGTGATTTCTTATGGTTGATTTTATGCATTTGGTTGCATTCAAACATCAGTATAAACCATCATATCATTGATAAAACTTGATGAAAAAATGATGTCAAAGAGCCTACCTTTCAATTTGATAGGCTTCACAAAAATTTGGAGGTGATTTGGCACAATTTCAGCCCTTTTTTCCCTGTGCGCCGCGCCAGTGTAAATTTTACACTGGACAACCTCTCCCAGTGCGCCACGCTCTCTCTGTGCGTCACGCTCTTTTCCAGGCAACTTTTGGAGGCCTTCTCGGTGTCCAAATTGGGTGAAAGATAGCTCGTTGGAAAGGTCTTTGAGTCTACATTCCAACCCAACCGGAATTTGTCAATTTGGAGTTCATTTCCCTTGTCAAAAATCAAATCTCCCAAGACTGCTCAAAATGTGCCCAGTGAGGCTGCCTCAAGGCAGAGTGCTGTTATAGTCAAATTTTGAATGCCTTCCTCAACTCAAAATTAAGCTCATGATAGCTCATTGGAAATCTCTTTGTATCTAGTTATCATTTGGCTCATCAAGCAAGTCATTTGGCCAACTGAGCTAGGCGAAAACTTGATTTTTCCAAGGTCACTTCAGAGGTGCATCAATTCTCCTGAGGCGATTGTATTTTTTGACATTTCTCCAAACCCATGACACCTGTGTAAAACGTGAAAGAGGTTTTTCTTCCTTGGAATGTTGTGGACAAAAACCCCTCTCAGTTTTCCCAAATTCCTCTTCTATTGCTCAGAAACATCATTTGAGTGAAACCTATCCCGATGTGTGGAACAAGGGATTTGTCGAAATGAAGCGAAATGAAGGGGATAAGGAGCTTCTAAATTCTTGAGGAAATTTTTGGAAGTAGGGAGGGATGTTAGGAAGTAGGGGAAAGTGGAATTTCAGAAATTGAGTGAGGGGAAGGGGTCCAAAAAGGCAAAACACAGGCCCAACCTAGAAAATTGCCAAGTTGTAGCAAGAAACTAGGGTTTGTGCGAAAATGAGGAATTTGGGGGATATCAGTGATGGGAAGAGTTTGATAAGGTACATTATGGATAGGGAAAGGTGTATGAACATCAGGATACAAGTTTTTCCGATGATTTGACCATCCAAGAGAAATTAGCTTCAAAACCCTAGGAGAGGGAAATGAACCTTGCCTTGGCACAACTGAAACATGAACAAGGTGTGAAATGACCCAATGGAACTTGACATGATGATGACAACCCTCTGAATGATGTTAGACTCAGCTGAATGGTGACATTGACTGACATCTAGACAACTTTGAAAGGAGTGAAAGCAAACCCTAGGCCTAATGCCTAGTGACCAAATTTTACTTGAAGACTCACTGAAATGATAAAATTTGACCTTGACACCTTAAAATCACTTGTGTAAGAGCATATTTGATCACTGGAGGAAGGTTGCAAAGACTGACACTAACATTGGCTCCAATGGGGGATGGTAGCTCCTTGGAGGTGCCAAGAACTACAGATCTTTGGGGTGAGCAGACAGTGCCTTTGTCCATTGGGCTATGGAGTCCATTATTCCGACAAACCAACATGACTCAATTTATTGACATGAAACTTGACTCAAACTGACTCAATGCAAACTGACATGACTAAAAAACTTGACTGAACTTAAAACTTAAAGCTTGGTGGTAGTACATGACCACCTTTATTTCTTACAAGACTATATATCATCAAACTATATCAAACTGCCAATGTAACCAATCAAGAAGATGGCTTCTTGACTGATTCTTCCGATCAGATCTTCTGGTCAACAATTGATATTGGTAACTGGGCATCCAAAAACATAATTGGCCATGATCTCCTTCATCACTGAATACTGCAATAATGACCTTCACTGCTGTCTGCAACAAATTTGCCATTGGATCATGAAAAACATGAAGATTTACCTCATGTTGAAGAAACAAGATGTCTTTTTCTTTTGATTCTGATCTTCCTTCATAATGTTCCTGGTCCTCAAAAAATTCTGAACAAGCAGATGAGTGGATTTCCTCTTCAAATAACACTTCAAAACATGAAACATATGAGGAAGAATCTGAAATGGAATCCATAATGGTCTGGTCGGTTATAATATGAATATATTTTTGATCATCTTGACATGATATGATAGCCAAATTCTCATTACATTCATCACATTCATTAATCATGAGAAAAGCAACTTCGGATGATTCTTGAAACCCAACACTAACATTTTTATCATCTACCATAAATTCATCCAGAGAAAGCTTTTCACTTGAACAAAGTTCTCATCTTGTTGTCCATGGGCTGACTGGATTACCTCTCCATGAAGGCTTTGTTCTGATGACATGAGAACATTTGGACCCAAAACTTTGTTCTCTTCTATGGACCAATCTGAAACGACACCTTTTCTTTCATCACTTTCAGCCATATGGAACTCTCCAACCTGATGATCTATTTCATGTAATTCATGTTGACTGTCAAGATGCAAAATCCCTTCATTTTCCACCGTACCCAAATCTTGATCATGCTGCAAATTTTCATGATCATCTTTACACTGCTGAAAAGGAATTTCATACAGGGCTTCCATGATTTCATCATCCATAAAATTATCATCCTCATAATATTTTTCAAGGCTCTCAATAAAACCATAAGCATGCTTGAAACAATCATGAACTAGATTCAATGATGGATAAGAGTCTTTATATCTTTCAATGAACAGGGCATGAAAATCCTTTAGACAGTAAATACAAGCAACGGGAAAATTTTCATACCAAGATTGGGCTTCACCTTCAAGAGTGGCCATGAATATCTTCATTAAGCAATCTTCAGGAAAATCAACCTTCAACTTGCGAATATGCATGTGAAATCGAACTAGATGTAAAGCAGCGTCCTTCTTACCATCATCTTTAAATGTAGGTAGATTCCTTGACCAATCCACCTTCGGAATTTTATTTGGAAAGCCTGGAATGTGATCGCGGCTCATGGGAGCATATCTTCTTGCAATCCGATCCCTCTGCAGTGGAGTCACCATGAACCACCGATTGTTGGATTCTTCAGTGAAAGGAGTCGCCAGGTGAATGATTTCAGCCATCTTCTTATGTCTGATCGTTGTTCACCATCAACCATCAGATCTGAGCTTGAGATATGTCTTGGGGCAAAACAATTTTCAAGCAAACTATTTTCTCCCCAGTATGGTCGCCACTATGTTAGCACCTAAATCCGCCTCAGGCTGAAAGAAGGTGAAAATCAGGGTAACCACAAACCACGCTCAGTCTCGTAGCTAGCCCTACGAGAGCAGGAGAGGGCTCTCTCCGAGTCACACTCAGTGAATTGATGAACGAAAAGGACTGAGATGACTTTCTAACGAACAATTTATCTTAGGCTAGTAAGCGAAAATGAACATAAAGAGGGATTTTTATGAATGACTGTGTTTCTGGGATGTTATGGGACCACTGGACCTCAATGAACAGAGAACTTAACATAAAGGAGCAGATTATTTCGTGAGGCAAGGTAGGCGGAAAGCATAGCAATTTAGTTTTAAAATATGGCAGAATGGAGAGATTGATTAAGAAGGTGAAAAGGGCATAGGAGATGAATCCTTTTCAACAGAAGAATGAACACTAACATGAAATTTTCCTCTAGGTAGAGCAATAAAATTGAATTCTACCTAATCTCATTCGAAAAACTTCACCAGAAATGAATATGAAATGAAATATGGAACATAAAAAGGTACATATGAAACATAAGAGACACACTTGCTATACTCACAACCACAGGAATCTCATGGAACAGAGCCGCTGCCTTTCATTAATTCTCTGTAAAAATATACAATGCAGAAACCAAGTTTCTTTCCCACAGTCTCCTAAAAGTTACAAGCCAGCCAACCTTTTGCAAATAAAAATGTATACAATATATAGAATGTGTGGAGAAGAGGTGGAACGCCCAGGGGTTGGGAAGTTACTCAAATCATTTCGAAATGGAAATGGAGAGCCAACCATCAGCTACAGGTGCAGCGCTCTCAAGCATGAAATTTGGCGTGTGGTGACCCTTTGCATTCTTCGCCACTTGGATAGATGCCCACCTAGAGAGAAAACTCTTTAAAAGCCGCCTTTGGTGCCAAAAAACTGAAGAGTGGATGACCGGGCCCACTTGGAGAAGTCGCGACCCGAAATTTCGCGAAACGGGAGCAAACTGGGCAAAATTTCCTCTGTGCGTCGCGCGCTTTTCTCTGTGTGTCGCGCTACTTTGGGGCCTGTTTTGGGGCACTTTCAGGTGTCCAAAATGTGCCCAAGTGGGCTTGTTGGAAATCTTGGCCTGTCTACTTTCTAACCCCACTAGAATTTCTGAATTTGAAGCTCATTTTCCCCTCCAAAACTTCATTCTCCCAAGACTGCTTTCTGTGTGTCCAAAAAGTGGCAGAGAGGCCATTTTTGGGTGTTTTTTGACCTTTAGGAGACCCAAAACTTATCAAAATTTCTTGCCCGGACACCAGTAGATGTATTTTTCGATGTTGAATCCAAAAATGCAAGCCGTTCCTCGATCTGAGTTCTAGAATTTTAGCGCCGCGTGGGGTGCGCGACGCACAGGGAGAAAAACCCTGTTTTTTGACCAAAAATTTCAAAATTTCAAAATGTGCTCCAAATTTCTTGAAATTTGGTCTGGAGCTTCTTCATTAAGTGTTATGGTGGGCTAAGGATTTCCTCGGTCAATATCCGGAGTCGATCATGCTCTTTTTTCCTCTTTTTCCTTCTTGATGCCTTCTTTAGGTTTGCCTTCAAATTCCTTATTTCGTGCCTTGCAAACCTTGTTCCGTGCCCAATAGTGGTCTTTCATGTTCCTGAGCATGTCCTTGTCCTTGTTTGCTCTGAGGGAAGCATCAGCAAGAAAATCTAACTTAATCCTCTCTTTTTGCCTGATTAGGGTTTCCTGGAGTATTTTCTTCAACTGCTTGATTTTGACTTTGGAGACCTGATTCCTTGTCTAGCAATGAGTAGCCATGTGTCTTTGAAATTTGTTGTCTCTTTTGGCCCTCTTAAGAAGATTGTTTAAATGGAAATTTCCTTTGTCGCGCCAAAACTCCATATTTTCATTGATTTCTCCTGCAATTAGGTCAATTGAAGACCTCTGCTCCCTTTGTTGCTGAAGTTCCCTTTTGAGTCCTCTAGTATTTGGATTCTTCCTTGTCACTTGCTCTTGATGCTCATCTGAATCACCTTCAATTGCTTATTATCCTGCTCTAGGAATCAAACCATGAAATTGGCCTTAGAAACATTGTCCCTAAGCTCTTTGATCTTGGCATCTTTCTCCTGAAGCTGTGTCACTGTGGGTCTCCTCCTCATACTCTGACGAATGCTGTGATGTCATGACTGCAGTATGGACTGTGATTAGGTTGCTCTTTGATGATGGTGTGAGGATGGGTGCCTCTGTAATATGTGTTACCAAGGGGAACAATGAAGCAGGGAGTATTAGGAAGGGAATGATGTAATGGGAACAGGGGTTATAGGGAGAATTTTGTTTAGGGACATGGGAGGATTTTGGGTATTTTGATAGGGTAGGGTTTGGGGTTTCATGTTGACCAAATAGTGGAAGGATAGGGGAGAGGGTTGGGTAGTAATTTAGGGCAGGGATATTAGGAAAAATGAGAAAGGGAGGATAGGAAAAATGGTAGGTGAGGGGAAGATGATGGGTGGAATGGAACCTTGGCACTACCAACACACTTTAGCAACCCTAGCCATCATGGTTCTTGGTGATTTCTTATGGTTGATTTTATGCATTTGGTTGCATTCAAACATCGGTATAAACCATCATATCATTGATAAAACTTGATGAAAAAATGATGTCAAAGAGCCTACCTTTCAATTTGATAGGCTTCGCAAAAACTTGGAGGTGATTTGGCACAATTTCAGCCCTTTTTTCCTTGTGTGCCGCGCCAGTGTAAATTTTACACTGGACAACCTCTCCCAGCATGCCGCGCTCTCTCTGTGCGTCACGCTATTTTCCAAGCAACTTTTGGAGGCCTTCCCGGTGTCCAAATTGGGTGAATGATAGCTCGTTGGAAAGGCCTTTGAGTCTAATTTCCAACCCAACTGGAATTTTTCAATTTGGAGTTAATTTGCCCTGTCAAAAATCAAATCTACCAAGACTGGTCAAAATGTGCCCAGTGAGGCTACCTCAAGGCAGAGTGTTGTTATAGTCAACGTTTGAATGCCTTCCTCAACTCCAAATTGAGCTGATGATAGCGCATTGGAAATCGCTTTGTATCTAGTTATCATTTGGCTCATCAAGCAAGTCATTTGGCCAACTGAGCTAGGAGAAAACTTGAGTTTCCCAAGGTCACTTCAGAGGTGCATCAGTTCTCCCGAGGCGATTGTATTTTTTGACATTTCTCCAAAACCATGACACCTATGTAAAAAGTGAAAGAGGTTTTTCTTCCTTGGAATGTTGTGGACAAAAACCTCTCTCAGTTTTCCCAAATTCATCTTCTATTGCTCATAAACATCATTTGAGTGAAACCTATCCCGATGTGTGGAACAAGGGATTTGTCGAAATGAAGCGAAATGAAGGGGATAGGGAGCTTCTAAATTCTTGAGGAAATTTTTGGAAGTAGGGAGAGATGTTAGGAAGTAGGGGAAAGTGGAATTTCAGAAATTGAGTGAGGGGAAGGGGTCCAAAAAGGCAAAACACAAGCCCAACCTAGAAAATTGCCAAGTTGTAGCAAGAAACTAGGGTTTGTGCGAAAATGTGGAATTTGGGGGATATCAGTGATGGGAAGAGTTTGATAAGGTACATTATGGATAGGGAAAGGTGTATGAACATCAGGATACAAGTTTTTCCGATGATTTGACCATCCAAGAGAAATTAGCTTCAAAACCCTAGGAGAGGGAAATGAACCTTGCCTTGGCACCACTGAAACATGAACAAGGTGTGAAATGACCCAATGGAACTTGACATGATGATGACAACCCTCTGAATGATGTTAGACTCAGCTGAATGGTGACATTGATTGACATATGGACAACTTTGAAAGGAGTGAAAGCAAACCCTAGGCCTAATGCCTAGTGACCAAATTTTACTTGAAGACTCACTGAAATGATAAAATTTGACCTTGAAAACTTAAAAGAACTTGTGTAAGAGCATATTTGATCATTGGAGGAAGGCTAAAAAGACTGACACTAACAATGTCTACACAGTGGAGAAAAATATATGGCGGAAGTCGGGGTCAAACCCACGACCTCCTACACATAAACCTTACACCTTAACTACTTGCTCTACCAGATGGTTCTTAACCATTACGTTCTCTGTTTATATTTGAAGTTTAGCGAAAATGGGGTTGGTGGTCAGGGGAGGGCCAACCCATAGGCTAGCCGTCCCCCCATGTGAATGCAAAAATATAACCACAACATTTTTTGTTAACCCTAGCGGCTATCCAAACCACACCACTCCGCGACTCTGCATGTGAACGATACCATAACTGTAACGATTAGCTCTGACGGTTCCAGTTTTGACTTACCATAATGGCAAACTGTTTGCATGTGTCCAATCTGCCGGAGGTTACAGTTGTGGTCAGTTAACTCTGCGGTTTTCACATTAATCACGGGGTTTAACACTAATCCAGGTTTAACTCTAATTAAGCGCAGTTTAACTCCGAGTTTAAAACGGTGGTGGATCTGGCAGTGTCCTCAAATTCAGGCCTGCCTCCAAAATTAGCACGCTAACTATAGTCATTCCAGATTTAGTGGAGCTTTTCTAGGAAAAGATTGACTGAGCCATAGAGAAGTCAATTTTCGACCAAACTGAGCTCAGAAAGAGGTGTTCTTAGTTAATTTGGACATTCTTAACACATTGGTGTAGGTATCAGGATCCATAGAGCTTTGTAAAATAACATTTTGCCACATCGAGCTAATACAGAGGCCCAAGCCATGGAAGCTAGACCAAGGAGATGTAGCTCAGGAGGGGTGAACTCCTTGATCAAAACACTGTGTTAAAGTGTCTCTTTGATGGTTTGTTGTAGTTTGAATGTCTGATGTTCTGTATTTGTTTATGAAGCTATTTTGCTCATGAATGTCTTTTTAAACTTAAGGAAATTTACTTGATTGTATGCATAAACAACTAAGGAAACCTCAACACAAGAAGAAATAAGAAAGCATATGTTTATAAATCTATAATTGTTATTAGCACAACAAAAACTAATCATACAAAAACATATCAACTATTCACCCAGCCAATGGGAGAGCTTGAATTTCGCCCTTACAACCAATTAAATTTTACCATATGTTTGAGTCCTCTGACCAATGGAAATTTTCCATGTGTACAGATGGATTTCAATGTAATTTTCCCTACTTCTAGTTTCTGCTGCCCCTGCCTGTTTCTGTAACTCTACTGACAAGGCATCCTCCGCCATAACTATCCTTTTCCTCCGGTTGTTGTACCATTCTTCTTCCGACTGGTCAATGGATCCCATCCGCCATACCTCCCACATTAAATTGCACTGAACCCTTCATTTTTGTTCATTTCCCCCAAAGAGTGAGTGGCCTCTCAAGCGCCTTATAGCTCATTAAATGAACATAAGAAAAAACTTGAACTTTGCTTTGGAGCCTTAACATCAAGGGCTTGTTCATCAAGACTCTTAACTCTTGTAGCGATTGAAGCACCATGTTCATTGGAAGACTTTCGGCAAAGTCGGGATGCAGGTAGGGCACATACATTTGTATTACAGAGTGAAAGAAATAAGATATGTTTTTCATGATAGGAAATTTATTTAAGATTTTTAATCTCGCTAAATAATAGTACCATGGTAGTATTTGGCAGTGGATCCAAAGGCCGATCTGTGATGATTGGGGTTTGCCAGAAGTAGAAGCTTGTTTAGGCAATGCTGTGAGAGTCACCATTTCTTCTCCTTCGGAAGCCTGTAAGTCTCACACGATAGTGTATTCAATAGCCGGGTTGATTGTTGTTTCGATAACCCTGTTTTTTCTCCAATACAACTTGATTATTCAGAAGTTGATCAGGACTATAGAACTACAGATAAAGACCCTGCTCCATTAAAACCTAATATCAAATATTACACAGTAAGAAACTAACAGGACTTCTAGGCAAGCTGAGAGGATAGCCTCATATTCTTATCAAAGATTAAGGCCATATATTGCTTTTTCTATTCTGTTAAAGCTCTAAAAGTCCTGGACTTAAAAAGAAAAACAAGATTCATAGATTTGCAATCTTGTTGCATATAGAGAAGCTATATGCTTTACATCGTAGGTGGAGGACTTGAAAATAAAAAAGATTCACAGAATTGCAATTTTGTTGTATGTAGAGAAGCTAGATGTTTTACATCCTAGGTGGAGGAAATGTTTGTATGTCTTTCTGTTTCTAACTAAAAAACCCATTATCAATATGAACCAGAGATGTATTAAGCTTCAAGTACTTAAAAGTTTTGTTTTTATTTTAGTGCTTAATAGATCTAAGATTAACAACCTTATATTAGAATCCATAATACCATAATGCTTTAAAGGCCTTTACTAGTATAGAAACTAACAACAAATCAAGAAACATTAAATGTAATTTTGTTTTTTGGAAAGAAATTGAGTATTACCTAGACCCCAACACCAATAGCTTCTAGCTGCAATGAGATTCCCATCTCATAAAAGGAAGTTGATTCAGGATTTGCAAATCTTTTCCCACTAAAGGACTTTTCTATGACATTTTTCAAAACAGAACCATACCCTATATGCTCTGAAAAACAGTCTTGTACAATCTCACCAGAAGAAGCTTTTTGTCTTTGCATTGTCCAACTAAGCATTTTCAAAACTGTTTCAGAGTTTTCAATACAAGTTGCACCATTGCTTGAGAAAAACATGTAAGTGCCAAAAGGCCTGTATGGGCTTTTCACATCTGATTCCCTTAGAGAATCAAGGACAATATTGAAAAGTTTCCTACAAGCTTCTTGAATAGAAGAATATTTCACTTTTCCTTGCTAGTAAGGAAAAATAGTAGACAAAGCCCCAACAATTGATTCAAATGGTGCAAGGAGCATCTGAGGAACAATATCATCCTTGGAAACCACATGACAAAAGTTGCCACCCCAATTTTCACGGCCAACAGCTTTAACAAGACTTTCATCTCCCACTAAAGGGCAACCAAATGTGATACAAAAGGGAGAGCTTTGTCTTAACCTCTTTTCAAGTACCCATAGTGTGGCCAAGGTTGCAACTGCCCCTCCTAAGGAATGAACTACAAATATAATGGGTTTAAGCTTCCTTTGTGTCAAGTACGTATACATCTGCAACTGATTGATCATAGAATAATACATGAACAAGATGTTACTTTCATATGAAATTTCAAAAAAATCATCTCTGATAAATGAAGAAGCAAACCCTCCTTTTATGAAACTAAGGTCACTTTGTCCTAACAGCTACAGTAGATAAATCAATTTACCTTTGTTTTAAAAATTGTTTTCTCCAAAATATGCAAGAACAACTTAAGAGTTCCCTGATGTACAAGGGTCGGTTGATCATCATTACCCTTGAGGCAATCAGAGAAGACCTTGTTTTCAGTTTGTATATTGCCATCTCCATATTTTCTACCTTTGACAATGAAGTCTTCGATATTATGAAATGAAGGGAAGGAAACATATGCAACACCTTCATACTCATTCAGAGTAAAACTCTCTGAGTTTCTTGCCAGACGTGACTCTTCCCAAGCCTTCGACAATACTCCACATGAAAGAAGGAAAGTTGCCATCTCCTAACCAACATTGAGCCTGCAACAACGTTTATGCTAATTAGCACCATATGGGCAGCCAAGAATGGGTAATATCAATTTAGATTTATGTGCATTAAATATGATTAAATCTCAAAGTTTTTCTCATCAGGAGATGAGGACAATGGTGAAGTGAGCTCTAGTTCCTTCACAATTCAGATTTATGTGGATTAAATATGTCACTTATGCATAATTTTTGTAGATCAGGAGACATGAAGGAGATGACCAGATTAAAAAAAAAATACAACCATACCTTCATTACCTGAGATGAAGATGACAAGATATCATTAACGAAAAACAAATGTAGAAAAATATAGATACACACAAGCTTCTAAATAGGAAAACTATGCCCACCTCCCTGAAACCATTTAGCTTGCCAAAAGTTGTAGGTCAAAGACCAGATTATTGGATCTGCCATTACTAGGTTGAATCAAACCCCTATTACTAATTACAGATGAGATTACTACCACACCCCATTCAAAATTACAAATTAAATATCAACCTTTTGTTACTTAGTAAACAACATACATACAAAGGTGACCACACTGGAAATACCAATATATTAGTCTTACCATTTGGATAACTTCTAAAATTAATAATGTTCTCCTTAGATTTATCAGTCCAAAGGGGCATTCACATAAAAAATAAAGAAAACTTCAGTAAACCCATCAAAATTCACACCAGTAGCTTGAATGAAACCCATCAAAATTCACAGCAGCAGCTCGAATAAAACCCATCAAAATTCACACCAACAATAAAGAAAACCCCACCCAAAAATATTGTTCTTGTTTCTTTCTTGTTCCAACATAATTCCATAAAACCTCAAATTCAATGCCAACAACTACGTAGTGCAACAACCCTAGACCGTGAGAATTACAATACTATCTCAGTTGAAAACTTTAAATGGAAAGAGCCACATGGGGTTTTCAAAATGCCTAGCTTCATTCACAGGTGAGGTAAATTTTTTTTGTTTTAATTTTTCAAAGTACTTAGATAATTCTTGGGCAAGATGCATAAATCAACTAGAACTTGCATTTGACCTCATCCATTACTAGCTTACTTTCATATCTACTTTTATTTCTATGACCAACTTCATTTCATGTTGTTCTGCTTCAATGAGGGTCCATGTGTAGCTCATAAACCCCATGAGAATTAGCACCCTATCATAGTTGAACACTTCTAATGGAAGGACACATGAGGATCTCCATCTTCCTGCTATTTATTGAAAGTGGCATGAGATGTCTCCTATGACTAGGCCTGGCTAAAGTCATCGACTGATTGAGCTTCTATGGAGGGTCTTAGAAGTTCTTCCAAATTTCGATCTGTAGGCTGGATGTAATTTAGCTCTGAATGCCAAATTGACTAAATTCAGCCTTCTGATGTTCGATTTTGTCTATTTGGGTGTGGCTACTTTGGCAAAGTAATGGTTTAAGCAAGCATTTATGTGCTGGATACCATGGAAAATTCTAGTTTAAGAAGCATATCTTTGTTCCTTGTTCTTTTAATATTATCCCTGTTCAACTGAAATCTTGGTCCAGAGGCTATTATTTTTTAGATGATATTATATATCCCATTGCAGAGGCATCTTCTCTTTTTGGGATTAGGGTTAGAAACGTTGGATTTGAACACTTAGGAATTTTCCTCATCTCCAGGTTCCTTCTACTGATTCCAATTCTAGTTGCTTTAATTGAATCCAAAATATTTTAACTATGCCCCTTATGTGTTGGAAGAAAATTGCTAGAAACTCATCTGGTCCTGCCTTTACATTTCTATAAAAAAGAACATCACCTCTTCTAGTTCTGAAGTTGGTTCCATAAGTTTGTTGTTGAGATGCTTAGAGATCACCTTTAGGACAGAGGAAGTAGGAAGTGTTGTCTATCTCTTTTATAGACTTCAGGGTTTCTCAAAGGTCTTTGTTTCTTTATTTTAGACACGGTCTTCCACCAAGGTCATGTTGCTTGAAAAAATTTGTACATTTTGTTCGGGATTCTCTTCAGGTTCTATAGAATAATGTTGTGTTCTTGTCACCCTCTTTTAACAATTGTGTTCTTGATTTGTGTCAAGAAGGTTTCCTCTATTTTAATTTTTCTTTTGTAATAATTACTTCCAACTTTTGGCAAGTGTTGATTTTTTATGAGTCAATTTGTTTCCTAATCTCTGGAGTTGTGTAAGTAGTTTGAAGTTCTTGTTGCCCTTTTGTTTTGGGTCCTTATTTTGAGACTTGCAAATTCTTAGCAGGAGATGGAAAAGAAAAGAAAGTTTGTAATAACTTAAGCAACCTTTAGTTTTGAGATTGATTTAGTAGAAAAGATTGAAGTTTTGACTCTAAAGTCTGGTGCAGTCTCGTCATGAAAGTGGCACATCCTCTTACCTGGATGAGGCTTTCCTCTGGAGGAAGAGGGATCTATATTGTGCCTAGACGTCTTGGGTTTGAACATGATACTGCCACAAGGGCCTCACAGGTGGAGGCTGGATGACTTCTCACGGTCTCATGGATCTAGTCACTGAGGTCTAGTTGTACTGTGTGTTTTTTCGTGTCTTTGTCTGTAAGCACTGAGAGGTCATCATCTTGGTGGTGGCGGGGGTGGTCTGAGTGAAGAAGATCTAAGTCCAAGGGCCTTCCTCATGTATGAGGCTAAGCATTGCCGATGTCGACATCTGAAGAAGATAGGGAAGGGGTTTTGGGACTCCTTGAGGAGATAATGATAATGAGTTGACTTACTAGTGATAATGAGTTGACTTACCATAACTGTTGAAAATGGTTAATTTGTGTTTTCATCTGACATTTCATTCCCTAGTTTTAGGCTATCAATATTTCTAGAGCTATCCATCCATTAATGCATGGGACAGTATATGCTACTGATGGATTTAAGCAAAATCCAACCGGTGACATATACTACCCCATGCATTAATAGATGGATAGCTCCAAAAATATTGGCTGCCCTAGTTTTACATAATGAGTGTACTAACGATAATTATTGAAATTTAAAAAAAATATTAATTTTCCATTTCATCTGTGAGACTTCATTCCCTGGTTTTAATTTTTTAATTTTAGGTTTTTATAATTCTTTCTATATTGTGTTTCATATTTATTTAGCAAGCTTTAAAGAATATTTGTAGGCTATCAAAAATATTAAATGTGATTCTTTCGGTGTTTATTTGTATTTCTGGTTGTTTCATATCTTATATTTGGTGAGATATTTTTGCCAACCTCTAAATTATGCGTGTGTGGTCTTTTAGGTGCCAATAGTCATCCTGATAATATTAGCACCAATTCAAAGAGAGGACTGACAAAGGCTACAGTTTGTCTTTCGTTAATTTGGGTACCTAGGCTCAATTAGTTAAGCCTTTGTTAAAGATGGTGGAGGGACAGGAAACTGATAAGAACATTGAGATATGGAAGATCAAGAAGTTAATCAAGGCCCTGGAGGCAGCCAGGGGCAATGGTACAAGTATGATTTCCTTGGTAATACCACCAAGGGATCAAATTTCATGTGTCACTAAAATGCTAGGTGATGAGTTTGGGACCGCATCAAACATTAAGAGTCAAGTGAACCGGCAATCGGTTTTGGGAGCAATAACTTCTGCTCAGTAAAGGTTGAAGCTCTACAACAGGGTTCCGCCTAATGGCTTGGTGCTGTACACCGGAACTATTGTCACAGAAGACGGAAAAGAGAAGAAGGTTACTATTGATTTTGAGCCTTTCAAGCCTATTAATGCCTCTCTTTATCTTTGTGATAATAAGTTCCATACAGAGGCACTGAGTGAACTTCTAGAGTCTGATGATAAATTTGGTTTTATAGTTATGGATGGTAATGGAACCCATTTTGGTACTCTGAGTGGTAACACTCGTGAAGTGCTTCACAAGTTTACTGTAGGCCTGCCTAAAAAGTTCAACATTGGTGAGGCTACATCATGGTCATGTCCAAGAATAACACTTGAGTAGGGTAAGGAATTGAACCAATGACTTAACATCTAGGAGCGCCTTAACAACACACCCGATCATAGTATATCCAAGACCCCATGGACACAAAGTGAATGATTGTTGAATTTGTATTAATTACTAATTTTTTGAAACATTTTAAAGTTTTGTAAAATTATATATTAATCTCATTTTTATGTAAAGAAAAAAACATTTATTGAATATTTTAAACTTATATATTTAATTTTTTATTGGTTTAACTATTATGATGGTATTTAATTTTCACATTAACACAACTCACATATTGCAACATTTTAGATACTCTATGCAACTTTAAATGATTTGTTGTCCATGTAAATTGTTTGTATAATTATTATTATCTAAAGTGATCACTCTAAACAATGGTGTAATCCAAACTCTAATCGCCCTACTACCTCACCACTTGTTCTTATACTAGATTGAATATCTTTCATATGTGATGACCACCATTTTTGTTCACCTTTTACTATCCATCTTTATTTTCTTTCTTGGCATTGGAGCAAAGGACATGACGCAATGACATCCTACATAGTCTTTTGGCACACTAGACTTTTGAAGAGATACTTTCCCTCCAAGCTCGCTTGACTAGTTCATCCTCTATCTCTAGTGAGACATCGACAACCTTTCTATTTTAAATGTCATTTTATATATTGAAAGGGTGAAAAAACCCCAAAACACTATCAGCGTGCCCTTGCACCTCTTGGTGCAATGCTAGTTTTTAACTCTATTCTATTATTATTTTACCAAACCTATTATTTACTAGTAAGAAGAACAAACAGATATATATATATATATATATATATATATATATATATATATATATATATATATATATATATATATATATAGATAGATATATATATACTTTTAAAACTCTATTTTGTTATTATTTTACCAAACCTATTATTTACTAATAAGAAGAACGGACATAAAAAATTTCAAACAACATGAAATAGTATTATTTTACCAAACCTATTATTTACTAATAAGAAGAACGAACATAAAAAAATTCAAACAACATGAAATAGTAGCATAGCATCAGGGGTAGCCTCCAAATAAAAGGAAAAAATAAAAATAACCACAGGTAAGAGATGGAATTCAAGCCATAAGTAAATGTTTGTTTAGATTGCAGCTGGTGAAAAAAGAGATAAGTGTCAAATGTGTTTTGACAAAACTCCCATTTAAAGGAGTGGATAGAGTCTATCCAAAGTTCGGGTGTGGTTTTCCCCGTTGTAATCACATCATGGCATTGAGAAATATTTGTGGAACATTATGAGTCAATTTAAACATATAAAATTAAGATGGCATCCAATTTATGCAATGCCACTATGTTGTCGTTCTGTATTTTCGAGGTTGAGGGAGTAAACACATTGGACATCATCAAAACCACTTTGGAAGCTGAGATCTAGCCCTGCCAGCTTCAGAGAGGGATCTCTCTATTTAATTTAGCTTTGTTTTTATGTAAATTTTAGGCTAGCTATGTTTGTACTTGTTTGTTTGTTTGAAAGGTTTGGTTGATTTGAGTATTGTAATTCCATTGGGTTATGGAGTTTATAAAGTAAACTAGGCTTTCCATCAATTTTTAGAGTTCTCACAGGGCAAGCTAGGTTGTAGTAAATGGATCTTTTCAGAATTTAAATGGATGGTGGAAAAGAAGAAGTGTAAGGTTCCATACAGACCAAAGAGAAATTAAGAATTCTTTGACCTGACTTCAGTGGAAAACATTAAAATTAACAACATCCAAAATAGGGTGCTCTAGATAACGAATCCTATTTATCACCGTTTATTTTGATTAATTCAGAAATTTAGGAAAACAAAGGAAATAAATAACATTGTTTAAACAAATAGATAGAAGAAACACATCACCATTTAACACACCACATGAATCCTGTGAAAGGTCACTGTATTATTGATGCTCCAGTACTTCACAATTAAATATGCAAAAGGAAATTACATTCGGAAATCAACACTAATACTTCAAACATTGAAGTATTTATAATAAAAATTACAATAGTGCTTTACTAAATCATTTTCAAACCAACAATGTATTATTAGCATAATTACAAACTAATATCATCTAGTCTTGGAAAAAGAATAGGCCACGTAGGCTATTGAGGAAAGCAGTGGCCCTATTTGGGTGGTTTTTGTTGCCGAGTCATCCAAAATAGAATGCGATACTGAACTGAATATTACGTCGGCTATTGCGTTGGAAAAATATTTTACTGCTTCGGAGTTATTCCTTAGTCCAATAAGTCAAGTAACTCTTCCCATCTCTTTTCATCTGGCACTATTAACTTTGTCACCCTGTGGTAGATTTCATCTAACTCTGTATATTTAGCAAGGGTTGGTTTCACGGTAAAAATATGTTTTACCTCATTCTGCACATGGAAGTCGCTTGACATGGTCTCCAGAAATTCCTTTGCTATCATACTCCCTTTGATTCCACTGAACTTAATGTTTCTTTTGGCTACCTCTTTCATCTTTAAGATACAGTCCTCCCGAGTGATCAACTTGTCATTGATTACATATATACTAGGCAGTCCCTTCTGCATTAAGGCTTCAATCTTGTTTGTAAATCTACTCACTTGCAGCTCCAATGTTTCACACCTTTCCTCCAACTGGTCAATCAGATTTCTCTTAGTCAAGACTTTCTTGACTTCCAGAATGGTGGCAGTTCTGTCACTGACTCCCACTTCCTCTAGCTCATATTTGGACTTTGAATTTAAGAACATAATAATATTGGCAACTTCAGTTGGCATTTCTCCCATATTTTCCCTTCCTTGCACAATGGTCTTAGTGGCCTTCTCTATTAACTCTTTCTGTTCAAACATAATTTGGATAGAAGGCCAAATCTCATTCACTGAGTCAAGTATGTTCATCCAAATTGTTTCCTTGGCTTGGTCCAAGGTCTGGCAAATTGAAGTGTCTCTCTCTACCTGGTGCAGATTTTCCAAAAGTCTCTGAGATTTGTCCAATTTAGCAGTCTGAGCAGCTTCATCTTTGGCCTTCTGGAATTCCAAAGCTTTGAGTTGGCCTTGCAAGGTACCAATTTCCTTTGACTACAATGACATGTTTTGCAGTGTCTGTGTCACCTGTTCAGCACTGGGTGTTTGAGCTGAAGTGGTAGGTGCAGTAGTTGCTCCTGTTGATGGTAGTTGAGAAAGACGTATAGAATCCAAGGGAATAATAGCCATCTTCAAGTTGTCTTCCTTCTCCTTTATCATATTTTCCAACTCTGCTTCCATCTACCTGATCTGTTCAATGATCAATTTCATCATGTCTGTGTTCTGAGTTTCACCTTCTTAATTGTCCTTAGTCATTAGATCTTTTGTAGTTGGTAGCTTTACCTATTTCCTCAATGCTGTAAAGTCCAAGTTCTTCTTCCTTATAAGCTCCTCAGCAACATTGACATCTTTAGGGTCGTACCCTATCTTGATCACCATGTCTTCCAAAGACTTGATCCTGTTATCCTTGGCCAAGGAGGAAACCTTCTCCATCTTCAACTGTGACTGTACATTTGCAAAAGAAACCCGCAATTTGGATAAGGACATGGGAGTACTAGTCAGAGTGGAGGATATCATCTCACCAGTTTGTTTGTGCATCTCCATTTGATTAATGGGATGTATGTCCCTTGTACTGAACTCAAAGGTGGTGCTCTTGTAGTCAGCTGTTGATTTGGGTTGTGAAGTCTGGGCCTCAAGAAAGGCCATCTGCATTCTACCATGCTCAGTATCAAACACTGACAGAAGTCTACTTTGTGAGCTGGAAGTCTGCTTCTAGAATTGGTTGTAAGTGTTGTTCTTCAAGATTTCATTCTTGAGCTTTATTTCTCTATACCTATCAAACATTGTCTTCTCTTTTTCTG
This sequence comes from Pinus tabuliformis, assembly GCA_031772625.1. NCBI lineage: Eukaryota > Viridiplantae > Streptophyta > Pinopsida > Pinales > Pinaceae > Pinus > Pinus tabuliformis. The sequence goes on from CM062816.1 coordinate 1,866,254,315, forward strand.
TCTGGATAGTGTGTGATTCTAACTCAGTCTCTGTATGATCCTGTGAAGATGAAGCTTCAGAAGGATATGAGATAAACTTGGTGGTTGTTGGTGGTGAATCTGTGATGATGATAGTTTCCTGTTCTTCAATCTCTTTGTCTACTTCTAGTTTGTGAGTCACCTTGGGTCTCTTTCTGTAACTGATTCTAAATTCTTTGGCTTCACTCCCAGTTGTAGATGATGACCCTTCCTCCCTCTGCCTTTTGTTGGATTTTTCCTGAGGAACAGGAGTCTACAAACTAGAAGTGGATACAATCTTCTCTTCAGCTTCCTGCAGGGTATTTTCTGCCCATTCCAATTGATTGGCATATTGTTCTATGTCTGGCCTAGAAGTATGAATGTAGGGAGTGTTCTTATTGTCCACTCTGAGTTTTGAAATGATGCCATAGGGGTCATAAGACCATGTGAATCTCAAGCTAAACTTCATTTCCTTCAGTATCTTATCTGCCTCCTCACCTGTTGTTCTTGTGTTGCACACAAATAGGTCCACTTGCATTTTAATTCTGAATTGTGGCTTCTTCTACACCACTACAAAGTGTATATCATCTGATTCAACATCTGCTTGATATACTCCAGTGCAAAGATCCTCATTGGGAGGTACTTGGGGAGTTTATAAGGGGCCAATTCACATCCATAGACTCTAATCTCTGTGTAGTTTTGGTACAGGTACCAATCTCTAGTCTTTGCTTGGTCTGATAGATGAAAAATTCTTTTGATCTCCTCACTGATCCTGGGCTGCACTGTACTATGGAGAATGTTCATAGCCGGATGAACAAAGTCTTCTACAAATTGCTTGTAGGTGAACTCCTGTTGTTCTTTCATGACCAATGAGGTCCAAAAGATCACTGGTTGTTGGTCCCCTGCATCATCCAATTTCTGCAATGCAAAACTGAACTTTTCTACTTGATAATAGATGAACATGTAAATTAAAACAGAGGTGTAATTGAAATCTTGCTCTATAGGAATTAATGAACTGGTCATGGATATTGTCAGCCAAGAATTGACTGAAACTGAAAATTGTAGAGGGCTTGTTGTCTGTGGAAAATGTGGAAAGGAATCCTAAAATGGGCTCATCTACCCACTGATTAGAATGATAGCCTAGAATGTGAGAAAGAATAGAAATAATCTACTTGGCCTGATCAGGGAAAATGGAAGAAGGATAAGGAGGATTCTTCTTGGGCAATTGGGTATTCTCTGGCAAGAAAATTTCAAAAATTCTAGCTTTGGTGCTAAAATCCAGCTTTTGATAAAGCTGGGTGAGGGCTTCTAAGGAGAAAGGAGCAGCATTTTCCATAGAAGGGGCCAGCGTCATTTGGTCAATACATTTGGCTATAATGGTGAACAAAATGTCACCTGTAGGGGCAATTATAGCCCTATGGGTAGGGACATAACAATCTTGGCATTTTCTAGTGAATTTTGGGGCTTGAAATGTCAAAGGAAAGATACAATGGGGGACATTTGACTCCCAGAGTCCTATCTCATCAGTTTTATCAATGTGTTTATCCTCTAACTAGTAATATAACTCCAGGAAATCACAGTCACAGAGAGTTTCAGTTATCCTGTAATCCCTGTCTGCTAATGGGATGTGATCTAGGTCTATAGAAGGTGGAATTAATGGATTAATGGCCTGGTCTTGGGTCTTAGTTTTAGGAGGCATGACTGTAGCAATTTCTAAACAAAATGAATACACAAAGGAGGCTTACTAGGCTCAAAAATCATAATAGTATGTCAGGTGAAAAAGAATAGGCAGGTCAGTGAATATCGGAATCCTGGTGGCGAAGAAGCTCCAATGGAGATTGCTACAGGAAATTATGAATATAAGAAGAAAATGAGAAATGAAAGATTAGAAGTGACGAGCTTTGGATTTATTTAAACATTTTTACAAAGTCCCATTGGAAATGGCGCGGGACAGTTACTGAACGATTACTGGGAAAAATTAAATGAGAAACGGGTATTAAGCAGGAAGGCATTTAATTGGAGCAACGGTCTAGACAGGTGGCAGGTGGAGAGTGGTGGAGGAGGAGTGGTGGGGGAGTGGTAGGAACAGATATGGGATAGACAGTTTCCAGAGGGGGTGATGGGTAGTAAGCAGTATTGGCCGGGGGGTGGGGGGGTGTGAAATCACTGCAACACACCACGTAGGGGGTAGGGCCCGGCGGGAGAAACCACCTTCCGGACCCCCCCCCCCCCCCCCCGGTGGTAAAGGGAGAATACAAAAGGGGGGCGAAAAAGGACAAGGGTCATGGATGGAGTATGGGATCAGATCCTAAGATGCTCAAAGCGTTGACCTTTAACCATAAACGACAAGCATTTTTTTGTCCTTATGCCCTTTTTGATATTAGCTATGTGAACTTAGAATAAGGACGAGTAATGAAAGTGGGAAATATTTCATCCAGGGCGCACTTTGAGTTTTCAAACTTTGGATAAGGTAAATATAATTTTGAAATACATTACCCATAGCATGTACATTTTCCTTTTTGCTATATCCTCGGACTTAGGATAAAATTTTCATAGGCAATTATTTACTCAATCACCTAGTCTACCTACCCTCAACTAGACTAACATTCTTTATTTTTGTCTCCAGGGTGCACTTATACTAGCAAACCCATTTTTATTTTCTTCTATGCAGAAAGAAAACTATCTAACCTATCCCTTATTTCTCCTATTGACCCAGATTAAACAATTGGGTCAATGTCATTTTCTACCTAACTAATCATTTACCCAAATTGAATTGTTGGATAAACCTTTATTCTCTATCTAATTTACTGAAATTTAAAGAAGTGTAATCATGATTAAACAATATGATTAAACTAAAGCTAATGATTGTGGCATTTTGAACAAGTTGCACACACCTCATTTTAGAGACATGAAGAAAAAACTATGTATGAGTAGTGGCATTTAGACTTGCAACACTTTCAGTATTATTCTTTTTTTTTTTTTTTTTTTTCTTTCTTTTGGTGGGGTTCAATATTTTCCTCTTTTTAGATATTTTTGTTTTTCTCTTTATTTTTCTTATTTAGACCCTCTTTTCATATTTTATTCTATTTTTTATTTGGAAATCATTGGCATATTGACAAGTATTTACAAAATAGGATTCTTGATATATAATACTCAATTACCTTGAGATCCTATAAATTATAGGACCCTAACATCCAGAACCAATTGTACAATTATTCTAGGAGATTACACTAGAATATCTTGTACTGATCACTTGCATCTTTTGAGTACAATATCTCATCATTCACCTTAGCAATAGTCTGACTTTGAAGGACAACTTGTTGTGACACAACCTGATCCTCTTGGTCATCCCACTAGTTTCGTATTTCTTTTGTAAAAATCCTCAATACCATATTCTGAACCCCTCTTTTTGATTTAGAGTCCCGGAAACAGAACTATTTGTTGGCACTAAAATGACAACAGGGAAGAGACTTTGGGCTTAGACTCAAGGGGCCAATAATGCTTCGTTGTAGTCTAAGACAATGCTGACATTTTCACCTTACCCGGAGGGGAAAGGAGTCTCACCTGAGGCGCGTCGTGACCAAAGTTAGATGGGGCCAAAGGGGTTATCAAGGAAGATGCAATTAGAAGACGTCAATAGCTCAAAGACCTCAACCCTCTGTACTATCCAAGCATTTTATTCCATTCCTATCATCACAGGAAACTACCTGACTAATGATAATTCATTGAAAAATTTACATAACCCACAAGAAACGCAACAATACAAAATAGATCCCAACTGCTAATTTCATGAACTAGCATATAAAAGAGTACAAATTAGATCACAATAGGCTCGAATCCAGTTCATAAAATACACAAAGAGAATAACCCGAAAGAACACAACTATATAGCATGGTCATATCCAGAGCAGAGGACAATCCTCGCCTTTCCACAATTGATCCGGCTCTTTAGATCCCATCCCTACTCATCTGTTTCATCACCAACCCCTTCCTCTTGCTATATTTCACCTTTATCCTTTGCTCTGCATTCCCACTGCTAGTTTTTCTTGGATGACTCTGCCCTTGGCAGCCTTCTATTTTCCCTTGCTCGATTGCTTTTGTTCGCTTCCACCACCTTTCTGCAACTTCCCATTCACTCTTAGTTCTTGTCCCTTTCCTTGGCTATCAGCTCTGCAACCCCAACTGTTGTCCCCGCCACTTGTTCTTGGCATTCCTTCACACAAAATCCAAAAATTCAAAACGAAGGCCCCAACATGCACTCCTAGAAATTTATTCTTATGCCAAAGTATATGTCTAAGCTACAAACATCAATAGAGTGATCTAGATGGATATCACTAGCTACGCACCTCTTCCAATGACTCAAAGGTTCTCTATTTTCTTGGAAACGTTTCTATGGTTTTTTGGGTCCCAAACTTTTGTGGTTGTTTTAAGGCCCTATTTGATGGTTTTTGGCCATTAGAGGGGCTTGGGTGTATCATGGAACAACTTGGCCTTTGCCAAAAGCTGTAATCCTTAGACAGTTATTTCTAGTGAGTTGATTTGTACTCCAAATAGAAACTATATGAAAAATTTCTATTCTTCAGAAGTTGACATACTGTGTAACCACCTTGTCCCCTCAAACCTTTTGGCACTTCATCTTCTAGATTTGGGGTTTTTGACCTGTAGGGTTGTCTCTTTATGTTAAAAGGCCATTCTTTTTGCCTCTTTTAATAGCTTTTGTGAATGAGTGTAGTCACCATCTCTCTCTCTCTCTCTCTCTCTTCAAAGATAAGCTGCAACTATTTTAGCTAACCTGTGTTCTATAACAAATATAGTCTTGTTCAAGTGATAATATAGGATTTTTAAGTAGTTTCCATTTAGTTTTGGGTTACTCATGTGATGGTTGAAAATAATACATTTGATTGGTTGTAGATGCTTAACATTATCACATGACCATTGGCACTTGGTTGCATTTGATTGGTTGCATTATGCTTGGTGTGTTATTTCTTCCGATGCCATTACTTTCCAGGCCATGAAATTCCATTTCCATAATCTCATTGGCGCGTGAGCATCTAGTCTTTGACCAATGATCAAGTGAGAAAGAAAAAAGAAGCTAGCTTGATAATGGATAGAGTCTAAGGTTGTTATAACAATTTGGGATGTATTGTGACAAGATTCTTTTTGAGTCATTGATGTAACAACATTGATATGTCAAATTTATCCGGATTAGATCATTAAATTGTTTTTCATCCATATCGATGCTTTTAGAGTGGAAAAAGTGGAGGAAACATCTCACTAGATTGTTTTTACTGGCGGGACCCAGTTTGGAAAAATAGGGCCTATAACCTTCCAGAAGTGTTTTGAGGCATAAATGACATTTTTTGGGGGATAAAAATTTTCCACTTTAGAAATTCACCATTTTATCCTATTCTACAGATAGATGCTTTTCCAACAACGCAACAATCACATCAATCAAATTCTGTATGTGAAAATTATGCCACTCAGAAGTTGACCTTCCTGTTTTCACCACCATATTTAGAGAGGATGCCAAGTAAACTGCTATTATTCATGAAAAAAGGGCCAGCCATGTGATTATGATGTAAAATACTTTATAAGAGTCTATATTGTAACTCTGGTTAAGAGTTAAGGTAGTCAAACCTAACCACTAGTAGGCTATCGAGATGTGTTATAAATAGGCCACTAGGAGGAAAAGGGGTTTCATTATTTCGAGCACATTTGTTCCATAGTTGAGAAAAAATAGCTAAGAGAGATAAGAGATAGAGCACACAGAGAGTATTTTTTCACTATAGCAACCCACGGGTCACATGCCATACTTCTATGTACTCGCAACCATATTTCCATCTAGAGAATGAGAGTAGAGCGACCTCACCTTCCAACTAGGTTATTCTCTTGAAAGGGTTTCCTAGAGCATATCTTGTGCCAAATGTGTGTGTGGGATTTTACTTTGTTATTCTCTACTTTCTGCATAATTTTAATTTCACATGCCTGCACTATTAACAGTAAATCTACAGATCCAGAAATCTAATAAATCTATAATAGTGCAGAATTTCATATTTTAAATATAATTTTATTGGATCTATTGTGACCAGCTATCCAGTAGAATATCCATGACAATTTGAAGATCATTTTGTTATCAGAGCATGTTTCTTTGGGTGTATTGTGGAAATTTTCTGGGGATCTAGATCGGTTGGGCCCAAAGTGATAAACCCTAATCACAACCAATGAGTTTGTGAATAAACCCTCATGATCTTGTAGAAGAGAGGTTTTCGTGGTTGGAACAACAAGTCACTGATATAAATAGTCATGTAAATATCCTCATGGAAGCCATGAGAAATGAGCTTGGGATATTTGGAGAAGATTGGGGTTCAAATGTCGAGAACAAATTAGAAGGGGGATGAGGAGACTGGTAAGAAATGAAGAACTAGCCAAATAAAGAAAAAAGGAAATATCAACCCAAATAGAGTGTCGTGTATCAATCACAACACTTGTTTAAAATGGAAGCAAAGGTTGATATCAAGTTGTACCACGGCAAGATCGACACTCTGAAGCCAAATCACTGGTTGTAGCAATTGGAATTCTATTTCAGCATCCATCAAATTGAGGAAGAACATAAGATTTGATTTGCGTAGTTAAAATTAGAGGGTCATGCCCTAACTTGGTGGGAGAGCCACATAGAGACCTTGAGGTTGGAGGGGGAGCCTATAGTGGCTATGTGAGAGAACTTTAAAACCCTTATTAAATCGTTGATCTAGGTGGATCTCTTAAAAAGTACCAGTGCCATGGTAAAAAGGATCACACCTCAAAGTGGCAGAATCTGGGTAAACTTACCATCGGATTGAAGTGCTCATCATCCTGATTCCAACAGTGTGAATGACACTCAAATCTGAGTTCATATGAAGAAGTTAGAGCAAGTCAAAGATCAAGTTTGACTTGGACAGATGGTAGGAGGGACTGACGTGGAAAAACTCTCAGTGAATGGGGAAGCACCAAGTGGTAGGCCACCATTGGTCCCGCATATCGTAGATCATGGAAAGAAAAGGTCACGGCTTAAGAAAATCAGCCCCAACACTACTGAGTTGCGATTTACGATATCACAATCACAAATCAGAGGTGATCGGAGTTAAAGAATCAGACTCAGAGCAAGCTGGGTTGCGATGCGATACATCGCAATCGCATATCGCAAGGAGGGAAGAGTTGAGAAATCGACCCTGGAAGAGTGAGGTTGCGGTGTGATATATCACAATCGCATTTCGCAAAGGTGACCAGTCGTATGGATTACCAACCTCGATTCCAGCCGATTGCAATTTGTGATGAGGCTTCAGAACCCAATATACTATGTATTGTATTAATAGCCCGTCGGTTCTGCTGTTATCACAGGACACTTGTTGTAAAGGCTTGGGTCTATACGCCAATGGTAAATGCCGATATTAAAAGTTGTCGGGTTAAATGTGTGCTTAAAGAAGTTTTTGCCATGTTTGAAAGGTTTGTTTCCACGTACTATGTAGGACCAAAGATTCTCTACCCAAAACAAACATGCTTGCTAATACTTGTAATATGTTTGGAACTTCCTGGGAATTGAGGAGTTAGACACCAAGTATATATATTGGATTATAAACATAGGAAAAGGGGGAGATTGGCATAGTTCAGAAACCATTGAACAGTAGTAACCTGACCTGGTAGTAGGCTGGAATCTCGCCTTGAGTAGCACAGAGGTTCTGAGAGGGAGCATAAGTTTTATTTCTTCAAATTGGGTGTTCGGATAGGCGATTCTGCGCAGTTTTTCTCTAGGATTTCAGTGGTACTATTTGTTTCTGAAGCTAGGCTCTCCATTCTTCATCCATCTTCTAGCTTGGAGATATAATGATTGTAAATGATTGTTTCTTGTACTTTTATCTCTTTTTATTCCACTTAATGAATGAAGGCCTCCCCACTATTGAGCAGGGCCTAGAGACGTTGTTCAAATTGGAAGAACTCCATAATAAAATCTTTATGTCATGGTTTCATGATTTTCTTGTTATTTCCTGTTATGAAACCGGCTCACAAAATAAAAGGAAAGATAGAGGAATGATTTCAAAATAAGCCTCTTCGAGGGGGAAACCTCCTTTACATTACACAAATGAACAATTCTTGGATGATACAAATCACTAGTATTATAGGGACCTAAAATTTTTGCATTGTTTTATGTTCTTTTAAGTTCCATGGTTAATAAGATCTATTACATGTAATTCTAATGCATCTATAATTAAAAGATTTTGGATCAAGTTTGGTATTAGAGCAAGTCTTTGTTGATGCAAATTGCATGAGTATATGCTAACCCGAAACAAGTTGTGAAAAGGTGAAGGAATGCTTAAGTCCTTTGATCCTGAAGCAGAACGTGCACAACAAAGAAGAAACATGGAAAATGAAGAAGCTCATTGGGAAGAGGAACAAAATTTTCGCAAGGTATTCTACAATATGGCAGAGAAAGTGGATAAGTTGTTTTCAGGGTATGAGAAGGCACTTGGGCATGAGAAGAAAGATGTCGATGAAAATGGATCAACAAATCATGAAGGTGGTGGAGAAGAGCCTCAACCATCTCCTTATTCAAGTGTGTTGACGACGCTAGACCCGCCAACATTCAGAGGATCACCCCGGTATGAAGTCCCAACTAGACATCACACTATTTTGTGTGGGAGTACCATCTGGTATGATGGCCTGGTTGCCATTATATTAAGGATTTTCCTCAACTCTTTCTTGTCAGCACAAGAGAGTGGTTCACTTTGTCTTCAAGAAGTGAGGTTCGCATACCTGGTGAGTGTAAGTGTACTTGTGTCAATGGTTCTTTCACTGTGAGGGGAAGAGAGTGAAGGTGAGTTCCAGGTTGAAAGGGATCAGTCCCAACTCAGATAGGAACACAAAAGACAAAAGGACATGCACAACTTACGATGGAGTAGTCCACTCAGATGTGGTTGTCACAACATACAAGGTAAGATAACACGTACAACACTCATGGATCAGTCCAAGACAAGTGCGACGGTTGTTGTAGCAAGGTTCATGTGAAAGGTCTGGCTGATGTCTGGTAGAACAGTCGACATGGACGTGACAACATTAACAACATATACAACACATTTCCATTAATAGATGATGCATTACAACAAATGAATTAGTTCAGATGTGGAACACATGGTTAAAGCAATGTGCATTACAAGTGTTAAAGATCAGTCTTACAACAAATATAATACATGTATGAAAAGGTGTTGGCTTGTTAACAGGATTCTGAATTAAGCAAAAGTTCCAAGACACGTTGTTACACCATACATCACTAACCCCGTCAGTGGGGCGTTGAAGCCACTACTTACTCCTCAAAGAAAATATTACAGACTCTCTTGCCTATGTGGGAGGAGCTGAGGTGAAAAGTCCTTTCATGTACAAATGAGGGGGGTATTTATAGGCAAGGGTAAAACTGACCCTTGTGGCTATACGACTACCCTCATGACCATTTGACTTCCATGACGTTCTCACTTACATGAATCTATGTTCAAGAATTGGGTCTCTTAGACTTCCACATTACATCACATTGATGGACAACAAGTCCATAGTGGATATGTGGGCAACATGACTGATGACTTGACTCGACATGAATTGACGTGATAATGATAGTACATTCATGCTACTGTCGAAGTGCATGTCGAGCTACAGTGTTGCTGAGTGATGGATGTCTTCATGGTGTATCATAGCTTCACCTTTGCATGACGAAGTGCGCGGAGTCTTCGATGGTCCTTGGTTCGCTTGATGTAGCTCTAGCATGTTGTTCCTTGATTTCATGTTGGAAGGGTTGATAGGTTCACTTGTTTGCAAAGGTGCATGTTCATCGCGTTCATTCACTTCGCATGCTTCATTCGTTCATCCATTGGTGAACCTTTCCATCTGCATGTGCTCCCCTTCGTTCATCTCGTTCGTCGTCTTGACATGTTTGTTGGTGTACCTGTATCTGCAGCCACTCATGACGAGACAGCATCTAATCTAAAACCTCCTAGTCTACCATGACACATGATCATTCGGATGTGGGTGATCGAGAGAGGAAGCAGGAATGTGATGTGGGATGATGGCTCTGGGAAGCTGTTGATGAAAACTACGCAAGAGTCACTAAAGGATGGAGACGGACAATTTGAGTCGAAAGTGACTGACTGCAAGGTCTAGCTCAGCTGGGAGGCAACATTGCGCAAATTTCGAGAGGGACAATCTGGGCTGTTGGAAGGCAAGGTAGGCATGCTTTGTGCATTTTCTGGAACGAACGGTTAGCAGGGGCTAGACAACCAAATTTGCGCAAATTTCCAGAGGAACGGGCTGGGCTGCATGAAGGGTCGACAGGTAGGGATTGCGGAATTGTTCTGGGGAATTGCCTGGGAGACTGGAAACCAGATCTGCGTAATTCCCAGAGGGAACTGACAGTTGGCTATTGGTGTCACTAGCAGCCAGATATGCGCAATTACTAGAGGGAACTGCCAGTTGGCTGCTAGGGTCACTGGCTGCCAGATCTGCGCAATTCTCATAGGGAACTGCCAGTTGGTTGTTGGGGTCACTGGCATCCAGATTTGTGAAATTCCTAGAGGGAAATGCTAGTTGGCTGCTGGGGTCACCGGCAACCAGAACTTCACAATTCCCAAAGGGAACTTCCAATTATCTTCTCAGTCACTGGCAGCAGAAACTGTGCAATTCCTAGAGGGAACAGGTAGTCTGCTGCTGGGAGCTGCTGGCTGGAAAAATACACTAAGGCTGGGAGGCCGTCCTCCTGATCGTCTCTTTGCAATTTCTAAGCTGAGCTGAGTGATGGTCAGCGGGAGACTTGTGCATGAGCACTGTGCAATTTCTGAGATGAACAGCTGGTCAATTGTCTGGATGGCTAGCATGAGTGTTACTTGAGCTGCTTGTGGGCAGCGCAGCTTGAAAGAACTCTTTTGGTGTTTTTGCGTTGTTTTAGTTGACAGTCGATGAAGTCGAAAGCAGGGTGATGGTTTGGCTGTTAGTGAGGAGTCTGGTCATCATAACTTCAGTAAAAAGATGACTAAGTGTGTGAACAGTCGAAAGATGCATAGGTGATCATATGAACACACACTCACATGTCTTGACGACGAAACGACCAAACCATCCAGACAAACATGTTCAACATGGCTGATCGACAGTGCGAGCGACAAGCATGACACTTATGATTGATCGTTCATGAGCGAGACGACGCTTGTGTGAAAATGAATGTGACTCTGTGTGTTAGTGCGACAGATGATTTCATGGCGAACACAACAATCACATACAAAGCGAAGACTTTGAGCATAACCAGAACATGGTCGCAAGCATGACTTAGACATCAACATGCAAAGACTTGAGTGAAATAGACAAGCAAGGTGAATTTAAAGACCCACATGAGCTCACGGAGTGAACCCGAGCGTGTGCAGTCACGAAGCGAAACTATTCAAGGGAGGCTCTGAAATTGGTGCAAGCCAAAATTTTGGAGGGTGGTTGTAGCTGCTACAACACTTGGCAACATGCTGGTAGAACTCCATCTTCTCTGTTTTGGTTCATTGCTAGCACAGGGCCTTTGTCCTTCAGCGAGTATTGAATCTTTATATAGGTTACTTTATTTTTCCCACTTACCCCCATGGACATACATGGTTCACCCTTTGCCAACTCAGTCAAACACAATCAAAAGTTTAGCTTAGATATCAGTGTTTCAAATATGGGAAGGGTAGTTTAGCTCACGAGTTGAAGATTTTCAGAGTATAAGTTTTCATCTCTGGTGTTGCTCTGCTACCAGTAGGCCTGGTCAGTACCTTGGCAGAGTCATGTAGGAACACACACATTGCTCCACTACCTGCGAGCCCGGTCAGTACCCTGGTGGAGTTGCATACTTCACCTCTCTGTGCAGGAAGCCTTTCTCTTCTTTTGCCTTTGTATTTTTTAATAGAACTGTGCATAGGCACTTATTTATTTTTGGGGCAGAAGAGGGACCTCGACTTATTGAGAGAAAAAGAGGTTGTTCCTTCAAAGAAGCATGTAAGACCTCTAACATAGGTTTGCTCGTTTAGATTTTTCCCCTTCTTCGTTTCTACTAATTGGATTAGCTTTAACACACAGAGAAGAAGGCTAGGTACAGGCATGGGGCTTCCTAGTGTGGACACAGGTTCACGGTTTGACCCAAACTTCCCTTATAGACGGTTTGTATTTTCCATCATGACTTCATCGGGTGAAGGTTGTAACCAAGCACAGAGAAAATGGACACAAGACTAGCCAAGTGCTGCAATGTCACAAGTCTCTTCAAATTTAAGCCACATATTCTATTCAAAAGCCAGAACGTGGTAGTTGGCAGCACTTATTTCCAGAAACAAAAATAGTAATATATAAAACAAACAAAAATGCATGTGAACAAAATAGTAAGCAGAATCGAACAAAGAAAAATAACAGATAATAAGCAAAACAAAACAAAACAAATGAAACAACAAGCAACAAGCAGACTATGTACAAGGCACGAGCCTGGCCTGACCTACTGAACTAATGTTTGAGGATTTGGCCTTTGATAGGAGGATTGCCAATCCTCCCATAAAGTGATTGCAAATGATATACGTGTGAGCCAATTTTCTCATGGACCGGTGTCGGTCCACCGAGCTCTGCTACCAGAACCTGGTGGCATTCCAAAAGACTTTCAAGTGAGGACAACACCAGTGTTTCAGGTACTGTGTGCAACATGGGCTTGGATGATGGCACGGGGTAGTTACTTTTACTCCGGGAAGGGTTAAAGTTTTTGAATTCAATGCGTGAGCGGATCTTCCCAGATTTCTTATGTGCAAGATTTAAATCAGAAGACCAAGTGTGATGATGAACTTTGCAAGTAATCGAACCACTTAAAATATTAGCCAATTTATTTAGTGAAAAGAGTGCAAACCACATATATGTGTTACCTATTCTTTTTTGTAATGTTTTGTCTTTTCCTTTACCTGGAATCTCATGTTGGATTGTTCGCATGTAGTGGGTACTCAATTCATCATTTACTTGTGTAAGCCCATCTTGGTACTGTTCGATCAAGCGATCAATGATTGGTCGCTGCTAAAGTGTGAAACTTGTACCGAGATTAGCCATCTTCGCATCATGGTGGATTCCCATGTTGCTCTATTTATTCATAGTGTTGGTCCTCCTTGTGTTCATCATGAGTGCTTCAACATCCTTGTTTATGACTCTGAACTTCAAACAACTTGAAATCATGCATTGTTCATTGTTTTGGATGACTGAGATGCACTCATTCCTTGAGTCATCATGTGTTCTTGATTTATCAAGACTCATGGTCCACAACTTGTCTATACATGGACCGTTTAGTGTGATGGTAATTTTGTTACTACCATTGTTACTAATACTACTACTAACAGAAAAATAAACTGTACAAGTTTCATTATCATCAATTGGGTGTGGAAGGAGTCCCAACTACTTGTCTGATGGGATTGGGGTTGGTCGGGTAAGGTAACACTCCAATGTATTTTCCAGGAAGCAGTTCCCAAACATGAGTTTTGCGAAGGCCAATGGTTCATTCTTTCCATCAAGAGGAGTGACATTGTGTTTCATATACCTCTCGAATAACACTCAGATTTGGTTGCATTTTCCCTTGTGGGAAGCCATAGATGAGACGAATCTATAGCAAAGTACCCATCTAGCTTGTTGGACTAGTCTCTGCTGAGAAGCAGACCATATGCTTCCAGTATGTCCACAACAATTATGTTGATGCGCTGGAAGACTCGACTGTCATGGGATAATCAGTTGATCACATCTCATAGTTCACCAATGGCTGGTACCAATGTTCTATCAAGTTAGATGATTCTCACGGATGTTTCGCTCCATTGTGCATTGATATTCTTAGCAATGGAGAGTAGCATGACATTGGCTGCTGCCCCAAAATCAACTAGAAAGTTGTGGACATTTTAGTTGAAAACTTCGAATGAAAGTAGGAATGGGGGGCAACCTAAGTTTGCTTCTTCCATCTGGAGTGTATTGAGCATGGTGGATAGTGATCCGGGAGGTGTGCATGCTCCCTTGTTGGTAGAGGCCGCGTTGTCAGTTTCTGTTTGTCCCAATACGCGCAACAGGATATCTCGCTGGCTCTGGACTTTCTCTAACTCGAACAAACTGATGTTCGCTCAAGTTTTCTTCATGTCATCGACTATGTTGTAATCTAGAGGTGGTAGACTCACCGAGGTTTCCAGGGTGGAACGGATGCTCGTGCTGTCTGGTGGACTGTTCTGCAACTTGCTGCTCACGGATGTGTTCTTATCTGCCGTTGTCTTTCCGAACTTTCTTTGTGTTTGTTGCTTTGAGGAAGCTGGTGGATCGACCTTCTTTATCAGCCATCTCACTTTCTCTTGCATCTCCTCAAGTGTCGGGGGAGCCCCTTTACTCCTAAGATTGTATCAATCATTTTTCTTTTGGGGTTGCTTCTTGGTGTTCGTCTTCGAGACTATTTACAAGCACTGATATGCATTCACCACATGCCCAAAACTTGGTGCTTCATCAGGTGCAACCTCTTCGTTATCATCAATGTCTTCTGGTTGCTCCCGTACGTCACCATCCGCATCGAGTGTATGACTACAGACAGAGGTAACAACTCACTTACAATTTGAACAATAGTTCTCAGGATGAAATTCTTCATGGAAGGAACAATACTTAGGATCATCGTATCGATCGAGTTGGAACATAGGCTTATGCGTAAATCTGGAGCCGAACCGGCTATTGCTTGATGAGCCGATTGATGAACCGATTGCCTTTCTCTATCTAGGTGGATGATTTTTCGCGAATGTGTCTGTCTTCCGTTGCTTGAGTTCAGACATTTCAGTGGTCAAGTTCTTGACAAGGCGAGTGAGGGTCTCAATATCAGTTTCTTCCTTATCTCTACCCTTACTCACCATTGCTTGGGGCTTTCTGCTCGCATCCTTGGAGTATTTCATTGATTCATCATCCTTGATGACTCCAATGGTGCACAAGTCCTTCTCAACAGCAATATCCTCTTCGCAACTTTCTAACAGTGCTGGCTTCACAGCTCACTTGACAAACTGCACAATGGTGGTTGGCAGTGCGGATGTATAGTAGTCGATAGTGATGGAGTAATGAGGTTTGGTGTCTACTGAAAACTTGTTCAAGATACGCGTAAACCTATGACTGAAATATTTCACTTTCTCTTTTCCTTCCATCTTGAGGCTTTCCAGTTCTTTGAGTAGCAAGGTTGGGGTCATGTCATCAACAAACTTTTCAAGGAACATACGTTTGAAAGAACCCCAGTCCTGTATGAAGTTGGGTGGAAGGCTGTGATACCAAGCAGCTGCCCGACCGTCCAAGGTACATGGAAACAATCTACATGCTATGTCATCATAACATACCTCAAGGGTCTGCAGTTGTAGGTATAAGTTGACTAAGTGGTCTTTTTCCTTCACTACGCTGTCATGGTTAAACTTGATGTTCATTCTCTTCGCTTGCTTCAGAATCTTGTGCAAAACATTCAAGAGAGCCAATGGTCCCTGAGTCATTCATTCAAGATTTGGGTCAACCATCTCTTTGTCTTCTTTGTCCTCTTCGTCTTCTTCCTCTTTGTCCGAATCTGATGGTTTTGGATCTGAGTCTGTTGGTTTGTCTCCGCCTCCACTTCCACCGCTGCCTTCCCCTCTACCTCCTATACTGGAGTTCGATCCAAATACCACAAGAGTGCCTTGTTCATCTTCAAATAAGATTGGAGGTTCCTCTCCGTCTTCAATATCTTCTTCCAAACTGTCAAGAGTAGCAAGGACTGCTTCTTCCACCGATGATACAACCACTCCTGTGGGAGTGGCCTTTGGCTTCCTAGATGCGCGTGGAAGGTATTTTACACCAGGGATCAGTCCGACTACTTTCATGAACTAGCGAGTGATGGGACAGATGCAACAAAGGTGTCGATATGAAATTTTGTGTTCAATTTTGGAGGTGAGGATTAACCAACTGCAGAATCGTGAGAGAGGCGTTGCGAGTTACTTCCTTGACCAGATGGTTGATGAGTGAGTGTGAGGGGAATTTTAGCCATGTACAATTGGTTTCCCTCCTTCTAGTGCCAGAAAGTTTGATGATGCTGGATCCACCAACATTTAGGGGATCACCCTGGTATGAAGTCCCAACTAGAACTCACACCGTTTGGTCTGGGAGTGCCATCTGATATGATGGCCTGGTTGCCATTGTATTAAGGATTTTCCTCAACTCTTTCTTGTCAGCACATGAGAGTGGTTCGCTTTATCTTCGAGAAGTGAGGTTCATGTGCCTGGTGAGTGTAAATGTACTTATGTCAATGGCTCTTTTAGTGTGAGGGGAATAGAGTGAAGGTGAGTTCTAGGTTGAAAGGTATCAATCCCAACTTGGCTAGGAACACACAACACAAAAGGACATGCACAGCTTTCGGCAGAGCAGATCACTTAGATGCGGCTATCACAACATACAAGGTAAGATAACACGTACAACACTCATGGATCAGTCCAAGACGAGTGCAATGGTTTTTGCAACAAGGTTCATGTGAAAGGTCTATCTGATGTTCGGAAGAGCAGTCGACATAGACAGGACATCATTAACAACATATACAACACATTTCCATTAATAGATGATGCATTACAACAAATGAATCATTTTAGATGTAGAACACATGGTTAAAGAAACATGCATTACAAGTGTTAAAGATCAGTCTTACAACAAATAAAATACATGTATGAAAATGTGCTGACCTGTTAACAGGCTTCTGAATTAAGCGAAAGTTCCAAGACACATTGTTACACCATACATCATTAACCCCATTAGTGGGGTGTTGGAGTCACTACTTACTCCTCAAAGAAACGATTATAGACTCTCTTGGCTATGTGGGAGGAGCTGAGGTGAAAAGTCCTTTCATGTGCAAATGAGGGGGGTATTTATAGACAAGGGTGAAACTGACCCTTGTGGCTATTTGAATACCCTCATGACCCTTTGACTTCTGAATTTCTGACTTACATGACTCTGTGTTCAACAAGTGGGTCTCTTGGACTTCCATGTTACATCACATTGATTGACAACAAGCCCATAGTGGAGATGTGGGCAACATGACTCATGAATTGACTTGACATGACTTGACATGACAATGCTACTACATTTGTGTTGTTGCTAGAGTGCATGTCGAGCTATAGTGCTGCTGAGTGATGGATGTCTTCATTTTGTATCATAGCTTCACCTCTGCATGGCAAAGTGCACGGAGTCTTCAATGGTCCTTGGTTCGCTTGATGAAGCTCTAGCATGTTGTTCCTTGATTTGATGTTGGAAGGCTTGACGGGTTCACTTGTTCGTGAAGGTGCATGTTTGTTGTGTTCATCCGCTACACATGCTTCACTCATTCGTCCGCTTCGCATGCTTCGTTCATTCGTCCGCTTCATATTCTTCATTCATTCATCTGTTAGTGAACCTGTCCATCTGCATCTTCTCCCCTTTGTTCATCCCATTCGTCGTCTTGAAATGTTTTTTGGTGTACCTATACTTGGAGTCACTCATGATGAGAAAACATCAAATCCAAAACCTCCTAGTCTACCATGACACATGATCATTCGGATGCGGGTGACCAGGAGAGGAAGTAGGCTTGTGATGCGGGATGATGGCTCCAGGTAGCTGCTAATGAAAAATGTGCAAGATTCACTGAAGGATGGAGACGGACAATCTGAGTCAACAGTGACTGACTGCAAGATATATCTCGTTTGGGAAGCAACATTGCGAAAATTTTGCGAGGGACAGTCTGGGCTGCTGGAAGACAAGGCAGGCATGCTCTGCGCATTTTCCAAAATGAACGATCAGAAGGGGCTAGACAGCCAAATTTGCAGAAATTTCTAGAGGAACGGGCCAGGCTGCATGAGGGGTCAGTAGGCAGGGATTGTGCAATTTTTCTGGGGAACTTCCCAAGAGACTGGTAACCAAATATGTGTAATTCCCAAAGGAAACTGCTAGTTGGATGCTGGGGTCATTGGCAGCCAGATCTTCACAATTCCTAGAGGGAACTGCTAGGTGGCTGCTGGGTCACTGGCAGCCAGATCTACACAATTCCCAAAGGGAAATACCAGTTGGCTACTAGGGTCACTGGCAGCCAGATCTGCGCAATTCCCAGAGGGAACTGCTAGTTGGCTACTGGAGTCACTAGCAGCTAGATATTCACAATTCCCAGAGGGAACCGCCAGTTGGCTGCTGGGGTCACTGGCAACCAGATCTGTGCAATTCCCAAAGGGAACTGCCAGTTGGCTGCCGAGGTCACTGGCAACTAGAACTGCGCAATTCCTAGAGGGAACTTCCAGTTGGCTTCTCAGTCACTGATAGTAGAAACTGCGCAATTCCTGGAGGGAATAGGCAATCTACTGTTGGGAGCTAGTGGTTGGAAAAATGCACTAAGGCTAGGAGGCTGGCCTACTGATCATCTCTACGCAATTTCTGAGATGAGCTGACTGATGGGCAACTAGAGACCTGCTCATGAGCACTACGCAATTTCTGAGATGAACAGTCGGTCGGCTGTCCGGGTGGCCAGCATGAGTGTTACTTGAGCTGCTTGCAGGCAGTGCAACTTGAAAGAACTAGCTTGGTGTTTCTGCACTGTTCTGGTTGACAGTTGATCAAGTCGAAGGCAGGGTGATGGTCTGGCTATCAGTGAGGAGTCTGGTCGTCAGAACTTTAGCAAAAAATGACTAAGTATGTGAACATTAGAAAGATGCACAGGTGATAATACTAACACACACTCGCATGACTTGACGACGAAATGACCAAATCATCCAGACACACATGTTCAACATGGCTGATCGACGGTGCCAGCGACAAGCGCGACACTCGTCATTGATCATTCATGATCGAGATGACGCTTGTGTGATAGTGAATGTGACTCCGTGTGTGAGTGCAACAGATGCTTTCATGGCGAACACAACAATCACATACGAAGGGAAGACTTTGAGCATAACCAGAACATAGTCGCAAGAATGACTTGGACATTAACATGCAGAGACTTGAGTGCAATAGACAAGCAAGGTGAATGTAAAGACCCACATGAGCTCACGGAGTGAACCTGAGTATGTGCAGTCATCAAGCAAAACCCTTCAAGGGATGCTACGAAATTGGTGAGGGACAAAATTTTGGAGGGTGGTTGTAGCCGCTACAACAAAGTGATAGTTCTCATCACTCTAATTGAGATTCCAAACATACATCTAAGAGACCATTCTTCAAGCTAGATGCAAATTTGGACTTGCCCATGTATAATGGAGAGTGTAGTGCATAAAAAATTAATAATTGGATAAGATAGATAGAGGTCTACTGTCGGATTCAACAGATCAAAGAAGATGAGGCAAAGGTCTAGTTAGCATCTCTTCGACTAAGTGGCACTTCTCTCATTTGGTGGAAGAGAAAGTTGCAGAAGGGCAACAAAAAATCAGGTAACCTTCTTTCCTCTTGGTCTACTTTTATTTTTGAATTGAAATACCAATTTTACCCTTTGGGTTATAAAAAAAGGGCACTAATGGAATGGAAATATCTAAGGCAAGGTAAAGGCCAAAATGTGCAAAGCTTCACTGAAGAATTTTGGAAACAACCATTGAATTTGGACATCTCATTAGATTCACCCGAGATTGTAACTAAGTATGTTGGTGCGCTACATAGTTACATAAGACACTCATTGTTATTGTTCGAGCCTACTACGATTAATGCGGCTAGCATAAAGGCCATTCATCTTGAAAGCTGAGGCAAGAATGACAGAGATGATCAAGACAAGAAAACACCATTCAAACCTCAGCATGGAAAATTCCAGAAGAAAGGCAAGGGGAAGGATAAGAAGACCGTCATAGCCAAGAAAGAGGACAGAGCAATGCCATCTCGCACTCATTGCAAGAGATAAGGTCATGATGAGGACCATTGTTGGAAGCTACATCTGGAGTTGAGACCAAAGAGATTCAGTGGAAAGGGCAAGCAGAAGACAATGGAAACAATGCAACAGGACCTTGGATCAGATTCCGGTGACGAGACATTGATCATAGTCGTGGGTGTAAGAGGTACTCTTTCTATTAGTAATGATTCTGATTCAATTGCAAGTCCTAGTTATTTGAATAAGATTGTAAGTAATGAGCGAAAGAGAATTGAATTATTCTAGATTAGGGCTATTATAAAACAACAAAGGTGAAAACGCTATTCGATTCAAGTTCCCAAGCAAATTTAATCTTAGAGTCCTTAGTGAAAAGGTTAGGCCTCGAAATTAAGCCTCATCCGAGTCCATACCCACTTGGTTGGGTAAGTGATAAAGAAAAACTACAAGTAACCAAGTAGTGTAGGGCTAGATTTGTTATTGCTTCCAAATTAGTTGATAAGGTAGAGTTAGATGTTATGCCTTTGGATATCTGTGGAGTTATCTTGGGAAGTTTGTATCTATATAACAGAAAGGAAGTTTTATTTTGGCATGAAAATAAATACCACCTCACAAAGGACAGGGTAGAATATATAGTCAGAGCTCATCATACAAAAGTTAGTGCTATCCTTGTAAGTGCGGAATAAATTAAACAACTAGTTAATTCCAGCAAAGGGTGCATGCTCATGGTAGTGAGAGTGAAAGAGGTCGAGATGACTGACGCTTTCAAAGGTTGTGATCCTGATCATAAGAAAGAATTGTTTGAAATTATTTCTGACTATGATGGATTGTTTCAGGAACTGAGAGGATTTCCCCCAAAACGGGAAATCCAACATGAGATCCATTTACAATAGGATGCTCCTTTACTGAATATTGGCATGTACAGGATGGATTCTATCGAGATGGAGGAGATTAAGAAACAGGTGCAGGAGTTGCTAAATCAAGGGGTCATCAGACTGAGTTCTTCTCTGTGTGGATCACCGATCATGTTGGTGCCAAATAAGGACAACACATGGAGAATTTGTGTAGACTACAGGGCGCTAAACAAAATTACGATGAAGAATCGATACCCTCTCCCTCACATTGATGAATTATTAGATCAGTTGAAAAATGTTGTCTATTTTACAAAGCTGGATTTGCGTAGTGGATATCACTAGGTTAGAGTTGTAGAAAAGGACATTTGGAAGTGTTGAGTGTGGAGCATGATTGTTCAGAGGTCTTTGTTTCAGCTGGATGTATACCCCAAGAAGTTTGTACACCCCTCCACGTAGGGGGGTGCGGGGGGACTTGTCCCCCCCCACAGGGGTTCAGGGGGCCGATCCCCCTTGGCTGGGGGGTCCGGGGGCCAGCAGTCCCCGGCGGGGGTTTCGGGGGCAGCGCCCCCGAAGCTAAAAACATATGTAAAATTGCCTTGTAAAAGTATAGTAATTTCTAGTCAATCTGGGCCGTTCATTAGGCGGATGATCTGATGGTAGAACTTATGTTTAGTTTAGGGTTTTTTGCCCTACAAGGCAACCCCTCTCTTTGTATGAGGGCATTGTATTTGAGGCTGTGTAATAGATGTGTATTCTCCGAGCAAGAAATAGAGAGGTGAGACTGTGAGAGAAAACAGAGGATATTACAGCGGATCTGCTGTAGGTTGTGTCTCTTCATTTTTCTGGATAATAGAAAGGAAGGACTGGCTGTTCGGGGTGAACGTAGCCCAAACTAGGTGAGCCACGTATATCTGTGTCTCTCTTGTTTTATGCGTTTTTTGTATTTATATTCCTGTAATATTTTATGTGTTCCATTGCTCCGTAATATATAATTTTCTAACAACTGGTATCAGAGCCGAAGGTCTATTTGGCTGATAAACTCGCAGGGAAGAAGGGTTCTTCGTTCGAGTGGGAGCAATGGCGGAAGATGGTAAGTTTAGGGTCGAGAAATTTAACGGCCAAAACTTCTCGCTGTGGAAGATGTAGATGGAAGATTATCTATATCATAAGGATCTGTACCTACCATTGGGTGGAAAAACAAAGATGCTGATGGGTATGACAGATGAAGAATGGAACCTTCTCGATAGAAAGGCACTCGGAATAGTACGGTTGTGCCTCGCAGCGTCGATCGCCTTCAACATTTCAAAGGAAGCAACGACAGAGGGTTTGATTAAGGCGTTGGAGAAACTATATGAAAAACCCTCGGCCTCAAACAAGGTATTTCTTATGAAACAGTTATCTTGATATGAAGATGTCGGAAGGTGGATCTGTTGCAAACCATTTAAATTATTTTAATACTGTTACAAGTCAGTTATGTTCTGTAGGGGTAAACTTTGATGATGAAGTTAGAGCTCTGTTATTCTTGTGCTCATTGCCAGAAATTTGGAATGGTTTAGTAATGGCCATTAGTAACTCTGTTTCTGGATCTAGTACTTTAAAGTTTGATGATGTTGTCAGTGCTATCCTTAGTGAGGAAATGCAACGGAAAAGCTCCGGTGAGACATCGGGTAATGCTTTGAGTGCAAAGTCTAGGGGAAGAAAAATGGAAAGAGGAAAGAGTTCAGGATATCGTAGTCAATCAAGGAAAGGCAGATCCAAGTCCAGATCGGGGATAGTGTGCTAGAAATGCAAAAAGAAAGAACACCTAAAGAAAGACTATAGATCTCGGAAGGGAAAAGAAGGAGATGCACAGCAAGAAAACAATCATGAAGCAAATGTGACAGGTGAGGTGTTACAAGATGCTTTGATTCTTTCTTTCGAAAATATTACTGATTCCTGGGTGGTAAATTCAGGGGCCTCATTCCATGCCACACCTGATAAGAAATATTTTCATGACTATATTCAAGGAGATTTTGGACAAGTCCGTTTGGGTGATGATAAACCCTGTAAAATTGTTGGAATGGGTAAGGTTCTTGTAAAACAGCAGAATGGAAACCAATGGCTACTAAAGGAGGTAAGGCATGTTCCAGATCTTAAGAAAAATTTGATTTCAACAGGGCAGTTAGGCCGTGAAGGTGGTGTGACAACTTTCACAGATAAAGCTTGGAAGGTCACCAAAGGAGCCCTGGTAATAGCAAAAGGCAAAAAGGTTGGTACATTGTATTTATGCAATGGTATTTCTAACTCTGTTAATGCTTTAACTTCCAAAGGAGCAGATGTAGCATTATGGCATCATAGGCTCGGACACATGAGTGAAAAGGGGATGAAGATTCTTCACTCAAGGAATTTGTTGCTGGGTTTGAGGAAAGTTGATTTGGACTTCTATGAGAATTGCATTTATGGAAAACAGAAGAGAGTCAGATTTCTCAGAGTTGGGAGAGAAAAGAAGAGCGAAAAATTAGAGCTTGTGCATACAGATGTATGGGGACCTGCTCAGGTATCATCTCTCGGTGGCTCTCATTATTATGTTACTTTTATTGATGATGCAACTAGAAAAACTTGGATTTATTGTATTAAGAACAAATCTAATGTATTTGATACTTTCAAGAAATGGAAAGATTTGGTTGAGATTGAGACAGGAAAGAAATTGAAGTGTCTCAGATAAGATAATGGAGGTGAATATTGCAGCAAAGAGTTTGATAGGTACTGTTAAGAGCATGGAATTCATAGAGAGAAGACAGTTCCAAGAACACCACAAGAAAATGGTGTGTCAGAAAGGGTGAACAGAACAATCATGGAGAGTGCAAGGTGCATGAGATTGCATGCAGGATTGCCTTTACAATTTTGGGCAGATGCTGTAGATACTGCTGTTTATCTAATAAATACAGGGTCTTCAAGTTCCTTGGATGGTGGTGTTCCAGAGGAAGCATGGACAGGTAAAAAAGTAAACTACTCTTTTTTAAAGCCTTTTGGTTGTGAGGCCTTTGTCCATATTAATAAAGAAAATAGAACAAAGCTTGAGGCAAAGTCAAAGAAATGTACCTTTATTGGATATGGTGTTAATTATTTTGGTTATCGCTTATATGATTACGAAAATCACAAAATCATTAGAAGCAGAGTTGTAATATTCAATGAAAAGGTCTTGTATAAGAATCAGTTGCAAGAAAAGAAACAGGAAAAAGAAAACAAGGAATACGCAATTCTTGATGAAATCATTGAAAAAGTAAAGGTGCCTGAAAATAATAATAATCAACAACCACAACAATAGCAACCACCACAACAACAAAAGGCACCCCAAACACCTGAAAGTGGTGTTAGAAGATCTACCAGGATAAGTATACCCCCTAAATGATACTCTCCTTCATTATATTATTTATTGTTGACTAATTCTGGTGAACCCGAATGTTATGAAGAAGCAATGCAGGTTGAAAGCAGGAAGAAGTGGGAGGTAGCCATGGAAGAAAAGATGGACTCCTTAATGCATAACCAGACTTGGGACTTAGTCAAGTTTCCTGTAGGAAAAACCACATTGCAGAATAAATGGGTTTACAAGCTGAAGGAAGAAGATGGAGGAAAACAGAGGTACAAAGCTAGACTTGTGGTGAAGGGATTTGCACAGAAGAAAGGTATTGAGTTTGATGAAATATTTTCTCTTGTTATTAAAATGACTTCAATCAGAACTATTTTAAGTCTAGTGGCAGTTAAAGATTTGCATCTTGAGAAGTTAGATGTAAAGATAGCCTTTCTCCATGGGGATTTGGAGGAAGAGATATATATGTAGCAGCTACAAGGATATGAGGTAAAAGGGAAGGAGAAACTAGTGTGCAGGTTGAAGAAGAGCTTGTATGGCTTAAAACAGGCTCCAAGGCAGTGGTATCTAAAATTTGACAAGTTTATGTCTCAACAAGGTTATACTAGATGTCACTCTGATCATTGTGTTTATCTAAAAAAGCAAAATGAGGGCAGCTATATTATATTGTTATTGTATGTAGATGACATGCTTGTTGCAGGGTCTAACATGCAAGAAATAAATGTGCTCAAAAGAAAATTGGCAAATTCATTTGCAATGAAGGATTTGGGAGCTTCAAAATAAATCCTTGGTATGAGAATAACTAGAGACAGGAAAAATCACAAATTAACATTGTCTCATAATGAGTACATACAAAAGGTGTTGAAAAGATTTAATATGCACAATGCAAAACCAGTTAGTACACCTTTTGCTGGCCATTTCAAACTTAGTAAGGAAATGTGCCCAAAGACCCAAGAAGACATGGATTATATGTCTAAAGTTCCATATGCATTAGCAGTTGGAAGCTTAATGTATGCAATGGTCTGCACAAGGCCTGATATTGCACATGTAGTGGGAGTTGTAAGCAGGTACATGAACAATCTAGGAAAGGAACATTGGATGGCAGTGAAATGGATTCTCAGATATTTGAAAGGTACCACAAATCAAACATTATGCTTTGGTGGTTCAAACATTTCTCTATAGGGATATGTTGATGCAAATATGGCAGGTGATAGAGATAACAGGAGGAGCACTACAAGATATGTATTTACTGTAGGTGAAACAACTGTCAGTTGGGTTTCAAAAATCCAAAGTGTTGTTGCACTTTCAACAACAGAAGTAGAGTATGTTGCTGCTACAGAGGCTAGCAAAGAAATGATTTGGTTACAAAGGTTTATGGGTGAATTGGGTAAGGAGCATGATATGGGCACGTTATACAATGATAGCCAATGTGCCATTCATCTTGCAAAGAAATCAGCATTTCATTCCAGGACTAAACACATACAACTCAAGTACCATTTCATACGATCAGTGTTGGAAGATGGAGAGTTGAAGCTGGAAAAGATACACACTAGCCAGAATCCTGTAGATATGCTAACAAAAGTTGTAACCAGGGAGAAACTGAGAATATGCTCAGTTTCAATTGGTCTTCAAGGATGACGATGAAGATGAGAAACAGCCATGTCCAAAGAGGAGTCATTGTCTAGCAAATGAAGCAGCGGTGGAGTTGCTACAATCATTATCCAAGTGGGAGATTGTTGAGTGTGGAGCATGATTGTTCAGAGGTCTTTGTGTCAGCCGGATGTATACCCCAGGAATTTTGTACACCCCTCCACGCGGGGGGGTGTGGGGGGGACTTGTCCCCCCGCGGGGGTTCGGGGGGGCCGATCCCCCTCGGACGGGGGTCCGAGGGCCAGCGGTCCCCCGGCGGGGGTTTCGGGGCAGTGCCCCCGAAGCTAAAAACAAATGTAAAATTTCCTTGTAAAAGTGTAGTAATTTCTAGTCAATCTGGGCCGTTCATTAGGCAGATGATCTGACGGTAGAACTTATGTTTAGTTTAGGGTATTTTTCCCTAGAAGGAAACCCCTCTCTTTGTATGAGGGCATTGTATTTGAGGCTGTGTAATAGATGTGTATTCTCCGAGCGAGAAATAGAGAGGTGAGACTGTGAGAGAAAACAGAGGATATTAGAGCGGATCTGCTGTAGGTTGTGTCTCTTCATTTTGCTGGATAATAGAAAGGAAGGACTGGTTGTTCGGGGTGGACGTAGCCCAAACTGGGTGAACCACGTATATCTGTGTCTCTCTTGTTTTATGCGTTTTCTGTGTTTATATTCCTATAATATTTTATATGTTCCATTGCTCCGTAATACATAATTTTCTAATAGGAAGATTGCATTCAAAACCAAGCAGGGGTTGTTCGAATGGATGGTGATGCCATTCAGACTGTGCAATGCTCCAGCCACATTTATGAGGGTAATGAATGATGTGTTTAGGCCTTTTCTTGATAATTTTTTTGCTTGTATATCTGGACAATATTCTTGTTTATAGTAGGACATGGGATGAACATGTATGTCATGTGAAGAAAGTGCTTAATGTTCTAAAAAATGAAAAACTATATATAAAATTGTCAAAGTGTGAGTTTGGGAAGACCTCTCTAGTTTATTTAGGCCACATAGTCGATAATGGAAAATTGAAGATAGATCCCTCTAAAGTAGATGTGATTATGAAGTGGCATGAGCCCAAAAATGTTATAGAGGTCTGAAGCTTTTTGGGTGTGGTACAATATTGGATAAGGTTCATTGTGAACTTATCTGTTATCACAGCCCCCTTACACGTGTTGACAAGTGTGAAGAAGGTATTTCAATGCGGAGGAAAGCAACAGAAATCCTTCGACATGCTAAAAGATAATATCAACACAACACCAGTGCTATCCTTACCAGACCTTTAGCATCCTTTTGAGATTGAGATAGATGCTAGTGGATGTCAGACCAGGCAGTAACTCCTCAAAACAAATCAATTCATGTTATTCCTTCAGGTTGGTCTTTATTATATACATGAGGGAGACTATTCACTTCATCTCTCGATGACTGTTCAAGTCTCTTATTATTTATTTACATTGATTTTATTTATTCACCTAATCCTAATGATTAGGTGTCAACATTCCCCCCTTAATCTGAAGGGATGTTGGTGAGTCCAAGCATCATTCTGAATTGTTCAAGCTTTTCTCTTCCAAGTGCTTTGGTGAAGATGTCGGAAATTTGCTCATTAGTGGATCAATGACGGAGATGGATTATTTTGGCCTCAACATGATGTCAAATCAGATGATATTTGGTGTTGATGTGCTTCGTTTGATCATGGAACTTTGGGTTCTTGGTCAAATTTATTGCAGAGGTATTGTCAATCATGAGTGGAGTTGATTGTACTTGTTTTACCTGCAAATCTTCAAGAATTTTCCTGAGCCATAGAATTTCTTTTGTTGCTTCAGTTGCTGCCACGTATTCTGCTCCTGTTTTGGAATCTGCTGGAACTGATTTTTTGCGTGATCTCCAGGAGACAACTCCTGATCCAAGACTCATAGCATATCCTGAAGTAGATACCCCAATTTTTTTGTCTCCATCGAAGTCTGAATCAGAGTATCCAATCAAATTGAAGTTGTCCACCTATGTATACTTGATTCCAAAGTCTTGAGTTCCCTTCAAGTACCTTAGAACTCTTTTTGCAGCAGACCAATGTCCCTCACAAGGCTTTTGCATAAACCTGGAGAGGATTCCAACAACAAACGAAATGTCTGGTTTGGTAGTAGTTAGGTAGTTGAGACTTCCTACAAGTTGTCTATACTTTGTTGCATCCTCAAATTATTTTCCTTCAATAGATGTGAGCTTTAAGTTTTGTTCCATCAGAGTAGTAAGAGGATTGCATTTTGTCATGCCAAACCTGTTCACCAGATATCCAATGTATTTCTTTTGAGAAAGAAATATGGACTTCGGATGTTGGGTTACTTCAATACCAAGATGAACATAGCCCAAATCAGTCATTTCAAAACTTTTCCCCAATTCCTTCTTTATGGATGCAATGTAGCTTTCATTGTTCCCTGTCATCAAAAGATCATCTACATATACCACAAGATATACAACTGTTTTTCCAACTTTCT
This sequence comes from Pinus tabuliformis, assembly GCA_031772625.1. Classification (NCBI taxonomy): domain Eukaryota; kingdom Viridiplantae; phylum Streptophyta; class Pinopsida; order Pinales; family Pinaceae; genus Pinus; species Pinus tabuliformis. The sequence continues at coordinate 1,866,282,511 of CM062816.1, forward strand.
TGACAAATAAAGTTGCATCATCAAGATCATAATGTTTGAAATTGAGATTCAGAAGATGCTCAGTTAGTTTTTCATACCAGGCTCGTGGTGCTTGTTTGAGGCCATACAAGGACTTCACAAGTTTGCATACTTTTTGTACATGTCCTTTCACAGCAAATCCTTCAGGCTGGGACATAAAAACATTCTCTTTTAGATCTCCATTCAAGAAAGCAATTTTTACATCCATTTGATGGACTTTCCAACCATTCTGAGCTGCTATGGAAAAGAGTGTTTGGATGGTAGCCCATTTTCCAGTGGGGGCAAAAATATCCTCATAATCAACCCCTTCCTTCTGTGCAAAACCTTTTTCCACAAGCCTAGCTTTGTGCTTGTCAAGTGAGCCATTAGCTTTATACTTGTTCTTGTAGACCCACTTGCAACCAATTGGTTTGGTTCCTAATGGAGGATCAACTAGCTTCCAAGTGCCATTCTTTATGAGGGCATCATACTCCTTTTGCATCGCTTCTTTCCATTCATCATGAGAAGAAGCTTCTTTGAAGGAAGTTGGTTCAAAATCTGTAGACAAGTTCAATTCACAATCATAAGAAACATCTATATCAATAGGTGAATTAGAGTCATCTACATCACCTCCATTTTGTCGGTTTGAATTTCTAGTTCCTGTCTTTCCAACCTCATCAGGATGAACACTTTCAAGTGTCTTTGTTAGCCACTTTGGGGGACCTTTCTCAGATGGTCCAGGCTGCTCCGTTGATTGAGTTGGGACTGAATCAAGATTGAGTCTCCCAATTCTATCAATCACATCACTTAAAGCATCATCCGTTGTTGGAGTTTCATGCGGGGGAGAGTGTTATTCAGAAGAAGATTCCACAAGTTGATCTAGTATAGGAATCCCCCCTTCAAGATGTGGAATCTGATTATCAAATTCTTGAAATGATTTTACTTTTGCAAATCTATCCAAGCGATCAAGTTGCCGCTCAACAACATTTTCAGTTTTGGATGATTCAAGAAAAATTACATCTCTAGATACAACAAACTTTTTATTGACTTCATCATAGAGACAGTATGCTTTGGAGGTGTTTGAATACCACAGGAAGATACACTTACGACTTCTAGTACCAAGTTTGTTTCTATGTACCTTTGGTATCAAGGCATAACAGGTGGAACCAAAGACCCTCGTTTGATTTACCGAAGGAACATGTCCATACCACATTTCATATGGAGTCTTGTTTCTAATAGCATTAGATGGACATCTATTCTTTATATATGTAGCACATAGAACAACATCAGCCCAAAACATTATCTTTACATTTATGAAGAAGAACATGGATCGCACCATATTTAAGATTGTCGTATTCATTCTTTCAACTACACCATTTTGTTGGGGATTATAAGGCACAGTGGTTTGATGTTTGATCCCATGTTGGCGAAGATAGTTTTCAAATTCATTTGATGTGTATTCTTTTCCATTATCAGTGCGAATAAACCCAATATGAGATTGTGCATCATTTTAAATCCATTTATGAAAGTTCTTGAATGTTTGAAAAGCATCAGATTTGTTCTTCAATAAATAAACCCAACACATTCTAGTGTAGTCATCAATAAATGTCATCATATATTTATTTCCATTTGTAGAAGGAACAGGCATTGGACCACATAAATCTGAATGAATGAGTTCAAGTTTTCTATGTGCTCTTGAATGTGAATCATGAAAAGACTGTTTGCTATGTTTTCCTAGAATGCAAGTATCACATTGCTTAAATTTCCCAGGAATTGTAGGCAAACCAGCAACACCATTTTTCTTCAACAAGCGGAGGCTGTCATAGTTCAAATGTCCAAGTCTAGTATGCCATAATAAACTTGATGGAAGTGTACCTTCTTCATGATGAGAATTGTATGAGAAATGTTGTGCATGAGCAGAGGTACCTTGTAGCTTGAGAAGCCTTTCTTCTTCTATTCCCCTCATGACAAGTGAGTGGTCAGATGCTTTTCTCACCTCAAGCTTGCCATAAAACATATGAATGGAGTGACCTTGCTGGTGGATGTGGACCAAGGACAGAAAGTTTCTCTTTAGCTGTGGGAGATAGAGAACATGATGCAGAAGAAACCCTGGAAGACCAGGGAATTGAAGCTTGATTGTGCGAAGCCCTGATGGCTTGATTTTTGATTGGTCTGCAAAGTATACTGCTCCATCAACATTGTCAGTAAACTCTTCAAAAAAATATTTTCTATGATTCATGTGGTAAGTTGCTCCTGAATCAAGCAACCAATCATTTTTCCAAGAAGCAAGTGAAGCATTAAATAAATCTTCATTTACTCCAATATTACATTGTGCCACAACATAGTGAGTGGATGCAGGTGCTTTACCTTTGTCTGTATCATCAATTTTACCTTTCTGTTGGTTTCTTTGCTGCTCAATTTTGTCCCATGGTAACTTGCATGTAGAGGCATCATGTGATCCATTTCTTTTGCAGCGTATGGAGAGTAAATCTTCCTTTTCTCCTTGAGAGTGTTTGCCCCCCCTGCCTCTGAAATATCTTCCTCTTCCTCTTCGACCACCTCTTTCTCTGGAAGAATCTTGAGTAGGATTCTTTTCTTTATGAGCATGCACACAGCCTCTTCAGAAGATTCAGGGGCTGTCTTCTTTCCAAAATCTTTCTCTCTTTCATCAAACTTTTTCACAAGAGAGTCAAAGGTGATATCTTTGAGATTTCCATTTGCTTGCAATGACTCAAGATAATTGGAGTAAGTAGGATAAAGTGCCTTGGGAAAAGTGATAAGAGGAATATCCAATTCAACCTTAGTGGATTTGATATCATGCATTATAGATTTTACTTCGGATGCAAGAGAAAGAGGATCATTATTTTGCAATTCAAGAGTGAAGAGTTTAATCATGAGTTGAACAACTTCAAGTGCAGAATATGAGTCATAGAGTTCTTTCAGCTTTTGTAAGGCTTCAAAAGCAGTCGAAAATGGCGAAATATGGCAACTCACCTCTTCATTTATAGATGTTGCGATTAATGCATAAGCTTTTCTGTTCTTGCTTTCCCAAATGGCGAGTTCTTTGTCTAAGGTAGGCTATTCTGGCTCTTTGTCTCCGTCTCCAACACACACTCCTTTCCACAACTCATTGAAAATGAGGGTGTGTTTTATCATGCGGGACCACTCAAGATAGTTATCCTTGCCAGTGAGAACTATTCCCACATGGATATGATTGAATGCATTGTAAAATCTTGTACTGTAAAAAAACTATGTACTATAAAAAAATACACTTCTGCTGCCAATATATGAAATATTTTCACTTCTGGTGTTAAAGAAAAACTGCACTATAATGGCAATATTCTGAAAAAAATGCAATTCTGTTAGCAATATGACAGAGGTGTTGCTGCAAAATTATTAGTTGCAGAGCAAAAAGTGATCCATCGCACTCAGAGTGGCATGCAAGTAGAATCAACTGCATTAAATCATATAAAACAACAAGTAATTGTCCAGCGCATTTGTATGGAAGGGCATACTGGAGTAGTTGCAATGTGAAGAATGTGAAGGGCTATTGTGAAAATGAAATGCTACTCTGCGACAAATGTGACAGAGGTTACCACATGTATTTTTTCCAAATTGTAAGGTCGATCCCCTCAAAGAATTCCCTCTTGTGCAGACCAAAAATGTCGACTTCTTTCACATTCAAAGGTCTTCCCAAGCAGCACACACATCCCTCCTTGAGTCAAGAAAAATGAAAAGGCGTTATACAAGTCTGCTTGTTTTGAAGAAAAAGAGATGGTTATTTCCCTTACCACCTAGCAAGGATCAGGCTAGCATGTATTGTATTGGGAGCAACATATCTCGAACAGCGTGGAATGAGCATATCTCCAGCAGCGTGGAATGAGCAACGGTTCAGCACTCAGGGGAATATGATGCTTAGTTATGCATCAATACAATTATGCAGTGATTATAAAAAATACCACATGGATAGTATGGCAGAGAGCCCAGAGAGCGCAGAGAATAGAGGGACAGAATATGGCAGAAAACTGATACAAGGAGTTACAACACAAAAGCTAATTTTGGGAGCTGGCTCTGATACCATGTTAGACCAGGCAGTAACTCCTCAAAACAAATCAATTCATGTTATTCCTTCAGGTTGGTCTTTATTATATACATGAGGGAGACTATTCACTTCATCTCCCGATGACTGTTCAGGTCTCTTATTGTTTATTTACATTGATTTTATTTATTCACCCAATCCTGATGATTAGGTGTCAACAGTGGATATGCCATGGGAACTATATTTATGTAGCAAAGGAATCATGTATGTTACCATTCAGAGACTTTGTCCTAGGCTGTTGTGAATTATACTACTTACGACAGGGAGTTGTATGCCTTGGTTCAGAGTGTAAATAAGTCGAAACACTACCTGATTGGCAAGGAGATCATCATCCATACATATCATTAGCCCTTGCAGTACCTTCGGTCACAAACCAAGCTTCAACAAGCCCGTTATTTCAGATGGATGGGATTCATCCAACAGTTTCATATGGTAATAAAATACAAAAAGGGCGCCAACAACAAAGTAGTAGATATGCTTTCTCACCCTCCTATTTATGCATCCATAGTTTTGCAAAATTCTTCTTTATTGTTAGAAAGTTATGTTGAACAATATGTTAACGATAATGATTTTGAAGAGATTTATGCAAAACTGACTCATGGATCACAAGTGGGTAATTATTATTTGTAGGAAAAACTATTGTACCACCTTGGCAAGTTGTGCATACCCATTGATGAAAGGGTACATGTAATCCGAGAGGCTCATACCTCTCTTGTGTCTGGTCATTTTGGGGTTGAAAAAAATTTATGTCATTTACAAAGGTTTTTTTTTTCGGCCTCATATGAAAGACATTGTGACTTGTTTTGTAAAGGGTTGTGTGTTGTGTTATGTTTCAAACCCCTCTAATAGAAAACTTGGGCTCTGCACTCCACTCCCTATTCTGAGTCGACCATTGAAAAGTGTGTCCATGGATTTCGTAGGTGGTTTGCCTATATCTAGGGAAGGTCACGACTATTTGTATGTCATCATGGATCGTTTGATCAAAACGTGTATTTTAATGCCTTGTGAAAAGCAGGTCACTGCTGAGCAGACTACTTATCTTTTCTTTTAGCATGTCCGGGTCCATTTTGGGTTGCCCACATCTATTGTGTTATATCGAGAGTCTCTCTTTCTTGGATAGTTTTGGACCATTTTGTGGAGAATGATGGACACTAAGCTGAATGGAAGTACGACATTTCATCCACAGACTGATGGGAAGACATAGGTCGTCAAATGCACCGTGGTACACTTGTTATGAGGCTATTGTGGAAAACATCCCAAGTTGTGGGATGAACAACTTCCTTATGTGCAACATGCATACAATCGAGTAGCACATTCATCCACATAGAGCTCACTGTTCGAGACATGTTTTGGTTATCTACCAAGGGATCCCTTAGACATGGTCTTTGGGAAAGATGAGGATGGAAATGGATGAGATGATAGGGACAAAGCACGAAAGTTTATTCAGTGGATACATGTGATTCATCAGGCAGTACAAGAGCAGTTGGAGAAGAGTCAGGCTCGGTATAAAGCTCGACATGATAAGCACTGAGTTGACCATCAGTTTCAAGTTGGGGACAAGGTATGGCTCCACATCAACAAGGATAGAATGAAGGGAGAAGGGAAGAAATTGAGACCCATTCAATATGGTCCCTTCACCATATTGGAAAAGATTGGAGACAATGCTTTTCATCTTGACTTTCCCACTTATATGAAAATGTACTCAGTAGTGAATGTTGAAAACCTGAATCTTTATGAACCTCCATTGATTATGGATACCAAAGAGTTTGCACGGATTCCTACAGTGGATGATTTTGCACCAGAGTATCTAGACAAGTTTCCCGAAGATATCATACTTGATAAGAAAACCAGAACTTCATGATGGGAAGATGTGGAGTATATTCGTGTGAGCTTCAAAGGAATGCATCCAAGTAAATCTCGGTGGATGGAGAAAGAAAAAGTGAGGGAGAAATTTCCTCACTTGCCAATTGACTGAAAGGGATTTTGGCGGTCCAAAAGCTCTTAGTGGGGAGGATTCATCTAGATGGATCTTTTAAAAAGTACCAGTGGCATGGTAAGAAGGCTCAAAAATCAAAATGGTAGAATCTGGGTGAATTATCCCGATTTCAACAGTGTGAATGACACTCAAATTTGAGTTCATACGAAGATGTTAGAGCATGTCAAAGATCAAGTTTGACTTGGATAGGTGGCAAGAGGAAGTGATGTGGAAAAACTCTCAGGGAATGGGGAAGTTCCAAATGGTAGGCCGCCATTGGTCCCGCATATCGCAGAAAGAAGAGGTCGCGGCTTAAGAAAATTGGCCCCAACACTAACGAGTTACGATTTATGAGATCACAATCACAGATTAGAGGCATTCGGAGTTAAAGAATCAACCTCATAGCAAGATAGGTTGTGATGTGATACATCGCAATCGCAGATTGCAAGGAGGGAAGAGTTGAGGAATCATCCCCGATAGAGTCAAGTTGTGATGCGATATATCACAATCACAGTTTGCAAAGGGGAGCAGTCGTATGGAGTACCAACCTCAGTTCCTGCCGATTGTGATTTGCAATGAGGCTCTGGGACCCGATATATTATGTATTGTGTTAATATCCTTTCGGATCCACTGTTATTGCAGGGAACTTATTATAAAGGCTTGGATATGTACACTAATGGGAAACGTCGATATTAAAATTCGTCTGGTTAAATGTGTGGTTAAAGAAGTTTTTTCCATGTTTGAAAGGTTTATTGCTGCGTACTATGTAGGACCTGAGATTCTCTGCCCAAAACAAACTTCCCTGCTAATACTTGTCATATGTTTGGAACTTCTCGGGAATTGAGGAGTTAGCCACCAAGTATATATATTGGACTATCAACATAGGAAAAAGGGGAGACTGGCATAGTTTAGAAACCATTGAACAATAGTAACTTGACTTGGTGACAGGCAGGAACCTCGCCTTAACCTCGCCTTGAGCGATATGGAGTTCTGAGAGGGTGCAAAAGTTTTATTTCTCCAGATTGGGTGTTCGGATAGGTGATTCTGCATGATTTTTCACCAAGATTTCAGTGGTACTGTTTGTTTCTGAAGCTGGGCTCTCCATTCTTTGTCCATCTTCCATCTTGGGGGTATAAGGATTGTAAATGATTGTTGCCTGTACTTTTATCTCTTTTTATGCCACTTAATGAATGAAGGCATCCCCACTATTGAGTAAGGCCTGGAGATGTAGTCCAAATTGGATGAACTCCGTAATCAAATATTTGTGTCATGGTTTCATACTTATCTTGTTATTTCCGCATTGTTTTATGTTCTTTTAAGTTCCATAGTTAATAAGTTATGTTACATGTAATTCTGATGCATCTATAAGTAACATATCTTGGATCAGTCACATTTTTACCCTAGTGGGTATGTAGAGGACTAGTGGATCCAATGGCACTACTTTAGGAAAAAGTTGGGACAAAGTGTGTAAGCGTATACCATAGAGTTCATAAAGATGGCCATAATGTCAGGTATCTCCGCAAAGAACCCAAATGTACTCCTCAAGTATTTGGGGGGTCTACACCACCATTTGCAGGAGCAAGTGATGGTGTTCAAACCTAAATTAGTGGGTGAGGCATGTGTATAGGCATAGTACCTGGATAACATAGGCATGAAGAAGGCACCATCAAGTGGATTGAAGCAAAAGGAGCAACATAACCCTTCTAAGGAGGAAAAGGAGAAGGAAAAAGAGGGAAAAGATAAAAAGTAGGTAGCCATATTACACCAATGTAAATATCACAATAACAACTACAACCAATACAACATTTATGTCCATACAAAGGAGAAGTGTTGGAAGTTGCATCTGAAGCTAAAATTGAATAACAAAAAGAAACGAAATAAGAAGACAAAGCTCATGGCCACCGATTCAAGAAACCAAGTTGAAAGAAGCTCAGACATGGATGAAAAGATCAACTGTACATAAGTGTAGAATGAGGTGTGTCTGAGTAGCCTTCAGTGTCAGGAAGAGAAATAAATGACCAAACTATTCCATATAAAGATACAAGTCAAGAAGAAAAATATTCATGCTCTGTTTGACTAAGGATCACAGACGAATCTCATTGCAGGAGAGCTGGTCAAGAAGTTGGGGTTGGAATTTTGTGATCATCCAAACCCATATCCACTGGGATGGGTAAATGAATATGTAGAGATGAAGGTAGTAAAATAATTCAAAATTAGATTTTCCATCAATGTTTATTTTATTGATGAAGTAGAACTAGATGTGGTTCCCCTTGATGTAAGCAGAGTCATGTTTGGGAGTCCCTAAATGTACATGTGAGATGAAATATTCATGTAGAAATCGAACCAGTATCAAATTTTCAAGGATGAAAATTCATTCACCCTCAATGCACACAAAGGAAAGCCAAAATTTTCCCTAGTAAGTGCCAACCAAGCCAAGAAATTAATCAGTTCCAACAAGAAGTATGTTTTATTATTTTTAAGAGAAAATCAGTCTATAGGAGAGTTAGTTAGAGGCAAGGCATCCATGGAGTGGTGTAATAAGAAAATTAATCAACAACTGGAAGAGTTTCTATAGGCATACAGGGATGTGTTCTAAGAGCCTAAATGGTTACCACCTAAGAGAGAAGTGGAGCACGAGATCCAAGTACTCTCAGACTCCCCATTAGCAAAAATTGGGTTGTACAAGAAGTTTGTTATAGAAGCAAGTGAGGTGAAGAAATAATTGAAACAAATGCTGGAACAGGGTGTCATTAGACCAAGTGTATTGCCATGTGGATCATCCATCATCCTTATACCAAAGAAGGACGGGACTTGGCAGATGTGTATAGATTATAGGGCATTGAACAAAATCATACTCAAGAATAGGTACCCCCTACCCAGGATAGATGATATACTAGATAAGTTACAACAAGAAAAATACTTCACAAGCTAGACGTAAAGTTTGGATTTCACCAGGTTCGAATGAAAGAAGAAGGTACCTAGAAGTTTGTCTTCAAAACCATGCAAGGTTTGTATGAGTGGTTGATCATGCCATTTTACCTATGTAATGCACCAACTACATTTATGATATTAATGAATGGTATTATTCCATTTTATAGATTCATTTTTTATTGTCTATTTGGATGATATACTAGTATACAAGGCTACCTGGGAGTAGCACATCTCACATTTGATGCAGGTTCTGGAGACATTAAAGAAGCACCAAATTCTAGAAAATATCAATAAGTGTGAGTTTGCATAATAGTATTTGGTGTATCTGGGGTATGTGATAGGTGAAGGACAACTTAAGCTAGATCCTACCAAGATGGAGGCCATCATAGAATGGTTTGTGTTTAGTCAATTTAGTATGTCCTAAATTACTACATTAATTATTGTTTTCAATTTTATTTTGTTTTTGGGGGTTTTATCTTGGTTTGTCTCCTAATGCGAATGGAAATCCTATTCCTAAGTTTTAAGAATACTTTAGAAGGCAAGTATGGATATAGATTTTAAGGAAATTACATCCTTTATGATGACTTCCAGATCTTAACACTTAAGAGGATCTCAAAACATACTAGTGATGAAATTAGTACTTGAACAAGAGTGTAAATGTGTAGCTATTCAAATCAAACAAATGATAAACTACTGATCATGAAATCACTATCTTTGCTGCTTATCTAAATACATAAATGAAAGTTAAGCTATTGCACTCAAACAAATCAAAAACTGCAAACTAATAAAAGTAAAACCAATCCACTTCACTTATAGTCCGATAGCTCGCCAAGTAGCTTTTCGGGGTTAAGCCATGGCTCTGGAGATAACATCAATAACATGAGGAATTGATATCTAAATTACCTACTTGCAAAAGAAAATAAAATCAAGTCACTTCACTTATAGTCCGATAGCTTGCCAAGTAGCTTTTCGGGGTTAAGCCATGGCTCTGGAGATAACGTCAATAACATGAAGAATTGATATATAAATTACCTACTTGCAAAATAAAATAAAATCAAGTCACTTCACTTATAGTCCGATAGCTCGCCAAGTAGCTTTTCGGGGTTAAGCCATGGCTCTGGAGATAACGTCAATAACATGAAGAACCTGATATCTAATTGCAGAAATGAAAGTAAAATCAAATCACCTCACTCATAATCCGATAGCTCGCCAAGTAGCTTTTCGGGGTTAAGCCATGGCTCTAGAGATAACGTTAAATGACATGAAGAATTTGATATCTAAACTAACTATCAACAGCAAATGAATAAGACTGAAATCAAAGCATAACCGAAATTGAAAGCTAAGAAAGCAAAGTCAATAGAGAGGCCAATCTCATGTCACTATTTATTTCAAAAATTGTATGAAAATGCCCGAGCCTAGCCTATCCTGAAACACACTAATCAGTGTTAGCAAAAATATACAATGCTTGGAAAATCATGTACAGGAATGAAACATTAACACCATAACTAAAATATGAAATATACACAGGTGAACAAACTATGAAATATCTACAATGGAAATAAGACAACAACATATGACAACTTTACAGAAATAAAGAAACGAAACCTTAGCCAGCAGGGGCCCTCTGCACTGCCTTGGTTAACACGTTGTCAGTCTGAAATTACGCTCACACAGTGATATAAAACAGAGTCTTGTTACAATGCAAAATAGAGGAAGGATCCTCTCGTTACAACAGTAGGACCAATGTCACGACACAGTACATGAACTAACAGTAAGACTACATAAAAACCTAGCTACATGCGTTTGCAAATGCGTTATTTATAAAGGAAATTACATAACTGTTTTTCCTATGGAACAACTTCAGCAGAGGATGCGTAAAAGGACAGCCCCCATGAGCTTAGTGTGTTGGTTGCCATGATCATTCAATCTACCAAAAGATGGCTGTTGGATTTGCGTCGTGGAGGCAGTCTACAGCTGTCAAAATGAATCCATGGATCTAGGAATGGTCTCGGACCCTTCACGTGTTGAAAACAGAGACCTGTTTGCCGTAGAACTCCTCGTTTGACCACCATTTGACCAAGGCTTTCCTCTACGAATCTGGCTAAACCAATAGGACCTAGTCCATGTCCAGATCATTTCTGAACTGCCCACGTGCCTTGTTTTGCTTGCTGACACCTGTAACCTAGAGATCAACAAAAACAACTGCGGAATCTCAAGTCAGCTACGGAAAGTGGCTGCATTCTGCAGCTAATGAGAAAAATCTAAGTCAAATAGCAAACACAAAAACATAGTTAGAAAACCACTTAAATGCACTCTCAGAATCAATATGTAATGATCTTTGATAGCTTATGAGGCACTAGTGAGGGGAAAAAGTCTAGAAAAGTGTGTAGAAGAGATGTAGTTTTAGGGCTCAACAGTTGGTTCCTACTAATGTTTCTAAGGTCGGATTTTCATTGGGGCGGCATAGTACCTAAGGAAATTCATCCTACTACACACCATAACAATATGTTGCAAGAGTTTCCAATGGGTAAAGGGTCAACAGAGGAATTTCGAGGAACTAAAGAAGAAGATTTGTCAAGCAACAATTTTGGTATTACCAAACTTGCAACAACCCTTTGAAGTGGAGATGGATGCGAGTAGGTATTTTATGGGAGTGGTCTTGATGTAGGGAGGAAGTCTTGTATGCTACCATTTTGAATTATTTCATGGGGAAGTTATTAACTACCCTACCTACGGCAATGAGTTCTATGACAATGAAAAGGATGAAGAAGTTGAAGAATGATTTGATGGAAAAGGAGACATTAATCCACACAAATCACCAGCCACTATAGTACCTGCAAGCCTAGATTAAGACACAACAAATGAGGCATTACAATTAGATGGTATTTCTATAGAAGTCTCATTTGGTGATCAAATTTGAGAAGGGAAACTCAAACAAGTTACATGACATGCTTTCAAGACTACCCACACAAAAAATCACATCTTTGGGGACTCTTATGCACATGGATCCATTCACCCATGATGCATACATGAGGTATATTAAGAGGATGAGGAATTTAAGGAGGTGTTTTAGCAGTTGCACAGTCAGAGTCATGTGCATGATGGAAATAACAATGGTGTCTACCATCTCCAAGATGGGTTATTCTACAGGTTGGATAAGCTATGTATTCCTAAGGGTGAGTGATTGCAACTTATTAGAGAGACACACACCTCGAAGGTTGTAGGGCACTTTGGTGTAGGGAATACCATCACCAACTTGCTGAGGTAAGTGTATTCGCCCAAGATGCAAAAGAAAGTAGCTAGGTTCATAATAGGATTTATGATTTCTTGTACTAGAAAGCCTAGCGACACAAAACAAGGTCTATATCATCCCTTAAATATACCCACTCATCATTGGGAAAAAATTTCCATGGACTTTATGTGAAGGTTACCAACAACTAGGAAGGGATATGACTACCTGTTCCTGGTAGTTGACAGGTTTAGTAAGATGTGTGTTATGATGCCCTATAAAGAGACCATCAATGGGAAAAGGTAGCAAGCTTGTTCTTTGGACAAGTCTGGGTGCACTTTGGGATACCAAGGAGCATCATTTGAGATAGGGACACAAGATTTCTCAATGCATTCTAGATTACATTTTGGGAGAAGATATGCATAAATTTGAATATATCTACAACATTCCATCCAAAAACAGATGGATAGATAGAAGTAGTCAACTGAACTTTGGTGCAACTTCCGAGGGGATATAACTAGAAGCATTTGAAGATCTGTGATAAAAATATGATATATATTCAAAATTCTTACAACAAAGAAGTCCACACTTCTACAAGAAAGTCCCCATTTGAAATCTATTTTGGATATTTGTTGCCTTCACTTTTGGACATTGCATATGTGCAACAAGGAGGAGTGATGGAAGATATTATAGGAGAAACCTTGACGGCTGAAAAATTTATAGAGAAGATCAAACAAATCCATATACAAGTACAACAAATACTACAAAAGTTGTAGGATAAGTATAAGTCCAGGCATGATCAACATAGAACAAAGAAATTGTTCAAGGTAGGAGACAATGTATGGGTACAACTGAACAAAGAGAGGCTATAGGGGTTGAGTAAGAAAATAAAGGATTTGTGGTATGGTACCTTCGAGATACTAGAAAATGTGGGTGATAATTCATATCAACTCAATTTACAACCATATATGAGAATTTACTTAGTTGTGAATGTAGAGAATCTAAAACTCTATGAGCCTTCAATGCTAGATGAGGAAGAGGAATATGCCCTACCTTCTATGGAGGATTTGGCACCAAACGTTCAAGCATAGTTGACAAAAGATACAATTTTATAAAAGAGGTCTAGAACTAAAACACAAGGGCAACATGATCTTTGGAAGATTGGGTTGAAAGGAAAACTTCTAGGAAAAAATAAATGGTACACCAGAGAGAAGTTGGAGGAAGATTTTCATCACCTCATTTAGTAAAATCCTTTGGCGGCCAAAATCCTCCCAAAATGGGGAAGTGTGATTTGGATTGGATCAGTATATTACTCTTCACCCATCTCGATCCGTTCAGAGTGGAAAGAGTGGAGGAATTAGCTCATGAGACCTCTTTTACTAGCATAACCCAGTTTGGAAAAACAAGGTCTGAAACCTTATGGGAGAGTTTTGAGGCATAAAACAACATATTTTGGGAGTAAATATTTGTTTCCTCAGTATTTCACCCTTCTATCCTATTCTACACATAGATACCTTTCCAATATCATAAGAATCATGTCAACTAGAGTTTGTATGCAAAAGTTATGCCACTTAGAAGTTGACCATCCTAATTTCACCACCATAATTTTAGAGGATGCCACGTCAGACCCCATTATTCATGAAAAAGGGGTTAGCCACGTGATTATCATGTAGAAGAGTCTATATTATAATTGTGGTTAAGAGTTGAGGTAGTCAAACCTAACCACTAGTACGCAATCAATTTTCTTTATAACTGGGCCACTAGGAGGAAAATGGGTTCCATTATTTCGAGTGAATTTGTTCCATAGTTGAGAAAAACTAGCCAAGAGTGATAGGAGATAGAGCACATGGAGAGGATTTTTGAACTGTAGCAGCCCACAGGCCATAGGCCATACTTGTTTGTACTCACAACCATATTTCCATTCAAAGAAATAAAGCAGAGCAACCTCACCTTTCAATTGGGTTTTTCTCCTGAAAGGGTTTCCTAGACCATATCTTGTGTCAAATGTGTGTGTGGGATTTTATTTCGTTGTTCTCTATTTTCTGCATAATTTTATATTTACATGCATGCACTATTAAAAATAAATCTACAGATCTAGAAATGTAATAAAACTGTAATAGTCTATAATTTCAAATTTCAAATATATTTTATCATATATGTTGTGACAAAGTGTCTACTGGAATATCCACGACAGTTTACAGATCAAAAATATAATTTTACCTTAATATGTACCATTTAGTTTTAATAATTTGTTGGGTCACCACCAACCTGACTTGTATAAATCAAGGAGCCCTTGAGGTTGTTTGGTTACTGAACAATAAGTGAAAGGCGAGAGTTGTATTATAGAGCAGTTAACTATTGTACCACTCTATTATATAATATATTATGTTGTTAACTATTTTTTGAAGTTCTAGTTGTGTGTGTGATCCTTCGTAGCCCTAATTGGTGAAGGATGACCCCTTCATTAGTCAGGTGCCATAGCTTCATTTATTAGTTTTATCACTATAGATGTTCCATAGTTTCTTTATGTTGTGACTGCGTGTGAACAATTGTCATTTAATAGTAGTGGTGTGTGCACCTATTTCTTCAAAGAGATTATGTTGTATTGATTTATGGATGAATTGTTTTGACACTGGTAGGATAATAAGTTAGTTGATGATAATTATTGGGTGGTTGAAGTACTCTAATTCCAACTTGGTTCATTTCCTATTCCTCATCGAGTTGTTTCTCATAGCATGATCAAGTTTATGACTCATTGATGATCTATTTTCATGTCTCTTGTAGCATGAATTAATCAAAATTTTTTATTCACTCGTGTTACTTACAGTTATCCTGGTTTACAAAATGTTTGGTGATGGTTTACAATTGAGTTGTTACTTGTAGAAGATTAATTCAATAAGATAGGGATTTTCTCTCAGAGTGATTATTTTGTTGTTTCCTTTCCCAACAAGGTGTTTGTGATTGGTTGAGGCTTTGATACTTGGGTTGAAGTTCCTATATTTGATTATTAGAGTGTCATTAGATCTTCAAGTGTTAATTTATTAACTACATTACCATTGGACAACCAACACTAAAAAAACATCACACGCCTGTATATATTTTTCACAAAACCTTGAAATAACATGATGAGGGCATGGTTTGATAATTAAATGTGAGATGTTATAGTTGTCTCAGGCAGAAAATTGTAGTAGTTAACATTTGTGGCACGTTATTGTGGAGGTTGCAAGGGCATGAAGAAGTGATCTAGTGTTGGATAACCGCATCATGTTTGGTACTACCAGGGCCTGATTTTTAAAGATGGGAGGGGAATCAAACCACAAACTGACCAACTATCTCCCTATAGGGATAGAACATGGTAGCCTCTCATCCCATTGGTACCAAAATATTTAAACTCCATTTGTGAAGCATATAGGAGTGTATGACTAGAGGTAGGAAAGACCCACAGAAAAACAACAACCCTACAGGTAAGAGACATCAGAAACAATAGGACTTACGAAGGAATATATATATATATATATATATATATATATCTCTCTCTCTCTCTCTCTCTCTATATATATATATATATATATATATATATATATATATATATATATATATATATATATACGTGATATTTCGCAGTCATACGAAGCACAAGATATTGAACTTGTAGTTCAGAGCATACGTAACACAAGATATTGAACTTCAATTTTCTGCATGATATTACACTAGTAGTTCAGAGCGTCAGATATTGAACTTGAGGTTCACGAGGTTGAAGGCCTAATACAAATGACACAATGGGACCGAGAGATCATACTGTGAAAGTTTGAGTTCAATGCCTTAGAGTATTGAAGTATAGCACGATTGAAATTTTGTGTTTGTAACCCTACCCCAAGGTTTAAACCCAGCTATGGTTGATTAACCACATTTCACCTCCCACTCTTTTGTACCCTCCACACCCAAAAGGGGTTTGATATTGAATATAGTTGTCAATATCTACTCATATAATCCATTTTATTTATGGAGAAAAGAATGGGACTAGGCATTTGTGCCCCCCCGACCCCCCTCAATTAAGATCAATCCAAACCATTGATTTCCCCTCGCGTCCACAACTATTGATCACCTTTGAGTTGTTGTCACTCCCCATCATCATGTGATGAGTGAGTCGAGGTTGTCACCACTCGAATCCTGGATCCTTTACACCCTTGGTCATGTAACTCTAGTCCACCTTTGGAGAAAATAAGCAACTAGGGATTAAATTTTAACCCTTGACTCTAACAAGGATTCAATTGAACCCACAAGCTTTTCAATCTAAAAGTTGAAGAAACCCCCACATTTTTGTGATCTTAATGAAGCAACCCCCACATTTTTGTGATCTTAATGAAGCAACTCACACTACTACGTCAAAGTGGTATCAAAGCCTGAGGCTCAATAAATTTTGAGAAGGCTAGCAGAGATGTTCTAGCAAACATGTCTTCTAGACAAGGAGGTAAAGAGAGAAATATGGAAAATGATGAATTATGAATATAACTGAGGCATATCCAAGCAACAATGGAATCCATGGAGGAAACTTAGAGAAGGGAACCTAACATGGGAGACGTTAATGAGAGTGAGGATACAAGTGTTGAAAAATCTAAGGGGAAACATGTGTACGTGATTTCTCTTTCTTTTCTAACTTCTTGTGATATGTTTTTACTTGATTAGCTTCTTATTTTCTTCTTATTATTAGTGTTATTTATCATCAAATAGCTACAAAATCATAAACAAAAATGAGACAATATGACACAAGATATAGGCGATCACCCAGGGCAAAAACCTCTATAACTGAGAGGAAAACCCACAAGAATCCTTCTCTTCTTATAAAACTTCAATTTACAAATTTTAAGACCTATGACCATTGAACAAGACCCTCCAAAACCAAGTCATCATTCATTCTTGATGCTTTCCTTACACAGCTTCCAACATCTAACTTTAGCCTTCCAGCAACTTCGACCCCAACAATAATTTCTGCAACTTCGACCTAGCAGCTTCAACAACTTCGACTTAACAACTTCACAAATTAGACCTTAATGCAAATTCAGTAGCTTCGACCTAAAAAATTCACAAATTCGATCTTAATGAAACTTTAGTAGCTTTGACCTAACAACTTCACAACTTCGATCTAGAGGCATTTTCACAGCTTTGACCTTGCAACTTCAGAATCTCATCTAGCCCAAAAATTGTAGAAACCCCGATGAAGAGAGAGATAAAGAGGCCTAGAAACTTCAATCTTGATTTTCTTCTTATTCTTCATCCTTTTCTAGCTTCTATGTTGAGGAGATTGAACTTGCTTGAGTGTGTATACAAACGAGGTTGAATTCCTTCTTATTTATAGGCTTATAAGGGGTATGAATTATAGGTTGACTTAATCTTTATGCCATGACAAGGCCCTGGAGGGTCTTTTGACTCTATTTTGACTCAATATTTTTTTCTTTATAATATTTAACATGTCCAAATGGGACTTCAATACATGAAAATGACTCAATTGACTCTATGATAAATCTAGAAGCACTCAATGAGTGCTTGACCTAAAAATAAATTTCCCTTGAGAATGACGCCCATGCCTCAAGAATACAAATAATAAATTTAATTTTATATTTTTCATTAAATACATAAAATCATGATTACATATTCCATTATGAAGACCAAACCTAGTTAAATATTTCAACACTCCCTCTTAACTAGGGAGGTATTCATAATCCATACAAGGTACTTGGACATTCTCAATCTAAAGAACTCTCATAAGAAGAGTTCGATTGGTAAAAAATATGTATAACATCATATCATCTAACATTGTCACATAGAAAGGGCTTGACTAAAAACTCTATCTCTCCACAAGGTCAGAGCAAAATGTTGGCTAGAGCAATGATTTATAAACACCCTCTTCATTGTCTCTCTTGGAACATACTCCACCCGAGTTCTCTCGAGTATGTTCCACCAGGACTATTCTTATCCTGGATTCCCCATCCTCAAAGAATATCATTCCTCTACGACTACTCTTATCTTAGATTCCCTCCCAAATCCTCAAAGAGTATTAGATGTTAGTTGCCTACCTAATGCTCCATTCTATCTTCCCAGGTGAAGACAAGAATGATGTGTCTATCTCTCCCTCTCAATTAGGGAGTATATGTCCATTCCAGTGAAGGAATGTAACCATTCCTATAAAAGGAATGTACCTCATCTCCCTCTTAATCAAGGAGTTGACCAAGCTCCCTCTGGACCAAGAATTTTCTTCCAACATCTCTTTAGGTGGAGATCATGGGACAACCAATGGCTTGAAGAGCTCCTCCTTTCGATTTCATGAACTTATTTTTCTTTATTCAAGAGTCTTACTCATTTTGGAACTTCTTCATAGGGCATTGACCATCCATCACTTTCATTCATGAATCATGTCAGTTGTGTCATCCTTTCTTTCATTGGAAAGTGATCCATTAGCCCATATCTAGCTTTTCCTTCATACCTTTCTACCTTCTTCTCACCATGTTTCCGTCAAGATCTTTCATCCTACCACATGAGTGTCATTTGTAGATAACATCTACAACTCTTCCTTTGGTGGCCCTGCATTAGCCCATCTAAATATTGTTCAAAAATAGAAAATGAACATTAAATAAAAAATACCTTTGTGATGGTCTTTCATCATGACATCTCCTTGTTTTCATGAGCATCCTGCATATATATTGACACATATCCAAAGATATATACAACTTCAAGGGTCTCTTTCTTTTTCAAATTTTATCAGATCTTCATATCTTTCCCATGGAGATATCATAGTTAAATATTCTAGTCCTTGGATGTTGATTTCCTTCTCCATAGTTACATTTTTCATGATCCCTTCCTTTCTATATTCACACATTTCCTCCCAAGAAGTTCCAATCATAGTTCCTTCTACTTTTTCAACCACCTCATATTTCATATGAGGTGCATATTATTTTGATTCCATCTAGTCAATGTGTGAACCATGCTTCATGCATCCTTTCACAGGAGGAAGTCCCTTATTTTGATCATGCTCTTGAGGTACAACACTCATTCATGATATATGCAACCATATGACATGACTCTATTTTATCAAGTACAAGCATACATACCTCATATCTTTCTTTTGGTCATCTAAACTTCCTTTGGCAGCTTCCTTGATTGAAATAACTTCAATCCCTTGACCTGCTTCACTTATTTTGACATCATACCATCATCCCATGAATCCCATACAAGTTGGAATTCCCGGCGAGACACTTGCTTCTTCCAGAAGGTGAACCTTCCAATGAATATTCCAATGGAGGATCTTGATCATCCTCATCCTGTAAATGCTCCTTTTGAATGATGTATAATGAGCTCTATACTAGATGACTTTCATTTTCCCATAATTACTACTTATGCTTCTAATGAGGTTACCAAGAGCTACATCCTTCTATAGGTGACAACCATAGACTTCTATTTCAGTTATCTTTCATGCTTCTTTATGATGATGTCACGAACTCTTGCTTTCAATCATATGCTTCTATGATGCCATCTCCTAACATGATGCATCCTATCATTCTTCTAATGATTCCTACCATGATAGTTATACTTTACAACAAAAAACTTGAAACATAAACGTGAAAAGAACTAGGTTAGGAAGACTATCTCAATCAAATTACAGATTTTTTACTTCCTCCTTGATTTTTTTTTTTGGCTTATTCCACTTCTTCATTGATATGGGCTTCTTCCCTTCCTCTTTTGTTGTTGTTCTTCTTGAGGTTTAGACAATCTCTCTTGTAGTGCCCATATTCATGACATCCATAGCATTGAACCTTCGACATGCTCTTCTTCTTTTTATGAGGACCAAGCTTCCCAAAATTCCATTTTCTTCTAGCCATGGAAGCAAATAACAATGTAAACTTTGAAACGAGAACTAATACGATTATCCGTTTTGTAGAAGTAGCAAAAAAGTGACCCAATTTTGAAAAGGGGCAATGCAAAATACACATATATATTTTTTTGCATAGTTTTTGGCACTTTAAATTTTTTTATGTACATTACTTTTTAGAATGTTAGTGATTTGCATGGTGATTTAAAGAAGTGGTGATTCTGCATGAGGCCCTATTTTTAAAAGACCTATTTTTTGACTTTAAATTTTCTAATGTATGAAATGTAAATAATTATTTTCTAAATTTAACAATTTTTGAAGTGGTCTTCTTCTTCATATTTTCTTGTTTTTGTTTTTTTGTAGTGAGGTTTTTATTGTTTTGCATATTTAAAGAAGATATTTTAAAGTTTCGATATTCTACATATTTATACATCGTTAATTAATTTTTCAATGCAAATCAAATAATTGTCTCTAAAAAACAATAATTTTTAACAATTGACATAAAAATAAGCATTTTCAACATAAATATAACTAAAAAATTACACATTTTGATAATTTTTTGCTAGAAATGACATGTCAAAATCACAATTTTTATAGGAAAAATTTAACAAAAATGGTTAAATAATAGTTTTTAATGAATTTCATGTCAAAAAATTAATAATAATCACTGTTTAAAAAATAATAATAATGATTAACATAAAAATTAATGCGAAAATCACATAATACAAATATTGAACACATAACAACATTAATTGAATGCTTATTCTTCTCATAAAATGTCAAAGTCAAAAAATTACAAGTATAACTAATTAATAGTTACAAAAAATGAGCTTGATTTCCAAGAATAACTTAAATTTAATCAACAATATCACGTAATCCAAACTCTTCATCCTCTAGAGTTTCATCATTGTCTTCTTCCACAATATTTTTTGCTTCATTTTGCTCATTTTCCTCTTCTAATGGATCTTTGATGTCTGTGAATCTCCCAATGTATGCCTTTCCAATCATTCCATGTAATGGTGGTTGAGGTTCCTTTGCATTTTTTGCCACACGTGATTCACTAAAATCCCCTTTCTTCAACCCAATTTTTTGCATTGCATCTGGAAGAAATTGAAGAGCATTAATTTTTTGCTGAATAAAATTACATTGTACTGGATCTTTTTCAATGGCAATGCAATTTCTTCCTTTTTGAAGGAAACATGCTAGTGTTGTACCTAATTATCAAGCACAAAAGAAATAATGAAGTAAATTAGTATAATGACATATAAATTAAGAAAGAATATATTGAAATTCAATTCCATATAATAAAACTTACCTGAGCCAGAAAATAAATCCAGAACCCAATCTCCTTCATTTTAACATATGTCTATAAGATAGTTAATCAATAACCATGGTTTTTGATAAATGTTAACTATCTCTCCTTTTGCTTCTTTGTCTTCATATGTTAGTTTTCTCACAATAGCATCATAAGCGAGTACTTGGCTATGACTCTTTCCATCTACCCGATTAAAAATCATAGACATATAGCTATCATCTTTTGGCCAACTATCAATATGGATGAAATAATAATCATTTATAAATGCTTGATCTTCATGGTTAAGAAGATTTGACTTTTAACTATAACATGAATTAGTAAAAGTTCAATTAACTTGTACATAAATGAATTTTTTAACATTAATCAAAGATACATTTTTAATGTCTTACCATGTAAGTTGCATCCTTGAGTTTTTCCCCCTTGAAGCTTAAAAATAACATTTTCAATCGTGTGTCTGAATGAAATGTAATAAATCTCCATAATGGTGATGATGTGACTTCTAGAAATCCCACAACCACTTTACTAAGAGCTCGATAAGTATAAGGGTCAGTATCATAGTCAATGTTTGGGATATTAAAACCATGGGGAATATCTACAATAACTAGGACATAATCCCTTTTAGGTATGAGTTTAGAAACGTCTTCACAGTCGCCTTATATTACTTGATATTGAATAGTGTGAAGCCCATTCCAAATGAAATGAGTAAGAGTTGGATCAAGTTGAACATTCCTAAGATGTTTCTTCTTCAATATTTCGATCTTAATTTTTTCAATAAAGGTTTTGAAACTATCTGGTGCTCCATTTGCATCCTTCCTCATCTTTAATAAAATAAACAAATATATGTATAAGTTATAAAATAAAAATAGTATACAGATGAATAAAAATGAATGTATAAATCAACATACCTTTTTAAATGCAAGATAAAAAAAAAATTAGTGTTGATGTAGAACTTGAATCTGGATAGTTGCGTACAACATCATCCCAACTATCTTCATTCAACAATTTAACCATTTGTTCTTGTATTTTCATGTAAACTTTGTGACTGCATAAACAAAGTAAAAAAAGTGAATATAATGATATGTATAAAAAATACTACCAAGAACAATATGTTATATTTAAAAGAAAACTATAATTTAAAAATAAGTAAAAACAATTCAACAAATTTAGTTTTGAAATTCCTCAAACATTTCCTCCAATGATAATTCCCTTGACCTCACACGAGATAATATTTATTTGACAAGTTTTCATCATTCACTCCTTGCAATGCTCTCCAAGGTGTGACAACCATATCTTCTGGAAGTTGCTTCATTTCAGGACCTGACTTACGATTGCTACATATCAATGGTTTAGAACTTTTGGCCTTCTAGTTTTTAATGCCAATGTTCTCCCATATGCTAAAAATCTCATTAATCAATTCCTATATCTCTCCAGTTCTAAATGGCAACTGGAAAATTTTATCAATACCTCTGAATAAATCAGTATTTACTTTGCTGCCTTGTGAATTGATTTTCTCCTCAATTTAATAGCCTATTTCCATACAACATTCCTTTAGGAAATCTACAATAACATTTATCTTATTCCCACCACATTTTTCTTCAAATTCACTATTAATAAATCCAACCCTCTAGATGAAAGTCATAGACATCCTATATTCATTATCTGAATTATGATCCCATGCCACTAACTTTGCTTTTGTATCTAATAAACCACCATAAATGATACATTTCATTTTTTCAAAACGTGGGCTATTGGGATATTCCTCCATCAATTGTCTTTGAGCTTCTACATAATTGTTCCCCCGAAACACATAATAATTGTATTCAAAACATTTTGACTTATCAAATGCTTCTTTGTTGGGAAATTGAACTGGATCAACAAGAAGCACATAATTAACCACATGAGCATATGGATTGTACCTCATCAATGTCTTCAAGTTGTGACCATGCAGGTTGTAGAAATTTTGAATAATATAACACTTATTCACAGATATTATCCTGATTATACACTATCTGCGGAATGCATGCATAATACATAACCTCCTCTACGTTGATCATCAATTTTGCAGAATTAAGAAACAATCGCATGCGCACATTGAAACATCAATCACATATCAACACAGTATGTACTGGGGAAAGCAGCTGAAAACCCCCAACTATCTGTATATTATAATGATAGAGAACATGTAACAATACATATTACAATACTCCTCACAAGTACTGAGTATTATCTCCACCTGTTACACACAAACTAGCTCAGATTTGAATCAAGTCACAAGTTCAAATCTCCTCCACTGTTTGCCTGCCTCTACTGCGCAATCCAAGTTGAGAAAAGGAATGATCCAAGCTCGTTTTCCCTTTGCTTGTACTACGCAATCCTCATTGGTAATCTCAATCAATGATTGTGCAAATCTCATGCACAACTATAGTCACAACTGATAGTAGTCTCACCCTTTCACCCACCTCTAACACTTGTCTCCACTGAACTGTCCATGCACTAAGTTCACTGATGTATTCTTTAGTTGATTTATGAGTTAATAATTAGCGAATTAATTAATAATTAATTCACATTACTCATCACTAGTGTATTTGGTAGTTAGACTAAATACAACTATTTCAACCAAGTCAAACTGAACACAACTCCATCAACTCCTCAATCAACTCCACCAAACTCAATCACTTGAGTTCTAACTGAAGTACATCATGCAATAGCTCAACTAACCCATAGGAAAAGCGTATTTCCTTCTAGCAGTTGCATGTGCCACATTCGTAGCTCGAACTGAAGTGCTACAAGAGGATAAGATAATGTTTATAGTCCAAATATTATTAAGAGCTAATAATATTCGACTGTTTTATTTTTAGACTGGCAGTCTAAAAATAGACTCCTCCCATATGTCTAAAAATAGAAGTCCATCTATTTTTACCAACATGACCAATCATCCATAAATAGCATCCTGAAACGCATAGACCATGATCCATATGTCTAAAAATAGACATAGTCTAAAAATAGACTTTGCGCCAAAAATAGCCTGCGAGCCCACTTAGTGAAGGCAACTTCTTTTCACTAAGCTCCATCATCTTGTTGCATTTTCAACACAGGTGGTGTGGCTTTCTAATTTTATATTTGATATTTAAGCTGAAATATATGACCACCCTCAATTAAGTTTCTCTTTTTCAAGTTCTGTCGAATGGAATTTTGTTTTGTTTTAATAATGCCATCCTCTAAATTAGCTCCTGGTGTAATGATTTATCCTCTTTCTTTTGAAGTTTGACTAGGATCTTCACTGTTGGTAATGACTACTTGAGAATGTTCAAATTTGTTTTTCTTCCTCATAGCATTCTCATCATTAACTAGAACATATTTATTCTTGGGAATTGTTACTTTTGGTCTTTTATGGCTCTTCTCCTTTCTAACATTAGTTCCAATGTCATCCTCAGTAACGACAACATATTCTTCAGTGTCATTTTCAAATTCCTCATCTTCAAAAGTAACCTATCTACCTTTGCTAGATTTATCCACTATAGCCATTTTTTCTGATCCCTTGGATGTAGTTTTGTAGCATCATGAATTAATACCTTTTTCTTGTTTGCCATATCTTCTTCTGATACTGAGTAGAAATTGCTGACAACATTCATAATATCATGCTCTATGAAATGAATGCCTCCCAACATAATTGAAACACTTTCAACAAAATTCTGTCAAACAAAATATCATATGTAAGTAAAAACAAAGTTATAAAAATATAATGAGACAGTTACAATAACGCGAAACACAAATATAAATAAAAATACTTACGATATTTTGTGTAATCTCATTTACGATTTGTTTACAAAGCTTTGTAGATACCTCTCTCGTGTCATACAATGAATATAATAACTGATATTTAATCCTTTCATATGACTTGGGCAGTTTTGTAAGTATATAAACAACTTCACTATCTGGTATTGAACACATGTCTATAACCTTTCCGAGCACCTCATAAATTCCACTATCGTTAGGTATATCAACATATAGATATATCTGCACATCTCTGCTTTCTCTTTCTTTCACATACCATACATTTTCTGGAAGTTTCACTTCTTTTGATTTCTTCCAGTATGAAATCGTCTTCTTATTGTTTGAGGCACTTGAAAGATTTGTAGCTATTAGCTCAGGTTTGGTTCGTTCAACAATGCTTTTTGAGGATCCATCTTTAATAGTCTTTGGTCCAGAAAGATTCACAAAAATCTTCTTTGATGCCATTTTCCTGCAAAAAAGACACATATATAAATCAATAAATTACAAAAAATAATATCTTAAATTAACAAACAAAACGATAAATGATAATTAATTTTGTAAAACATAACAATTTAAAAAAAAAAATAAGAAATTTAAAAAATATAGCCCCCTGCTGCTCAACACCGGAAATCGGCCTGTCACCTGGGTTGACTGTTGGGCTGTCAGAGTGGGGCGGGGAGTCGGGCGCCATCCCCCCTATCCCACCTCAGCGGCCCAATAATCAACCCCAACACCTAGCCCCCTCGCCCCACCCTAACGGCGGGCCGTTGGGCCGCTAGGGTGGGGCGGGGGCCTCGCGCATAGCCCCCCGCCCCACCTTGGCAGCCCAACGACTAGCCACCGGGGTGGGGCGGGGGACTGGGCGCCAAACTCCCCGCCCCACCCTAATAGCCTAACAGCCAGCTGGAGCAGCGACCCAATGTCCCCTCACCTTGGCCGACCATTGGGCCGCTAGGGTGGGGTGAGGGGCTGGGAAGCCAGTCCCCCTCCACCCCTCCCCCACAGGCCTGTTGGGCTGCTGGGAGCATGATCGAGCCCACCATGCCCACTGCAGATGTAGTGGGTAAATCTGTATCATTGAAATTTTTAATTTCTAAAAAAAAAAAAATTCATTAAACTTATTTAATTTTAAAATTTGCACACAACAAAAAAAGAAACTAACCTTTCAAATGCGATAATCCTCCATTGAATATGTTGTTGATAGCAATGTAGCTTCTCCAAGTCTTTTAACGAACCTTGAAAAACCTTGATATGATGTGAGGAATAGTGATAATGAAATTTATTATATAGCAGAAATTATGGAATTATTTTACCGCACGATTAACGTGGGACTAATTTGTTTTTATAATAACTTTAACATGTAAATTTTGTTATGGAGATATAGGGAACTATGATAAAGCGGACATAACGTAATTGTTTTACAGCACGGTGAATGTGGGATTAATTTGTTTTAGAAGGTATAATAAAAATTCAAAAAAAAACATTCAATTATTTAGTAAATATTATATAGTTTCAGTAATAAATTAATTTAGGTAAAATATTTAGTTTACAATTTTAATTTAAAAGTTTTATTTCATAAGAAAATTTTAGTTAAATTTTTTCAATAAATTGTAGAAGAAAATTATGGAGGGAAATACATGAAACATAATTCTTGGAGGAAAAAATTTTGGCGAAAATTTTTGGAGGGAAACTTTGGAGGGAAATTTTCATTCTTTAAGCCATATATTATCATTAGGAGAGTTTGCATTTGTATCATTCAACCTCTTATGTTTGAAAGACATGGATTATTCTAATAGTGACGTTTCTCTTTATGAAGCATCATCATATTCGTCGTGTAACAACTCTATTCATATTGATGAATATAACGAAAATTATTCCCCTATAAATAAAGAGTCAAATCTTCCACTTAGCCCTAATTTTGAGGACTATGAGAGCAACATTGATGAAATATAGGATGAATAATTTCAAATAAATAAAGAGTCATGGTTTCCACCTAATCCTGATCCTATGGATTATGAAAGCAATAATGATGAAGAGCATGATGAAGAATTTCAAAAGAATGGAGTGTCACGGTGTCCACTTAGTCCTAATCCTCTGGACCATGAGAGCAGTAGTGATGAAGAGCATGATGAAGAATTTCGAAAGAATGGAGTGTCACGGTGTCCACTTAGTCCTAATCCTATGGACTATGAGAGCAACAGTGATGAAGAGCATGATTAAGAATTTCAAAAGAGTGGAGTGTCATGGTGTCCACTTAGTCCTAATCCTATGGACTATGACAACAGCAGTGATGAAAATTTTCAAAAGAATGGAGTGTCACGTTGTCCACGTAGTCCTAATCCTATGGACTATGAGAGCAGTAGTGATCAAGAGCATGATGAATAATTTCAAATGAATAGAGTGTCACAGTTTCCAATTAGTCCTAATCCTATGGACTATGAAAGCAACAGTGATGAAGAGCATGATGAAGAATTTCAAAAGAATGAAGTGTCACAGTGTCCACTTAGACCTAATCCTATGGACTATGAGAGTAGCAGTGATGAAGAGCATGACGAATAATTTCAAATGAATAGTGTCACAATGTCCCCTTATTCCTAATCGTATGGACTATGAAAGCAGCAGTGGTGAAGAACATGATGAATAATTTCAAATGAATAGAGTGTCACAGTGTCCACTTAGTCCTAATCCTATGGACTATGAGAGGAGCAGTGATGAAGACCATGATGAATATTTTCAAATAAATAAAGAGTCGTAGTTTCCACTTCGTCTTAATCCTAAGGACTATGAGAGTAGTAGTGACGAAGGATAGGATGAAGCACTTAGTGCTAATCCTAAGGACTATGATAGTAGTAATTATAAAGGGCAGGATGTAGAATTTTCAGTAAGTAAACAATCAAATTTTTGACGTATTCCTAATCCTATGGACTATGAGAGCAGCATTGATAATGCACATGATGAAGAATATCCAATAAAAATTGAGTCAAATTTTCCATTGAGTCCTAACTCTAAGGACTATGACAGTGGTACTAAAGAAGGGGAAGATGAAGAATATCCTCCAAGTCAGTATTTCAAAATCACAGATGATCATAGTGAGGATAACATTCCTCAGAATGATGATGAAAATGCTTATACAAATGATGATCCAATGATGGAGATGTTGCCAGGAAATATTGTATTGAGGAGTAGGAGCAAACCTTTTTGTATCAATCCAAGATGTTCTAGTTATACAAGGGGTAGAGCAGAATATCTGACGAGAAGAAGTTCTATCAGTGCTCTCATTTCAAGTGAATGTTGTAAAAAATATTGCTTGAAACATATGGATTTCAAGTTTGCATTAGAGAAAAGGAAGAGATATTTTTCAATGAATAAAAGCATGCAAAATTCATATTTAGTGGGGTGCATGCAATCTACATTGTCAGGTTATGATTATCATATTGGGTCTTTATTTATCTATAGAAAGGTTTCCAAAATGTTTCATTCAATGGGTAATTTTCGTCTCTCAAGAATCTAAGAAAAATTGGAAAATGATCCCACATATTATTCAGAAGTATGTCATAAATGACAGTTTGGGCCATTATCAAATACTGCAATGTCATGGATGAAATATTTATTTTCAAAGCTTGGAGATTGTATGCCAAATAGAGAGACAATATATATTCCAAATAATTTCTCAAGATGATAAATCTACAACTTATACAAAGAATATGGAGAAGGTGTTGAGGGACATGGTCGATTTATTACATATCAATATTTTGTGAAGGTATGGAAGGAAGAATTCAACAATGTCTGTATTCCTAAGAAGTCAAGGATGGGGATTTGCAGTACATGTGTTTCTCTTAAATAAAAAAGGGATAAATGTGAAGGGTTAGAAAGAGATAAGCATTCATACCTTTAACTTTTGAAATTTTATAGTCATCAACTATGAAAACATATTTCATAATGACTTTGTTTTATGTTGTGTAGATTCCATTGTCAAAGAACTTCAGGAGCATCGCGAACAACAAACAAGTGAAAGGAAAAAGTTGTACAAGCATCGAAAGAAGTGTTATGATAAACCGAATAAATATTTTGGTTTGGTAATTTATGGTATGGACAATAAGAAAGCACTTTTACCACATTTTGTTCGCACACCGAAAAATTTACAGGAGGAAAATTTTATTCAGAATCACTTGGTTGGTTGTATGGTCTTCAATGTGAAAATGTTGCCAAGGGTGTACTTCACAGCTCTAAATATTCATAATGATGCAAATTTGACAATAACCATAATTCATGATGTGCTTTCTCATTGGTCCGGTAATCTTCCTGAACTTTTATATCTACAATTGGAAAACACTTGTCATGAAAACAAAAATCAGATTGTTTTTCGATATCTAAACATGCTTGTTGAATTGAGAATTTTTCAGAAGGTAAAGGTTGGTTTCATTCTTGTTGGGCACACTCATGACCATATTGATCAGATGTTTAGTCGTTTTTCAGTCACATTGAGGAGGAAGGAGGTTGGGAGCTTACCATCATTAATTGAATGTATTAAGAAACCATACATGCCAGAGCCTAATTTTGATGTGTTGGAAGAAACTATTGACATGCGAAGGTTTATTATGGAATCACATGGTGAGGAGAAATGCATTGAACAACTTAATGACATTAGCTTCCAACATCAATTTCGTATCATTAGCTTCCAACATCAATTTGGTATCAAAAAAATTGATGGGAAAACACTAATATGGGGCAAGAAGTATTCAACTACTGCAGAATGGGCACGTCATTAGGTTTGGAATTTTTGAAGTTCATTCCAGATCATCCAATATTTGCATCAAATATATTGTTATTACAATTAGTTGCTGAAGTTCATAATGCACGCAGACAGAATAGAGATATAAATTATTCTGATTTCCTAGAAGAAATTAAAAAATGTATTAGATATACATATGAGTACTTTGATATTGTTGATTCAGTTTGGTGGGAATCCTTTTTCAATAATCAAAGTGATATCATTTCAATAACAACAAATAAAGATATACTTTTGAAAAATCCATTTATTTGGCCACAAAATGCGTCAAATGAACATGAGGAAAGAAACATTGTTGAACAACAACAATCTCAAGGTATTATTAATTCTTCACAGGCAGAGGAAAGAGAGATGTATATTGGTTCCATAAGATCTCATGCACAACGTGAAGCCACGGAAGACCTTTACAAGGGTTCAGTACAGGATATTGAGGAGGGTTGCGTGATCACAGTGCTAGAATATGGAGATCCCAATGGATATCCATTCTGGGTTGCTAAGGTTATAAAGGTCATTACAGAAAATGAAGATGTTACAAGTGTTGAAGTACATTGGTATGCCACAAATACACACCCATTCAATGGTGTGTATAAGCCAGAGATGGTATATGATCAAAAAAATGGTGGAAAGAGAAAAAGAAAGGGTACAAATATAAATTGTCACCACACAGACCTCTTAAAATTGGAGGATGTTGACATACTTATTTATGACTTCAATTTAACAAAGAGAGGATGTTATGGAACCAACTCAAGAAAAGATAGAAGAGATAGATCAACGCCTTAGAATTCAGCCTCTTCGAGGGGGCAACCTCCTTTAGATTACATAATTGAACAATTCTTCGATGATACAAATGAAAAGACCTCCTTTCTATATATAGGAGTCTAAGGGGTCATAACATAATTAGAGCCGACATAACAATAATAATGTAAGGGCACAATAATAACAATAGTGAGCTTCTATGGGGCACAATAGTAACAATATGGGCACTACATGGGGACATCAATATAATAAGTGGGTTATACTAATAACAATAAGGGGTTACACTAGTAGTATAGGGGCCTAACATTCCCCTCTCCTTCAAAAAGAATTGTCCTCAACGCTTGAGTAGTTCTTGATGCTTCTGTATAAATTCTTGTCCTCCCATGTGAAATATTCAGCGGGTAAGTTCTTCCACTTGATGAGATACTCTGAAATTGATCGATTTCGTAGATGTCAGGTTCTTGTTTCTGTGACTGCTCCAAGTTCCAATATGATTTTTCCTTCCTCTTTAATTTCTGGAAATATTGTTTGAATTGGGATCTTTTGCAACTTTTGAATAAGTGGCCATACTTCTTCGTCCTTCTTCCATTCATCCCTTGCTTCGTTTATCCAATCTGGTTGGATAATATAAATAGCACAAAGAAATGCTTCCACATCCTCATCCTTGAAGAGTCTTCCCATTCGATAAGGTCGCCATTTTTTAAGTGCATGTAGTATTCCCAACATTTCCTTCTCATAAATAGCTTGCTTGAGATGTAGCAGTAAAAATACCCAATCACCTACATCAAAACATTTTTCACTACGATGTTGATCTACCTGTTGTTTCGTTTGATTTTGCACTGAAGTGGCGTTATCCTTTAAAAGTTGGAGAACTTGTTGTTGATGCTCGATGTGATCTTTCACTGCTTGAACCTTTTTCTTCTTGATATGTCCTTCTATCTCCAGAGTTTGAGGAGTGGTAATTTCTTCCAATACTTTACAAGATATGGTCGGATTCATTTATTGATGCTCGATGTGATCTTTCACTTCTTGAACATTTTTCTTCTTTATATGTCCTTCTATCTTGATAGTTTGAGGAGTGGTAATTTCGAAAAATGAATTACAAGATATGGTTGGATTCATTTCTTCTTTCTCGATGTGATCTTTCACTTCTTGCACCTTTTTCTTCTTGATATGTCCTTCTATCTTGAGAGTTTGAGGAGTGGTAATTCTTGCCAATGCTTTACAAGATATGGTCTGATTCATTTCTTCTTTCTCTGGGGTGGGGTCCTGGCGTATATCTTCTTCTATTGTTGTTTCTTGATCCTTTCTTGATCCTCTTCATATTCTATGTAAATAATTTCTTCTCAACACACTTATGACCTTTAGTGCATTTGCTATCACAATTGTAACAAAGCCCTTTTTCTATTTTTTCTTCCAATTGTTGTGGTGTAACCCTTGTAGGTTGTGGAAGGCTAGGAGAAACAACACTTCCATCTTTATAGTTGTGAGGGGTACGCTTTCTGGTTTCCATAATTTTTCTTTCCACTATGTCACAAAGCCCTTTTACTCTTTCCAATTGTTGTGGTTTTGCTCTAAAGAAGGTGTTGCTCTTTGTATCCTCATAATGTGCTATCATTTCCTCCGTGAAAATTGACCACGTAACAAGTTGTTTACGAGAACAAAGCCCTTTGTACCATAAAAATTGATCTAGTTCTAAATATGAAGATGCAATACATACCTTTTGTAACAGTTGTAGACCAGGTAGATCAAAATATTGCTCCATTTGAAGTATCCAATTTACCGGATCCTTGCCATCAAACTTCCTCATCTTGCTTTTTCTTGATTTTAGGAGCTCGACCTTGAAACGACTGTAACTCTGTACTTTCGGATCTTTAAGTTCTGAAATTGTGACCTGTAGTAGCCCTCTGTGTCCTATTTCCAATGCCACAAGTCTGACCCAAATTGGATTCTCCAAGGAAGAGTTATGTGAAATCTCCCACAGTGACTTTCTTTTAGACTAGTTCAGTAGAGCTAACTTGTACGACGTGCCACGAGTCACTGTTTCAACCTTTGGATCTGAAACACTCACAAAAGAAACTACAATCGGTCCTCTTTCTGTACCTTCTTACGAAATTTCAATCCGATCCCCAGAGAGAAAGTTATGACGATTTTCCTCAGGTCACCTGTTTTGAATGTAATTCAGGAGTCTGCAAAAAGACCAAATTCCTCAGATCATATCTCCACAAATATCGTGCGAAAAGCTCTGAAATTCGTACCCAAGGTTTAGCACGATTTCTTCTCAAATGGGTTTTTTTTGCGACTTTTGAAACATCACAGAAAAAAAGTTATAGCGAACATTCCACGATGACCTGTTTGGAGCAACGAAACCCTAGAATCCAAAGCTCTGATACCAAATGTTATGGAACCAGCTCAAGAAAAGATAGAAGAGATAGATCAACGCCTTAGAATTCAGCCTCTTTGAGGGGGCAACCTCCTTTAGATTACATAAATGAACAATTTTTCGATGATACAAATGAAAAGACCTCCTTTCTATATATAGGAGTCTAAGGGGTCATAACATAATCAGAGCCGACATAACAATAATAATGTAAGGGCACAATAATAACAATAGTGGGCTTCTATGGGGCACAATAGTAACAATATGGGCACTACATGGGTACATCAATATAATAAGTGGGTTATACTAATAACAATAAGGGGTTACACTAGTAGTATAGGGGCCTAACAGAGGAGCTCTTCACTTCAAGACAATAGAGATTATGAAAAGGTTGTTACTAGAAGGAACAACATTGAGATGGGAGTCTGCTGAAACCAGTCATAGATCCAAAAGAATTTTGAAACCTGAAATGGTGGCACGCATGTGGACTCAGATCGGACACTAGTTGAGGAAAGATAAGAATATGGAACATCTTCATCTACATCCAGTCATTCATCTGAAGATGTGAATTTTGATGGTGTGCAAGAAAATATGAGTGGTTTTGATTAATTGTCTAAGACAGTTTATATAACTGATGTTTGCATCATATCTTGAAATAACAATTTTGATTTCCATATGGTGTTAAATAAAAAGTTATGAGCCATTTTTATGTTGTTGGATTATATGTTTTAATTATGATGATTTTTATTGTTTAGAATATCTACAATGCAACAATAACTTAGAGATATAATTTATGTTTCATTCAATCTACAAATAATGACATTTTGATTAATTTAGTCGTGTAGTTTGTTCATAATGTCATAGTTTTTTAATTTTATGGTTGAAAATTTTCCAATTTTTTTTGTATCTTTAATGATATGGTTGAAAACAATTAGAATTTTAGCAATATTTGGTGTCATGCTATTATATGTTTAACAACATGGATGAAAACTAATAGAATTTTAATCTGTTTTAGATCCCATTATTTTATCTTTATTGTCGTTACTAAAACATGTTGAAATTATACTTAGGAAAGAAAATTATTATTCTACCAAAAAAATTAGTGTGTTTTTTTTCCTCAAAAGCATTTTTTTTTGCACATAAAAATTTGGTTTTACTGGCATTTTTTTAAATGTTGAAAATTGACCCTACAAAAAAAAAGCATCGTTCCAGTATCAACACTTTTTGTTTTTAGGGTGTTTTTCGCACAATTTTTTCACAAAAAAAATCATTTTCACTGCCATTTTTAAAACATGTTCAAAATTGACCCTAAAAAAAACCATCGTTCCAACATACACACTTTTCGTTTTTAGGATTGTTTTTCATGTTTTTTCAGGGTTTTTTTGGCCAGAGTTCCCATTTTGAGTTTATAGTTCCCATTTCAAAGTTTACATTCTTAAATGCTTAAGCTTGCTGGCTTGATCATTTTTTGACCTCGACCTTGTTTCTTTGATTTTTCATAATGACCATAGTTCATTGAATGGAGTAGATTCTATCTTCCCATAGATGCTTCATGTGAAGTTGCCCCATTCCTCTGGTAGTGCATTGAGCACTATGGTAGTCATTCCCTTGTCAGATGTTATTTCTCCAACTCTTGGAGTTGGTCTCTTATTTCTAACACCCTCATAACGTATGAGGCTATTCCTTCTTCTTTTGATATATTGATCTGGTAGAGCTTGAGCTTCTTCTTTTGTTGTTTCAATAATTAAACCCTTAATATGACCAATGACTTCATTTTCTATGAGGATCAAATATATCCTCTTCTTCTATGCAAGAAATTTTGATGACCCAACTAATTTTTTGCTCTACTTGCAATATGAAGTCATTTTGACATATTCAAATATAGATATAAAAATGCTTACTTGTAAGTGAAGATACTCCTAGATGATGAAATATTCAACTTGATGCCTTCTTGATTTTGATGATGATCTAGATAATAGAAAAAGTCTTCTTGGTGAAGATGTCTTTCTTCAAAAGTTATCCTTGGCTCAAAGGGAAATCACATTAATTCCTTGATGATGATGATGACAACATTTTTTCCTACTTTTCTTCCTTCAAGGCAATGCTGGTTAAACTTGTTTCACAACCTCAAATTTTGGCCCTTCTTCAGAATTTCGATTTGTTGTAGCAGTTTTGAAATTTCAACCTTTTTTGCAATAACCCTAGATCACATGTGTGGCTAGAAGTTTAACAAATTTTCCTTCTTTCTACTTCACTTGACTTCTTTTTCTTGTTATTTTGGCTTGCAAAGGAGACCTTTCCTAGCATGGAACTTGATCCTTGATGGTGGTTGAAATTCGATACATGTTGTTGTAGAGGGATGTCTTAATACTTTGCACGTGTGGATAATATAACCCAAAAAAATAGACCCAAAAGTGCTTCGCCCTTCCTTCTTAATGATAATGATTGTAGAATGTGTGAGTTTCCTAAGAATGCTTTAAGTGTGGAACCATTCTTTGGATGAGCTATGGTTTTGAGGTATTGTTTGATTCTCTCCATGTTTCCAAGATGATCTCTTTATACTTCGACCCAAGAGTATCCTTCTTCAAGTTTCCTTTCTTGATGTAATCATTTTACCTCTGCTACCATGTTGAGAAATCTCGGGGAAACAAGTGTAGGCGATTTCTCTTACTTTGATAGCTTATTGTCATTTGTTTTTACTTTACTTGATTAAATTCTTATTTTATTATTATTATTAATGTTCTCTATCATCAAACAACTACCAAATCATAAAGAACAATGTGACAATAGGACATAAGATATAAGCAATCAGCTAGGGCCAAAACCTCTCCAACTCAGAGGAAAACCCACTAGAATCCTTCTATTCTTATAGAACCTCAATCAAAAAATTCCAAGACCCTCCAAGATGAAGTCATCCTTCCTTCTTGATGAGCTTTCCTTACACAAATTCCAACAACAAACTTCAACCTTCCAACAATTTCAACCCCAGCAACAATTTTTGCAACTTCAACCTAACAACTACAATGACTTCGACCTAGTAGCTTCACAACTTTGACCTTGATGCGGCTTCAACAACTTTGACCTAACAAATTCACAGCTTTGATCCAAAGGCAGCTTCACATATTTGACCTTGCAGCTTCACAACTTTGACCTTGTATCTTAACAACTTCGACCTTGCAGCTTCACAACTTCGTTGCAGCTTCAGAATTCTGCCTAGCCCTGAAACTCTAGAAACCCTAATGAAAGAGAGAGAGAGAGAGGCCCAAAAACTTTAATATTTATCTTCTTCTTCTTCTTCATCCTTTTCCATGTTCTATCTTGAGGAGATCGAACTTTCTTGAGTGTGCATACAAATGAGGTCAAATTCCTTCTTATTTATAGGCTTGTAAGGGGTACGAATTGTAGGTCAACTTCATATTTGTGCCATGACGAAGCCTTGGAGGGCCTTTTGACTCTATTTTGACTCAATATTTTTTTTTACATATTTAACATGTCCAAATGGGTCTTCAATACATTACAATGACTCAATCAACTTTACGAAAAACCTAGAAGCACTCAATGGGTGCTTTACCTAAAAATAATTTTCCCTTGAGCATGAAACCCATGACTCAAGAATAAAAATAATAAATTTATTTTTCTCTTTTTCATGAAATACATAAAATCATTATTACATATACCATTATGAATACCCAACGTAGTTACATATTTCAACAACAAGCTCAGAAGAAGAGATAGAAGGAGCCCCATGAGGAGTACCAACAAAGGAGAAATTAATAAAGCTAGTTACCAAGGTAGGATCTAGGACAAGGTTGGAAGTGCCTCTATATGATGGAAACTCAAATGTGGAAGAGTTTCTTGATTGGACCAGTACAATGGATAAATACTTTGGCGATAAAGTTGTAGAAGACTACCAAAAGGCCCAATATGTAGTGACCAAGCTAAAGGGACACACAAACTTATGGTGGGACAAACTGCAAGCAACTCAAAGGAAGAAAGGAAAAGCAAAGATTAAAGGCTTGGAAAAAATGGTGGCCAATTTTAAAATTAATTTTATGCCTAAGGATTAACAACTGAATTTGTTCAGGCAACTACAAAATCAAAGTTAAAAAAACATGACAGTAAAGGAGTACACCGAAGAATTCTAAAGACTAAACATTAGAGAAGACCACATAGAGGAAGATTTGAAAAGGTGGTCAAATATATAAATGGCATAAGGTGTTATATCCAAGATGATATTGGCCTCTTTCCCTTGAAGACAGTGGATGATGCCTATCGGGAAGCTTTAAGAGCAGAGGAGAAATTTTCTAGGAAACAAAGCCAAATAAGTAAAGGAAGGAGTCCAACATAGGGAAAATAATCTTCTAGCTGAGGAAGATTCTAGACTCTGGAGGAAGAAGTAGGAAGCTCTAGGAGTGAATCACCCATGGGAGGAGAAAAAAGGGGAAAAATATTCTTGTCAAGAGTTAGAGGAAGAGAAGTAATGTTATGCAAAGAGCTGACAAAATAGTAGAAAAGATAGATCAAGCACTTAGAAATTACCCTCTTCAAGGGGGAAACCTCCTTTACATTACATAAATGAAAAACTCTTGGATGATACAAATGACAAGACCTCCTTATTATATATATGGGTCTAAGGGGTCACAATATAATCAGAGCCTCCATATCAATAATAATGTAAGGGCACAACAATAAAAATAGTTGGATTCTATGGGGCACAATAATAACAACATGGGATATACATGGCCACGTCACTAACGATAGGAGGCTACACTAACAATAACAATAAGGGGAATATACTAGTATTATAGGGACTTAACATGCCCCTCTCCTTCAAAAAATTGTTGTCCTAAATGCTTAAGTAGTTTCAGATGCTTCTGTATACAATTCTTATCCTCCCATGTGGAATCTTCAGAATATGAAACTAATTAATTCTGTAGTTGTCAGGTTCTTGTTTTCGTGACCGCTTCAGGCTCAAATATGATTTTTCCTTCTCGTCAAGTTCCGGCAACAATGTTTGAACTGGTAGATTTTCACTAATAACCTTCTTTAAGCATGAAACATGGAAAATTAGGTGTACTCAAGAAGATGCAGGAAGCTCCAATTTGTATCCCATAGTACCAATCTTTTGTAACACCTATTAAGGACCATAATAATTGGGTGATAATTTATTATCCTTCTTACCTTGCTTGAGGGACATTTGTTTATATGGTTGTAGCTGTAAAAATACCCAGTCACCTACATAAAAACTTCTTTCACTGCGATGTTGATCTACCTGTTATTTCATTTGATTCTGCACTAGAGTGAGGTTATCCTTTAAGAGTTGTAGAACTTTTTGTTAATGTTCGATGTGATCTTCCACAACTTGAACCTTAGAATTTTATCTTAAAGATGATGTGATGGATGGTGGATGATATCCATAAAGTGCCATAAATGGGGTCATTTCTTCTGCAGTATGGAAGTGTTATACCACCATTCAGCTAGAGGTAACCACTTGACTCATTGTGTTTTTTTATTAGATACAAATAAATGAAGATATCATTCCAAAAATTTGCTCACAACCTCAATTTTCTTGTCATATTGGGGATGATAAGATGAGCTATGAGCTAATTGAGTACCAAGACAAGAAAATAATTCCATCCAAAAATTTCCAATGAAAATGGGATCTCTGTTAGTTACAATAATCTTTGGGTTTCCATGTAGCTTTTGAATTATTTCCATAAATGCAGTAGCCGTTACACTAGATGTAAAAGGATGAGATAATACACAAAAGTGTGCATACTTGGTGACTCTATCAATTACCACCATGATGAAACTATTTCCTTGAGACTTGAGTAAACCTATGATAAAATCCATTGAGACCTCCTCCCAACGCTGACTTGGAATGGCTAAAGGTTGTAACAGACCCAGGTTCTTAGTTGTCTCAACTTTATTTTGTTGGAAAACCAAACATTCTGCCATAAAATTCTGAATATTATATTTAATACCATCCCAAAAAAATCCTTCTTGACCCTATGGTAAGTTTTTACAAATCTTGAGTGCCCTCCTAAGGGGGAGGTGTGCAATTCCAAAAGATATAAGTGATCTTTGTACCATAATGAATCATTTTTCTAACTAAATGTATCAGATTGTTGTGGCCAGCAACAACCCCCCTTTTTATTTAGCGTTATTCCTAATACTAAATAAGTGGGGACCCTTAGTTAAAAATTTTAAAAATCAAATTAGTATTTAAATTTACTTTTTCAAATAAAATTACCATCATAAACTTAGGAAGCCCCCCCTTCTAAAATCCAAAAATCTAAGTTTTATGATAAGGTAAATCTTTCCTTAGGAATATCACATCGGGAAAAAGATAACGGGATACCTCCTTATGAGCTGAATTTTAAACATTGCGAGATTGTGATGCGTGATAATGAAATATCGCATCACATACAGCACAATTTAAAACGAAACACTTCAATTTGCCGATATGCGATGATGCCGATCGCAAAATTGCATTTCGCAGAAAACAGGTTAACAAAGATTGTCATACATAACATTCCTGCGATTTGCGATATTGCAATCTCGCGATACAACGACAATGCGATAATGTGATATCATGAGAGACCAACTTCGCGATGTTATGATTTTGCGATATTATCATTTCGCGATGCTGCGATTTGCG
Organism: Pinus tabuliformis; assembly: GCA_031772625.1. NCBI lineage: Eukaryota > Viridiplantae > Streptophyta > Pinopsida > Pinales > Pinaceae > Pinus > Pinus tabuliformis. The sequence goes on from CM062816.1 coordinate 1,866,322,281, forward strand.
ATATTGCGAAGCAAATCGCAAAATCGCTCCATCGCAAAGTATTTTCCTTAAGCTGACACCTGGTTATGCGCTTTAATGCTAATAAATGAGTTAGTTGCTAGTTATTAATGGAATATGGGTGCGTGCTTATCGAAAAATCATCTCACATAAGGTGGTATATTTTATATTGTCTGCGCCATTTAAATATTCCAACAGAAAAGCACACTTCAAAAAATTCTGCATGCAGACCAATTGCAATTCTCTCCAGAAGAATTTCAAAAGTTCAAAATATACAGGGAAAGAAGGTTAGCCAGTATTCCTTTAGAGAAACTACGCCTAAAACCTGCAAGGGAACCAACTCCAAGTGTTAGTCTTAGTGGGAGTTCAAGCAAAAACGGATCTAAATCCAAGTCTAGAAAAGAAACATCTGAACATTCTAAAAGATCCAGAAATGAACAGGATAAGAGCAAAGGGTCAGTAAAGGATACTGCCCAGTCAAAGGAACTTCTACAGCAACAGGTTTTTGCCTCCCCGCAAAGAGATCCTCCCCCTCTCGTCATTCAAACACCGCCAGTCACAACTGAACTAGATAAAGAATGGGAAACCTTCAATGACTTGATCAATCTTGAAGGAAAAACCATAAAAACACATGTGAACGATGCACAGGTAACAAAAGAAGTAGTCACAAGAACAGTTAGCAATGTCTCAGATATGGAGCATATTCCTATTGCCCCATCCTCTGAGCTTATGCTCAAAATAGAATAAATTCCTCCTCTTGATATATTTTATAGCCCACAGCACAAAGCAGTAGTAAGAAGACAGAGGAAGAAAAGGAAATTGGAAAACGTGCTCCCTCAAGACGCAGAACAATTAGATGTCCTGTGGCAAGATCCCACTAGCAATCCTACTGAGAATCTCACCAAACTATCTCAGATCGCAGGAGCATATGCCTCTGCAACTATTGATAAAGCATCTGAGGTACAACAATTGCTAAAAGAAAAGGAAGACCAGATACAAGCTTTGCAACAATAGCTGCAACAAGCTAATGCCAACAATGAAGCACAAAAACAGCTTGAAAGGTTACAGCAGGACTTCCAGCAGATGCAGATAGGATATCAGAAAAGTTTGGATGAGAAAGGGAAGTAGTTACAGGATTTACAGGAGATGCACAAGGACAATCCTAAACTTACAAAATTCATCACAGAGTCCATTTCCTTGAATGAACAATTACTACAGTAGCAGGAAGCGTTGGGCCAAAAGATATCATAGTGGAGCTATTATTGTGAAATAAGTGATAAAACCACTAATCAAGTGGTAGATTTACGAAGTGACTATGATCTAATTGATAAACGGGTGACTGAATATTTGGCTTGGAAAGAAACAGACGAGGGAAAAAGAGCAGGTGCACCAAAGATCAATGAAAATCACAAAGAAATGCTCTTTAACAAATGGGACGAGCAAATCAGGGAGGCAGAGCAAGCAGCAGAAGGAGCAGCCACAGCAGCAAGCAGTATTATTGATTGTGTAAATGAAAATTTGCACAGGGAAAATTTGATCGCAGAGACCACTCTAGGATATTTACCTAACGCACAACAACTACAGGCAGATTGGAAGCAGAAGGCAAAAGAAAAGGCAGAAGCAATTCAAGGGTTAACCAAGTTAAACTGGGATTATTACTGGGCTTACTTGGTAAAGCCACATAGCCAATGGATGACTCTCAAGTGCATCATCAATGCGGCTGAAAAGATGGCGCCAGCTCTCATCGATTCTGTTTTCTCAGCTCAGCTAAAATCGGAAGTCGGCCAGCCGACTCTTCTCAAACAGATGCTGCATGCATGCGATTTCAAGGACCAAATACAGAAGTAGTTTAATTTTAGATTCAATTTTAGTTTTAATTTTGTTTTATTTTCCTGAAAAAAGGACGGTCATTTAAACCGCATCCTATATTTTTGTAATAATTTATTTTTAGATTTAGTTAGTAGTATTTAAACCCTTCTCATGCATTTAGAGAAGGGTCCTGAAATTTATCAAAAACTTATCCCCAGAACATGCACTTTTGTACCCTCTGAGGAGGTTTTGATGAATGAATGGAACATGATTTATTGATGTTTGCATTTAATATCTGCTACTGATGTTGCACTTTTGTACTCTTAGTGGATATTTGATCAAGAAGAGATAAATCGTTATCACTTGAAGCTCATGAGTAGGACTAGTTATAAATGGTATTTCTATCTCTTAACTATTTCTGCCTTGTGTTAAAGTGATTTTTATGTTCAGTTATTTATATATTGATGTATGAATGCCTGAGTTATCATTTGGCACTTTTGTATGGTGATAGCTATTTATTTATGCTTAGTGTATGAGTAACTTACTATGCGATATGTTTTTCACAACTGTTTCGTCTAATTTTTTATACGAAGTAGTTCATCTTTATTGAATTCTTCTCTCATAGCAGCTGAATGATCTTTATTACCAGTTGTTATTTGAAATCATTTTAGATCGCATAAAAGAAAGATCACACCCCGGGTTAGCGTAGATTTACATATTTCTGTTTATTAGAATATAATTTCCTTATTATTAGATTAGAATTAGAGTAGAAGTATTCCATTTAGAAACTGTTAGAAACAGAAATATCCATCTTTCCCACACACACACATAAATTGGGAAACTGGTCCCATATCCCCAGTCGGACCCGCTATACCAAACGGAAAAGGAGCTACCAACCAAGGTCCGGACCGGGCGGGTATCCCCCTTGTTGTAGACCCAATTTTCGGGGCTTCAACACAGATGTACTGGGATCTTGCTGAAACTTTTGAATGAGTGTCCACACCTCTTCATCATTCTTCCATTCATCCCTTTCTTTGGTTATCTAATCAGGTTAGATAATAGAAATGGTACAAAGAAGTGCTTCTACATCCTCATCGTCTCTTGAGAGTGCATCTGCAACAGCATTTTTCTTCCCTTTTTTCTAGATGATTTCAAAGTCATAAAACAACATATTTGTGACCCATTTTTTCTCCTCTTCTGAAGATAATATTTGTTCCAAAAAGTATTTAAGACTATCATGATTTGTTTTTACCTTGAAGTGCCTTCCCATTAGGTGAGGTATCCATTGATTTAATGCATGTAGTATTGCCAACATGTCCTTCTCATAAATAGGTTTGTGTAAATACTTTCCTTTGATTGGACGACTTTAAAAAACAATGGGTCTTCCTTATTACATTAAAATGACACCAATTCCATTTCCTAAGGCATCACATTCCACAATAAATGTTTTTTGAAGTCTGGCATAGCTAAGATCAGTTCTTGGCACATTGCCTCTTTAAGATGTTCAAAGGCCTTAGTTGCTTCTAGAGTCCAAGAAAATGCATCTTTCTTTAATAATGTTGTTAGATTTATTGTTATTCTCCCATAATTCTTAAAAAACTTCATATAATACCCCATCAACCTGAGAAATCCTCGAAGATGCTTTATGGTTGTGGGGATTTTCCATTCCTTAATGGCTTTGATTTTGTTAGGGTGTACCTTAACACCCTCATTGTCTTGTGTTCCCCAAAGAAACATTTGGAGGTTTTTGCATATAATATTTTCTCCTTCAATAGTTTGAGCACCCTGTCAATATGTTGAACATGATCCTTGCAAGACTTTCTATAGATTAGTATATCATCGAAAAATACAAACACAAATTTTCTAAGGAAGGGTTTGAAAATGGAATTCATCAAACCTTGAAATGTGGAAGGTGCATTAGTAAAGCCAAAATTCATGACCAAAAATTCATAATGACCCTCATGAGTTCTGAATGTTGTTTCCAAAATGTCTTCAGTCTTCATTCTAATTTGATGATATCCTGAACAAGGATCCAAATTGGTGAAGTAAATTGCTCCATGTAATTCATCCAACAATTCATCAATGATAGAAATGGGAAATTTGTCTTTAATAGTGAGCTTTTTGAGCTAACTATAATTTGGACACATATGCCATGATCCATCCTTCTTGTGCACCAATACTACTGGAGAATAGAAAGAAATTTTTCTAGGTTGAATTATACTAGCTCTAACATGTCTGCAACCATACGTTCAATTTCACTCTTTTGGGCATATGGATATTTGTAAGGTCTGATGTTAGGATATTCCGACACATAGGAAATAGTTAAGTATAACTTGGTCTAGTATAGAGTTAGGTAAAGTGTGTTTCTTTACTATGTACATTTTGTAACTTACAATCCGATAGTCACGATATGTAGTGATCCGACGGTTCATTCTCTCCTCAGTATTACCGACACTTAACACCCGATTGGTCCATGATCTCTATTTAAAGAGCATGGAGGGTCATTTGGAGGGTAACCGTCCATGAGAGAAGCTTATGTAAATTTTCATTCTTTTATTAATAAATTGCCTGAAGTGGCCGCGTTGGCTCAGGCTGTGGACTGTTTCCCTCTTTGAGGGTTTTAACCACGTCAAAAATACTGGTGTATTGATCTGTGATCTATTTGTGAGCGGTGTCCTTTGGTGTTCTGTCTGAGGAACTTACCCTGTAAATTCCTACATGGTATCAGAGCTATTTGAGGGCCGCGTCCGTTGGTGATTCAAATCTGAAGTTGGTAGAACTGCATTCGACTGTTGTTTCCTAGATCTACTGTTTCTGACAACTTTCGGGCCGAGAGGACTGCTCTATTGTGTTAGGAGCATCTGTTCCAGTGAAGAACCCCTTTCGTTTCATGCGAAAAGGTTTCTGGTAGCCCTAACTACGTCATTTTTAAGATCTAGAGGTATACAGTGTTTATTTGCAGTTTCTAGTTATTTTCTCTCTGTTTATTATTTTGGTTTATTTAGATTTTTTTATTACCGGATCTATACCTTTCATTTCTGTGTATGCTTTTTGCCCTGCAACTCTATGCGATCTTGGAAAATCAGAAACAGAGAGGAAGGATTTTTCTCATGCGTATGTTCTTTTCCGCTGCGCCTTAGTGTGATCTCGGAAAATCAGAAACATTGAGGAAAATATTTAGTTTCCGGCTAAAGCTAACTTCGAGCCGTAAGGTTCATTTTTTTTTGTATGTCCGTGTTGGGTTTTGTGTTTTTTGTTTTGTAGAGAAAAAGAGCTTTCTCAAGCAAGCACGCAACCCAAAGCTTCAGTGACTAAAAACCTCACCCCCCCCCCCCCCCTCTCTCTCTCTCAAACTTTTAGTTTAGCTCACTTGGTCCAAAGCTAATTTATGAGAGTAGAGGTCTTGAGTTCAATTCTCCTTTTTGTGGGGGGCGGATTTTTCATTTCCGCACATTCCCGCACTTCGTCGGCATCTTCATCAACTTTTCTTCAAAAAGCCATAACTTCTTCATCCGAAAGCCGTTTTCAGAGCCGTTTTTTTGAACCAGCGTAATTTTTCAAGATCTTTCCATTGGAACACTTAGTTTCAGCATCTATAGCTTCAGTTTCTGTTAAAATGGAAAGTCCATGCCAAGTTATTCTTGACAGCACCAACTACTTCCAATGGTGGTCCTACATTGTGGATTTACTTAGAAGTAAAGGTCTCTACAGAATAGCCTCAGGCCAAGAAACCAAACCGAAAGATGAAGATAAGGCAGCTAAATGGGAAAATAGGCAAGATCAAGCACGAGGGTTGATAGGGATGTCTATTTCTCCAGATCTTAGATTCCATATTGCAGAACTTGATACTCCTGAAGAAGCAATGAAACAGATCACTAAAGTTTTTGGAATTAAAATGAACTTAAAGCCCATCAACTCGAAAATGAGTTGCTTACATTGGACCCCAATAATTTTTCTTTCATTGAAGATTTTTTGTCCAAGTTCAAGACCCTTAGACTTCTCTTGGAAGGTTTTAAGGTTAAGAAAGAAGATAGTAGCCTTATCTATTCCATTCTTACTATGTTGGGACTAGCCTATTCTGTGTTTGTTTCCACCTTCCATTCTACAAGAGAAGCCTTCATTTCTCAAGGACAAGCCTACAAGCCCCCTTCCTTTGATTCCTTTTGTGATTCTTTAATAAGAGAACAAGAAAAACTCTTACACCTTGGTCTTCTTAATCTTGGAAACCATTCTAAGAAATCGTTAGCCGCCCAGCAGCAACCAAATTCAAAGAATCCTAAGAAGTCGTATCCTAAAAGGAATGGTCCTAAACCAAACAAGGGTCCTAAGCAATTTCAGCCTCAAAATGAAAAATCATTTCAACAAAATGATAAGACAAATAAAAACAAAGGGAAGAAGACTGATAGACATTGAAACTTTTGTAATCGAGATGGCCACTTAGAATCCAAATGCTTTAAGAAGATGGAAGCCTTGGAAGCAGCAATGAAGAAGCATAACATCCATTTGGAGCACTCTTCAACTTCATCTTCAGGGATAGCACTTTCGGCATGTCGTTGTCAAGCATATCGGTCTGGCTATGCACTAAATGTATCTTCTTCTTCTCATTCTCATGAGTGGCTCATTGATTCTGGAGCTTCTTATCACATGGCCAAAAACAAAGCCATGTTTTCTTCTTTAAATGATTGTAACACCAAAAATATATATGTTGGTGATGATAGATCTCTTAGTGTTGTAGGGACTGGAATTGTTCATATAGACAATGGTCAATTTAATGATGTATTATGTGTTCCAACCTTATCCTGCAACCTTCTATCTGTATATCAGATAACTCATTCAGGTGAAGGTAAAATCGTTGAATTTTCACCTCACGATGTTGTAATTAAGGACCTAAGAGATCCTAGACAGATTTTAGCTACTGGCATTGTTGATGATTCTACAAGGTTGTATAAGTTTCACAACTTTGGGTCATCAAATCTTCCCTCGGTATTTGTTGGTCATAACGATGAAGTGAGCAAACTTTGGCATGAGCGATTTGGTCACTTAAACTATCGCTCCCTTCAGAATCTATGTAAAGAAAATATGGTGACAGGTCTTCCAATGGTATCTTACAGAGATGGTGATTGTTCTGGATGTGTACTCGGAAAACATCATCAGGATAGTTTTGAAAAACGTGCCTCTTGGCACGCCTCGGCCCCTTTACAGCTTGTGCATAGTGATTTATGTGGTCCACTTCCAGTTGTTTCATTCTCTGGCTACAAGTATTTCTTAACTTTCATTGATGATTTCTCCAGATGCACTTGGGTATACTTATTAAAACTCAAGAGTGAAGTATTTAACATGTTCTTGGCCTTTAAGGCCTTTGTTGAAAAACAATCTGGACATCAAATTCTTAAGCTAAGATCTGATAATGGTGGAGAATATGTTAACAACAAATTCATCAACTTTTACACTAAGAATGGAATTCAAATGCAACATATTGTTCCATATACTCCACAACAAAATGGTGTAGCTGAAAGGAAGAATCGCACCTTAAAGGAAATGGCTAATTGTATGCTTCAATCTAAAGGACTTAGTCTTAATTATTGGGCAGAAGCAATTAACTGTGCAAATTACATAATAAATCACACTCCTACTAAGGTTTTAAAGAATATCACTCCAGAAGAAGCATGGAGCTCAATTAAACCAGATGTAAGTCACTTTCGTGTTTTTGGAAGTGAAGCATGGGCCCATATTCCAGATGAGAAACATAAAGCTTTAGAACCTAAGAGTGAAAAATGTATTTTTGTTGGATATTCTGAAGATGTCAAAGGATATAGACTTATTCCACTTAAGTCCAAAAATGTTATCATTAGAAGAGATGTAAAGTTTGCTGAAAATATATCGGCCTACGAGCCTAGTTCGGCGGATGTGCCACCTCTCTCTATCTCTTCTACTTTTGAAAATATTTCTTCTTCAGATGATGAAAGCGAGGATGACAATCCTCCCCCCCCCTTCTCAGGATCCTCCTTCAGCTCCTCAACTTCCAAAATGGGTCCATGCTACTCGGGATACAGCAGGTGATCTTGCCGGTGATCCTACAGATCAGCGACGTACACATTCTCAGTTCGATAGAGCCTCTTCTTTACTGGCTCAAGCTTCAGCGAATTATGATCCTGACACCTTTACAGAAGCTTCAGGCCATCCAGATTGGGACGCAGCTATGAATGAAGAATATCGTTCATTATTGGCAAAACGATACATGGGATCTTGTTCCTCTACCAAAGGGATGAAAACTTGTTAGATGCAAATGGGTTTATAGAACCAAGTATGGACCAGATGGGAAAGTTGATAAACATAAAGCTCGTCTTGTTGCTAAGGGTTTTTCACAAGTTGAAGGCATTGACTATACTGAAACCTTCTCCCCTGTTGCCAAAATGAACTCTATCCGCCTTGTTCTTTCCCTTGCTGCCTCTTTCAAATGGGAAGTCCATCAGATGGATGCTAAATCCGCCTTCTTGCATGGGGACTTGCATGAAGAAATCTATATGGAACAACCTATTGGCTTTATACAAACAGACTCCAGTCTTGTATGTCGGCTTAATAAATCCCTTTATGGTCTCAAGCAATCTCCTCGAGCTTGGTATGCCAAAATGGATAGCTTTCTTTTAGAAAATGGCTTTTCTAGGTGTCATTCTGACAATACTGTCTACACCAAGAAAGTGGACAAGTCTCTTATCATTCTTGTTCTTTATGTTGATGATCTTATCCTGACTGGTAGTGATCCCAACCTTATAAACCATGTGAAGTCTAGCCTTAAAAGGAAGTTTGAAATGACAGACTTAGGACACTTACATTATTTTCTTGGTCTTCAAGTCTTGCAATCCAAGGAAGGCTTTTCCCTTTCCCAGTCCAAGTATGCCTGTGATATTCTACGCCATTTTCACATGGAAGACTGTAAGCCAACCCCTTCTCCCTTTCAGTCTGGAGTCAAACTTTCAGTCACTTGTACTTCTCCTGAAGTTGATGCTACCTTATACCGTCAACTTGTAGGAAAACTTTTGTATCTAACCCATACTCGTCCTGACCTTTCCTTTGTTGTTGGCCTTGTTGCTCGGTTTATGCAAAACCCACATGAAAGTCATGGGAAAGCAGCTAAAAGAATACTTTGTTATGTTCGAGGTACAGTTCAGTTTGGGATTCATTACAGTGCCGAAGCAGCTCCTCTATTGGTTGGTTTCACTAATTCCGATTGGGCTGGTGACCCTGATGATCGAAAGTCTACTGCAGGTTATGTGTTCACTCTTGGTTCAGGACCTGCTACATGGGCTTGCAAGAAACAAGGTGCCATTTCTCTTTCTTCAGCAGAAGCAGAGTATCGTGGTGCCGTAGAAGCTAGTAAGGAAGCCTTGTGGCTTCGTCAGATCCTGTCAGAGTTTGGCTTTCAGCAACAACATCCGACTACACTTTGGTGTGATAATCAAAGTGCCATTCAACTATGCAAAGATCCAGTCCAACATCAGCACAGCAAACACATTGAACTGCACATGCACTTCATCAGAAAGCTCATTCATGACCATGTTCTTGAAGTGCAATATTGTTCAAGAGATGATCAAGTTGCAAACATCTTTACAAAGGCTCTCACAGAGGCGAAGTTTACTAAACTTCGATTTATGGTTGGAGTTCAAGAAGTTGTCACTAAGGGCAGATAGGCTCTAGTACCTCCTTCCTTCTCCTATTGTGTCATATTTGTAAATCCTTCAATCCTATCCCAAGTTGTTCTTAAGGGGGGATGTTAGGATATTCCGACACATAGGAAATAGTTAAGTATAACTTGGTCTAGTATAGAGTTAGGTAAAGTGTGTTTCTTTACTATGTACATTTTGTAACTTACAATCCGACGGTCACGATATGTAGTGATCCGACGGTTCATTCTCTCCTCGGTATTACCGACACTTAACACCCGATTGGTCCATGATCTCTATTTAAAGAGCATGGAGGGTCATTTGTAGGATAACCGTCCATGAGAGAAGCTTATGTAAATTTTCATTCTTTTATTAATAAATTGCCTGAAGTGGCCACGTTGGCTCAGGCCGTGGACTGTTTCCCTCTTTGAGGGTTTTAACCACGTCAAAAATACTGGTGTATTGATCTATGATCTGTTTGTGAGCGGTGTCCTTTGGTGTTCTGTCTGAGGAACTTACCCTGTAAATTCCTACATCTGATGTTTAGAGGAACACTTCCTGGAATCAAATTAATAACATGATCATGATCAAGAATAAGTGGGAGGCCTTTGGGAGTCTCAAATACCTTGAAATGATTGTCTAAGAATTTTTGGAGATCATGAGAAATAGATGATTTTGATGTTTGAACCTCTAGTGAGCATAATTGTGCAATTACACCCCATTTCTCTTTCTCCAGAAGCTTTGGCATGCCATTAGAGCTAATTATCTTTCCTAGTTTCCTGTGACAACCCTTAATTCAACTTCCCTTCCTTCCCAAAAAAGAATTCAAGAAAAGTTCTTGAAAATTAAAAGCCATCGTTCCTAAAGATTGTAACCATTGGACTCCTAGTACAACATCAACACCACCCATTGGAATGGAAATCATTGGACTATTCAATATATATTCCCCCATGGTTATCTTGATATTATGGAACTTTCTAGAGAAATTTATAGTTCCTCCATTTGCAACCATCACTTGACACTTTGGTGCTGGATATAGGAAGTAATTCAATTCCTTGGTTCTCTTACAATGAATAAAATTATGGGTGCTACAAAAATCAATAAGAACTATTACCTTTTTCTTCTTGATATATCCTTCTATCTTGAGAGTTTGAGGATTGGTAATTCCTGCCAATGCATTACAAGATATGGTCAGATTCATTTCTTCTTTCTCTGGGGTTTGTTCCTAGCGTATATCCTCCTCTTTTGATGCTTCTTGTTCCTTTTCTTCCTCCTCTTCACAATCTATGTAGAATAATTTCTTCTCAACACATTTGTGCCCTTTAGTGTATTTGTTATCACAACTGTAACAAAGTCCTTCTGCTCTCTTGTCCTCCAATTTTTGTGTTGTCGGACTTGTAGGTTGTGGAATACCAGGAGCAACAACACTTCAATCTTTATAGTTGTGAGTGGTAGACTTCCTTGTTGTCATAATTTTTCTTTCAACATTTCTTGCCACCTTGAATGCCTTCTCCAATTAATCAAGTTCCCAAAGGCGAACCTCATGTTGAATGTTATCTTTTAAAGTCCATATGAAGATATCAATCCTATGCTCCTATAGAATATCAGTACCCTAATATTCAATTTTTTGGAAGTCTTCAATGTGCTCCGCCATTGAACCCTTTTGTTTGAGATTAATAAATTTGTATCTTCATAATGTGTTATCATTTCCTTCGTAAAATTGACCAGGTGACAAATGGTTTATGAAATTTTTTTTATCTACCATACAAATTGATTGGGTTCTAAATATAAAGATGAAATATGTACCTTTTGTGAGGGTTGCACATCTTGTAGATCAAAATATTGCTCCATTTGTAGTATCCATGTTACTGGATCATTGCCATAAAACTTCCACATTATATATTTGGAATGTAGTGGTTCTAAATGATCTGAAATTGGATTAGATGATTTCTTCCTCTTTTCCAAAATCAAATAAAACAAAACTTAGGATTGTGTCAACGCTTTGCAAGGTTAAAATGGGTCTTGAAACAATAGGTTTTACAATGACTCTTCAAATCATGAATCAATATTCATATGTAACTTAACATAATGAAAATAATAGCACATAATCCATGCATGCATATAGAAGAGAAATACAAAAGGTTTGTTGATGGAGTTCACCCCTCCTGGGTTACATTTTCGGGCCTGTCAACATGACTAGACCACTCATATATTTAGTATCAATGAAGTACATAAACATTTGCTTCAGGAAAATATGTGGCTATTACCCCTACAAGGTAATGTTCTCCTACAAATAACTCTCACAATAACAACAACAACTCAAAACATCTCCTACAAAGATGACATACTTCAACTGAAATGAGCTAAAAACATTATGTGCATACTTCAATTCCACATTGAAGCACATAAACATAACTTCATATTAAGAGATGTTAAACTTGAGATGAACCCTGTTAGTTACAACTGCTACAATATCCTTCTGAAAGTGATAATACCCCTACAATGTCTTCTCCATGCTCAAATACTTCTCAGAACTGCTTCCAAACCCTGACTGATCCATACACCTTTAGTCTCAAACCTGCACAAATACCCTGTAGATGTGCTCAAATCAGAAATTATAGGTTATTAATAGATTCAGAACATCCAAAAACCCTTAAGAAACCTCTTTCTGAGCTCAATTTGGATAAAAACTCAAAACCTTATGAGCTTCCAAGCTCTCTCATGAACTTCACTGTTAAACATCCTACAAAATCACCCTTCTGGCTACTTTTCCTACAAATCCACCCCGAAAATCACTAACAGAGTGACAATTTGACCCTCTACCAGTGCATTCTATTGGATGTTTAATTCGTCCAAAGACCCTTGGAGACCAAAAATCAGAGTCCTGTGGATACATAAGGGTATGGGTTGGGCCTTAATGCCCTCCCCCATAGGATAAGCCCTTAAAATTTAGGTAAGTGCTTACATGGGCACCACGGGGCTAAGGGTTGGGCTAACTTCTCACCCTTCCCGCTAGGCCCCTAAACTCCTATGTGTTGGGTCACATAATGTCCATCAGACCTGGGGATAGCCCCCACATCTTAGTGCCTCCACCAAGCTCCTTTTTGATCCACGTCAATCACATTATGGTCCATCATACCTTGGCATCACCCCCTTAACTTAGCACTCTCCAAGCTAGCACCTTCCACTAATCTTCGCCATGGTTATATGTTGTGGCATTCGACTGAGGCTAGGTGCTTTTCTCCTCCCCCACTCCTTACCGTCTCCATGTATATGGTAGCAGTCAATTGGCTTGTTGTTGTGGGTGTCAGGACCTCAGGCTGAGGCTAAGCCCTAGCCCTTGTCTCCCCTGCTTGTGGTCTCGTGGGTGTGGGGTAGCTGGGGCTAGGGCTAAGCCCTAGCCCCTTCCCCCAAATAACATATGTGCAAAACTTATATAGCGCCTTTGCATTATAGTTAACAAGAAACATAGCACGATTGTAGTGGTAAGTCGTTGGAATGTTGGCTTGGGGGTCTCGTGTTCAATTCTTATGGGGCATTTCAACCTATAATATAAAATTTTGGTCGACCATTGGGAGGCCACATGGCTGCCCACCATTGGCCCACGTGGCTCCCACTCATTGTCCATCAAACCACCCATCAAAACAAAATAAAATTTGAACCAATCACACTTGGACACTTTTCAACCTGCCATTTGCCCAATACGTATAGTCAACCTACCCAATCAAAGTACGAACTGCACAGTCAATGTACCTGCAAAATTTTTACATGTTTGGGAAAATGATCAAAATGTGATATCGGGAGCATACAATATTGGTTTTGAGCGACTCAAGTTGGGTTGGATTCAGATCAACAAGATCTTTGATTTGACATCAATTTCAAAACTTTCTGGGCACTTTCATTTTTGAGCTTAAAATTAATCACCTTATCACACCTCCTCACTAGGAACTTTTGGTCTCCAAAATTTTACTTCCCTAGTCAATATAAAGAGGATTTAACTCAAAAATACCCACAAACTCACTCCAAATTGTAGAATTTTCAATTGGTGCCCTTCCAGCCCTAATCAAGGCACTTCACTTATCATCCTCATGAAGACCTATTGTCTTATTAAGAATTGAGGCATCATTCTTATCGATGTTGCAGGAACAAAATATTGATGAGTGGAATATGAACATTCTCTTTGAGCTCATATTTTCACGGTTCCAAAACCACTTCATCTTGAAGTTACACTGTTGAAGACAAATTTGACCCTATCTTGGGAATCAGAAATAAAATAAACTTGCTTTAACATCTTCAAGCTGAGCTTGTACATAAAAAGTACACTGTTGTAAAATTTTCCATGGTATGATTGAGCTTTCCTACAATACATAGTCATATTATACAATCTTAAAAACAAAGATTCAATTCACACAAGTTTCAAATTGAATACTTGTATCAATGAACATATGACAATTTGTAGACAACTTTGAATGACAATCTTGTACATTCATAAAATTCCTTAAACATGTGGACTATAATGAGTCAATACATACATCAATGAAAAAGATCTACTTTTTGAACATAGTGACAATGAATGTTCACTTTACAAAAGTACCTAAACAGGTAATGACAACAATTATTTACAATTTTTTTACAAAACAAATTTACAATAAGTGTACCCAAACTTTGCCACTCCTAGGCTTGTGGGTTCTCTTCTTGCACCGTCTTGTCTTGAAGGTCACTTAGGATTGTGGAAAGTCCTCTTTGCTACCTTTTTTTCCCTTGCATTATGCAACATAATCTATTTACCTTTCTTTGAATGAAGTTCCAGATGTAACTTCCAACATCGTTCAATTTCATGTCCATGCACTTTGCAATGAGCACATAAAAACTTCTTCTTGTTTGCTAACATAGAAGTTCTCTCATGCGAAAGAAATTCATTATGCTTAATGCCAAAATTTTGGTTCATTCGTTTAACCATTATCATATGTTACTAACATACAAACACACAATGGTCAAAAGCATCACAAAATGTACAAGGGTACTTATTCCACAAGTATTCAAAATTTCCATGCATCTAAAAACACTCTTGAGAGTTATACCTGTCTCTAGATTTGCAGTTTCGATGGTTGTCACAACGTGGTGACATCTCATGCTCAAATGTTTGATGTACCTCAAGCTGTTTGGAGCATTCTCCAAATTCCTTTCGATTATATCCCATTCCCTAGTAATTTGTCTGTTCTCAACCATAATTGGATTGGTAATACCTTGACCATTTTTTCCAAGGCCTCCACCTTCATATCTCATCTTGGAAATCGACTTCATACATATGCCCTTGGTATGTTGTTCGAATGCCACAAAAGAGTTGTTATGCATATAAATGAAAATAGTGGAACTTGAGATGCTAATTACCTCCTTAAATTTTTCATTCATGCTTTCAACTTCTAATGATGAATATAATGGCCAACTTGTAGATGACTCTAGCCCCCCACTCTTATCCACTAGCATATGGTGTGCTTCTTGAATATGTTTACAAAATTCACATGAAACATCTTCCACATATGGTCCAAAACCATTATTTGAACCATGACCACATACTGGCCTCGTGCTAGAGATTTCCCTTGCTGGTGCAGGAGTTGAACTTTCTATAACTTTCTCATCAAGAACTTTCTGCGATACAAAGCGCATGTGTTTATTCTCCTCTTAAGCTATCTCCAACATCCTTATCAATTCTATGTTTTCCATCCAAAGAGCCAAATTCTGCTCCTCTAGCTCTTGGAGATTCTTGTTGTTGCCCATTCTTACAACTTGGTCAACTGGTGCTCTGATACCAAATTGATCTGAAATTGGATTAGGTGATTTCTTTCTCTTTTCCAAAATCAAATAAAACAAAATTTAGGATTGTGTCAATGCTTTGCAAGGTTAAAACGGGTCTTGAAACAACAGTTTTTACAATGACTCTTCAAATCATGAATCAATATTCATATGTAACTAAACATAATGAACATAATAACACATAAACCATGTAGGCATAAAGAAGATCAAGACAAAAGGTTTGTTGACAAAGCTCACCCCTCCTGGGCTACATCTCTAAGCCTGTCAACATGACTAGACCACTCATATATTCAGTATCAATGAAGTACATAAACATTTGTCACAGATAAATATGTGGCTATTACCCCTAAAAGGTAATGTTCTCCTACAAAGAACTCTCACAATAGCAACAACTCAAAATATCTCCTACAAAGATGATATACTTCAACTGAAATGAACTAAAAACATCATGTGCATACTTCAATTCCACATTAAAGCACATAAACATAATTGCATATTAAGAGAAGTTAAACCTAAGTTGAACCTTGTTGGGTACAGTTGCTACAAAAGCCTTCTAAAAGTGAGAATACCCCTACAAGGTCTTCTCCATGCTCAATACTTCCTAGAATTGCTTCCAAACCCTGACTGATCCATACAACTTTAGTTTGAAACCTACAAAAATACCTTGTATATGTGCTCAAATAGAAAATTGGAGGTTACCAATGGATTCAAAACAACTGAAAACCCATAAGAAGCCTCTTTCTGAGCGCAATTTTGACAAAAAATGAAAAAAAAATTATGAGCTTCCAAGCTCTCTCATGAACTTAACTGTTAACCATCCTACAAATTCTCCCTTCTCGCTAACTGTCCTACAAATCTGCCCCAAAAATCGCTAATGGAACAACAATTTAGCCCTTCACCGATGCATTCTGTTGGATATTTCATTCGCCCAATATCCCCTGCAGACTGAAAATGAAGATCGTGTGGGCACATAAGATTGTGGGCTAGGCCTTAATGCCCGCCCTTCCCATCGGGCCCCTAAACTCCTATGGGTCGACTCATAAGGTCACTCGGACCTGGGGATGGCCCCCACATCTTAGCACCTCCACTGAGTGCCTTTTGCATCCGCGTCAGTCACGTTATGGTCCATCGGACCTTGGGGTGGCCCCCTTAACTTAGCACCCTCTAAGCCAACGCCTTCCACTAATCTCCACCATGGTTATATGTTGTGGCATGGGACTGGGGCTAGGCCCTTTTCTCCGCCTCCACTCCTTAGAGCTTCCGTGTATATGTTAGTGGTCTAGTGGCTTGTTTTTGTGGGCATCGAGACCTTGAACTGGGGCTAAGCCCTAGTCCTAGGCTCCCCTACCTGCAGTTTCGTGGGCATGGGGTGGTCGGAGCTAGGGCTTAGCCCTGGCCCCTTCCCCTGAATAACATATGTGCAAAACTTATATAGTGCCTTTGCACTATAGTTAACAAGAAACATAGTGCAACCATAGTTGTAAGTCATTGGACTATTGGCTTGGAGGTCCCATGTTCAATTCTTGTGGGGCAGTTCGACCCATAACATAAAATTTTGGTCAACCATTGGGAGGCCACGTGGCTACCCACCATTGGCCCATGTGGCTCCCACTCATTGGTCATCAAACGACCAATCAGAAAAAAAAAATTAAATTTCGAACCAATCACACTTGGACACTGTTATGAAACCAGCTCAAGAAAAGATAGAAAAGATAGATCAACGCCTTAGAATTCAACCTCTTCGAGGGGGCAACCTCCTTTACATTACATAAATGAACAATTCTTGGATGATACAAATGAAAAGACCTCCTTTCTATATATAGGAGTCTAAGGGGTCATAATATAATCAGAGCCGACATAACAATAATAATGTAAGGGCACAATAATAACAATAGTGGGCTTCTATGGGGCACAATAGTAACAATATGGGCACTACATGGGTACATCAATATAATAAGGGGGTTGTACTAATAAGAATAAGGGGTTACACTAGTAGTATAGGGGCCTAACATGCCCCTCTCCTTCAAAAAGTGTTGTCCTCAACGCTTGAGTAGTTCTTGATGCTTCTGTATAAACTTCTTGTCCTCCGATGTGGAATCTTCAGCGGGTAAGTTCTTCCACTTGATGAGATACTCTGAAATTGATTGATTTCGTAGCTGTCGGGTTCTTGTTTCATTAACTGCTCCAGGTTCCAATATGATTTTTCCTTCCTCTTCAATTTCTGGCAATATTGTTTGAATTGGGATCTTTTGCAACTTTTGAATAAGTGGCCATACTTCTTCGTCCTTCTTCCATTCATCCCTTGCTTCGTTTATCCAATCTGGTTGGATAATATAAATAGCACAAAACAATGCTTCCACATCCTCATCCTTTCTTGAGAGTGCATCTGCAACAAAATTTTGCTTCCATTTTCTATAGATGATGTCAAAGTCATAACCCAACATATTTGTGACACATTTTTTCTGTTCTTCTAAAGATAATAGTTGTTCTAGAAAGTATTTAAGACTATCATGATCCATTTTTACCTTGAAGTGTCTTCCCATTCGGTAAGGTCGCCATTTTTTAAGTGCATGTAGTATTGCCAACATTTCCTTCTCATAAATAGCTTGCTTGAGATGTAGCAGTAAAAATACCCAATCACCTACATCAAAACATTTTTCACTACGATGTTGATCTACCTGTTGTTTCATTCGATTTTGCACCAAAGTGGCGTTATCCTTTAAAAGTTGGAGAACTTGTTGTTGATGCTGGATGTGATCTTTCACTACTTGAACCTTTTTCTTCTTGATATGTCCTTCTATCTTTAGAGTTTGAGGAGTGGTAATTTCTTCCAATCCTTTACAAGATATGGTCGGATTCATTTCTTGATGCTCGATGTGATATTTCACTTCTTGAACATTTTTCTTCTTGATATGTCCTTCTATCTTGATGGTTTGAGGAGTGGTGATTCCCGCCAATGCATTACAAGATATGGTCGGATTTGTTTGTTCTTCATCTAGGCTTTGTTCCTGGAGTATATCCTCTTCTTTAGACCTTTCTTGCTCCTTTTCTTCTTCCTCTTCACAATCTATGTAGAATAATTTCTTCTCAGCACACTTATGACCTTTAGTGTATTTGCTATCACAACTGTAACAAAGCCCTTTTGCTCTTTTTTCTTCCAATTGTTGTGGTGTCAACCTTATAGGTTGTGGAAGACTAGGGGCAACAACACTTCCGTCTTTATAGTTGTGAGTGGTATGCTTCCTGGTTGCCATAATTTTGCTTTCCATTTTTCTTGCTAACCTGAATGCCTTCTCTAATGAATCAGGTTCCCAAAGGCGAACATCATGTTGGATATTATCCTTTAAAGACCCTATGAACACATCAATCCTATGCTCCTCTGGAATATCTTTTACCCTTATGTTCAATTTTTGGAACTCCTCAATGTGCTCCATTATTGAACTCTTTTGTTTGAGACTTATCAATTGGCTAAAAAAAGTGTTGCTTTTTGTATCCTCATAATGTGCTATCAATTCTTCCGTAAAATTGCCCAAGTGATAAATAGTTTACGAGAGCAAAGCCATTGATACCATACAAACTGATTTGGTTCCAAATATAAAGTTGCCATATGTACCTTTTGTGTGTTTTTCACATTATTGAGATCGAAGAATTGCTCCATCTATAATATCCATGTGGCAGGATCCTTGCCATCAAACTTCCTCATATCGATTTTTGGAATATGGTGAGTCTTCGATCCAACATTAGCATCTATGGAATCATGATTAACATTTCTTTTGTTCTCATCATGAGTTTCCTTTAGTACCCTTTCACCCTTAGGGACCATTTCTTGTAGCAACTTATTCATATTTATCTTCAATTCGTCCATGTCTGTCTTCAAATCTATCTTCAAATCATCCATCTTAGCTTCCACGTCAATCATCTTAGCTTCTACGCCTTTCTTTAAATAGTCCATCTTAGCTTTTACACATTTCTTTAAACCATCCATCTTAGCTTCTACATCTTTCTTTAAACCATCCATCTTAGATTCTGTTCCCTTTTGTGCAAGGGACAGTTGTTGCACTTGGTCTTGTAATTTTGATATATCATGTTGCATTTCTTCCTCTTCTTCATGAGTCATGCTAGAGATTTCAGGTTCCTTACTAGGTGTTTACATTTTCTTTCCTCGGGGCATCAGTTACCAATAATAATGCTCTACTATGCCCTTTGAATTCCTTCAAAATAAATTTTCCAACCAAGCTTAAGCAAAAATTTAAGAAAATCTACACACCTTTTTTCACTTTGTAGGAGCTCGATATTGCCTCTGATGTATCTCTGTACTTTCCAATCATCTAGTTCTGAATTTGTGACCTGTATTAGCCCTCTGTGTCCTCTTTCCAATGCCACAAGTCTGACCCAAATTGGATTCTCCAAGGAAGAGTTATGTGAAATCTCCCACAGTGACTTGCTTTTAGACTAGTTCAGTAGAGCGAACTTGTACGACATGCCACGAGTCACTGTTTCAACCTTTGGATCTGAAACACTCATACAAGAAACTACCGTTCGTCCTCTTTCTGTACCTTCTTACGAAATTTCCATCCGATCCCCAGAGAGAAAGTTATGACTCTTTTCCTCAGGTCACCTGTTTTGAATGTAATTCAGGAGTCTGCAAAAAGACCAAGTTCCTCAGATCATATCTCTGTAAATATTGTGCAAAAAGCTCTGAAATTTGGACTCGAGGTTCAGCACGATTTCTTCTCAAATGGGTTTTTTTTTTAGCTTCTGAAATGTCACAGAAAAAACGTTATAGCGCAAATGCCACGATGACCTGTTTGGAGCAGCGAAACCCTAGAATCCAAAGCTCTGATACCAAATGTTATGAAACCAGCTCAAGAAAAGATAGAAAAGATAGATCAACGCCTTAGAATTCAGCCTCTTCGAGGGGGAAACCTCCTTTACATTACATAAATGAACAATTCTTGGATGATACAAATGAAAAGACCTCCTTTCTACATATAGGAGTCTAAGGGGTCATAATATAATCAGAGCCGACATAACAATAATAATGTAAGGGCACAATAATAACAATAGTGGGCTTCTATGGGGCACAATAGTAACAATATGGGCACTACATGGGTACATCAATATAATAAGGGGGTTGTACTAATAAGAATAAGGGGTTACACTAGTAGTATAGGGGCCTAACAGACACTTGTCAACTTGCCATTGGCCCAATATGTACAGTCAGCCTTTTCAGTCACCTTACCTAGTCAATGTATGGACTTTATAGATATTGTACTGCAAAATTTTTCTTGTACAGGAAAATAATAAGAATGCGATATTGAGAGCATATGATATCGGTTTTGAACAATTCAAGTTGCATTAGATTCAAATCGACGAGCTCTTCGATTTGGAATTGGTTTTAAGAAGTTCTGGGAACTTTCATTTTTGAGCTTAAAATTGATCACTTGATCGCTTAAACCCCACATTGGAGTCTCTCAAATCATAATTCATACTCATTTTTTCCTCATCGTGATTTTCTTGTATTACCTTGTCACCACCGGGAAGCCTTTCTTGCAACAACTTTGTCAACCCTTCCAACATGACATTCATTGTATCTATGTCTATTTTAAAAACCTCCATGTTACCTTGTATACCACCCATGTCCCATTTTAAGCCATCCATGTCCCCTTTTAATCCATCCATGTTATCTTTTAGTTCTCTTTATGAGAGTGAAATTTGTTGCACTTGATCCCATAACTTTGATATATCATGTTGCAATTATTCCTCTTCATGCGTCATAGTAGAGATTTTTGAGCACTTAATGGGTGTATAATTATTTTGTTTTGGACGCATTTGAAAACTAACTACTTATATCTATGCTTCAATATGTTATTTGAATCACTTCAAACTGATTTTTCAAACAAAAGTTATGAAAAATTAAAAAATACACACCTTTTTCTTTCTTTTTAGGAGCTCAAGATTGAAACTGTTGTATATCTGTAATTTTGGATATCCAAGGTCTGAAATTTCATCCTGGAGTATCCCTCTAAGTCTTATTTCCAACCCCACAAGTCATACCAAGATTGGATTCTTCAATAAAGAGTTACGCTCAATCTCTCATGATGACCTGATTATCAACTCGTTAAGTAGAGAAAACTTGTACGAAGTTCCATTTGTCACTGTTGTGACCTTCGGCTCTAAAAATAATACACAAAAATCTACAGTCCATTCATTTTCATTCACTTATTACTAAATTCAAATATGATGCTCAAAGAGAAATTTATGGTGATTTTCCCTAGGTCACCTATTTGAGATTAAATTCTGGATCCTGCAAAAACCCTAACTTCCACAGATCATATCTCCAAAAATATAGCGAACCAAGGGATGAAATTTGTACAAGACATTCACTAATATTTCGGCTCTACGTGGTTTCAATTTCAACTTCTGAAGCCTCGTCTAAAAATTTTTATAGAGAAAAATCCAAGATGACCTGTTTGAAGAAGCGAAACCCTAGAATCCAAAGCTCTAATACCAAATGTTATGCAACCAACTCACAAAATAGCACAAAAGATAGATCAACGACTTAGAAATTATACTCTTCAAGGGGGAAACCTCCTTTACTTTACATAAATGAAAAATTCTTGGACGATACAAATGAGAAGACCTCCTTGTTATATATAGGGGTTTAAGGGGTCACAATATAATCAAAGCCTACATATCAATAATAATGTAAGGTAATAACATTAACAATAGTAGGATTCTATGGGGAACAATAATAACAACATGGGGAATACATGGGCACAAAAATAACAATAGGGAGCTACACTAACAATAATAATAAGGGGAATATACTATTATTATAGGGACCTAACAAGTAAGGTGTTATATATATGGAAAGACAGGACATATGTCATAGAATTTTCCTAAAAGTAAGACAATAAATTAAAGAGAGGCTAATGTTGCAGAAGCCAAAGAAGAGGCACCAAATTCTAAAACAAAGGAAGAAACTTTTGAAAGAGGTGAATCCTTGAGGTTGAATTTTTTTTTGGTTAAAGCATAGAAGGAGAGTCAAGAACCAGCACAAAGAATAAGTTTATTCAGGATAGTATGTAAATCCAAAGGAAAATATTGCAAAATGGTTTTTGATAGCAACAAAACTAACAATTTGGTCTCTATAGAGATGGTGGAGAAGCTAGGATTGTTGAGGATGGCATATTCTACTCCACACAAAGTGTCCTCGTTGCAAAAAGGACATCCAATTTTCATAAGTGAACAAAGAAGGGTAGAATTAGGAATCGATAGTTATAGAGATGAAGTGTTATGTGATATTATTCCTATGGATGCCTGTCACATTTTGTTGGGAGGACCATGGCAGTATAATAGGAGAGTGGTACACAATGGAGAAGAAATACATACATCCTTGAAAAAGATGGTTGTAAGCATGTCTTATTTCCATTAAATGATGAAGGGACAAAGGTAGAAACAGATCCAAATGTTGATGGTGAATGGGAAAGAGCTACTGTAAGAGATCAAAAAGGAAAATGAGGTAGTGCTTACTAATACACAATTAGATGATCTACCTAATGAAATAAAAATGACGTTGAATGAAATTGTTGCTATTATTGTTGATGAATTACCTAATAGATTTCCACCTATGAGAAGTATTATTCATCATATTGATTTGATTCCAAGAGCAAGTCTGCCGATTAAAGAAACTTATAAAATGATACCATGGGAAAATGAAGAAATTAGAAGATAAGTCGAAGATCTGTTGGACAATGTATTAATTCGAGAAAGCTTAAGTCCTTGCATTGTACCATCAGTTTTGAGCCCAAAGAAATATGGAGGGTGGAGAATGTGCATCTATTATAGGGAAATAAACAAGATAACAATTAGGTACATATTTCCTTTACATCATATGGATGATTTAATGGAGTTTTTGAATAATGAAATATTCTTTTCAAAAATAGATTTAGAAAGTGGGTATCATCATATTAGAATGATAGAGGGTGATGAGAGGAAAACATCCTTAAAAACTAATTATGGGCTATATGAGAGGTTGGTTATACATTTTGGCTTAGCTAATGCCCCCAGTGCTTTCATGAGGCTCATGAATGAGATCCTTAAGTATTTCATTGAAAAATTTGTAATTGTCTATATAGATGATATCCTTGTGTATAATAGAAATAGATAAGAGAAATTTAGATTTTTAAGATTGGTGGTAAGGAATCTAAATCAAGAAAAGGTTTTAATAAATCTAAAAAAATGTTCTTTTTTAAAAACCAAACTAGTCTAGTTGGGGTTTGCAGTTTCTCCAAAATAGTTGAACATGGACCCAAAGAAGATAAAATCCATTAATATTGGCCTTCTTCAAATAATATCCATGAGGTACGAATCTTTCATGGATTGGCTATATTTTATCGAAAGTTGATTCAAAACTTTAGCCATATGTGTGGATCAATAGTGGAAGCCATTAAAAGGGGACACCAACCCTTTAAATGGACAAAAACACCTGAAAAAGCATTCATGCTATTGAAAGAGAAAATAAAAAACAACTAGTCCTAACGCTACTTGATTTTCACAAACCCTTTCAAGTGAAATGTGATGCCAGTGGAATGGATATAGGTGTTGTTCTTAACTAAGATGACAAGCTCATTGCCTATTTTAGTGAAAATCTAAAAGAAATAAAATAAAAATATTCTACTTGTGACAAGGAATTTTATGCATAATTCAATATTTAAAGAAATGGAGGCATTATCTTATTCCTAAGGAATTTATTTTGTATATCGATAATCATTCCTTACAATTCATAACAAGGAAGGAGAATTTGAACCAAAGAAATGCCAAATGGGTATAATATATGATTTTTTTTTTAAACATATTAGTGAAAATGCTAATTAAGTTGTGGATGCTTTGAGTAGGGGATGTTTGGTTTTGCAAGAACTCCAAATCAATACTTTGGGATATGAACAACTCCAAAAAATGTATAAGGAGGATCCATAATTTAAAGAAATTTATGAAGCCTGTGAAAATCCCATAATCAAGGATTGAAGTCCTTGGATCAAATACATGATTTAGGAAGGTCTCCTATTTAAAGGCAATTGTTTGTGAGTTCCAAAGGGTTCGATGAGAGACATGTTTCTAAAATAAAACTACAATAGAGGACTAGCTGGTCATTTTAGCCATGAAAATACTTATGCTCAGTTGAGTTCTTTTTATTATTGGCTAGGTATGAGATCTAATGTTAAGAAATTTGTGGACAAATGTAGAATCTACCAATATGCCAAAGGAAAGCAACAAAAAGTTGGTTTATATGAACCACTACACATATTAAGAAGACCATGGGATGCCTCTAATATGGATTTCAATTTGGGTTTGCTAGAACTCATAGAAAAAAATGATTCATTTTTTGTAGTTGTGGAAAAATTCTCAAAAATGGCACACATTATACCATGTTCAAAAACTAATGATGCCACACACATTGTAAATTTATTTTTTAAAGAAATTGTGAGACTACATGGGCTACCTAGAAGCATAGTCTCAGGCTAAGACATAATTTGTTAGGCACCTCAGTAGGAATTTTTGGAAGAAGCTTGGGAAAAAGCTTGCATACAAATTAGCCTATCACCCTTAAACAAATGTGTAGACTAAAGTGATTAACAATATCTTGGGAAATTTGCTAAGAATTTTAGTAAATAAACACAAAATTTAGTGGGAACAAGTTCTTCCCCAAGCTAAATTTACCTACAATGACTCACATAAAAAAAAACACAAGAAGAAGCCCATTCCAGATTATGAATGGTATGCACCCCAAAGGCATCTCTGAACTTAGGAACTTGGGTAAAGAAGAAATGTGAAGCACTAATGCAGAGGAATTTACCACAACCATGTAGATTCTACATGAACTAATTAAAGGGCATCTATAATAAAGTAGCCAAAGATACAAGCAAAGATCATACCTCAAGAAAAGGGAAGTAAATCTTGAAATCAGAGATCTGGTTCTAGCACACTTAAGGAAAGAAATATTTCCAAAACATGAATATAACAACCTGATGCTGAAGAAGATTGGACCCTACAAAATCTTGGGGAAGTTTTTAGCTAATTAGTATTAAATTAATTTATCTTCTAACATAGGGATTTATCAAATTTTTAATGTAGTAGATTTGTACCCTTATAGGGAACTTGAAGACAAGAAAGAGGATGATCAAGAGAAGTTTTTGTGGAAAAAACAAATACACATAGTTAAGAAATTGCAAAAGGAGATGATCCTAGACTGGAGTATTGCCAAAAGGACCAGGAAGAAGGAATACTATGAATACTTGGTTAAATGGAAGGGACTCCCAAAAGAAGGTGCAACTTGGATGAATGTTGCAGAGATCTAGAAGTGTGGTCAAATTATAAAATTCCTCACAGACAGGAGTCCATGGAAACATTTTGTTCCAAGGGAGCGTGATGCAAGAGCATCCTAAACATTTTTTTTCTTTTTCCCTTGATGGACACTCCATGTATATATTTACTTAAGAGAGTCCCTTATGGGAAAAATCTGCCTAGTTAGTTAGCCGAGTTTCTAGAAAATATTTGGATATAACCATAGAAGAGGCATTGTTATCTCAAAATCAGGCCCTGGAAGGCTGCAGACCAGGAAGGCTTCAAGTAATTGTTTCAAACCTACTTTAGGCTGAGGTTTAGCCTCCCCAACCTGAGAGGGCTCTCTCAAAGGATTAAAGGTTTTTTATTATGATCAAGATGGCTAACTCTTGTGAAAAAAATAACAAATGAAAATGGTGGAAACACAACTAACAAGTATCCATTGGGCTTATGGAGTCATATATGATTCAGTATTAACAGCAGGGTTGGCTTTGCATAGAAGTCAAGGCATTCAGATTTCAACACACCAAACACATAGAAGGCAGTTTACGAGTATATGAAGGAAATTAGAGCACTGTTAATGATTTCTAAGTAATCACATACTCATAACACTGTAGATAACATGAAAAGACAAAAAATTAACTCATTACATTGAACTCTTTATGATTCTTGAGAAGCATAAGCCAGTACTGTATTACCAAAAAAAAACAGAGTCTTTACATAAGCCAAATATCAAAGCTTTTTTTCATAAATTTCCAACCCTTGGTACATTGCTCTTTCTCCTATATATAGAATTCTTTTACAAAGCTGAGATTCCTCCTCCAACATGAGGGGAACTCGAATTCTACTTCTTATGACACCTATTCAAATTTTAACTACCTATTAAATGTAACAAACTGCTAACTAGACTTTTTAGAGATCTAAGGCAAATAGGAGTCTAACTCCATATCATGCTAATAATAGCCTTAATTACAATCATTTTCATTCTTTGACAAGTGGTCTTTTTTTTAGTTTGGCTGTGGTGGATGTTTGAAGCTCCATACTGGTCCTCAATGTCACATCTTCTCCATTACCCCTGAAAAGTAGGAAATTTCCCTTGTTTATCTGCCTTTGGTTTTCCTCAAAGATATTCGAATCCAATGAACCATGCCCTTCATCTTTGATTATACAAAATATATCAGAATGCCACGTCCTCGATGTGCTGTCAACCTTTTCCATGTGTGAAGACAAAAGCTCCTCCAAGTTGTCTGACATATCATGGACTGTAGTAAATGTGATCACTTTATAACAAAAAGTTTAGAGTTGGGTTCGAATATATGTTTCCTCCACCTGTCTTGACCTTA
Organism: Pinus tabuliformis; assembly: GCA_031772625.1. NCBI lineage: Eukaryota > Viridiplantae > Streptophyta > Pinopsida > Pinales > Pinaceae > Pinus > Pinus tabuliformis. The sequence goes on from CM062816.1 coordinate 1,866,349,252, forward strand.
TTGAAAGTTGATACCTTTAGATGATCCTTTGAAGATATTCCTTTTTCAAAAATTTTCCCTCGGTCTCTCAAAATCGGTTGACTGAGTTTAAATTATGTAGCTTCAGCAGTTTCGTAGCGCGCTACGAAACTGCTGTGCATTAGTCATCATCTTCAGCAGTTTCGTAGCGCACTACGAAACTGCTGTGTAATTCCAAAAACACAGTTTCAACCCAAAATTTTTTCTACTTTGAGCCTCTTGATATTTAAACATCCTTTTCAATTGCTCCAAAGCTTTTCAAAACTGAGTGGAAATGTATGATTCTTCAAGAAAGATTATAACAAGGAAAACCATCAAAATTTGAAACATAACCTTACTTGATGTGTGACTCCCTTAAGGAGATTCTTTCTGCTGGCTTAACTATATCTTTAAGTCTTCAATTTGTTTCTTCATGACTCTGATCCCAGCTCTCAGGTTTGTATTGACCTTTCTGATGAATTGTGCCTCCTTTATTGCAGGGACAGTCCAGCTACGGAATTGAACATTACAATCAACCACCTCGGGTATTTGAAATGTTTTGTCCTCCCACCGAGCTTGCATTTGGTTAAAATAGGCCTCCTTGATTGCAAATTTCCTGGAGGCTTTCTTCAGTCTAGCAATTTCAAAGTTTGCCAATTCCAACCTCCTTTTCAACTCTTCCACACTATCTTCTTCTTGAAGGGTAACTTCTTTGCCTTTATCTTTTCTTTCATGAGGCTATGTTACCTCCCCTGTTTCATCTGCTCTTGGCAGTACCTCCTGTATTTGTTTAAAATTCCTCGTTATGGGTCTTCTTGGCTTAAAGACAAATTGATCAACCTGATCATCAAACTTGAGTTTTTTCAAGGCTTTGACTCTCTTAGCCTTGTCTTTTCCTGACTCTATCACATTTGCTTGAACTAGGGAGATTCTTCAATATCAATGGCTTGCATTAAGTCATTCAAGTCTCCCTTTGAAACAGGGCTTTCCTCAATAATCACTGACTTGCCTTTTTCTTTAGCTACCTAGCTCCTAGTCCTTCTTCTTTGAACTTCTTCACCTGTGTTTGATTCATGTGCACCTTCTTTGACCTGAGTTTTCTCTTTAAGGGACTCCTGGGGTGTATCTTGGATGTTCAGTGGCTTGGTGGATTCCTTTACTTGTTTCCTAGCCTTCAACTTTGCAAACCTCTTGGATCTTGTTTCTGCCTGATGAGCAGTTGTTGTCGGAAGATCTTTTGCAGCTTGAGGACTGAGACCGGTCTTGTTCTTGAAACCAGACATGAATATGAATGTGGGCTAGTCCCTACCTACTCTCTGGAGTTCATGCAGAACGATCAGCTTAATTAAACCATGGTGAAACAATGAGGTCTCACAGGCTTCTTTCCTTAGCTGCACCTTATCACACATTTTGCTTAAGCTACGAAATAAGTAAAAAGGTAAATCAAGGGATATCTTTCCTGTAAAATGTAGCAGAAGCTTGAAATGATATGAATACACCTTATTATATCTCCCTTCATAGGTAAGGTACCTCTGTATACAGGTAAGCAGATTGGCATATGAGTCCTTGACATAATTTCTAGGCACAGACTTGTTTAAATCTGAGTCAATGTACTCTGGCTTCAGAAATTCTTTGCACTGGGTCATATCAAATTTGAAATTCTTAAACCAAGTTTCTTGTCCCCTTGGAATCTCAGTAACTGTGGATATTACCTCTGGTGAGACTTGCAATTCGAGCATCCCAACCTTTGAATTCAACCCTGTGAAATTCAAAGCAAATTCCTTGGTGATTTGTGCATGACCTCCCTGGAGTTTCTCACAAAAATTCCAACATCCAACCTGCTTGAATGCATGCTCAACTTCTTTGTTTTTCAAGATAATGTCTACACCTTCAGGTTCGTTTCTTAAACATCTGCCTGATCTGTGGTCTTTTCTTTCTGCAGATCCCTCCATGAGACTTCAGCGTAATGAAGGTTTGAAACACTAGCGCTGCTCAATCTTCAATCTCTGCCTCGCTTGAATGACTGCCTTGCTTGATAACTGCCTCGCTTGATAACAATGCATTCAAATTGAAAACTTGCAGACTTGTTCCTCATGCAACGAATACAATCATAATTAAGACTGTGAATACCTGGCTTTTCTTGGAACTTGCAATCCGAGCGTACCAAGGTATCTAGCAGTTGTAATGATGGAGATAAGCGGTTGGACATGATATGTGGAGTATATAAGCTAACAATGAATGATGCAACCATAACTGAACTTGACAGATTTGATAGTTAGGAAAGATTTGCTACGGATTGCACGAATCTCTGATTTCGTAGCGCAGCCAGTGTAAAATTTGAATTATGCGCTACGAAATCACCTAAAACATATTGCACTATGAAACTGCTAAAAAGGATTTATGTGCTGCGAAAACACTTCAAAGTGATTTATGCGCTACGAAATCACCTAAAGAGCTTTGTGGCACATAGTAAACTTTGAACAAAACTAACACATGGTTATGAGACCGGTGATGAATGAGAATGCATAATTGACCTTTATTTAAGTATACCATCAAGACTCCTAAGACTCTGACTCTAAGGCAAACAAAAAATAAAACTTAGATTAGCACCGATCTTTACCATCAAACTAATGTGAGAAATTTGGGCATTAGAATTCTTAAGTGATAACAGTGGCTCCACTTGGGATAGTGCGCTCTTGTAGTGCACTAAGAACTTGCAGGTCCAGTTCTTTATCCATTTTATGACAAACATAGATTTGCTTGACGAGCATCTTTTTCCAGCTTCTTGGGCCTTCACCTCGGGCTTAAGCTTTCTGTTCAGCTTGTCATTATTTGCAACAAAAGAAAACTGATAAAATGGGTATACATAATGTTGTGAGAAACTGGTAGGATTTTGATCAATAATAATGCTTTAGGAACTTGCCATTGACAGGTCCTCCAGCATATGGTTTTCCATCAATTTCTTGTAGAATGTAAGTGGTGTTTCCATGAAAAGCAGAAATTTGATATGGACCTTTCCACAAATTTTCAAATTTACCGTGCTTACCTTTTTCTTCAATTCTAGCTTCCCATTTCAACACTCTATCATGGATCTGAAAAGTAACTTCTTTGATCTTCTTATCAAATGTTCTCTTGATTCTGTTCTGACTTTGTTGATGACTGTCATACACCTCATTTCTTTTCTCCTGTAAGGCTATCAGCTGATTGATCCTTCTTTGTACAGCGTTTGGTTCCTCCTCTAATCCTTGAATCAGCTTCATTACAGGTACTCCAAGGGATGTTGGAAATATGGCTTCAGCACCGTATACTAACTCATATGGCGATGTTCCAATGGATCTCTTTGTACAAATCTGGTCAGCCCACAAAGCATATTTCAATTTCAAATGCCAAGCTTTCTTATTTTCCTGCAGTAGCTTCTTGATGATCCTCACAAGGCTTTTGTTTGATGATTCAGCAAGGCCATTTCCTTGCGGATAATAAGTAGTAGAGTGTCCAAGAGAAATGTGATACTGATGGCAAAAATTAATCATCTTCTTGGACTTAAAAGCTTGAGCATTGTCAGTTATAATCTTCATTGGGCAACCAAATCTTGATAATATATTATTTTCTAAGAAAGAGATAATCACTGAATCATTTGCTTGCCTTGTTGGGACCGCTTCTATCCATTTGGTAAAGTAATCAGTGGCTGTGAGAATCCAGCGATGCTGACCTGATGAAGGAGGATGAATTTCCCCTATAAAATCCAATCCCCATTGCTAGAAGGGCGCTTCAACATATATAGGAACCAAAGACAATGGCACAAGCTTCCTCTTTCCTTCAAACACTTGACATTCATGACATGTAGCTACCTTTTTATATATGTCTCTGAACATAGTTGGCCAAAAATATCCATCCTCAAGATCTTGTTTGCAGTAGCTTTCCAATAGTGATGTCCTCCATAATCTCCCTTATGGAATTCATCAATTACTTTATCAGCTTCTTCTTCAAGGAGACAATTTAACAATATCCCTCCTGCATCTTTCCAAAACAAATTTTGGTCATACACAAAATATCTTAAAGATTTCAGCTTGACAAATCGGGCTTTGGATTTTGAAAGATTAGCAGGGGCTTTATTATGCTACAAAACAAATGCTACATCCTTGTACCATTCTGAAACCAAGAATTTTTCATTTATTTGGACCAACTCCTCTTCATTTTCAGAAATTTCTGAGATCTCTGTACTCAAGTTAATGTCAAGACAGTCCAAATTTGATTGTGTCAGCAGCTTGGCTAAGCCTTGACCCTTTACCAACTTCATGGGTTTAATCTCAATGTCATACTCTAACAATTTTGCTATCCACTTGCCCCTTTTTCCATCCGGATCAGCCTGTGTTAGAATATCCTTTATAACAGCATTTGGAACATAGGCAACAATGTGAGAATGCAAAACATAGATTCTGAAATCCTTTATTGCTTTCACCAAGGCATAAGCTTGCTTCTCTAGGATATTATACTTCAGTTCAGCATTTTCTAATGTCTTGCTAAAGAAAGAAATAGGTTGTTCAGTACCTTGACTTCCCTTTTGCAGCAGAACTCCAGCAATTGTATCCTCAGAAGCAAATGTAAAAATAAGGAATTCCTTGGTAAAATCTGGGCTGATAAGTACTGGTGCTTGTGTGAGTGCCTTCTTGATCTCCTCAAACGATTTCTTTGCTTCAGCTGTCCACTTAAAGTCCACTCCCTTTTTCAACATCTTTGTTATACTCTTGACAACTTCAGCAAAGTTAGGAATGAATCGCCTAACAAAGTTGACTTTTCCAAGGAAGGATTGAATTTCTTTCCTACTTCTTGGCAGATCTAACTTTTGAATTGCACTAACTCTATTAGGATCAATCCTAATTCCTTCTTCAGAAATGATATGACCAAGAAGTTTGCCAGAGGTTAAAGCAAAAATACTTTTGGTTGGATTAAGAGAAATACCAAACCTTCTACATTTCAACAAAACTCTTTCAAGGTGCTTCAAATGATCTTCTTCTCTCTTTGAAAAAATTGTGATGTCATCAAGATAAACCACCACTGATTTATCCTTTTCTTCAGCAAAAGCAATATCCATTGCTCTCTGGAAAGTGGCTCCTGCATTCATGAGACCAAAAGGCATCTTGGCGTACATGAATGTTCCCCATGGCGTTGTGAAGGTTGTTTTCTCTTGATCATCTGGATGAACAAGAATCTGATTGTACCCTGAGAAACCATCAAGCATAGACATCCTTTGTGAACCAACAATGTTTTGCAGAATCAGATCCATCTTGGGAAGAGGATAATTATCTTTCAATGAAGCTTTATTCAGATTTCTGAAGTCTATACAAATCCTGATCTCTCCATTCTTTTTCCTAACTGGGACCAAATTAGCAAGCCAATTTGAGAATCTGATTGGAACAATAATCTTAGCATCAAAAAGTTTTTTCACTTCCTTTTCAATCAATGGCATAAGAAGAGGATTAATTCTTCTTAACTTCTGCTTGAAAGGTTTTTCATTCTCCTTAATAGGAATGGTATGCTGTATAATTGAGGAATCATATTGTTTCAAGTCAGCATAGCTCCATGCAAAAACATCAATGAACCTTTTCATCATCTCAACATATTTAGTCTTCATATTAGCTGAAAGAAATTTCGAAATCTTGACCATCTTGGGTACAACTGAATCTCCTAAATTGCAGCTTTCCACCTCTTCCTCATCAGCTTGTAATTTTGGGGCTTTGAATACATCGTTTTGATCAAACAATTTCTCAAGGGGAATGAGACCTTTTGGAATCAAGTTGTTTTTTAATTGTAAGACTTCAGACTTTTCCTTTGATTCCACAAACATGTTTTGCTGATCCATTTGAGTGCTCACAAATTCTTCCTTTAACTCAATGAAATTCCTTACCTGCTGATCATCCTCAAAGACCTGCCAATTAGTGATGTTATCTGGTATAACTGGTCGGTGACGAACCTCCACCTCATACTTTTCAGAAGAGTGCATAGGAATAATAAAAAGACTGGCAGAAATAGCAAGAGAGTCTGCAATAGAGTTTTGGTCTCTGGTTTTGATACTAAAAGTATGAGCCTGAAACTTTTCCAACATATCCAACACTAAGTTTCTATATGCCCTCATCCTTACATCCTTGGTTTGATAAGCACCTTCCACTTGTTTTATTATCAATTCAGAATCTCCACAAACAGCAATGTTTCTAGCCTTCAACTTTAACAAAGCTTCTAAACCCAAAATCAGAGATTCATACTCGGCCATATTGTTAGTGCAATCAAAATTTAGCTTGTAGGAGAGAAACTTACTTTCTTTATCAGGACTTGTGATCCAAATCCCAGCTCCTGCCCCCTCTCTTCCTGCTGATCCATCAAAATATAATGACCACCAACCTGTTGTCTCATTTTCATCTTCTTGCTGATCTCCTTGGCACTGGTTTCCTGAAAGTTTATCCTCTGATTCTTCTCCAGCTGACTCATTGAAAAGAATGGCTGATCCGAGACCAGTGTCACCCTCATCCTTACATCCTTGGTTTGATAAGCACCTTCCACTTGTTTTATTATCAATTCAGAATCTCCACAAACAGCAATGTTTCTAGCCTTCAACTTTAACAAAGCTTCTAAACCCAAAATCAGAGATTCATACTCGGCCATATTGTTAGTGCAATCAAAATTTAGCTTGTAGGAGAGAAACTTACTTTCTTTATCAGGACTTGTGATCCAAATCCCAGCTCCTGCCCCCTCTCTTCCTGCTGATCCATCAAAATATAATGACCACCAACCTGTTGTCTCATTTTCATCTTCTTGCTGATCTCCTTGGCACTGGTTTCCTGAAAGTTTATCCTCTGATTCTTCTCCAGCTGACTCATTGAAAAGGATGGCTGATCCGAGACCAGTGTCAAATGAATAAATGGGAAAGTTTTGAGGTTTATCTTTGCTTCTTACCATATAAGCCATTCTGGTCTCCCGATACAGCCTCCTTTGCTCACCAAAAATAGGGATAGTAGCATAGGTAAGGTCCATCTGCATCGTGCCCTTGATTTTTTCTGCCCACGATCTTGAAAGAAGCATCCCAAACTTAGGTGGAATGTCAGCCACAACAATGTCCATGACAATTGTTTTCGCTGGAATTTGTGTGAGACCCACAACAACATCTTTAATCAAACCAATGCATTGAACTCTTTTTGAATCAAAGGAAAATAAATCCTTATATGGTCTAGTTACCTCTAATCCCAATCTTTCCATGATCACCTTGGGCATAAGATTATGAGATGCCCTTGAATCTAACATAGCATTATGTAAAGTCATATCATGAATGCTAATGCTTATGTAGAAAGGAGGAAACTCTTCATTCTGTTCATCTTCAAGTCTTGGACCCAAGTAAATAATAGGATTATCTTCTTGTACATTTAAGATATCAGCTACTCCTGGTTGTGAATTGAGCATTTCAACAATCTTACTTTTGTATTTGTCTACCTTGAGGATTTCACTAAAGGGGACTGATATCTTGATTTTTGCAATCTCATTCTCAAGGTTAAAAACAGAAACAGTCTTCTCAATTTCTTTAGTAGGGGATGGAGCTTGAATATCCTTTTTGCCAGGTGGAGAATCATCTTTACCTTTAGCAACCTTTGAGTTGTCCTTCTTATCTTCAACAGATTTTGAGGCATCCTTCTTGGGCTGTGCTTTGCTTGCTGTAATGGGCACGTTTCTATTCCTGAGATTGTACTGCTTTTGCATCTCAAAGATAGTATGTTGATAGCCCTTTAAATCGTCTGAAGGTTCTTCTCCTGGTTTGGTCATACTAGACTCATCATGTTCTTCCTTAGTTAAGAAAATCCCTGACACTTCTTCATCAAGACAATGGATGGACTCCTCAGGAATTTCAGGTTCATCTTCTTCATCCACCAAATTTTGCTGGAAAGGAGGTCTTACTGGAGGATCTGGCTGTTGATTTCTGTTTTCTCTTGGCCTTTGCTGATTTTGAGGTCTTCTGAACTGAGGATTCCTAAATTGAGGTTCCTGCTGCGCTGGGGGAGCAGAGGTATTCCCAAGAGCCAACCGATCCATCAATTTTTCCATGGTCTTCATCATTGAGTCAAACTTATCTTCTGGAGCTGAAGTGGAAGGTTTCTCTTCTTCTTTCAGTTTAGCTTTTGCCATCTTTGATTTCTTAGCAGCAATCATGTTTACTTCCACTTTAATTGCATCATTTTGCATGTCAGCAAGAGTAGCAGAATCCCTTTCTCTGAGTAACAGAGAGAAGTCAGAATCAAATGCTTCGGCATATCTCAGTTGTGCCAAGGCCCCAGGAGGTTTCAAATGGGCTAGGATGGAATTGTATATTTTATTAAACCTCTTGGAGAAGTTTTGGACGGTTTCATCAGGAGCTCTTCTAAGATTGTTGTATTCAGTAAGAGCTTGGATAGGGTTAGTTCTATTTCCCCATTTCCTTATAAAACTATCTTCAAACTCTGCCCAACTGTGAATGCTTCCAGTTGTAAGAGCCTTAAACCATTTTCTAACCTCTCCAATGAAGGTTTGTGCAAACAATCTTAGCTTCACATCCTCATCATCAAATTCCTCTTTGTCAACAAAATCATTGAATCTGTCTACATGTTCTTCTGCTGTGATTTCTTCATCCCCACCCCATTTTGGAATTCTAGCAGCATATTTGCTGGGAAGGTCATGTAAAACAGCAGGGAGGGCTAGTGGAGCATACCTAGTAGGTACGACCATAATTAATGGAGGAGTAGTGATGACAAGTACTGTAGGCATAGAGGAACCAAAACTTATATGAGGTGGTTTTCCTAGTGTCTGAGAGCTACTAGGACTAGTAGAGGCAGAGGATAAAGTGCTGATACGAAAAGGACTATTTGGACTTTGCAAACCACTGACAAATGTACTCCAATTTGGAAGGGGTAGACCAGTTTTAGATTTGAGTAAGACTTCAAAAGGATCAAGCTCTTTGAGTTTATTTAAATATTCCTCTTCTAACAACAATTCAGAAGTAACAACCTCCCAAAATTCCTCCTTATCTTTTTGTGACACTAAGGACGAAGTATCAATACCTCTTTTTTGTAAATCTAGAATAATTCCAATAAGTTCTTCTTCGTTTTCAGACCTCAACAACACCTCATGAATCTTATCATCAACAATTTTGTCCTCAGGACTTCTTGAAAATTCAGAGAGCAAAGATTTTGAAAAAGATGGAGTACCTGGTGTTTCAGTAAATCTTTGTCTGCTCCTTGAAATGGTGTTTGGATTGTCCACAAGAGTAGGTGGATCTGGGTCAGGATTGCTCCATGTATATCTCCCTCTCGAAGCCACCTTTTAAACTTTGAAAATGTATGGAGTCACCAAGGTAGATTGCAGCCTCGAAAAATCTTCTGAGCTCCTGCTACCTTCAGAAGTTCAGTCTCTTAATTTCGAGAATGAATAGACTTCAGGCTCCCGGCAGACGCACCAAAATGTTATCTCAAAATCAGGCCCTGGAAGGCTGCAGACCAGGAAGACTTCAAGTAACTGTTTCAAACCTACTTTAGGCTGAGGTTTAGCCTCCCCAACCTGAGAGGGCTCTCTCAAAGGATTAAAGGTTTTTGATTATGATCAAGATGGCTAACTCTTGTGAAACAAATAAGAAATGAAAATGGTGGAAACACAACTAACAAGTATCCATTGGGCTTATGGAGTCATATATGATTCAGTATTAACAACAGGGTTGGCTTTGCATAGAAGTCAAGGCATTCAAATTTCAACACACCAAACACATAGAAGGCAGTTTACGAGTATATGAAGGAAATTAGAGCACTGTTAATGATTTCTAAGTAATCACATACTCATAACACTGTAGATAACATGAAAAGACAACAAAATAAACTCATTACATTGAACTCTTTATGATTCTTGAGAAGCATAAGCCAGTATTGTATTACCAAAAAAAAACAGAGTCTTTACATAAGCCAAATATCAGAGCTTTTTTTCATAAATTTCCAACCCTTGGTACATTGCTCTTTCTCCTATATATAGAATTCTTTTACAAAGCTGAGATTCCTCCTCCAACATGAGGGGAACTCGAATTCTACTTCTTATGACACCTATTCAAATTTTAACTACCTATTAAATGTAACAAACTGCTAACTAGACTTTTTAGAGATCTAAGGCAAATAGGAGTCTAACTCCATATCATGCTAATAATAGCCTTAATTACAATCATTCTCGTTCTTTGACAAGTGGTCTTTTTTTTAGTTTGGCTGTGGTGGATGTTTGAAGCTCCATACTGGTCCTCAATGTCACATCTTCTCCATTACCCCTGAAAAGTAGGAAACTGCCCCTATTTATCTGCCTTTGGTTTTCCTCAAAGATATTCGAATCCAATGAACCATGCCCTTCATCTTTGATTATACAAAATATATCAGAATGCCACGTCCTCGATGTGCTGTCAACCTTTTCCATGTGTGAAGACAAAAGCTCCTCCAAGTTGTCTGACATATCATGGACTATAGTAAATGTGATCACTTTATAACAAAAAGTTTAGAGTTGGGTTCGAATATATGTTTCCTCCACCTGTCTTGACCTTATTGAAAGTTGATACCTTTAGATGATCCTTTGAAGATATTCCTTTTTCAAAAAATTTCCCTCGGTCTCTCAAAATCGGTTGACTGAGTCTAAATTATGTAGCTTCAGCAGTTTTGTAGCGCGCTACGAAATTGCTATGCATTAGTCATCATCTTCAACAGTTTCGTAGCGCGCTACGAAACTGCTGTGTAATTCCAAAAACACATTTTCAACCCAAAAATTTTGCTACTTTGAGCCTCTTGATATTTAAACATCCTTCTCAATTGCTCCAAAGCTTTTCAAAACTGAGTGGAAATGTATGATTCTTCAAGAAAGATTATAACAAGGAAAACCATCAAAATTTGAAACATAACCTTACTTGATGTGTGACTCCCTTAAGGAGATTCTTTTTGCCGGCTTAACTGTATCTTTAAGTCTTCAATTTGTCTCTTCATGACTCTGATCCCAGCTCTCAGGTTTGTATTGACCTTTCTGATGAATTGTGCCTCCTTTATTGCAGGGACAGTCCAGCTACGGAATTGAACATTACAATCAACCACCTCGGGTATTTGAAATGTTTTGTCCTCCCACCGAGCTTGCATTTGGTTAAAATAGGCCTCCTTGATTGCAAATTTCCTGGAGGCTTTCTTCAGTCTAGCAATTTCAAAGTTTGCCAATTCCAACCTCCTTTTCAACTCTTCCACACTATCTTCTTCTTGAAGGGTAACTGCTTTTCCTTTATCTTTTCTTTCATGAGGCTGTGTTACCTCCCCTATTTCATCTGCTCTTGGCAGTACCTCCTGTATTTGTTTAAAATTCCTCGTTATGGGTCTTCTTGGCTTAAAGACAAATTGATCAACCTGATCATCAAACTTGAGTTTTTTCAAGGCTTTGACTCTCTTAGCCTTGTCTTTTCCTGACTCTATCAAATCTGCTTGAACTAGGGGAGATTCTTCAATATCAATGGCTTGCAGTAAGTCATTCAAGTCTCCCTTTGAAACAGGGCTTTCCTCAATAATCACTGACTTGCCTTTTTCTTTAGCTACCTGGCTCCTAGTCCTTCTTCTTTGGACTCCTTCACCTGTGTTTGATTCATGTGCACCTTCTTTGACCTGAGTTTTCTCTTTAAGGGACTACTAGGGTGTATCTTGGATAGTCAGTGGCTTGGTGGATTCCCTTACTTGTTTCCTAGCCTTCAACTTTGCAAACCTCCTGGATCTTGTTTCTGCCTAATGACCAGTTGCTGTCGGAAGATATTTTGCAGCTTGAGGACTGAGACCAGTCTCGTTCTTGAAACCAGACATGAATATGAATGTGGGCCAGTCCCTACCTACTCTCTGGAGTTCAAGCAGAATGATCATCTTAATTAAACCGTGGTGAAACAATGAGGTCTCACAGGCTTCTTTCCTTAGCTGCACCTTATCACACATTTTGCTTAAGCTACGAAATAAGTAAAAAGGTAAATCAAGGGATATATTTCCTGTAAAATGTAGCAGAAGCTTGAAATGATATGAATACACCTTATTATATCTCCCTTCACAGGTAAGGTACCTCTGTATACAGGTAAGCAGATTGGCATATGAGTCCTTGACATAATTTCTAGGCATAGACTTGTTTAAATCTGAGTCAATGTACTTTGGCTTCAGAAATTCTTTGCAGGGGGTCATATCAAATTTGAAATTCTTAAACCAAGTTTCTTGTCCCCTTGGAATCTCAGTAACTGTGGATATTACCTCTGGTGAGACTTGCAATTCGAGCATCCCAACCTTTGAATTCAGCCCTGTGAAATTCAAAGAAAATTCCTTGGTGATTTGTGCATGACCTCCCTGGAGTTTCTCACAAAAATTCCAACATCCAACCTGCTTGAATGCATGCTCAACTTCTTTGTTTTTCAAGATAATGTCTACACCTTCAGGTTCGTTTCTTAAACATCTGCCTGATATGTGGTCTTTTCTTTCTGCAGATCCCTCCATGAGACTTCAGCATAATGAAGGTTTGAAACACTAGCGCTGCTCAAATTTCAATCTCTGCCTCGCTTGAATGACTGCCTTGCTTGATAACTTCCTCGCTTGATAACAATGCATTCAAATTGAAAACTTGCAGACTTGTTCCTCATGCAACGAATACAATCATAATTAAGACTGTGAATACCTGGCTTTTCTTGGAACTTGCAATCTGAGCGTACCAAGGTATCTAGCGGCTGTAATGATGGAGATAAGTAGTTGGACATGATATGTGGAGTATATAAGCTGACAATGAATGATGCAACCATAACTGAACTTGACAGATTTGACAGTTAGGAAAGATTTGCTACGGATTGCACGAATCTCCGATTTCGTAGTGCAGCCAGTGTAAAATCTGAATTATGCGCTACGAAATCACCTAAAACATATTGCGCTGCGAAACTGCTAAAAAGGATTTATGCGCTGCGAAAACACTTCAAAATGATTTATGCGCTACGAAATCACCTAAAGAGCTTTGTGGCACATAGTAAACTTTGAACAAAACTGACACATGGTTATGAGACCGGTGATGAATGAGAATGCATAGTTGACCTTTATTTAAGTATACCATCAAGACTCCTAAGACTCAGACTCTAAGGCAAACAAAAAATCAAACTTAGACTAGCACCGACCTTTACCATCAAACTAATGTGAGAAATTTGGGCATTAGAATTCTTAAGTGATAACAGGCACTACTAGAAAGTAGCCTCCCTTTTTCTATTAGAGGATGTTTTCCTCTTTTAGAAATATATATGTAGACAATAGTATCCTATGAGGATGGGAAGACAAACCAAAAGAAAGAGTATGAGATAGAGCCAAGAGTAGAGTAGGGGAACGATTCCGAGAACATCATCCAAACTTTATAATATTATTTGTAATGAAATTGATATTATCCTATTTTGTTATCATTGTTAATTTCACTTCCTATTAGCTTGCATAAGTCAGGCTCTAAAGAATCTATAGTCTAACTCACTACTTAACCGAGTTCATATTGGTGATAAACATTTTGTGAAAATTGGGGTCTAATCCTACAGCACCCCCTCCTTTTATTCTATATCCTGATACAAGATTGCAAGATTCCATGTTGAAATAAAATTTGGGGTTTCATGGTTTGAAACCCACTCGGATTTAGAAATTACATTAGTAGTTCATATCATCAAATATTCAGCTTGAGGTTCATGAGTTCGAAGGCCTAACACAGAATGGTGCAACAAGACTGAGAGATTAGGATATGAAAATTGGAGTTCAATCCCTCAAAGTATCGGAGTATAGTGCAATCAAAATTTGGGGTTCATATCCTCACCCTAGCATGTAAACCCAATTGTGGTTGATTAACCACAGTGCACCCCCCTCTATTGTACCCTCCACACCTAGGGGGGTTTGCTATTGATTATAGCCATTGATCTCCTCCCCTCTAATCCATGTCGTCCATGGAAAAAATAGCAAGTCCAAGCCTTTCTACCCCCCCCCATCCCACTAACATCACAAAGAAACCCTCCTAATATCAATCCATATTGTTGATTTCCCCTCGCGTCCACAATTTTTGATAACCTCTGCATTGTTGTTGCTCTCCACTCCATGTGACAAGTCGGTTAGGTGATAAGTGAATCGAGGTTCCAACCACCTGAATCTTAGATCCTTTATTCCCTTAGTCCTATGACTCTGGTCCACTTAAAGAGAAAATAAGTAATTAGGGCTTAAATTTTATCCCTTGAACACAACAAGGATTCAATCAAACCCACCACCATTTCATTTTGAAAGGGGGAGCAACCCAACATTTCTATGATCCTAGTGAAAGTTGTGTGTGTGTTATATTCTTTCCACAACTAGCCCCACGTGCGGGGGGGATAGTGCCCCCTATTCGTTATGTCGGGTGTAGCAGGGCGATGGAAGCCCCTCCTATCGAGGGGTTTAGGGGAGAAGTATCCCCTCTCTACGGGGTCTGGGGCAGCGCCCTGAGAAACTTTTTTTTCGGACCCTATATTAGGTGGGCGAACCTACCTATGGTTTTGTGCATGGTTTTCGCACATGGTTTTGGGCATGATGGTTTTCTGTCTAGGCTATTTTTGTAGATCCAGTCAAGGGAACTACGGTTATGTATTGGGGTTTATGGATGCTTCAACATGTATATATATATATATATATATATATATATATATATATATATATATATATATATATATATATATATATATATATATATATATATATATATATATATAGATATATACATATATATATGTATTGTTACATTGAAAGGAATATAATGAAAAATCAATCTAGTAGTCCCAGTTTTGGGATCCAGGGGAAAATCTCTATGTATAATTGTTTTATGTTTTATGCTCTCACCATTGATTATTTTCTGTTTTTAGAATTTGTATGCAGGTAATTTCTGTGCGAGGTTAAAACCTACAGTGAAGCGACCCATGCCATTGTGTCAAAGTGCGTGATCAAAATCATTACTTTATGTTGGTGAAGATATGCAATGTTTGTCTTTTCCTTAATCATCCAATCTACTTAGGTTGTATTACACCCAACTTGGGTTTAATGTTAGGTTCGTATACTACTAGTGTAACCCCTTATTATTATTAGTGCAGCCCCCTTATTATATTGTTGTGCCCATGTAGTACCCATATTGTTATTATTGTGCCCCATATAAGCCCACTATTGTTATTGTTGTGCCCTTACATTATTATTGTTATGTCGGCTCTGATTATATTATGACCCCTTAGACTGCTATATATAGAAACGAGGTCTTGTCATTTGTATCATCCAAGAATTGTTCATCTGTGTGATGTAAAGGAGGTTTCCCCCTTGAAGAGGCTTATTTCTAAGGTGTTGATCTTTCTTTTCTATCTTTTTGTGAGCTGGTTTCATAACATTTGGTATCAGAGCTTTGGATTCTAGGGTTTCACTACTCCAAACAGGTCATCATGGAATGTTCGCTATAACTTTTCCGCGACAAAGTTGCAAAAGCTATAAAAAGAACCCATTTGACCTGAAATCGTTCTGAACCGCGAGTCCAAAATTTAGATCTTCTCGCGCTATATGTTCAGAGATATGACCTGAGGAAGTTAGGGTTTTTGAAAACTCTAGAATTCCATGTCAAACAGGTCATTGTGGAATTTTCGCTATACTTATTTTTCTGCGAAGTTTCATACTCTGAAATTAAGATCCATTTGAGCCACAATTGTGATGAATCTCGGGCCCAAATTTCAGATATTGGTTTGCTATATTGTCTGAGATACAGTCCAAGACCTTTAGGGTTTCTGTAGGCTCCCGAATTACATCCTAAATAGGTGACCTTGGGAAACGCGTCATAACTTTCTATCTGAGCATCAAATTGAAATTGCATAAGAAGTTGCAGAAAGATGATGGACTGTCATTTTCTTTGTATCGGTTTCAGGTCCTAAGGTTGAAATAGTGACATGTGGCACTTCGTACAAGTTCGCTCTACTGAACTAGTCTATAATCAGGTCATCGTGGAAGATTTGACATAACTCCTTTTTACATAATCCAATCTTAATCATAATTTCGGGGTTAGAAAGAGGATTCAGAGGGCTACTGCTGGAGGAAATTTCAGAACTTGGAGATTTGAAATTACAGAGTTACAATCGTTTCAAGATCGAGCTCCTAAAATCAAGAAAAAGCGAGATGAGGAAGTTTGATGGCAAGGATCCGGTAAATTGGATACTATAGATGGAGAAATATTTTGATCTACATGGTGTACCACTATTAAAAAAGGTACGTATTGCATCTAATTATTTATAACCAAATCAATTTTTATGGTATAAAGAGCTTTGTTCTCGTAAACCACTTATCACGTGGTCAATTTTCACGGAGGAAATGATAGCACATTATGAGGATACAAAGAGAAACACCTTCTTTAGCCAATTGATAAATCTCAAACAAAAGGGTTCAATGGCAAATCGCATTGAGGACTTTCAAACATTGAATATAACGGTAAATGATATTCTAGAGAAGCAAAAGATAAATAGTTTTATCTATGCCATTGAAGCTGATATCGATGATATGAAAGCATATTGGAAGAAAGGCATGGAAGATTTGAAGAAAGACATGGAAGGTTTGAAGGAAGGTGGGACAAAGATGCTACAAGAAAGGCCTCCTAATGATGAAAAGGATCAAGAAACGTCAAAAGAAGAGGATATACACCAAGAACCAACCCTAGAGAAAGAACAAATGAATCCAACCATATCTTGTACTGCAATGGAAGGAATTACCACTCAAACTCTGAAGATAGAAGAACATATCAAGAAGAAGAAGGTTCAAGTAGTGAAATATCAGGAAGAAAAGTATCAAGAAACATCAAAAGAAAAGGATACTCACCATGAACCAACCCCACAGAAAGAAGAAATGAATCCGACCATATCTTGTAATGCATTGATCGGAATTACCACTCCTCAAACTATAAAGATAAAAGGACATATCAAGAAGAAAAAGGTAATAGCATTGATTTATTTGGGTAGTACCCATAATTTTATTCATTGTAAGATAGCTAAGGAATTGAATTGCTTCCTATATCAAGCACCAAATTGTCAAGTGATGGTTGTATGTGGAGGAACCGTAAATTGCTTTGGAAAGTTCCATAATATCAAGCTATCCATGGGAGAATATGTATTGAATAGCCCAATGCTTTCCATTCCAATGGGTGGTGTTGATGTTGTACTAGGAGTCCAATGGCTACAATCCTTAGGTACAATAGCTTTTAATTTTCAAGAACTTTTCATGAAATTTTCTTCAGAAGGAAAGGAAGTTGAATTAAGGGATATCACAGCGAAACCAAGAAAGATAATCAACTCTAATGGAATGACAAAGCTTCTAAAGAAAGAACAACGAGGCGTAATTGCATAATTATGTTCGTTAAAGGTTCCCACATCGAAATCATATATTTCTCCAGATCTCCAAAAAGTCTTGGACAGTCATTCCAAGTTATTTGAGACTCCCAAAGGTCTCCCACATATTCATGATCAAGATCATGTTATTCATTTGATTCCAGGAAGTGTTCCTCCAAACATTAGGCCTTATACATACCCATATTCCCAAAGGAGTGAAATTGAATGTATGGTTGCAGAAATGGTAGAGGTTGGTATAATTATCCAACAAAATTTGATAAACAAAGCATGGGATGAATGGAAGAAAGGAGAAGCAGGGTGGGAACTCATTCAAAAGTTGTCAAAGATCCCAGTTCCAACAATATTGACAAAACTTGACAAGGAAGGAAAAATCATATCGAAACCTGAAGAATTCACAGAACCGAGAAGTTGACAATTATGAAATCGATCAATTCCAAATTATCTCATCAAGTGGAAGAACTTACATGGAAGGATGATAATTTTATATAGAAACATCCAGAACTACTCAAGCATTGAGGACAACACTTTTTGAAGGAGAGGGGCATGTTAGGTCTCTATACTACTAGTGTAACCCCTTATTATTATTAGTGTATCCCCCTTATTATATTGTTGTGCCCATGTAGTACCCATATTGTTATTATTGTGCCCCATAGAAGCCCACTATTGTTATTGTTGTTCCCTTACATTATTATTTTTATATCAGCTTTGATTATATTATGACCCCTTAGACTCCTGTATATAGAAAGGAGGTCTTGTCATTTGTATCATCTAAGAATTGTTCATTTGTGTAATGTAAAGGAGGTTTCTCCCTCGCAGAGGATTATTTATAAGGCATTGATCTTTCTTTTCTATCTTTTTGTGAGCAGGTTTCATAACATTTAATGTCATTTAATGAGTAGAAGAAAATGTGAAAGTTGTGGATGTTTAGAAATATAAACTTTGTTGTATCATTCTTACCTGCCTATATATCAGATGGAATTTCTAATCTTGACAGTTAAAATTTGTCATTGTTCAGTATCGAGATGGATCACCTCTAATCTAAACAATTGGCCACACTAGAAGTATTTATTAATTGGGATTTCTAACCCACTACCTCTAGTGTTCTTGTAGATGTTTGTGATTGAGAATCACTTTTTTTTTTATTTGGAGTTATTTTCATTACTATTGATCCATTGTGATGCAAAAACCTCGGGTCCGAAGTGACTTCTCATTGGAATTTCACAAGTACAATTTTGCACACTCTATTTCAAGCTTCATAGAACAACCCAAGATTGAATTCCCAGATCTAAGGAATTAGAAACTAATAGGGAAATAGACTATGCAATACAATAGTACAACAAAGGGACCAATAGGAATTTTTACACATATGAACGGTAGATCAGAAATTCAAGATTGAGTAGAGCATTTTTGTGGATCAATAACAATCATTTCATTCATTCACTCTTTCTTAAAATACCCATATAAACCAAGTTAACAACAAAAGAGAGAAATAGTTCTTAACAAAAAATACAAACTAGCAACTACATTTCCTTCTCTCTAATCCCAATAAGAAAATTCCCAAATCCCATTTCACTATAGTGGCACAAAAGACAAAAAATGGATTCCAGTGAATGATCAATGCTCATAAGCATGTTAAGGCTCCTTTGAGCAGATTCATTTTCTCTTCCATTCTCCACTATAGCTTCTAGTTTAAATAGAATTAGTAATTTCTCTTGTAGTTGCCAAAAAATACCTTTATAAGGTTTATGAAAAGTCCAATACCATGTACATCTCACTTAAAAAATATTTATCTGTTGGTTACAAATATGTTGCATGTATCTTGTCTCAGTTGTGTACACACTTAGTTGCATTCTTCTTTAAATCTTGAGAAACATGCACCGGTTTTTTTTTTTTTTTTTGGTCGTACAACAAAAAAATGAAGAGTCGGTCTCAGAAAGAAAATATTGGAAATAGATTTCAAAATATTTTCTCTACTTTCCACTTGTTTAAGCTAGTTTTGGCAGCTAGAAATGCACATGACAAAGTGGTTCCTCATTAAGTCTTCATTAGAGATTGGGATAAATTAGAAAGAGATTTTATGAATGATTTATTTTTCCCTATCTTAAATGAAAAAGGGGAAAATTGATGAGTATTGATGGTTTTCCATGTGAATTTGACAAGATGTGAGACATTTTGGAGAATATTTTTTCAAACTTTCCTATGGGGTATTTTCCCCTGGATGAGGTGTCTATTGGTTAGAAATATGTTGCATGTATCTTGTCTCAGTTTTGTACACACTTAGTTGCATTCTTCTTTAAATCTTGAGAAACATGCACCGTTTTGTTTTTTGTTTTGTTTTTTGTTTTTTTTGTTTTGTTTTTTGTTTTTTTTTGTTTTGTTTTGTTTTTTTGTTTTGTTTTTTTTTTTTTTTTTTTTTTTTTTTTTTTTTTTTTTTTTTTTTTTTTTTTTTTTTTTTTTGTTTTTTTGTTTTGTTTTTTGTTTTTGTTTTTGTTTTTGTTTTTGTTTTTGTTTTTTTTTGTTTTTTTTTTTTTTGTTTCTTTTTTTTTTTTTTTCTTCTTACAACAAAAAAATGAAGAGTCGGTCTAAGAAAGAAAATATTGGAAATAGATTTCAAAATATTTTCTCTACTTTCCACTTGTTTAGGCTAGTTTTGGTAGCTAGAAATGCACATGACAAAGTGGTTCCTCACTAAGTCTTCATTAGAGATTGGGATAAATTAGAAAGAGATTTTATGAATTATTTATTTTTCCCTATCTTAAATGAAAAAGGGGAAAATTGATGAGTATTGATGGTTTTCCATGTGAATTTGACAAGATGTGAGACATTTTGGAGAATATTTTTTCAAACTTTCCTATGGGGTATTTTCCCCTGGATGAGGTGTCTTTACTAAAAAGCCACACCAAAACATAAGGGCCTCCACCTCGTGAACCTCAATACCATGAAGCTAGTTGGTCCATCCATTAGAGAAGACTTCATTAGGATCGAACCTCTTTTCTCATCATAAAAAAATGTTGCAAAACCAATTGTACTCTCTTCTAATATGCAATTCTCTGCAACCAACCACCCCAACTTAGAGATTTAAAAATTAATACCTAAATATTCTTCCACTGTCACTTGCCTAAATTTCTCATCAATTTTTAAATGAAATGATAACGATCATGTTGTGTCCCATTCCATGAAGAAATAAACATGATGTTTTGATCACCTTTACTGAATTTAAATTTTCCCATGTGCTCTAGTGGTTATACTCTATATCACATGTAAACCAAGCCAAGCAACTTGTGGTTGAATTTTTTTGCCATGAATTGCAACAAATAATTCAAAAAGATGAAATCAAAGGGATAACAACATATAGCACACATATGAAAAGCTAGAGGAAAAAAATCACACCTTTTGTGTTCAATATGAAATGAAAGGTCTGTCTCAGTATTTGTGACGTGATTGCATATGAAAAAAACTTTTATTCGACTACAACAATAAAATAATCTCTTGCTACTAGCCACAACAAAATGAAGGCTTGGAAGAAAATTAAGAGATAGACACTACAATTTGTATTGATTGCCTATGATAATTCATATTTTTTAAGCTAGAAAGGTTTCATACTCACTTGCTCCCTCTCCTTATCATTTTCCCTTCATTTCTATGTTGTTATTCTATTTATTTAAAATCTCTCATCTTCTTCTTCTTCTCATGTGCCTCCTATAACATCTCCTAATTACCCTCTAGATAAATTATAATCTCAATGTTCAATTAATTATATTCAATGATTTGGTTTCTTCATATGAATGTTCCAAATCTCTTTGGCATTCCATTGTTTGAATCCTTGGAACCAAAACCCCCACTTAGGTGGGCATGTATAGAAACCAACATCATATATTTGATTGTCAACGATCCCCACTTTCCTTGCTACAAGTTTATGTGCTCCTTATCGCGTAATTGAATTATTAAGAAATAAATTGTGCTCAATGGAAACCATTTTTTATAATGAAGTTTCAATATGAATGGTGCAACTTGTTTAGTAAGTTTCTTATGTTTAGTAGATCAAGTGTTGGAACCCTTGGATAGCTAGGGATGTCTTAAATTAGGAAATCCAGATGGAGAGTGAAAATCACTTCCATGTCTAATTCCATGGAAGACACGAAATAGGGTTTGGTGATCAATGTCAACATTTATTTCACATGTGAATTCCATAAATCACTTCTTTTGAACAACACCCAAGACACCTTGAAATATGATTGGATTAAGCTTGATCTTATGCTCGCACACCTAGAAACCATTTTGGAGTTGTTGGAACTCAATCAGTTCATCATGCTCAACATGTTCTTGGCTTGGCTCATCTTCATAGCATTGGGAACAAAGGTGTAAAATGATTTTGAGAAACAACAAGAGGTGATCGATGTGGTATGATTTGGATGAACCAATGGTTGTCAAATGGATCTAAATGATTGAGAGGGTTCTAGATGTCAAATCTAGAAAATTTCTCCCATTATAAGATACAAAACAATTTAATGGTTTGAAACATCTAAATGGTCATCAACCATATATGATGGATATATTGGATGTAGTGGTCGATACAAAACAAAGGATTCTAAGTAGGAGATTCCTTATCATGTAATTACATTAATATGAAGACCATTGAATTTTTTTTAGAAAGCCAACCTATATATAACATATTCACCATAACAAATATATATCAAAACTTTATACCAAATAAAATTTATACTATTTACGTAATGAGGAACCATTCAAGTCACTAAACAACATGCCCACACAAAATTCCATCATCACTTGATCTGAATTTAACAGGAATGCAAAAATTATAGATCCAACCATAAATACATAGATGCAACAGAAATAACACTTCATTTCATTAATATCAAATATTGAAATATGCTTACAAATAGAATGGAAATAAGACTAGCTTGGGCTATGGTATCTTATCTTTGAGAAGAGATGTGGCGGCTACATGCCTATGAACTGTGTTACAGTGAGGATAGAAGGTCTATTTATTATTTATAAGCAAGGAAAAACCCTAAACATCCAAAACCATAACCCTAGGAGATGAACCGCCAAAACTATGGGCCTCATTTGGGTAAATTGGTACATCAATTTCCCAGGGTCGTAAATTTGTCATACGATCTCTGTTTGATGTGAAAAATACCTCGTTAGAATCTACCTGATGAATACAACTTTTGAGCGGAAAACACTAAGATAACATCCTTGTGGCCTTGGTTTTCCCAAAAAAAACATTGTTTAGGGCCTCAAAACAACTCTAGAAGTTTAGGACTCGAAAAACTGCCAAAAATAGTAAATTGTGCTACAATTAAGGAAACTGAAAAATGAAAGAGATAGTGGTGGGGGTCCAAGTGGAATAGGAAGTTGGCCACCAACATCCACCAAGATCATTCCTCCCCCTTAGGAATAAATGGTCCTCCCTGAGATGGGGAGACTTCTACTCAACTTTGTCCTTGGTAAGCCACTTGCCTTGGTGTAGGAGTTGGCCAGTTTTGACAACCCAGTATAGTTGGATCTTCTATTGGCGAGTGTTCTTGACCTGTCTATCCATAATCTGATGAGTTGTGGCATGTTCCATGCAGTATGGATTTAACTCTGTTGGTGTGAGTTGTTTTACAATGTCTAATGTGTCCAACAATGGTGGGAAGTATGGTCGAAGGTAGTCCACATTGAACACTAGGTACAAGCCAAGGAATGGTGGAATGTTGAGCTCAAAAACATTATCTCCCATAACCTTGGTAATGGTGCAAGGACCATATCGGAGAGGTCTGAGCTTTCGATGGGCTTCGGTAAGGCATTCTTTCTGCAAATGCAACCAGACGTTGTCGCCCACCCAAAACTTGTGTGGCACCAGATGTTGATCATGTCGCTACTTGTACTTGGCATTTTTCATAATGGAGCAATGATATATCAACCCATTGGGTAGAGGTGCTCCGGGAGTTAGATCGAACGAATGCTTGACTTGACAGTGTAATGGTACCCCTGTGGGTGAGGAGAAGATGTCCTTGTATTCTTTCATGATTGTATCCAACTACTTCTGCTACGTGGAGGAACCCTTCTTGGGGGCCATGGATGTGCCTACGATCTTCCACTTACTTTGACAGTGAACCAAAAAGAAAATAAATTTCCTAGTCCCGGAGATGATCTTACTTCATTTCTTAGCATAGATCAAAGAGGTGGTGGTAGGTGGGGCTACCTCTGACATCCTATATAACGTATTACCCAAAGAAATAATCATAGAGTGAGGTTTAGACTCATATACAGCATGTCGCTTCCACAAGTATGGTTGTCCTAGTAATACATCACAAATTTCAAGAGGAGCAACATCACACAATACCTCATCTTTGAAGGGCTTGATGCTGTAGGGAAGGCGACATTGTTGGTTGACTCAGAGATCTCGTCCTTGGTGAAGCAACCCGATATTGTACAACTGCGGGTGTGGTGTAGTCGATAGGAACAACTACATGAACTCTACTGAAATGAGGTTCTTTTGGCTCCCACTATCAACAATGAATTACAGCGGCGAACCCTTCACCCACATCTGTGAGTGGAGGAGATTCTCCTCGTCCTCTAAATCTTTAAGCTCATTATTTTAGATCTTGGCGGTAGCAACAGTGACATTGGGCTCCGCATCAATAATCTGCTTCCCTTTGTCATTCCTCTTGTTGGGTTCTAACTCAGAGTCAAAACATGCATCTGATTCTGAAGCCTTCAACTCGGCCACCAATGACTACTTGGCCCGACACTCACTTGTGTTGTGAGTGGGGTTCTTATAGAACTCACACCATTTTCCTATGTCCTTATTTGACTTCATGGTGTTTTTATTTTCTTGCGACTTCAATGGGTTGTCTTGGGTCACCTCACCTTGGATTTGTCCTTTGTTCTTTGGTTTGGGGACACCTTTCCCTTGATTAGAATCGTGGATCCAAAGTCTCACTTCTTCTGTTTAAACTTCTGCTCGATCTTGACAGTGTATCAGTACGCCATGCCAAGCGAGGAGATGTCCAGGAACTCCATCTCATCCTAGATGTACCTGTGTAGGAAGTCGCAATATTTGAGTACCAAATGCTGCTCAGAATCCTTGATACCCAACTTTGTGTAAAGGATATGAAAAATATTGGTAAACTCCAGCACTTCTTGGTCCGTTCCTTGCCGCAGTGTGGTCCAGTTTATGTATTTATTGTCATAGCTTCTGACAGGATACTACTTCTCCTTGATGGCATCCCGGAACAAATTCCAAGTGGGTATGGCTGAAAACAGTGAGGGTTCCCTCTCATCCTTCTGCTCACAGTAGGTTTCCCACCAGTCCTTGACATGGGGGGTAGCTTTGAGAAGTGAAAAGGTAATCTTTTCTCAGCTGGAAAAATCATGAACAGAGAAATATCCTTCTAACAGATTTAACCATATATCTACAGTGTCGGCATATATCTGACCCTCAAATATGGGAATGTCAAAGTTAACTTGTACCTTAAGGGGTGTGGCGCTTCCTGAGTATTTGTTGGAAGTAGATGTGTTGCCACTGGGTAGTCGCTGAAGGATATGAGAAAAGTTTTCCATCATCGCGTTCCTCTGTTGCTCGAGGGATTCTTCGAGCAAGATTTTGAAAAGATCTATTGCCCCCTTGTATTTCTTTTCTTCCCCTATGGGAGGTCGTTGGGATTTGCGAGGCTCTTCTTGCAAAGGTTCGACCAATTCAAGCCCTAACTCCTTATATCCCGACCTCGTTGGGGACATGCAAGATACCACTAATCCGAATTTAACAAGAACGCAACAAATTATAAATATAACCATAAATACAGAGATGCAGCAAAAATAACACTTCATTTCATTAATATCAAATACTAAAATATGCTTACAAACAGAATGGAAATAAGACTAGCTTATCTCTGAGAAGATATGTGGAGGCTACATGGCTATGAACTATGTTTCAATGAATCTCGAAGGCCTATTTATTATTGAGAAACAAGGGAAAACCTTAAAATCCAAAACCCTAACCCTAGGAGATGAAGCACCAAAACTATGGGCCTCATTTGGGTAAATTGCTACATCAATTTCTCGGGGTCGTAACTTTGCATACGATCTCTGTTTGACATGCACAATACCTCATTACAAAGATATAATTGAGGACTACAACTTTTGACTAGTTTTTTCAAAAAAATGTTGTTTAGGGCCTCAAAACGGCTCCGGAAGTTCATGACCCGAAAAACAACCAAAAATAGTAAATTGTGCTACAATTAGGGAAACTAAAAAATGGAAAGAGACAGTAGTAGGAGTCCAAGTGGAATAGGTGGCTGACCACCAACATCCACCTAAATCAACAGTATTATATTACATTAATGAAAAAATCATTATGGAAGGCCAGATAGTGCAACCATGCAACATATCCACGATACCAAAATAGTTACACATCCAAGTTTGTCTTTTTACAAATGCCTATGTCTTTGAGGATATTTACCTTAGTAAGGGATTTCTATATAAAATTATATTTCATAAAAAAAACACCAAAATATCATAGAAATAACATTATAAAAATACAACATTCCGATAACAAGTACCTTAGCAAGGGATTTTTATATAAAATTATATTTCATAAAAAAAACACCAAATTATCATAGAAATAACATTATAAAAATACAACATTCCGATAACAAGTAAAACATTTGCATGTTACATATTCTTAAACACAAATTTATTTTAAATAGAAAATAATTTCATAAACCCAAAACTAAAAAATGACAATTATTTGTCTAACATGTATTAGACGAAGAGGAAAAATAATGTATAGCAAAACAATAAAATACTAATTTAGAAAAAGACACCAATAGTACCCAAAATGCATGTTTAAAAACAAATATTCTCTATAGTGGAGGGAGAAGATGACAAAAATCCCATGATGGTGGTAGTTGTAACTTAAGTCTCAAATAAGGAAAAAAGAGAAATTATACCTGATTTTGAAAACTTTGATTTTCATGAGGAATTGGCATACCTTTCGAATTTTGAACATCTAATTTTTCCATGGAATAACGAAAAAATATAAGATCATGCAATATTTCAGATAGCAAATAAATGTACACTAATATTTAATATATTAAAATATGTCAAATATTTAATGTATTAACATATGTTTATGAGATTTAAGGTGAAATATTTCCCAAATTCCATATGCTCGTAATATTTTAAGAATAAGTTATAAGAATATAAATAATTCACATAACAACTTTGATGTTAATGATATTCAGAACTTAAACATGGAGAAAAAAAGTTTTGATGATGACATTAAAATGATTCAAAATTTAAATATTAAAGACATTCATTATGGTGATAATATTAAAATGATTCAAAATTCATTTATTAAAGACATTCTTGATAATGAAAATAATAAGTTTTATTTTAAAAAAAATGATATCATAAATGATCATTATAATATTGGAAATAATATTCATAAAAGTAATTTCACTAATAAAAAGAATTTGAATGAGAACAATATTAGAAGCAAAGTTTGTAACTCTTATAATAATACTCTTTTTAATAATAATAATAATAATTCTTTAGAGAGTATTTTTAAAAATGTTATTAACTTTTTTACTGTAATTTTGGATGTATTTGTTTTTCACCTCTTGGATAAAGGGCTCAATTTCGTCCTTGCTCCTAAAAAAATTCCATTTGAGGACATTGTTTGTAACATTGAATATGGAATTAGAGACCTTCTTGACAATGTTAAGGAGCTTATTAGGCAAGATTGTGCTATTGTGCTTAGGAAGGCAAAGCCTCCTAAAAGCAACATTAGCAAAAATGAGTTTCTTGCCCTAAAATCCCTAAGGGATAACCCTGACATTGTTATCCTAAGAGCGGATAAAGGTGGGGTTGTTGTTATTTTAGATAAAGCTGATTATGTTAACAAAATGAATGACCATCTCTATAACAGTGGTAGTTACATTAAGCTTAATAAGAATCCTATTAAGAAAGTTTCTAAAGATGTTGCTTTTTCCATAAAATCTAATAATGTTGTTAATCATCTTAGAAAAAAGCTTATTGAAAACAACCCTCTCACCCCCATAATTTATGGCCTTCCGAAAATTCATAAAGATGGGATGCCCCTGAGACCTATTGTTAACACAATAGGTGGGCCCACTTATCTTCTTGCTAAATTCCTAGCTCAAAAACTCAAACCTCTTATTGGTCGCACCAATTCCTTTGTTAAAGAGTTGAAAGATATAAGGCTAGAGCTTGGGGATCTATTAGTAAGCTTTGACGTTGTTTCCCTTTATACTAATATCCCTATTCAAGAAGCCATCGATGTCATTAATCGTGTTACTGATGAGAACACAACCAAATTGGTTGGTCTATGCCTTACCTCTACATTTTTCAGCTTCCAGGGTGAGTTCTATGAACAAACTTGTGGGGTTGCGATGGGTTCTCCTCTTTCCCCTATAGTTGCCAACTTGTTCATGGAAGATTTTGAGAGCAAAGCTTTAGCCTCTGCTCCACTCCGCCCCAAGCGATGGAAGAGGTTTGTTGACGATACTAATATCATGTGGCCCCATGGTCGTGAAAAATTAAATCTGTTTCTCAACCATCTTAATTCCCAATCTGACTCCATCAAATTCACGATGGAAATCGAGGTAGATGGATGTCTCCCTTTTCTTGATATTCTCCTCTCTAGAATGGATGATGGTACTGTCTCTCACTAGGTTTTTCGCAAGAAAACGCACACTGAATAGTATCTTCATGCCAGTTCTCATCATTTTCCAGCACAAAAACTTGGGGTTCTCAACACCCTTGTGACCCGTGCTCTAAGAATTTCTGATGAGAATCACTTAGAAGAGGAAAAATCTCATCTTCTGAAAGTTTTTGAAAATAATGGCTATAGCATGCAGCAAGGCCTCAAAGTTTTTCTAAGGGCTAGTAAAGAATCAAGGATTAAACCTTCTCGTGACGATACAATCTCCAGTGTTCAACTTCCTTTTATTCAAAGGACCACCGATAACATTTCTCATATCCTCAAAAAGTACAAATTTTATGCTACCTTCAAACCTCTTAATACCATTAGAAATTCTCTTAGATCCATCAAAGATCCTGTAAACCCTAAAGACATGAAAGGGGTCTACTCCATCCCATGTTCCTATGGGATTCCCTACATTAGGGAAACTAGCTGCTCCGTTAACCAGAGAATCCAAGAACATGCAACAGATATTAAGCACAACCGCTCTCGTTCCTCGGCTTTAGTTGAACATGCAGTGAAATCCAATCACCATGTCTGCATCGAGGATTCTCGGGTCATCGCCAAGATTGATCACTTCCATCATAGGAAGCTTCGAGAAGCCATTGAAATTGAAAAATGCGCTATTAATCTTAACAGGGACAATGGTTGGAAGTTAAGTAGAAGTTGGATCCCCACCCTCTTTTCATAATTTTTTTTAATAAATATAATAATTAATAATTGATTATTTTTATTTTTATATTGCAATTTATATCCTCTTTGACCTCCCTATTAAAATATTATCCAATATTTTAATATAATAATATTTAAATATAATTGTTGAATATTATTCATTTTTAATAATAACCCTATTAAACTTATTTTTAATTATATATTTACAAATATTCAATTCTTATTATATCATTAAATTAATCTAACTAATTTTTAATTCAATATTATTTCAATTAAAAATCAATAAATTAAAACAAAACCTAACAAAATAATAATAAATTTATTCAACTAATTTTTATGGCTAATTCATAACAGTTATTTCCTAACGGTTAACTCGAACAGATGCATCCTTGCTATTAAAAACATTTTGATTGACTGATTTTTTCACCTTTGTCTTGATGATGAACCACATTAAATGGTTCGAAATGTTGACCAAAAACTCATGATGTTTAATCCAAAAAATTTTATCAAAATCAATATGAATCACAAAAATTTAAAATCAAACTTATTATTATTATTATTATTATTATTATGAATAAAAAGAAATTCATAATAAAAAATAAAAAGAAATTCATAATAAAAAATAAAAATTATGAATATTAAAAATAAAATAATTAATATTATATAAGTTGAAATATAATATTAAATTCAAAACGCTTAAATTTAAAAAATATGTTTCATTTTCTTCCTTACGAATTAAAATTCTGGTTAAATTTAAGTTTTTGAGAGAATGGGTTGAGTGTTCTCATATTGATTAAGTGTGAATGTTGTGAATTTGGTTAAGTTTTTGCGTTTAATGTGCACATTCGATAATTTTAAATTTTCAAAATATTTAGATTGATAACATAATATTTCATCTCTCGAACAAAAAAATTACTTTTTGAAAAACACAAATCCTAAAATATTTTGGTAGATTTCCTCTTTATTTTTGTAAATTTTCAAGTTAAAGAATTCTCAATTATCTTATGCATGGAGTCTAATATTATTGTTGATGTGTATAAGAGATCTTTATATTTACAAAACTAAATCTCTTTATATCTTTTAAATTTCTTACATGTCATTATTGAATCAATATCAAAATACATATTGTATCAAACAAAATGTATGAGCCTATTTTTAAAGCTCAGAGATTTTGTACCCCGCTTTCTTCTGATTTAGAAAACTCTTAAATGGACTTCCACTAGGGAACAAAATTTTTACTTCCTATGATTTTTAGTGATGATGTGTTAATATAACATTATATACACTTATTTTCCATTTTTGTCTCTCGTCATATTTGTTACTATAATCCAAAATAAAGTTATCAATTTAACGATAATAGCATCAAGTTCTATTTTTTTAGAGGTAGCAAAAGATCATGATTTTCATGTTTATTTTGAAAAGTGTTAATGTAGCATCAACTTCTCTTTTTTTAAGCATATTTTTGATACTTTAAATTCTCTTATATATTAAGTATGTACATTTTTTTAAATGTTAGTGATTTTGATGTTAATTGTGAAAAGTGTTGATGTAACATCGACTCCTTTTTGATAAATTAAATAGGTAGTAAACATCTATAAGGATTAATCCATGATGGAAATGGTCGCAGGTTGTAGGGTATGGTCGCGGAAGCGAGGGCTGCGGCCAAAAGGGCCGAGAGCCTAGGGCTTGTCGGCAAGGGATAG
This sequence comes from Pinus tabuliformis, assembly GCA_031772625.1. Taxonomy (NCBI): domain Eukaryota; kingdom Viridiplantae; phylum Streptophyta; class Pinopsida; order Pinales; family Pinaceae; genus Pinus; species Pinus tabuliformis. Next base: position 1,866,379,796 of record CM062816.1, read on the forward strand.
AGCGAGAAGGAGTGCGGTCGTATGTAGCGGGGGCTTAAGGAAGGCGCGGCTGGCAATTCGGGGCTTCAGGAAAAAACACCTGGCAGAAATCGGAAGGTTCGGGCTGATTAGGGGACGGCTAGCGTTTTGAACCGCGACAGCAGATGGAGAAACCGTGATCCGGGCATCAGAAAACCGCCTAAGGCTTTGTCTCCCAGGCGACATAGCTGTCGCACTCTCCGCCTAATCCGAGGTATTACCCTGTCTCTGGAAACCGGAACGGACTGTGCTGGCGGGTTTAGCGGTTAAGCAGGTGAATTAACAATGGTAAACCCTTGGGAGGCAGTCGATCTTGACCCTGAACCGGAAGATATACTGTCGGTTTGGGGAAAGGACCTAACGGCACAAAACATTGAACAGTTCTTTGGACCAGGTGGTCTTCACGGGACATTGAAGGAGAGCACAGGCCTGAACGAGTCATGGGACAATAGAACCTCGGGTATCTGGAAGGAAGGTTGGAACTGGTAGCGCAGGGAAACCAGGAGGCTCATGCCCATTTCAACCTCCAGGATTCGAGAGCACAGAAGGAGGGCCTCACTCAGGCCGAAGGTCTCAGCGTAGCACAAGTAAGTAACTCAAGAGCCCTTTCTCATGCTCAGTCTCATACTGGAGGTCTGGAAGATGTGGTTTTCGGCAAGGGCTCAAAAAATTGGTACTGGCATAGCTCGGTTGAAGGGCTTAAATCGGACCTAGGGCCGGATATAGAAGGCAGGCCGCCGGCTATATCCAGAACATCTATAGCAAGGATTGGGGCAAACCCTAGAGCATTTCCGGAGACAGAGAAAGAGGGAAGTAAAGCGGAGAAGGGTTGCAGGAAGGATGATCCGGGAAGCAAAGCAGAAAGGCAGTTAGTAGGGGAGGGCGTTGAAGAAGGAGTGGACGAAGGAGCAGGGCTCAGGAGTGTTGTGGGAGCTATTGAGGCTGAGATCCCCTCAGGATCTGAGTTTGCAGGCAAGAAGGACTTCTCGCAGCAAACAGAAGAGGCAGATGGGGGGGCTGATGGTAAAGGAAGGGAAGAGGCTCCTGGCGATAGGCAGGCTGGAGAAAAGCGGAAGAAACAGAAACTAATCAAAAAAGGAAAAGAAGCAAATCTTGTCTTGGGAGTGGATGTCCAAATTGAGGAAGCTATGGAAGTGGCGGAGAGCACATTGGTCGGACGAGCTAGAGGGAAGAACTTTTCGGCCCAATTCATCCAGAAATGGGCAGATCAGCAATGGCAGGCGGCCCTAGGAAATTCTTTCAAAGTCTCGGTTCTAGTAAAAGGATGGTTCATGATTCAGTTCGATAAGAAGGATATGGCGGAATGGGTGTTGGTGAAAAATTGGGCCTTTGGGAATCGGCCGGTTCTCTTCAGGCGATGGACACCGCTGTTTGATGCGCAGCGAGAGAAGGTAGACTCATTTCCAGTTTGGGTACGCGCTCCTGGGTTACCGCCATTTCTATGGGTTGAGTCAGTTTTCAGGTCTATTGGAAACACGCTTGGCTCCTATCTGGAAGCTGATATGTCCTTCATCGAAACAAGGAACAAAGCCATGGCCCGGATACTGGTAAATCTTAACCCTGGAGAAGGACTTCCAGAAAATATAAAAATTCACTATAAAGACCTTGTTTTCAATCAGCCTTTGGACTACGAACACCTGCCTTTCAGGTGTCATAGGTGCCATGAGTATGGACACCTGGCAAGGGACTGTCCTTTGGGTTTTCGTCGCAGAAGAAAGCAGAAAAAAGATGAAGCAGAGGTCAGATCAGTAGGAGAAGAAATAACCCCCAGACCCGAGGTGGCTCAAGTGGAGGATGCCATGGAGGTGGAAAGAATCGAGGAAAAGAGGGCTCCAGTAGAGGCACATCAGACCATGCGCCAGGAAGTTGGAGAAGGAGCTCCTATTGTTTCAAGCAAAGGTGATCCGGAAGTTACAAGAGAAGTTCATGAAGGTTCCCCTGAAGGTTCGATGGGTATGCATCTGGACTTTTTTCCTTCTATGCATCCTCCAAATGAAGTAAATGAAGCATGCTTTAATTCAAATTTGCATAGTCATGCATCTATAGAACAAGCGCGGGTTGAATCCATCATTGCATCTATCCCCAAAATCAATCTGAACTGTGAAGGGTCTGAAAATGATATCGGTGAAATTAAAATTCCTGTTTCTAAACCTGAATGTCATTATAACTTGCGCTCCCTTGACAAAAGACCGGCGTCTGGAGGCCCAATCGGAGGCATAGGCATGGATGTTCCTCAGACCTCTAGGAAGAAGTCAAGGGGGCGAAAGTCTTTTTTGTCCAAGGCTCAAGTGAAAGCAAAATTTGACGTGGAGGATGGTAAACAACTATCAATTCCTGGGGTGCTTAGAGCGGCGAAACCCTGTGGGGAGGTGTCAAAATGATCTGCCTTTCTTGGAATTGTAGGGGTTTAGCCAGTAAACCCAAAAAACTGGCTTTGAAGGAGTTGGTACAGCGCTATAACCCTGATCTACTCATGCTGCAGGAGACCTTAGGCATGAGTTCAGAAGTGGTGTCCTCTTTATGTTCCATCTTCCCGGGGTGGCAGTTCCAAGCATTGGACTCAAATGGTCACTCAGGAGGCTTGGCTTTAGGTTTCAGGGAAGGAAGAATGAAACTCATAAATTCGTGGGGGATGAATCACGGTTTAGGGATGGAAGCTTTGAGCCCTGAATTTGAGGTCCCCCTGTCTATCTTAAATATATACGGGCCATGCCAGGAGAGGGTCTCGTTTTGGAACAACCTCCTGGCTAAATCTATGATGAGAAATCAAAATCTGGTGGTAGGAGGAGACCTGAACTTCTCCATTGGGAGTGCAGAAACGTGGGGTCCCTCAGCCAGAGAAGACCACTTATCGGACTTCTTTCTAAATGCCCTTGCTACGCATAATTTGATTGATGCAAATCTGTTAAAACTAAAACCTACTTGGAGAAATCGTAGAACTGGTGAAGCTCGAATCGCAAAAAGATTGGACAGGTTTCTGCTAAGTGAAGATCTAGTCTCCAGAATACCGGTGTTCCGACAGTGGATAGGAGAGGGGGGGAACTCGGATCATTTCCCAATTCTGCTTGAGCTTTCCAAGCCTCCCTTTAAACCGGCAGCACCCTTTAAATTCAATGCAGCATGGATGCAGGAGGAGTCATTCAAACAGCTCTTTAATGAAACTTGGCAACACCCAGGCAGGGATGCATTGGAAGATAAGAGCTTCCTCTTCATGGAAAATCTGAAAAGGATGAAGAAGGCCACTCTGGATTGGGCTAAGGAGAGGAAGCAGAAGCAAAACGAAGCCTTAATCAGCATCAATCTGGAGCTTGGGGAATTGGAAAATCCTGACTCAAATGGCTATGACTCTCAGGAATCGAAGAACAGGATACTGTTGTTGGAAAAACAGAGAAGTCAAATTCTTTTGGACAAAGAAGAAGAATGGAGGTTGAAAAGCAGGGCGATCTGGCTGATGGCTGGAGATGAAAACACAAAATTCTTTCACAACTATGCGAAAGGAAGGAAGATAATGAATACTATCTGGAAGCTAAAAGACGAAGAAGGCAGAGAGGCAAATACTTTTGAATCTCTCTCGAGCATGGGGAGGAACCATTTTCAGAGTCTTTTTTCTGAACAGAGAGAGCCTACATTAGCAGAGGTCATCAAAACAGCCCAATGCTTCCCTCGATATGTGGAGGAGGAAGAAGCTGAGGGCTTACAGGGGGAAGTCACACTTGAAGAAGTGGAGAACGTTATAAAATCTATGGCCAAAGATAAAAGTCCTGGGCCTGACGGGTGGCCTATAGAATTTTTTCAGCATTTCTTCGATCAGATTGGCTCAGAACTAACGGAGGTGGTCGAGGAGTCCAGAAGGAAAGGTATGGTATATGCGCCTCTTAACTCAACCTTTATAGCCCTTATTCCCAAGAAAGAAGACCCTGAGTCGTTTGAAGACTTCAGACCCATTTCACTCTGCAACAGCGTTTATAAAATTATAGCTAAGACGATAGCTGTTCACTTAAAACCAATTCTGTCCAGATGCATCTCAAGCGAACAGTTTGGGTTTCTGGATGGGTGCCAAATTCATGAAGCTATAGGAGTGGCTCAGGAGACAATTCATAGTGTGAAACTGATGAAAAAGAAAGGGGCAGTGGTGAAAATCGACCTGTCAAAAGCATACGACAGAATCAGTTGGATCTATCTCTGAATGCTGCTAACCCATCTGGGGTTCAAAATTGATTTTATCAATTGGATTATGGGATGTATCACCAGTGTCAGCTTTGCGGTGCTTATTAATGGGGCAGCCTCTCCGTTTTTCAAAGGGCAAAGAGGGTTAAGACAAGGCTGCCCCTTGTCCCCATTGCTCTTCCTACTGGTTGCAGAAGGGCTGAGCCAGCTATTTCTAAAAGCCAAAAGGGAAGGAACAATAAAAGGTCTGGAGGTGGCTGTCAATCTATTCATTTCACATCTTCTGTTTGTCGACGATATACTACTCTTCAGTAATGGAAGCCTGTCAGAAATGAAAGAGATAAAGAAGATTCTGGAGCTGTTCATGAAAGCAACAGGGATGCAAGTAAATTATAGGAAATCGCAGCTCATGCTGGAAGGTTTTAATAGACAGGAGATAAGTCAAATTACTTCTGTCCTTCCTTTAGAGGTTCTTAAGTTTGGGGACCCTTTCAAATATCTGGGGTTCTGGCTGAAACCGGACAACTATAGGAAGCAGGACTGGAATTGGTTGGTAGCGAAGATTGAAGCCAGGATTTCTCATTGGAGCTTTAAGTGGCTTTCCAGAGCAGGAAGGTTAACTTTAATTAAATCAGTCCTTCAAGCAATTCCGGTTTACTGGGTTGCGCTGACCTGGGTGCCCAAGGGTATTCTGGAGAAGATAAGAAGAATCTGCAGCAGATTTCTATGGGCGGGATCTAAGGAAGAGTCAGTGCTTCCCTGGATTGCCTGGGAAAAAGTGGCAAGACCAAAAGAATGGGGAGGGTGGGGAATAAAAGACATCACTGCTTTTGGATCCTCTCTGGCAGCAAAATCAGGGTGGAGAATCATCAAAATGGAAAACCTCTGGACAAAAGTGGTGAAACGGAAGTACATTGACCCCACTCCTCTAGAGGACTGGATAAGGAATCCAGAAAAGAAAGGAGGAAGTGTGTCGATAATCTGGAAGGCGACTACCGATGCTTTCAAAATTATTGAACAAGGTTTGTCATGGCAGGTTGGAAATGGGGAAAACATTCGAATCGGAAGGGACCCCTGGGTGGGCTGTAACGAGAACTATGTTATTCCCCCTGGCCTGATTAGACACCTTGAATCCAAAGGAATCTTGTACCTTAATCAGGTGGAGAAGATCGGTCACTCAACCATATGGGGACAAGCTTGGAAGTCAGGGGAGGAGTTGGAGCTTCATCCCCATTGGTGGAACGATTGGAAGGTCTACATTCAAGAACTTTCTAGATCAAATGTAAGGTTTAAGGACAAACCAAATCAGCTGGTATGGGCTCATGCTGAGTCTGGAAGTTATTCCCCTAAATTTGGATATAAGTTCCTCATGGAAAAAAGGATGGGGAGATCCAGAATGGTGGGCAAAATCGATATGGAAGTTAAAATGCCCTGCCAAAGCAAAACTATTATTCTGGTGTATTTTGAAAGGGAAAGTCCCTACATGGGACATTCTGCAATCCAGATTTAAACAAGGGCCGGGAAGATGCCCAATGTGCAAAAATGACTCAGAATCTATAGCGCACTTGTTTATTGGTTGTCCTGTAGTCAAGAAAGTATGGTTGGAGGTGGAGAAGCTTATTCATATGCCAATAGTCTGGGAAGGGGACAATACCGTTGAAGCATGGCACAAATGGTGGCACCAAAACTCAGTACGAAAATTAAGGAATATGCCTCCTATTATATGCTGGGGCATTTGGATTGCAAGGAACAGATGCATTTTTCAGGACAAGGAAACCACTGTTGAATCAATTGCCGTGCAGGTTTCATCAATTTATTTAAATATCCCGGATTCAGAGGAAGAAAGGACGCCCAGACAGGTTGAAGAAGAACAAATCAAGGATGGAGTGCCATGGGCATACTTTGACGGAGCCTCACAAAACAACAAAGCGGGAGCAGGTTTAATTATTCACATAAACGGAAGCCATTCCCTAAAAGCTTCCATAGGATTGGGTAGTGGCTCCAATAATTTTGCAGAATTATCTGCTCTTAAGCTTCTGCTATGTTGGCTGATACACAGGAACATCTTCACAGTTCAGATTTTTGGGGATTCATTAAATGTTATTAAATGGATAAATGGTCAAAGCAGCTGTCATAATTATATCTTGGTTCCTTTATTAGAAGAAATACAACATTTAAAATTATCTTTTAATGCTTTTTCCATTCATCATATCTACAGGGAATGAAATGACTCTGCAGACAAGCTTTCTAAAGAAGGTCTTCAACAAGTTCTGGGCAGCTGGAGAATAGTGGAGGAAAACAATGGAGAAGTCCACGTTTCGGATCAGCCTCCTTATTATCAGATTGCATAATCATGGCATATAGCTGAACTGGTCATACTGTTTTTCTTTTTTGAACATAGCTGAAAAGTTTTGTCATCTGAAAAATCTGTTTAAAGTCTTTTTGTCTGTACAATCTTTTTCATCTTGGGTTGTTTTCCTTGATAAAGGAAGCCCGGGAAAAGATGCCAGACACTGTTTTTGTTATCAAACATAAGGAACTGTTGGTTCTTTTTTGACAATGCTGGGAAAGGGAGCTGTTTTTCCTCTTTTGAGGAGGCTCTGCTCAAGCTCTGAATAGCTTTCTAGCATAATTATATGATGTATTACAGCTAAATGGACGTTGTGGCATGTATATGTAACTTTTTTTAATAAAAAGTTCGTTTTTTTTTTTTTTTTTTTTTTCTTCGGAAAAAACATCGACTCCTTTTTTTAAGGATTGTAACTTTAAATTTTCTTATTCATTAAGTATGGATATTTTTTTAGAATGATGGTGATTTTCATGCTTATTTTGAAGAACTTTGATGCAATATCAATTTTCTTTCTTTATTTCATTTTTGGTTGTTATTTTTTTACCGAGGGCATATTTTTTAACACAAAGAAATAGCGGATCTTGCATATGGATATAATTAAAATGAATGTATCTCAGGATTATTTTTTTCGGTAAAAAATAATATGTTAAATTAATGATTTTATGGAAAAAAATAGGAAAAAAAAAAAAAAAAAAAATTGAAGTAAAAAAAAAAAAATCAAAGTTAAAAAAAATAAATCAAATTTAACAAAAAAAAAATCAAAATAAAAATGAAGTGTTAAAAAATTCAAAAATTTGAAAATAAACCAAACAAATTAAAAATAAAAACAAAAACAAAACAAAACAAAAAATGGAAAATAAATAAATACAAAATTAAAACATTATAAACCAGTTAAAATCAAAATTTATTTGGAAAAAAAGCAAATTTGAAAAAAAAACAAATCTTTTCTAAAAAATATTAAAATAAAAAATAAACATTACTAAAAATTTTACAATAAATTTAAAATATATATTAAAAAATTACATTAAAAAAAATAAACATTAAAAATAAAAACATAAAGGCAACCAACCAGGTCGCCACATCCTTTCCATAGCCTATCAACGCTAAGCAGGTATGTACAGGAACCTATGCATTTGCCTTCTTCACCGCCACGTTTTTTTTCCCCGGTTGAAAGCTGTCCTTATCTGAGTGACCATGCATGTCCACTACCCGACGTGTCTCATTCCATCGCCATCTATCAGTAGCCGAGTCTAGAACCATTCATGCTAATCCTTAGGATGACACGTTCTTTCCGTCTTCCCACTGGACTCGTGCCATTATAAATCTTGTTCTGTGGTAGGGGAGTAAAGTTTTGGACAGTTTATCCCCTTCTCCCCTGAGCGCCCGGGCGCAGGGTTGAGTTTTCTTTTCACTCATCAGCTGGCGGTTCATCATTTTTTCTCTCTTCCGCTCTTTCTCTCGGTGTTTTTTTTTACCTGCTCTGGCTCATTTTGGCTAGTTTCGGTTTTGTTGGAGGATAAAAGCCGCCCTCCCCTCGGCATGCGCTTGGTTAAAAAGGTCAGACTCTCTGTTTTTCCTTCAGTTTGTTTTTCTGTCTCTGTTTAAGCTAAAGGGAGTTAGTTTATTTTTTACGCTGAATTACAAGAATTTGCACATTCTCAATGAGTTTTTTTATAGACTGAAAGCCTCTTCTGCTCTAATGCTTTAAAAATATAGAAATTGGAAGAGAGTTTGAGTTATAAATTGGCATTTGTAAGCTCTTTGCTCAGGGTTTGGTTTATTCAGCATGTTTTAAGTTACTCTCAGGGTGTGGCTTTTATTCAGAAATGTTTTGGGTAATCATACAAAATTTGAAGAAGTTCGTAGTGATTTACAAACCCTGTTCAGATTTTCGAATTAAGATAGGAGCCTGGTGGTGTATTTTTGAAATATATTGTTGCTGCTTTGTTTGCCAAGATCAATCATCCAGTTAACAACTTGTAAGGAACAGAAAGTCTATCTGCAAGTCTTGGTAGAATTCTTGATAGGGACTGGTTCTCGCCTGAACTCATGAGCTTTCCACTGAACTTTTGCCCAACAAACTGTCACCCTGGTTTCTGGGCTGGAAAACCATCTTTCGGGACCGGAAACTAAAAGTCCAAAACCGGTATCTAAAAAATCGCAAAGCATGGTTTTTTCAAAATTCATAGAGATCTGCGAAAGGTACCCAAGGTGACGTGTCCCGTACATATGGGAAAAAAGAATTTAGGTTTATCCCATTCTTGTCATATCGCCTATATGGGTGTCGTAAGCCTTAGTTATTACTCCTGGACATCTGGCTTCATATGTTTCCGAGCCCCCATTGGAAAGTGAGACCATCCTTCCCGAGTCTTCCTGGCGCCAGAACCTCTGTCAGAAGAGCCTTAAATTCCCTCATTTGGCATTACTCCATCCAGGTCTTATGTTCAGAACGGTCAGCTGATTATTCATTCCTGGCACAAAATCCTGATTTGGAAATCTATCCCTTAGTCAATATCCCTGAACAGCTGGCTACTTTCCTTCCCGAGTCTTCATGCTGCCAGTACCTTTTGTCAGAAGAGTATTAAGTGCTCTCTCTTGGCATTACATGATCCGGGTTGTATGTACAGGTTTCTGCCAACTACTCATTTACTTTGAGTAAGAGACCTCGATCTGGAAATCTACATAGGACATAAAGTACCATTTATTTTTAGACAGAGGGTAAATTTTGGAGGCGTATGGAGGGTGGGTCTGATGCTTCGGCCACGGAGGCCATGGTACTGGCAGCAATACAAGCTGAGAAGGAATGGGGAGGTGCCACGTTATCTGGAGGATGGCAATGAGGGAAAAAAAAAAGTGTGTTTCAACAGAAGAACAAGGTCATGCATGAACACGCAAGCCGCTACAACAAGGCGCGCAATCCTGTCAAAACCACTCCCCTGCCTGCTGCAATAAAACTGGACAGCGTCCACTTGACTGAGCGTATAGAAAGCCTACAGGAACTTGCTTTAGTGGGCAGGTGGCATTTTCCAGACATGGATGATGCCACGATGAGAAAATGGCTTGAGGTTCAGTGGAAACCACTGATTGGTTATCTTCCCATTGTTTCAAATCTCATGAAGGAGTGGTACTGCTTTCACTTCTTAAGCGCCAGTGATGTAGAAACCATTCTAATGCGCCCCTGGGTTCATAAAAGGAGTTTCCTTGCTCTCCATAGATGGTACATTGGGTATAACCCTTTGAAAAACACCCCTTCGAATAACTTGATTTGGGTCAAACTCCCAAACCTTCCCCTGGAGATGTGGTCTAAGGAGACTCTATCTGAGATAGGTAATTCCATTGGAAGATTTATCTATGTTGACCCAAGGTGCCTGGGGGAGAAAGACAAGCGAATAGCGTGGATTCTTATTGAAAAGGCCTACAGGGGAGGATTTCCCGACCACATTGAGATTGCCTGGCGGGACTTAAAAATAAAACAAAGACTAGATTTCTGGGGCATCCCTTTCAGATGCTCTGCATGCCACAGGACAGGCCACCTTATTAAAAATTGCTCTCGGCGCCCGAATCTAAAAAGCAGATTGTTTCATCAAAAAATCTGGGTAATTTCGCCCCTGTCCTCTGAAAAGAAGAAGTTTTCTCCTACAGCCAGTTTGTCTCCGACGGATATTGATGCTGTGCAAGAAAAATTGGAAAACAGTTTCAATCAATCTCCTCAGTATTTCTCTCAAGACCTCTCACAGGGCATTGGTACCAGGCCTGAAAGCTCGTCTAGGACTGGATGCAATACTGATAATAAGTTTCAATCTTTTCTATGCAAGCCTCCCCCGGAACCGAATGATGAAAAAGCAATACCTTTTCCCCCCTCCCCCCCAATCATGCAGCCCTTCAAGGACTTTACAGTGGGCTCCCAAACCATCCTCATTTCATCATCCTCGCTGACGCCCAGGAAAATCCCATCATCGAAAGGCAAAGAACCGATGGTATCTGCCACCCCTCTCAATTCCCCTGTCTCATCACCAGCAAATTTGTATGACAGCGACTTAGATTTTCTTTTAAGCAAGAAGTCTCTGGAGTTGGAACCCTTAACCATCCATAAACCGAGAAAACCTACACCTCCCCTCATTAGCCCGAATTCTGCAAAAAATATAACAGTGAGAAAGAAAGTCAAAGGAGGTAGTAGACATTTTAGAGGGTCGACAAATGATGCAGACAGAGGTGTGAGAAACCTATCTCTTGTAAACGTTCCCATCATTGATATGTCAGAGATACAGCCTCTTAGAGCAAGCGTGGCTGAAAAAACTCCCCAATGACCTTCGTCATTTCTATGAATATAAGAGGTCTGGGAGCAGACCTCAAATTTTTGGCGCTAAAGAATTTATTCCACTCAGCTCAGCCAAAAATTATTCTAATTCAAGAAACTATGCATAGCAAGCATGTGTCCATCTCCTACTTTAGGAAAATGTTTCCCTCATGGCATCTGGTAGCCTCGGAAGCTAAGGGTCTTTCGGGAGGGCTGGCGGTTTTATGGGACCCTGTCTGGATCAGAGCCAAAGCTTATAAGTGCTTTGCGGGCATTCTAATCTCAGCATCTATCAGAGGAAGAAACTGTCCCATTAACATCCTGAATATCTATGCCCCTTATAAGAACAGGATTCCTTTCTGGGAAAAATTATTTGCCTCAGAAATTTTTGATATTGATTCATTGATGATTGCAGGAGATCTCAACGTAACTCTAAGCTCAGAGGAACGATGGGGAAATTGCAGGAAGAGAGACCCGCTTGCTGATCGCATTAAGTATGAACTCTTGCACAGGAATCTCGTGGATATAATTCCATCCAAAATGATGCCTACATGGGACAATGGAAGAATAGAGAAGGCGTACATTGCAAAGAGGATTGATAGGTTTATTGTACATATTAGCATTATTGATAAAATGGGCATGCCTTACTCATCCATTGAGAACGTTTTCATTTCCGACCATAGACCGATTTATCTTGGCTGGAGGGATAAGGGCTTTAAGAGTGGGTATCCATTTAAATTTAACAGATTATGGTTGGAAGAGCCAGATTTCAATGAAGTCATATCAAATACATGGAAGGAATTATCTGCAAAAGATATGATACCCCCGTTTATGACCTTCAGAGACAAATTATCCTCTATAAGAAAGGTAGTAAAAGAATGGCAAATTAAAAAAAGACAGGTGGACAGATTGGCCCTTAAAGAAATTCAGAAGGAATTGAACAGTATATCCAAAGCGCTGGACGCTAACTCACTTCCTTTTAGCATGAGATGTCGCATAAAAGAGCTTGAAAGGAAAAAACAACACTTGCTGAAGCAGGAAGAAGCTTATTGGAGACTCAAGAGCAGGGCGATCTGGCTCAAGGAAGGTGACAGGAACACAAAATTTTTCCACAAGTTTGCAAACTCCAGGCGTGAAAGAAATTCCATATGGAAAATCAGTGACGGTCGGGGGGGCTTCCTCTTCTCACAACAAGAAATCACTAAGGAAGCTGTGAGGCATTTTAAAAACCAATATAAAAGAAGGGATGAGTGCAGATTTCAGGATATCTTATGGGGTATTGATCTGGTTCCACAAATGTTTGATGATGGAAAAAATGAACGCCTCTTTCAGCCCATAACAGAGGAAGAACTTTTAGGGGTTATGAAGGCTTTTAAGAAGGATAAATGTCCTGGCCCGGACGGCTGGACAATAGAATTCTTCATTCATTTCTTTGATATCATCAAACAAGATTTGTTGAGGATGGTTGAAGCAGCAAGAATCTCAGGCAGCATACATCAAATTACAACTTCCACTCAGATAGCTCTTATTCCAAAGAAAATGGAAGCGGTCTCCTTTCAAGATTATAGGCCGATTTCCTTATGCAATATAACGTTCAAAATCATCACAAAAATTATTGCGGAAAGGATTAAGGAGACCTTAGCCTCTTTTCTAACAAAGGATCAGCATGCTTTTTTAAAGGGAAGAAATATTTTGGATGCCGTCGCAAATACTCAAGAAAGCCTGTTTACTATGCTCTCAAAAAAATCAGAAGCTGCCATTCTGAAAATTGATTTACAAAAAGCATATGATTGCTTAGATTGGGGGTTTATTAGATGCTTATTAGCTAAGATCGGCCTGAAATCAAATGCCATAAGCTGGATCATGGCATGCGTAGAGAACGTGAACTATGTTGTCATCATAAATGGGATTCCTTCTCCTTTTTTTCAAGCGGAAAGGGGGCTGCGTCAAGGGTGCCCCCTCTCTCCTCTTCTGTTTATCCTTGCAATGAACTCTTTAAGCCTTCATATTAATAGGGAAGTCTCTGAAAACAGGTGCAGGCCGGTGAAAATCTGCAGGAACAACTACATCTCGCACAATTTGTTTGTCGACGATGTGCTCATTTTTGCAATGCTTTGCAGGCTCTCGTGGATATGTCTCAATGACATTCTAAATAGGTTCCAAAACGCTACTGGATTACAAATAAACAAGTCTAAATCTATCCTATTCCACAATGACGTCAATATGGAAACAGTGATATGGATTTCTGGGCTGTTTGGGGTAGAGATGAGGTCAATCAAGGATGGTGTTAAATATTTGGGTTTTCAGCTAAAGGCTAAAGGTTACTCTAAAATGGATTGGCAATGGCTAATTGATAGATACTATAAAAAGATATCTGCCTGGGAATACAAGTGTCTATCATTGGCAGGAAGGATAGTTCTAACACAAGCAGTTTTAACGCAACTTGCCGTATACTGGGCACACATCTTTTATCTTCCTGCAAGTATAATCCAGAAAATGAACAGGATAACTGCAAATTTTATATGGGGTGGCAAATTTGAACAGAGAAAATATCATCTTACTAGCCTGGAGAAGATCTCAATGCCGAAGATCTCAGGAGGATGGGGATTATTGGATTTGAGAACTTTTGGGAAAGCACTCCTGTGCAAATCACTGTGGAGAGGAATTTTTGGGGAAGGGCCTTGGAGCTTTACTATAAAAAAGAAATATATGAAAGGCAAAGACATGGAACACTGGTTCAGAATAGGAAGGATCGGAGCCAAGTATGGGTCAGCTATATGGCTCAGTTTTCGCAAAATAGAGCAATATTTCCTAAAGAATCTAAATTGGAGCTTACAATCTGGCAGCAGAATCCTTATTGGTATAGATCCCATCATGTGCGGGCGAGAAAGTATAATCATTCCCGAAAGGCTTTTAATCTTTTTCCATACAAAAGGTTTTTTTACATGGGATAAGCTCATACAAGCATGGCAAGGTCCACTTCCTCTCTGGAAGGAAGCCATTGAACTAGGTATGTCAGAGTTCCTGGCAAGGCAATGGAACACTGTCAGGGATGTTTTGAGAAGCTGCGGTTTTCATAAGTCCAGGCCGGAAGATTACCTTATATGGAAGGCACCAAAAGCAAATTCTCAGGTGTGTGTAAAGGACATTTATAAAGATATGATTGGACAAAAGACCATGAACTGTGGTCCTATGTTTCCATTAGTTTTCTGGAAAACAGGATGCTCTCCCAAATTAATACTCTTCTCTTGGTTGGTGTTCCACAATAAAAATCTGTCCTGGGAAAATCTAAAAAAAAGAAAGTGGCACGGGCCGAGCAAATGCTTAATGTGTGAATCAGCCGAGGAAACCAACTATCATATGTTCTTCCAATGCCAATCTTTTCATAAAATATTGCACAATCTGGCATTTTTATATGGTTTTCCTATTGTTTCTCATGCTTCTACGCACGTAGCTTTTGAGTGGTGGAGTGGGCAGACAGAGTCGTGGAGATCTATAATTATCATTGTCTTATGGTGTGCATGGAAGTGGAGGAACAACATAATTTTCAAAGAAATGAAAGTGCCTCTCAAGGATATCTTACAACAAATCATAACCATCTATGATTCTGTGCCGATAAAGCCACCCAAATTGAAAAGTGTCAACAGAAATGTACAGAAAGATTATCTCTCAAGGACCCCTAGAGCGTTTTTTGATGGTGCCGCACAACAAAATTCTTGTGGCTGCGGGGTTCATATTATAATGGACGAGAATCTTCAATATCTTATATCATGGAATGGAGGAAAGGGCATAAATAGCATGGCTGAGGAAGGGCTCTAGCAGGTCTTCTTGCTTTCTGCATTTTTTTTTATATACAGTCCATTTCAATTTTTGGGGATTCCAAAATTATGATCGATCATGTCAAGGGAAAATGCCATATCAGGAGCTCACACCTTACAGGTTGGATGGACAGGATCATGTTTTACTGGGGACTAGTGAAAGAATGCTCCATTCAACACATCTACAGAGATCTAAACCAGCAAGCGGACAGTCTGTCAAAGCAAGGTATTCATTTAGAAACAGGTACCTGGTCCATGAAGGTAATATTGGATGAGAAATCCTTTATCATTCAGGATTTCTCATTCCCTGGCGCTTAGTCACTTTTGGTCATCTCCAGATCTGCTTTTATTCCTCTTTTTGTATCTCCCTTCTTGTTTCTATCATCGTACTTGTATGGTATATAAAGGTTTCAACTATCTCTGGTATCATGGGTTCATATCTGAATCTGCATATGGATCATATAAACTTGCATCTGTTTTATGTGATGTGTTTCTGCTCAGATCGTTTTATTCCCTCATGGAGGGTCACATCCTCTAGTTTTTTGTTACAGGTTAAGACCTCCCCAGCTTCTAAAAGCTTGATATTTGTACTATCTGGAACCGTTATATAGTCTCAATATAATACAATTATGCTTTTTCTCTCTGAATATATATATATATATATATATATATATATATATATCAATAAAAAAATAGAAAAAATAATTAAAAATGATTTTTTTTAAGAGAAGGCGAGGGATTATGGCCGCCTTATCCCCTCCAGTGTATTTTTTTTCAATTTGTTTTAATATTTCTATTTTGTTATTATTTTTTAAATTTATTTTTTAAATATTTTTTCTATATATTTTTTAATATAATTTATTTATGTATTTATTTATATATGATTTAAATTATTTTTTAATATTGGGTTGTTTTTAATATTTTTGTAGAAGATTTCATGACATTGTATATAGAATTTTAATCTTGTATGATGTTTCGTGTAGACACTCCACCAATCATCATAATAAATGATGACAAACAAGTATTAATGAGCCTTAAATAAATGATACCATATAATGAATAGTACCAATTATTCATTAGGTTTAAGTAATAAATTAATCAAAGTATTCGTTAGAGCTTTTCTTTCAGTCTCTAATCCCAAATCTACCCCCTACCTCCTCTTCACCTTCGCAAGGCCAAGTCTCTCTTCCCTATATCAAAGGAACCACTAATCTCATTTCAAAGGTCTTATCCAAAAGGAACTAAACCATTTTTAAACCACATAAAAATTTGATGCAGATGTTCTGATCAGCCAAAGATAATCCTGATCCCATGCTAAACTCACAGGTTTACCAGATTCCCTGTTCATGGGGGAGTCTTATATTGGTTAGACAAATCATCCTTTCAAAGCTCTCATTAAAGAGCATATAGCTAAGACCAGCCATCTGCATCTATCAAAATTTTTCATTGTTGACCACTCTCTTAATTCGAAACAACTAATTTTGTTTTGACGAATCCAAAATCCTTGTCTTTACTACTCTGGAATCATTAGGGAATCTATCGAAATAAAAATTACCCTAATAACATCAATGGAGTATATGACTTTAAATTACGCTGATCTTGAAAACCTTCAATCAACTCGCTAATTAATAATTCCAATCCCCTATCCCCCTCTTATTTTTTCGTTGTTGTCTTTTTCTCAAAAAAAAAATTCTCTTTCTCTTACAAATTTCTAATTTTCCAATTTTCCATTTTTTTCTTCTCTTTCTCACATCAATTTCTAATCTTCCAATTCTCCAATTCTCTCTTTCTCTCGAATCTTATTTCCTCTAATATATTTTTTCCTTTTTAACTTCTCATTAACCTTATTCCTCGTTACTCACTGCATATATTTTCATCCTTATTCTTATTTTAATTATTGTGGTTTTAATTTATATGTATTTATATTTAAAATTAATCCTCTTAATTTATTAACATGTTTAAATATCTACAATTAAACTTCCTAATTTATTAAAGTAGATATTCGTTTCTTTAATCAATAATGGTTTATTAGATTTCAATTCAAACCTTTTTGATTTGTCCTTTCTTTAACGAATACTTTGACTAATTTATTACTTAAATTTGGAGTTGTCTATAATGCGACTTTTTGAAGATTCCGGTGACGGAATCCGGCGAAGAAATTGAGGTCAAATCTTGATTTCTTGCAGTTAAAATGGTTTTTTAACTGCATATTTGGATTCAGCACCCTGAAAAACCCCTGGGACGCTTTCATTGTGCAGAAACTAGCTATCAAACTTGCGATTCCAATAATTCTTGCCGGATTTCGACCGGAAAAATCCGCCGGAAAGGCTTTCAAAAAGTCGCGTTATAGACAACTCCCTTAAATTTCTAATATTGATACTAGCTTTTATTAAGGCTCATTACCACCCGTTTGTCATCATTCTTCTTTCTCGTCCGTAATAATGGGTGTCTTGTCCGTAATAATGGGTGGAGTGTATACTAGGACAAAATTAAAATCATGTACACACTTTCATCCAGAAATCCTTCACAAAATTAAATAAATAACTGGGGAAGTCGTCACTCTCTTATTTTTAATATGATTTAAATAATTTTTTTAATTAAAAAAAATATTTTTTAAATTGTTTTTTTATTTTTTATTTGTTTTTTTATATTTGAATTTTTTAATTATTTAATTTTTTTTATTATTTTTGGGTTAATTTGCTTTTTATTTTTACTTTTATTTTTATCATTTTTTATTTTTTATTTTCGTATTTAAAAAAATGTTATTTATTTATTTGTTTTTCATTTTTTTAAACTCTTTTTTATGTTTTAATTTATTTTTTTATTTAATTTTTATTTTTATTTTTAAGTTTTGTTTAGCTTTATTTTTGTAATCTTCTTAATTTTTGTTTTGTTTTTTTATTTATCTATTTGTTTATTATTTTACTCTTCTTTTCCTTTTTTATTTTATTTTATTTTTCTTTTAGTTATTTCTCTTTTTTCTTTTCTTTTTTTTACTTTCATTTTTTCTCTCTCTTTTTTCCCTGTCAATGCTCAACTAGCAACCCTACCCATTATCTATCAATTTGATAATTGATTTTAAAGTTTTCATTACAATGGATCAATTATGCCCCTTCTCTCTTTCAATGTCATGGATTATTTTTAAGCTTTCATTGCAGTTGGTCAAGTTCACCTTCACCGTATGTCAATTTCATGGTTGATTTTTAAATTTTTGTTGCAATGTGCTTTAGGCTAATTTTTTTTTAAAGTTATACTTTGACCATTTAAAAAAGAAATTACTCTATAATTGCTCTTTGATTTACGTATTCATTTTAACATTTTTTTAGTCATGATATTTGGTTTTAAATGTTAAAATTTTAAAGTTTTTCGAAGTCATGATATTTATCTTTAATGTCATGGTTGAAAATTGTTGGAATTTTTAGGTTTTTTGGAGTTATGATATTTTATATTTAACGTTATCGTTGAAAACTATTAGAATTTTAAGGTTTTTTTAGAGTCATTATATTTTTTTTAATGTCATTCCTAAAAATTGTTGGAATTTTAACAAAAATAAATAAAAAAATAAATAAAAAATAAATAAATAAAATAAAATAAAATGTGGCAACACTTTTTGATTTCAGGGTGATTTTTCATGTTTATTGCATAAAAAAACTATTTTAATGTCATTGTTAAAAAAATTAGATTTTTAACCTTCAAAAAATGGTGTTGATGCAATATCAACACTTTTCATCTTGAGGGTGTTTTTTCTTGTTTGTTGCACAAAAAATTTGGTTTTTAACATGGTTGTTAATTTTTTTTTGAATTCTAACCTTGAAAGAAAAACAATCAAAGAAACAAACACAAAAATCATTGATGCAACATCAACACTTTTCATTTTCGAGTTGTTTTTCATGTTTTTTGCGCAAATATAGGGGTTTTTTGGGCTAGAGTTCTTGTTTTAAGATTACAACTCTCATGAAGTTGGTAACTCTGCTCCAACCATTTTATTCAAAGAATGAAGGAATGTATAGGACACTTTTACTACTAACTTTAAGAGAATTCCACCACATTTATTTATTATATACTAGGTTTGGTGAAAATATAATAATATTTCCATGTCATCAAACATTTTTATTTTCGATAGATTCGTAACCTCCATAGATGTAATGGCTCTCATAAGACATTATTTGGTGTTTCTTTCAGTATGCATGTTTTACACATTTAATTCATGTGCAGTAATAAGCAACCTTGTCTTCTTTCCCTTAACCATAACCTTTAGTAAAAGTTAGTTAAACTTGTGTTTAAACATTAAATGAAAGAATAAACATCCTTGAACATGCGACTCTCATGCTTTTTTATTTGTGTAATATTTGTAGATCCCACCAAATCTCTTACTATCTAGTTATATTATTTTTGGAGGTGAATTAATATTCTCAAAATCTTGAACTATTGAATATTTACATCTATCAATGCTAATCATTAGAGAAACATCTATGAGGGTGATCTTATTTATCCCTCCAAAACCATACAATATGACTTTCACAATGTTCTATTCACTCCCCATTCCAATAATTCAATAACTTCTCTCAAGGTCCCATGAAGTCAATCTTTTGCAACAATATTAAACATCACTCCTAAAATAAAAGTTAAATAGACCAATAATAATAATTCCTCACATTGTATAAATAATTAATTCAACAAGATATTCACCTACTTGTTTCAGATAAGATATTCATTAAGACCTTATATTTCTACATCGCATTTGGATATAAATATGCTTGTACTTGACCCCTAATCATTTTGCAGGTTCACCCAATGCTTCCTTGTTTACTGACATGAAGAAGAACTAGAAATCAAAGAATTAAATTATGCTAAAGCACCCATCACCCAATAAATGAACATAATATAAAAATAACCTATTCATCTTAAGCGATAAACCTCAACATCATTTCCATGTGTACAACCCAAGTTGTGGTAGTGCGTAGTGTAAGAATAGAACCTCGAGAAACTACAACATTTTCCTTGGACGTCTTGATTTAGAAAATCTTGTGAGATGCTATTGTTTGTTGTTATCCCACACAGTGTTACAAGAACCCCCTCCTAGCTCCTAGTCCTCAAATCATGCTTCGAGCAAGAGAGCCCTTGGGACCGTGCTTCCAAAATCTGGGAACATTCTCTGGACCTTTTGGAAATGCCCCCTACCAATTTGGGAACATGGAACTCTCAAGGATGCTCCCAAGGGACTGCTTGGACTTTCCCTAGATGCTTCCTAAGAACTCCATGGATGTTCCCTAATGGAAATGTTAAATTCTTAAAGTAAAAGTCAACTTTTACTTCAATTTTTAACATTACCATCAATTGTTTTAAGGTGTTTGAGAGTGATTCCAACCTTATCAAACATCATTTGGAGAAAATAGAATTTCATATCCCATTCAAAATTTAGTAGACTTAACAGTTTTAAGGATTGATGGGATTGCAACATTTCATTGGATTCTATCATGTATGAGGGTATGCCATTGGCATTTAATGCAGAGCATTAAGCCCTATATGTACCCCATTGTTGGTGGTGTTTATTTTTGAACTCCTTTGGCATGGTATTTGAAAAAATGTATGTATTACTCCAAAAAATATATATAAGACATGTTAAGCCTTTTCTACTATATAGGAATTATATTAGGATGTTTTATCAAAATTGAGTGGAGCCCATTAAGGTACCTAGAGGATTGAGGTAATGGAAAATGATATAAAAGAGGAAAGGAATGAGGGATGATACTAAGGATGAGGATCTCAATATAATATATGGTAGAACATTGTTTTTTAAGGAGTAGTGGAACATGCATGGTAGTGCTACCCCACAACTACAACATTTGGCAACATGGGTGCTTTCATAATCGGTGAAAACTTCTTTTATAGATAGGTGTTTAGAAACTAGCTTAGTTTATTGTTTTGGACCTTTTTTTCTTGATAATATGGTGTTTAGATGGCTTATCTCATAAACATAACTATTCGATCATGTTATTGTTGACAATTACTAGACAACCTATTTCATTTCATAAGTTAATAATCTACTTTCTATTATATTCTTAAATCTGTGTATGTTTGTTTAAAATTGTTAGAATATAGATTCTAGATGCTTAATGTTTGAATGATTAATCATTAATGCACTATGGATGTTGATTCTATCTTCATTGACATACAAATATGAATTTTTTTTGTATATTGCAACTAATATGACATTTTAGATCTGTTTTTTTAATATAAATGCAATTATATAAGGGGAATTTTGGAAAATGATGCTCCCACTCCAACTGCAAGCAACCTTGTCCCATGTCCAACTGTGATATGTTTGTTATCTACTCGTGGTTTCTTTAACCCTCCTCCTCACCTTCCTTCATAGTTTCTCTCCATGAATTCTCTTCTTAGTGGTTTTAGAGACAAGCTTCTAAAAGGGGATCATGATAAAAACTGGAAAGTTGAGAACCAATAGCGGGCTTGGATCATTTTTAGGTTCTAAAGGAATTCGCTTGAGACTTAAGTAAAATAGAGGAAACCTTCTTGGAAGTGGTATATAAGGCCATCACAAAAAATCAAAAGATAGCTTTGACGGGATTTGATGTGCTTATAATGTCGATGAAAGAAAATATGTGTATCCAATGAATGTTGGGGAAAATTAGGAAATCTTGGCTAAGAAATTGAAGCCTGATTTGGGTGAAATAACTTCTAAATTTGAGGCAATGGGAGAATATTGACCCTATAGGGACTTGGAATGAATCAAAAAGGAGATCCACGCTATTTATAAGCCTTTGATGATTACTTTCATGATATGGATCAACCAAGAAAGAGGGAAACCTTAGGTGTTTTGCAATTATTTTTGGGAATCGGTGTTGAAGAGAAAAGATCATAGTTCTTTTATTTCAATCAACATCATAAACTTGTTTTAATTTACCTTTATTGATTTCTATTTTGTTTCAACTTTCTGAGAATTTACCTTCACCAATTGTTATTATTTGTCTAGGAATTAATGGAAGCATGCCATGTGCACTTTCTATCCTACTACATGATCTAGAATCCATGCTCAATGAATTCTTCCAGGAAGGAGTTGACAACCTAGATTTCAACGAGTTTACTGGCTTGCCTCGATTTATGGGAGAATTTTTTTCAGCTACAACACTCTGAATAAGAGAGTTGAATGTGTGAATTAAACCATTTAGATTGTAGGATGGACGAATTATTTTTATCCTTGAAAAGTGGTAATGCATATCCACCTCTTAGTGCACAGTGTATTATGTGCACAAATTTAATATGCAGTAGTATGTGTGAGGCCGAATTCATGATATTTTCATCATTTTTTGTAAAAGCCAAGTTTGTCAAGTTTAAAGGCGAATGCATGTATTTTTATTGCATTACATTTTTGTAAAGGTGAGTACTTTCAAACTCAACATTGGGAATTAGTAATATTTGGTAGTAGTTGTGAAGTTGTGATGTGATTCTCAGTAATGAATCCAAGTGGGAAACCCTAACATTGATGTGCCTCAGAAAATAGATCAATCGATGAATGCTACAATCAATTGGAAAAGGAAGCAAAGGACAACCCATGCCTCTCGAATCCCATGTTTGAGGTCCAAATCTAAGAAATAGAGGGTTTAGTACGGTTAAATGGTCATTGCACAGAACTAATGAACAAAAATGAGATACATGTTGCTATCAAAGATAATGTGTGATAAAATATAATCCCATGTTTGACGTCTAGACACAATAAGTTTCAACTTGGTAGCTTCAATGTCCTTAGCTTTCCCATTAGTGATTTGGTTAACCCCAAACTCAATGTCTTCCAAATAAAATATATCATCCTATATACCGGCATTCAAAATGGTGTCCATGGAATTAGAGGATTCTTAGAAGTTTTTAAGGTAAATATTTGAGTTCTTCAAAGGAATCAAATGATTTTCTTTAGTCTTACAGATGAGAATTTTACTCCAAAACTTTCTAGGGTCTGACATAGACACCTTGGTAGAGAACTTGCTAATGGTAGCAGAGAGGGTTGTAATATAATTATGATAGATGTTTTCAATGTTAACGTTATAAGTTAAGTGGTGTAAATACCTATTTAAATTCTTTAAGAAGAGATCAATTTTACTCTTTCCAAAAATCATGTGACTTTGACTCTCCCAATTCACATGGATGTGATTGTTTTGCATGGCAAAGTTTATTGTTAAGGTAAAAGTTTTATGAAAAGAGTTGGGCTCGTAGTCATTTAAGAGCTTAAAGTTTACAATTTGGTTGGAAATAGGGATATTAGATATCACATAATCCATGACACTATCTTCAAGCCCATAAATACAAGTGATTAAGATGGAGTTTGGCCACTTGATTACGACATTACAAATTATAAAGCCTTTCCAACTGCAAAGTTTGACTAAATCAATACCAACTAAATTCTCGATTAGGTCTTTAGAGTTTATTTTGAATCTACTATCTAAATCAAGGTCCTAATCTAGCCAAAGAGGATTAGGGTTTGAATCATTACTTAGAATAATATCTTGGTTAGATGCAGTTCTAGCATTAAAGTTCCCTAAGAAGGGGATATTAGCTTCATTCATTGGACTGTGAATATCATAATCTAACATATCATAAGGGAAATTTTTATTTAGATTGTTTTTCATATAAATGGTATAGTCGATAGGTGAGAAATAACAATTTTTTATATAAATCCTCTTAGCATTGATGTGAGAGATTTTGATCCAAATGTACTGATTTAGGGGGTCTATCTTATGAAGTCAATTGTGGGGAGAGATACTCATTTTAATATATAATTCCATTCCTCTATAAGATGATTTATTATTCCAAGATGACCACAAAATGAATCCATCTTTGTGAGGGACCTTAGACTCATCATGATCCCATGTTTAAACTAAAAAAATAATATTAATTGTGTTACCACCCCTCCCACATTTACCTTGATTTAACCAGCCTGCCAGGGTAAACATGAGATGAGAGCTACTATGACATGAATCTATGTCCTATATCCAATTAAGGAAGTGGGGCCAAAAAACAATAACTTACTAACCACAAACTTACATCCTACAGGGCTTACAAGACACCTAGGGGCTAAACAATCACTCCAAGTGCCCAAATCGTGAGCTAGATTATTGTTTTAGTGGCATGGGACCAGAACTGCATGCATGAAAAGGCCTCCATGTGGTTATATGCCTCCAATCGCATGCATAATCATGAAAGGGTGTGATTATAACCCAAAACTTCCAGTTCATAGGGTGCGGTCTTGGATTTTGAGCCACCATTTCAAGCTAGCCTCGAGACCATTGCCCATAACTCAATGAGACTTTCCAGAATGATAAATAACATCAATAAAACACATACATACAAAACTTGATCAAGGAATTGACCTAACTAGACCTCACCATGACAGTCATTTCGTCAAACATAATGAGAACATGTAATCCACAGGTCATGAATGCATATTTGAACATAAGGGTCTGATACTCATATGAGAATCACCAAGAAGGTCTAATTCCGTCTCATAATAACTGTAATAATATCTATTATCTCATGCATTCATTAATCTTTCATCAACAAAACAAAACATATCAAGATCCATAGCTAGAACCTGATATAGAACCATGCTTATAACCAACATATAACAAGAATAATAACCAGCAAAAAACCAACATATAAGCCATGGAAACTCAACCATAATATCACTATCATAATCAATACATATGATAATTAATCACAATAGAAAATACCTCATATTAACATATGAAAATTCCAACCAAACTAGGGACTTCCACATACCACTTGACCATAAATTGAGCTAAACAAAATATCTCTTTCATCCAATCACCCTCACGCCATATTCCAAGCATGAATGTGGGATCTCATGGAATAAACCAAACAAACAAAAATCAAGGCTTCCATAGGACAAACCACCTCAACCCTCAACTAGTGATTCCACCTCACGGTCGAACATCACTAACACCAATCGGTTTGGTCTCTACCTAAGTTTTCTAGGGCTCCAGAGCATTTGTTCCAATTTCAGCTCTAGGAACTAATAACTAAAACCACAACCTTCTAGGGCTCCAGAGTATTTGTTCAACCTAGCTCCAAGGACTAGTCACTTAACCCATCAAGGGCTATAGAGTGTTTATCCCAACCTAGGCTCTAGGACCAGTAACTCTACCTAAGTTGTTCTAGGGCTTCCAAAGTGTTTGTTCCAACCAACGGTTCCAGGAACTATTAACTCAACCCACAACGATAAGGAACTTAAGCACCAATCAAAAAACAACAAGTGGAAAAAACCCACAAGACCATGGCTATCCAAGAAATGGCAAGGAAAGGCTAAAACCATTGTTAATCCAGACAACTCTCCATGCCAATGAAAACACATACTAAGAAACCACATGCATGTACCATGCATGCCAATGACAACACATACTAAGAAACTACATGCATATACCATGCATGCCAAAACTAGAAAGAAAACCATACATGCAATTCGATATATGTAAAGCAAGCTAGTTGTAGTTGTTGATCCATGTGGTTCCTTGCACTTACCATCTTTCATTTTCCTTCTTTCTAAGTGTGCAAGAGTATGAGAGAATGAGTGAATAGAAAAGAGCTCCAAAACTGAACTGACAAAAATCTGTGAACTAATCCTCAGAATCCTTTTTATCATTGGGGCCACTATTTTCTTCATTTTCCTTTAATTTCTCTTGCATGCAAATTTCTGTCTCTTCAACTTCTTTTTCTCCTATTTTCCTTTATTTTCATAAATAAATGCCTCAATTCCTTTGCCAATTTCCTTAGCCATAAATAAACCAAAAGTGACACCCACTATGTTGAAAATAACAATAAGAAATGTTAAAAATAACATGAAGAAAATTTCTAATTTAATTTGTCCTTGAATTAAATTTTAATTCTAATTCTCATAGCAACTTGTAAGTTAGGTTGAATTAGGTGGCTTAGTAAATTTGAGTTGGGAGTCTATCTAGAGTAATGTAGAGTGATCCCTAAATTTTAGGGGCCCAGGTTGAGTTCTTATTGAGTTATAATTATTTAATTCAGTTTAACTAGTTCTAAATGATGGAGGAAAAGTGAATCAAATTGGATTTAATTCACATGCAGTGATCAATCAGATAACTCATAAATAACTCATGCATGTCATTTCAGAGGAAGACCCATTTGAGATTAGAGTTTCAGGGACAATGCACTATTATTAGTTGAAAAATAATTTAAATTAAATTGATGGTGCATACAATCAGAGGAATCCTTATGGATGGATTGCATAGTGATGGATGAGGAATTTCCCAATTAAATATGGGCTAATTCCCAAGGGAACAGGACAAGGAAGTAGGAGCTTGGCAAGTAGCATATTTGGCTAAGTATTGGCTTGAGCTAGTTTGTGAAGTAGTGAGATAGATTGTACTTGTGCAAAGATAGTTCGGGTTGAACAAGAATTGTATTTTATTCTCAAATCTTCCTAAAGAATAATTGTGTTACGTGTGATTGAAATTCTTCCTTTTCTGCTTCATGATTTCATCGATCAATCTTTGTTTCCGCTGATGAGTAGAGTAGATTCAAGTCCATTGTTTTAGAATATCACAATCTATAGTTTGAATCTACAATAAAATTCTACATGGTATCAGAGCTGAAATCACAATAGAAGAGAAGAATTTGAAGTTGTCCTTGCAGATTGATGGAGCTCTAGTTCAGGGCATATCCAGAATACCCTATGTGTAGACTTCTTAATGGAGCAAGAAGGTTGCTAGTGGGTAGATCAATGAGCCAATGTTTAGTGACACAAAAAGGAGTTGTGATCATTGATATTGGTAGATTGAGGAGTAGAGATATTTCCCACAAGGAGATCGAGACTCAGAGGGAGTTTAGTTTCAGAGGGAGAAACCCTATGGAAGATAGTACTTCAAGATTTGAGGAGATCAGACTCATTATTGCAGTAGTTGCAGCAGGAGTGTCAAAGCAGCAATAGAGCAATAGCAACAATATGAGTAGATCAGATTTAGCTCATGCATGCAAAGCCTTGAGGGGCAAGGCAAAGGTTAGAGACTTGGTGGTTGAGAGGGAACATGAATTACCACTCAACATGCAGCCTCAAGAATTTGTGGAGCACCCACAATTAGAGAAGCAGAGAGGAGATTGAGTGGAGACATCCGCTGAAGTAGAGACCTATAGTAGGGGGAATTTTGACCCAAGTGAGCAGAGGGAGAACATGCAACCATACCTCCAGGTGTGTTCTAGGTTGATATGAAGAAATAGTCCCAAGAGTTGCAAAAAAGTAGGCAGGGTCTATTGAGGTGTGTTTGTCTCATGGATCATCACCTTGCTACAGGGGCCTACAATATTCAGTAGCAGGAGGATCAATGTCAGTCATATACTAAGGAGTGAAGAGCAGTGTTGATAACAGAGCAGGAGGCTCAAGAGCATAGTCAACAACAACACAGTTTTCCTAGTAGATAGTTGCAGACACAGTTGATTCAATTTATTTTGTTTGGATGTTTTTTGGTTGTAGATGTTGCAGTAGCAACAACAACAATGACAAGAGTTGCATTCAGAACATTCCAAAGGTACCGGATTAGGATAGAGTTGAATTCCTTTCTTGTTGAAAGGGAGTGTTGAAAATAATAACAAGAAATGTTAAAAATAACATCAAGAAAAATCCTAATTTAATTTATCCTTGAATTAAATTAGGAATGAAATTGTAATTCTAATTCTCATAACAACTTGTAACAGTTAACTAATTTAATTTTACTTAGGTGGCTCAGTGCATTCGATTTGAGAATCTATCTAGAGTCATGTAAAGTGATCCCTAGATTTTAGGGCCCAGGTTGAGTTCTTATTGAGTTATAATTATTTAATTCAGTTAATCTAGTTCTAACTGGTGGAGGAACTAGTGAGTGGTCAAGTGAATTAAATTGGATTTAATTCACATGCAACGATCAATCAGATAATTGATAATTCACTCATAAATAACTCATGCATGTCATTTCAGAGGAAGACCCACTTGAGATTAGAGTTCAGGGACAATGCACTATTATTAGTGGAAATATCATTTAAATTAAACTGATGGTGCATGCAATCAGAGGAAGGCCCATGGATGGATTGCACACTTATGGATGAGGAATTTCCCAATTAAATATGGGCTAATTCGCAGGGGAAGATGGCAAGGAAGTAGGAGCTTGGCATGCAACAAATTTGGCTAAGTATTGGCTTGAGCTGGTTTGTGAAGCATAGAGATAGATTGTACTTGTGCAAAGATTGTTTGGGTTGAACAAGAATTGTATTTTCTTCTCAAATCTTCTGGTTAATGCAATATACATATAACAGGGGTTTTTCGCTGAGGCTTTCCCCAGAAAATTATTGTGATATGTGTAATTGAAATTCTTCCTTTTCAACTTCATGATTTTGTCGATCAATTTTTGTTTTCGCTGAAGAGTAGAGTAGATTCAAGTCAATTGTTTTAGCATATCACAATCTGCAGTTTGAATCTACAATAAAATTCTACACACTATGATGTTTTACCCACCATTTAGCTTGGAATATGTGTCCCATGAGCTTGGTCTTATATCTTTTTACATGGAAAATCAACTAGGGGTTGTTACAAACTTCACTCGGGCTCCAATTTAACTTAATACCTTTAAACCATGGAAAACTATGATAGTTCCAAAAGAGGATCCATAGTGTACCAAATTCCTATTTATTATTTTCATTTTGGTCTCCAACCCTAACAATAGTTTTTCTATTTCTAATGATTGTCCATTTTTCTTCCTTTCTGGACTCCTTTACTTTTTTAACCTCCTTCCTTGATTCAAGTTGGTTTATTGGGATGAGATCCTTATTTATAGAGATTCTTGTTCCTTTTAGGCTTCAAGATTTACTTAATTTACCAAATTTATGGCCACTATATCTTACCCTAACATGGATCAATCTATCTTTCATTCATTGTTTTTCCTTTTCCAATTCTCGTATCCTATCTTTCATTTTTTAGTTGTGTTTCGAATCCCAATATTTTATTTTATAATAGTTTGAATTTGTTTTGAAACATTCTAACTAATTCTATATATTATTATATTTTTCTTTCTTCTATCATTTTTTCTATAGAATTGAAATGATATTGAAGACTTTCTACAATAGCTTTGCTTGACCTCTTTTTCTAAATTGAAGTTTTGACATATGTGGTGAAATACTCGTAATTAAAAAAAAAAGTACATAAACAAAATTATGCATTTAAACATTTATGTGTTTGAAATTCATCCTCACTTTTCCACAAGGATTCTTAATTTTAAATATAATTTTTTACAATATGCATACCACGTGCCCAAAAAAACATAATCCATACTCATACTACATTTTTCGAAATTAAGTAATATAATTTTAAAACAAAAAGAGCATCACTACTTTGGAAAGAAATATCAACTTTTAATTTATGTAAAACACTAAGAATATCCTATAACATTTCATGGAGTTTAAATCCCTACCATCCACCAAATAATTATTGAGAATTAAATTAAAATTCTAGAACCCATGTAATATATATAGATAATTTTGGTGTAAAATACATATACACTGTAGTCAAACTAATGGGTGAAATCACCATTTTCGAGGCTGGTCAATTATTAAGAATTGTAATTGTAAGTTGTTTAATATGCAAAGTTAGAGTGTATCCATTATTTTTTAGAGTGCTAAATCTATTCATGCATTCAAAAGTGCATTTTAAACTAGAAGAAATTGTAATTTTGCTAGAAATGGTATTTCCTCATTTCTGCTAGGAAAATCATTTCATCTATTAATTAGAATGTGTCTCTCTATATATAATGTATAATAATAAAATAATGAATAATGAATATTTACATAGTCTAACTTATAGATGAAATGGTCTTTTTCCTTGAAATCCTACTATACAATTTCAAAAATGCATAAATGAATTCAATACCCTGAAAAATTCTTAAAGCACTCAAATTATACAAAGTAAACAGTTTGAACTCAAGTTTTTAAAATTGTAATATGGAGCGTTGTTGCTTAGTACCTGCCTCCTATGCAAAATGTAATTAATAATTTTAAAAAATAATAATAATATAACTTTATTGATAATTTTAAATTTATATAAAATTATATATATACATTTAAATTAAATATACTTTAATATAATTTTAAATAATATAATACTAAAAACTAATATAAAAATTTAACATTAAATTCATTTCATATTACAATGGTTTATATCTTGTTTTTATCTATTTTTTATGCAACTACTTCCATAAATTATGGTGGGTAGCTATCTACATGGCATTGTGTTGTGCAACAATCATTATTATAACATTTGACTAATAGAAACTTTTATTAAATTTTTTATTTTTATATTTTTATATTTTTATATTTTGATATTTCAAAAAATATTAAAAAACAAAAATTATCAACTAATTAGAAAAGAAAAAAGAAAAAACACTTTACATTTTAGAAAATTAGAATTTATTCATCAACCAATTAGAAAACAAAAAACAAAAAACACTTTACATTTTAGAAAATTAGAAATTATTTTTTAGTTTTCAAAATATTGACTTTAATATTTATTTTTTCAAAACTTTAATAAATTTCACCAAATCTGTTTAAAATTTTCAAAACTAATTAAAAATTAAAAAAAATTACCAAAATTAAAAACCATATCCAAGAAAACTGTAAATTTTGATTAAAATTGAAAAAATACTATTAAAAACCCATTTCACCATTAAGTAAACTACACTTTTACCTATTTTATCTATCTAAAACTGATTACGTGCACATTGAATCCAGCCTTTTGGGATCATGGATATTTAATTCTGGCCTATACATTGTGTATACCCGCTGGAATCGGGAGCACCTGGACACTGAACGACGTATAAATCTGTAATACGAGATGACGGGTTTTTATTGCTCGCTGTCGTGGATTGTAGGGAATTATGATGATGATATCTCCATTTCTTGGGGATGTACGGACTTATTGGTCCAAGGGTTTATGGGGAGTTTTTATTGCAGTTGTTTATAATGTTATTTTTTGGAAGTTTTTCTGGTCGGTTTTTCTGGTAAAAATGCGGCAGCAATTTATTGGAATCGCAAGTTTAATAGCTAGTTTCTGCACAATCAAAGGGTCCCAGGGGTTTTTCAGGGTGCTGAATCCAAATATGCAGTTAAAAAACCATTTTAACTGCAACAAATCAAGATTTAACCTCAATTTCTTCCGTCGCATTCCGTCACCGGAATCTCCAAAAAGTCGAATTATAGACAACTCCGTCTATATTGCTGGACATCGTGCGAACGTGGGTAAATGTTTGTTAACACGGGTGGGAGGCAGGCTTGGAATTTGACGTCTTACATATTTTGAGTAAGATGTACAAAATTTTCCATGTCAAGTTTGACGTGTCTTATGCCCATGTAACCCGTCATTTTGACATTTAATTTGAAACGTAAACCGTCAAAAATTATGATACCTCTGTCATACCTAAAATTACAAGCACCTTGAAATTATGGGAGGATGGAGCGGTGGACCCGTAAGAGTTCGACTTCGATCTTAAATTTATTTAAATGCTCCTAGTCGTGACTGCCTAGTGCCTACCATTCCTTCCTTCTGATGGTTGGGAGTAACTCCTCCTTGCACGGAGCTACCATCCATGATCCGACCATTATCCATACTAATGATGTTATTTATGACCAAATTTAATCCGGAGCTACCATCCATGATCCGACCATTATCCATACGAATGATGTTATTTATGACCAAATTTAATCAGGAGCTACCATGGTCCATCGCAGTATCTACCCTTCAAATTATAATGCCTAACATCAGGTCAACCACTGATTCGAAAATGCAGTGACTAGGAAATTGCCGAAACTTCGCTTCCTTTAATCCACCTATCAAAAAATAATTTAATAGTAAAAAAAATGAATTATATATCATTGTTTCAGTTTTTTCAACGAAACAAGAATTTCAAAAATCAACCAGATCTCGTTGTTATTTTGTTTTCAATCAATTGGTGTATTATCTTCTAAGACGTCAAAGCCTTCAGACGAGGGTAAAAATGGAGTCTATGCTCGATCTCTCGGCGTGCTCAAAGAGAAGAAAACATCTGGTGGTCGACTCCGGCATTATAGAAAGATTTTGGAATGCTGTCTCTGACGCTGCAGAAATAAAAGGTTTTGACAGAGAGATTTATAATGGGTAAGAAACCTACCCTCACTCTTATATTTGTTGGATTGAAGATATATGACATTTATGTAGGCATTTCTACTTAGTGAAAGAAGCTATCCTATCGCCATTTACGATTGGTTGTAAGTTTATTTTAAATGGAGTGACAGTGGTGAAAATGAACTTCCTATGGGTAGTAGCATTTTTGAAATGTGGTCAATAAAACCTTTTTTCCCTTGGGAAAATAATTGAGAATAAACAAAGAATCTGGAACAATAGAAGTTAGCATAGAGCAACAGCGAGTGAAATTAATAGATTTGTCATAGTTAAAAACAACTGTTGATAGACTAACGAAAGGAAAGTTGGATAGTGATAACCTGAAAAACCAAAAATGCATAATTTCTAGCTTCAATCCAACGAATGTTTTTGCAGTCTTTATTATGGTGTTTTGCTCAAAGACATCTAACTAATTTCAACAAGTTTTTACTCAAGACTAAAGGTTGATTTATGTTGTAATGTTGGTGTTTTACTTGTTAAAATTTTGGTTTTTCCTCTTAATGTTGGATCTAGAAAGTTTTAAGAAAAGAGAAATTCTTATCCTTATAATCCTTTGCGTTAATAAAGGGGTACCTGTGTGCAGTGAAAATTTTGTATAATACAAATATAAAATATAAAAGAGACACTTGGTTGACATAAAATATATTTATTGTTTTTGTTATTTATTTAGTCACGCTATGTGATTTTATAAAAAAGGTTAATGTTGATTTTTTCTTCTATCAACGAGTAGGCTATTTTTTTGAGTTTTTCTTTTTTTTTGGGCAATTCTTTTTTTGGTTAATTTTGGCTTAAATTGGATAGGGATATCTTGAAATTGTAATTTCCAAATGTAAAATCTAAAAAATATTGAGTGTAGTGGGATTCTTTAGATAATTTTCAACTGTAAAATCTAAAAAATATTGAGTGTTGTGGGATGTTAGATAATTTTCAACTACAAAATCTAAAAAATATTGAATGTAGTGGGATGCTTTAGACCACAGCGTTCAGATTAAGACTGGATTTAATTTTGTTTGGAAGGGCATATATTCATCTAACTCTTCAAAAATGAATGGTTATAAAAAAAATGTAGCTTTATTGACAAGGGTATATTAAATAAACACTTAATTAAAAAATGTCAAAACAAAAATGATAAGGGAGGTTGACAGTCTCAAATTTGCATAAAACGTAAAATGAAGGGCATGAAAAATGT
The DNA here is from genome assembly GCA_031772625.1 of Pinus tabuliformis. Classification (NCBI taxonomy): domain Eukaryota; kingdom Viridiplantae; phylum Streptophyta; class Pinopsida; order Pinales; family Pinaceae; genus Pinus; species Pinus tabuliformis. The sequence continues at coordinate 1,866,412,883 of CM062816.1, forward strand.
AAAAACGTCATCAAATTTTCATTTGACGGGCAGAGAAGATCTGAAATACCAGGCCTGGTGGGAGGTTTCTTCGGAGTTTTATAAAAAAAATAAAAGAAATAAGAGGTAAATTGTTGGTTAATGAATTTCGTTCGGAGTCTCTTTTTCTTTCATTCTTGATTGTTATTTTTTTTTTCCTTGACACTCTTGAAGGTTTTTAAATAAATGAGAAGGTGAATCGGCAAGGTCTCTCCCAGATGATACGTTCAACTTTAAACTCCTACGATTTAGCCCATCCACTGCCCAGATTCAGTTAGATTTGGCACCAAAGGGAACAGGTGAACTCATCGGAGGGAGTAGAAGCGGGCTCTCCTCCAGGCATTAGATAGGTGACCCCATCGGACCTTTTGCTCTATCTTCCGGGAGATTTCTCCCTATTACTTTTAAACAAAGTGAAGTTATTAGGTAGGGTTTCTTCATCTGCATCTTAAATTTGTTATTCATGGTTTTCTTTTTGCCAATGTGTTGGAGCTTAGTTTGAAGGACTGCTTTTTTCCTTGGGATGATGCAATGACAACTTTGTTCCTTGGTATAATACAAACCTCTGAATCCCATAGGTGCGTGCAATGAGTAAAGGCAAGGCAATCGGCATAGATCTTGGAACAACTTACAACTGCGTAGCAGTTTCGCAGCATGATAGAGTGGAGGTTATCGTTAATGATCAGGGAAACCGAACCACTCCATCCATTGTTGCCTTCACTCCCTCTAAGAGATTTGTTGGAGATGCCGCCAAATACCAGATTGCAAATAATCCCCACAACACAGTCTTTGATGCCAAGAGACTTATTAGAAGGCGGTTCACTGATTCCTCTGTGCAGAGTGACGTTCAACTATGGCCCTTCACTGTTGTTGCCAGAGACAATGGAAAGCCTGTTATCCAAGTTCATTATAAGGGCGAGAGGAAGATGTTTGCAACCGAAGAGATCTCTTCGATGGTATTAGTTAAAATGAGGACGACAGCCGAAGCATACCTAAACTCTGATGTCAATAATGCCGTGATCACAGTGCCGACCTATTTTAGCGATTCTCAGAGGAAGGCTACTAGAGATGTGGCCAACATTGCCGGTCTTAACGCCATGAAAATTATTAATGAACCCATCGCTGCAGCTATAGCTTATGGGTTTCATAGTTAGGTTTATTCCTCCAATAGAAAAAATATCGTCTTGGTTTTCGACCTTGGCGGAGGGAGGTAAATTTGAGGTGAAGACTGTTGGAGGGGACACACATTTGGGTGGCGAAGATTTTGACAATTGGATGCTCAAATACTGTGTTGATAATTTCAAAAGAAAATACAAAAAGGACATGACCACAAGCGCCAAAGCCCTTCGGAGGCTTCGTTCAGAATGCGAAAGGGAAAAAAGAAATTTGTCTTCAGTGGTAGAGACTATGATTGATATTGACTGTCTCGACGAAGGTCTGGATTTTCACATGAAGATTACGAGAGCCAAATTCGAAGAGCTCATTACCGATTTCTTCGATAAGTGCATGCGAATCCTCAGCCAATGTCTGGAAGATGCCAGGATGAACAAAGAGCAAATTAACGAAGTGGTTTTAGTAGGGGGTTCTACTCGCATTCCAAAGGTATAGGAACTCCTTCAAGATTTCTTCCATGGTAAAAAACTCTGCAAAAGCATAAACCCCGATGAGGCTGTTGCATATGGCGCTGCACTTCAGGGGGCAGCCTTGAACAATGAAGGCATCCAATTCGTCCTCATGAATGTCACGCCTTTGAACCTTGGATTCAGTATTAAAGAGGGTGTAATGTCTGTAGTCGTTCCCAGAAATACTCCCATTCCAACTCAGAGAGAGGCTTCTTACACTACAGCGCGTGAAAATCAGGTAGAAGTGTCTTTTCGAGCGTATGAAGGCGAGAGAGCAATGATTACGGACAACAATAGTTGCAATTGTTGTTATGATTACAAGGGTGAAGTTGCAGAGAGGAGAAGGGAAGCCACAGATAGCTAGTCCCGAGATTAGGACAAGAAGGAAGAAGGATAAGAAAGAACCATCCTCACCCAAAGGACCACTCAAGGCAGCACCTGAATCACCTCAAGTCCATCTCAATTAGTTGAGATAGAAGAGGCACAGATTGCACAAGAGGCTGAAGTGATTGAAGAGGTGCAATCAATACAAATTTTCGAGCTTGAATCCATAGCCATTATGTCTGGAGAAAGAGAGCCTGAAGGTCCCTCTTCAGAAGAGGAAGAATTCAAGAAAGCTTTCTACACTTTGACTGAGATGGTTAAAGTCCTCTATGAAGAGAGGAACACCAGAATGGTTGGAGAGAGTTCTAAACCTCCACATGGAGAAGGAAGCTCAGAGGACAAAAATGATGAGAAGAAGGATTCCAAAGGGAATGGTGGAAAGCCACCTCCATCTCCACCATCCTCATCATCTTCACCATCTCACACAACATCATCTTCCACTACCACCACTGCCCATACTCATTCCAAAACCCCAAAAGGAAAAACTCCATTACTGAAATTGGACATAAAATTCGAACTTCCCATGTACAATGGAGAAGTGAATGCAGAAAAGTTGGACAATTGGATTCGACAGTTGGAGGTATACTACAGAATTTAGAACCTTCAAGAAGATGACATAAAGATCCAGTTGGCTTCACTAAGGCTAGAAGGAGCTGCACTAGTTTGGTGGGAAGCAAAGACTCAAGAGGAAATGTGAATCCATGGTAAGATATCCATTTCTTGGGTTGAATTTGTTTCTGCAATTAAAAGACAATTTTATCCTTTAGCCTATATGAAAAAAGCCATTATGAGTTAGAATAATTTTAGGCAACTAAAAGGACAAACTGTCCAAGACTACACTCAGGAGTTTAGGAAGAGGGCTTTATTGTTGGGAGTAAACTTGAATTCACAAGACACACTCTTGAAATATATTGGAGGTTTACATTCCTATTTGCAGCATACTATCCTTATGTTTAACCCAAGCAACTTAGATGAAGTATGTGTGCAAGCCACGCATCTTGAGGCAAGGGGAAAACAAAACATAGAGGAGAAAGGTGAAAGTGAGGGTAAGGGAAAAGAGAAGGGAGGAAAATGGAAGGGAAAGAAGAATGCAAGTATCAAAAAAGAGAAGGAAAAACTCACATGCAAAAACTGTTCAAAGACTGGCCATGATGAAGACCACTGTTGGAAACTTCATCCAGAATTAAAACCAGATAGATTGAAAGCCAAAGAGAAGGGAAAAACTGTTGCTATAGCTGAAAAAGACTTAGGGTCATATTCAGGAGATGAGACAAAAATTACAGCTATGGGTTTGAAAGGTCAACATGTTGAAAGCGCTAGTTCCTCAAATAGTCACAACAACACTCCAGATGAAGACAAACGAGAAGAGTTGTTCACTGTCAGAGTAATCTCAAATCATACCAAGATTGATGCACTCTTTGATAGTGGATCACAAGAAAACCTGATTTCAGAAGACTTAGTTAAAGAGCTTAAACTTGAAACTGCACCACATCATAAACCATACCCTTTGGGTTGGATAGTTAAGGATGCCAATTTACAGGTTTTAAGGAAATGCATTTTTAGATTTGCTATTACTGCAAACTTTGTTGATGAAGTCGAGTTAGACGTGGTTCCACTTGACATTTCTGGAATTATCATGGTAAGTCCATATTTGTATGACAGGAAAGCGGTGTTTCATCGCTATGAGCACAAATATCATTTCCTTAAAGATGGGATGAAGTATATTGTGATAGCTCATCGCAAGAAACTGAACATTTCTTTAGTTAATGCAGGGCAAATGAAGAGGCTAGTGAATGGAAGTCAGAACTTGACATTGTTGATGATCAAACAAAGAGATGCTTTGAATCATACTTTTCATAAATATGGTTATATTTGTAATGAGTTGTTTCAGAATGATAACAGGTTGCCTATGAAAGAAGGTGAAAAACATTTGCAGCAGCCAACATTGGTGTTGAGCGATGTTGAAAACAAGGTGTCAGTGCAAGAAGTTGCAAAGGTCAAAGAGAAGAGGACAAAGCATCTTGGCAAAGAAGGCATGGGTTTAGCAAATGTTCATTGCTGGTTTCCAAAAGGCACATTACAATGGCGAAGAAGCTTGGGCAAGAGTCGACTCAAGTACAAGGCAAAAGCAGCTAAAAATCGCCATAGAGACAAAGTGCAAGGTGAGAAATATTCCAAGTTTCCTTTGATTGTTGATCAAGGTAGGAACAAGATGTTTTCTGCAAAATTAGATTGTTGTTCTGCAAATTCAGAATATTGCAGCATGACAGTGTCAAATACATCAATAGATGATCGTCGGAATCAAGGAAAAATTTGACTTTTTATCAAAAGCTTCAAATGATGAAATTAGGAAAATTTCAATGGATAAAGACTGGAAGACTGAGGAAACAGTCCCCTCATCAACATAATCAGTGATCAAGAGAGATTTTGGGGTCCAAAAGGCTTCTAGTGGGGAGAAATGATCAGGGATCGGTATTTTAGCTAAAAAAATGAAAGTGCTCAGAATTGCTTTAGACCTGAACGAATCAATAGAGCTCCTCGTTAGGATTCCAATCCCGTGAATGGTTCAAAAAACCGACATCGTATGCAAAAGTTAGAGCTTCTGAAAGTTTGGTAAAAAAATTCAAAGTCAAAGTTTGACTAGAGTTGACTGGATGCCCAGTCAGCGTGCAAAGAATATTCTCTAGTTTCAGTCAATAACAACAAGTTTCATCTTCAGATTCACCAGTTTGACTCCAAGGTGAAATTTGAATTTATTTTTAATTAAATATTATTATATATTATATATAATTATTATTTATTTATGCAATTTTAAATGTTTTACATTCAAATCGCATTTAAATTTGTTATCGTTCAATGTATTAAATGGTATGCAAAAAAATATATGGGATGGATGGAGGGCGGGTTTGAACCCATGACCTACCCTCCCAAAGTCAATACCCTACCAACGTATCAAGTCATGTAGGTTTAAAAAATGTGGGCGTGATATTATATTTAATGTGCACCGCAATCCGTCGGCGAGAGAGGGAGCCAAATCTGCGGGGCTAGCCCCCTCTCCATGCGACCTCAAGCACGCGACCAAGGGCCAGGTAAATGTGCTTAGCGCGCTAATCACGATTAATATTAATTAATTCCATTTAGCCTTTAATTAATTAGTGATTAAGTTGGAGGAGATTTTGGAGGATCCACCAAATTCAGAGCTGCCACCAAATTTGGCGGACTGAACAGGCAGTGCTCCAGATTTAGTGGAGGTTTTGTAGGAAAATTTGTTTGAACCATAACTTACTCAATTCTCAACCAAATTTCGAAAATGAATAATCATTTTTGGCTAATTGGCATGTTGGGAATTGATTGGAGCATGTTTCAGAGGCAGAAGAGGTCATCTATAGGTGTTTTTGGTCACTTGAAGATTTTTTAAGCCGAGGGCCACCAGGTGTTGGAGGCCATTCCCAAAGCAGCTGGTAACCAAATTGAGTAAACAAATAGTCATTTTTGATATATTTTAATTTTTTAAACTCATTGGAAGGTTCCAAGAGAATTGGATGCATGTATCAGAAATTTGAGCACTATTGAAGCTAATACAAAGGCCCACACTATGAAGCTAGACCAAGGAGATGTAGCCCAGGCGGGGTGAACTCCTTAAAAAAAAATGTGTATTGAGCTCTGTTATTTGTGCTTGCTGTGTTTTTGTATGCCGATGTTCATCCATTTAAATTCATGCTTTTAAGTTCATGCAAAACACTAAATTTCACCAAGTTAAATGAATTGACAATCACATGCTCATGGATAAACTCTTTATGGATAAGCAAATCAAAACAAAAAAAATTTTATATCTGGAAATGATACTAGCACGACATTAACTAGCAATCAATTTCAAATCAGATATTAAGTCCCTAATCAATAGCTAATATTAAAACAGACTTGATCCTCATCTCTTAGAAGCTCCTCACCCTTATCTTTATTAATAACCATTAATATTTTTATTTTCTTAAGTTTAGACTTAGGAACCCATTAAAAATATTAATTATTTTAATAACTGCTCATCCAGGTGGAATTTATCAAAATGATTTATGGGTCTTGGAGATCACATGTGTCTTAGCCTCTCCTCCAAATTTCAAGGCTAAAGAACATTCGATGCTACCAAAAATAAACACTCCCTCTTAGCGAGGAATGTGCTCTAGCAATGTTTCACTATAGAAACATCACACTCATCTTCCGCATCAGTACCTGTGCTGATGCTTGGCCTACTGCCTCACATCCCCTGCATTGCTACTTCCTATACTTCTTGCCATGACACTACCACTGCAACTGCCGAACCTGTACTGCAGCTCCCTCTCAACATGCTGCATCATGTTTCCCATATAACTACCATTGATAACTGCTGCACTGCAACTCTTGACACTTATCCATTTCTGCTATTGAAATGGATTCTTTACCATCCCCATCTTCTCCCTGAAATAAACAAAATGTGTTCCTCTTAGAGCCTTGTTGAGGATGTTTGCCACCTGTTCTCCTGTAGGAGTGTATCTCAATTATACTGCCCCTTGTTGGACACAGTCTCTAACAAAGTGACACCTGATATCAGTGTGCTTCGACCGATCATGAAATATTGGATTCTCAGAGAGCTTGATGCAACTTTGATTATTACACATGATCCTCGTCGCTTCCATCCTTCTCCTGAATAGATTCACAAGCAATTTCCTAAGCCATATGGCTTCGCACGAAGCTATGGTAGCTGCCATACATTCTTCTTTAGCTGAGCTCAGAGCCACGGATTTATGTTTCCTACTGCACCAGGAGGTCATTCCTGACGCAATGTTGAAACAATACCCAGTTGTACTTTTTCGATCTACTGAAATTTCATCCCAATCCGCTTTAGTGAACCCACTTAGCCTGATGTCATTGCCTCTGGTTTACAATAGTTCATGCTCGATTTTTCCTTGTATATACCTGAGAACATGTTTGTTGTTTCCGAGTGCGCCCTCTTAGGTTCCACCATGAACTAATTGAGGGTGTTGACAGTGTAACAAATGTCTAGCCTGGTATTGACCAGATACATCAGGGACCCTATAAGCTATCTAAACAAGGTGGGATCAACGTCTTTATCTTCTAATGCATCAATCTTCTTCCAGTTGGTGATAATTGGAGTAGACATAGGTCTATAGTCTTGCATCCTGAATCTCTTTAATATTTCTGTAGCATATCTCCCTTGTCCAAGGAATATCTCACCCTTTTGTTTCCAAACTTCCAACCCCAGGAAATAATGCATTTGTCCCAAATCCTTCATGTTGAATTATGTGGCTAGGTTCTTCTTTTAGTCTTTGATGATCCTGGATGATCCTGTCAGGAAGAGATCATCCACATATAAAAATAGGATTAGAGTCTCATTCTCTACAACCAGATAGTAGAGATTAGGGTCTGCATCACTCTTGATGAACCCCATCTTCTGCAAGTAACCATCAATTCGACCGTACCATGCCCTAGGTGCATGTTTAAGCCCATACAAGGCTTTCTTTAATCTGCATACATGATATTTCTTATCATGTGTCTCAAAACCTTCTGGATGTTCAATGTATGCTTCCTCTTCTATTACCCTGTTCAAGAATGTCGTCTTGACATCCATCTGATGAATCTCCCACCCCATCTGTGTTGCAAGAGATATCATGGTTCTAATAGAAGTATACATGGCTACTAGGGTGAAGGTTTCTTCGTAGTCTATCCCTTCCTTCTGAGCATACCCCTTAGCCACAAACCTGGCTTTGTATTTCTCCACACTACCGTCTGCAACATATTTGACCTTGTACATCCATCTTGAACCTACCACTGATTTGTCCTGAGGCCTAGATACCACTTCCCAAACATCATTGACCATTATAGAGTTGTATTCCTCCACCATAACATCCACCCATACTTGATGTTGAACGACCTCCTGCAAACTAGAAGGTTCCCCAACCTGAGCTACTAAGGCCTGGTATCTGTATGGTTGTCTTCACTCCCTTTTACTATTCCTAGGTGCACCAATAAAGTCTTCTGCATCCCGTAGAATTTGTCGGAGTTCCTAGCTTGTTCTTCCACTGGTAGTAGGCACATCTATTAGCTCTTCCTCTTCCTGAGATTCTTCCTTTTATAAATCTTTGTCTTCAGGAGAATTTCTAGTACTAGTTTTTGTTGGTTGAAGTGGTTTGACTCACGACTCGTCTTTCAACTGCTCCTCGAGAGGCATTTCTCGAGATTTCCTGAAAGCTCCTCCATGAACTTTACATCCCGCCGAACTACTACCTTCCTACTCCCTAGAATATAGACTCTATATGCCTTAGCATTCTCACTATATGCCACAAGATATCCTTTCTCATCAGTTTGATCTAATTTCTTTCTCTTCTCTTCGAGTATAAGGCAATATGCTAAACTTCCAAATATCTTGAAATGACTGACTTCAAGTGTCTTCCCGGTGAATACCTTCTCCGGAGTGATCTTTCCCAATGCCCTGTGAGGAGTCCTATTCTGGACATAAACTGTCGTGCTACATGCTTCTGCCCACAGGAATTTAGGCATATCCTGATCATACAACATTGCCCTAGCTGCTTCCACAATAATCTCGTTTTTCCTTTCTTCTACTCCATTCTGCTCCGGATTGTAGGGAGCTGTCCACTCTCTTCTGATGCCTTCCTTAGCACAAAAATCGGTGAAGTCATTGTCAACATACTCTCCACCATTGTCTGAGTGCAACACTTTTATCCTCTTTCCCGTCAGATTCTCCATTAGAGCCTTGAACTCTTTGAATCAACCGAAAACCTCATCTTTGGTTTTCAGAAAGTAGATCCAAGTCTTCCTGGAATGGTCATCGATGAAGGTAATGAAGTATTCAACACCACTAAGAGATTTTGTGGACATCAGTTCACAGATGTCTGAGTGTATCAATCCTAGCACACTCTTAACCCTATTGTTACTTCTGGAAAATGTTGCTTTAGCATACTTTCCCAGAGCACAACCTTTGCATACATAATCTCGTTCAGTACTTAGTTCTGGAATTCATTATATTGTTTTCCTGAGAATTCTCAGAGCCCCATGGTGTAAGTGTCCCATCTTCCTATGCCATAGTTCATTCAAATCTTTGTCTCCATTACTGCCTATCAATGCCATTGGTGATTTTAGCTGCAACCTGTACAACCTGTTACTTCTGATTCCAATATGAGCCTTCTTTTTCCAACTCGGGTGTTTGACATATAATTTCTCCTTAATGAAGAAAACATCATATCCCTTGTTCTGAAGTTGAGATACAGAAATTAAGTTCACCCAAAATCCTAGCATATGCAACACATTGGTTTCTTGAAGCCGCTCTCCTGCTTCAGTTTGAAAAACTATAGTACCTCTTCCTACTAGAGTACACTTTGCCTTATTTCCCATGGTGATCTGAAAATTCATTCTTTCTTCCTGATAATCTGAAAAACATTCTCGGATTCCTGTCATATGCCAGGAAGCTCCACTGTCTATATACCAGACCTCCGAGGAGGCAGAGCTTTCTAAGGAAGCAAATTCTTCTTCCAATTTGGAAGCTAAAACAAAATAATTGTAATTTATGTCCCTAGTGCATTATTCTGGTAATATGCGCAAGTCCCCTTGAGTGGATACCTCTGCATCATGATCTTGACCCATAATCGATTTTCCTCTCCAGTTGCCAGATCTCTGCTTTGATACCATGTGAAAATTTCTAAACTGAAATTCTACTATTGCAGTAATTGATTTATTTCACCTACTTATTATTCACAATAAGTTATATATGAAATCCCTTCAGTAAATATTAAAATACATTCTATTGAAGTTATCACATAATTACCCAAAGAAAAATACATGCACAAGAACCAATCACGTCAACACAGTTATTTTTTGACAATTGTCCCCGGAAAAACCTAATGTGGGAAAACCAGTGCAACAGATGAGGGTTTTATTAATCTTCAGTAGAAATTTCTTTTACAATGAATGATTTTACAAAGAAATTGAAAGAAAGCACCTGATACTTTCCATTTGAAGCCTTTTGACACTTTGGAGACCTTGCTCCCACTTTTGCATCACCCCTGCATCACTCTGCGTGGCCCAGCGTGACTCTGCGTCCCTTTGCGTCAACCTGCATAGGCTTTGCGTCTCTCCTCTGGATTGCGTCTCTCTCTGCGTTGTCTCCCACTATCCCTACGTCACCTCCTCCCCTGCCACTGCCTGTTATTGATGCCCTCCTCTTCCTCCACCCTACAACTCTCCCTCTGAAATCGATCTCCTCTACTTGAGAATCTATTTTCCTTGAGATACTGAGTGTCTGTCGGTGTATCTCCAAATGATCCTCAAGTATTCTCTTATACTTTTCCTGTTGACGAATCAATGGCCGAGATTAAGTCCCTAATCAATGGCTAAGATTATAACAGACTTGATCCTCGTTTCTTAGAAGATTCTCACCCTTATCTTTATTAATACCCATTAATATTTTTATTTTCCTAAGTTTAGACTTAGGAACCCATTAAAAATATTAATTATTTTCATAACTCCTCATCTGGGTGGAATTTCTCAAAATGATTTCTGGGTCTTGGAGATCTCATGTGTCTTAGCCTCTCCTCCAAATTTGAATGCTAGAGCACATTCGATGCTACCAAAAATCAACAATAGCAGGGGTTTTTACCTGAGGCTTTCCCTAGAAAATTATTGTGTTATGGGTGATTGAAATTCTTCATTTTCTGCTTCGTGATTTCATCGATCAATTTTTGTTTCCGTTGATGAGTAGAGTAGATTCAAGTCAATTGTTTTAGCATATCACAATCTTCAATTTGAATCTACAATAAAATTCTACACACTAGGATGTTTTACCCACCATTTAGCTTGGAATATGTGTCCCATGACCTTGGTCTTGTATATTTTTACATGGAAAATCAACCAGGGGTTGTTACAAACTTCACTTGGGATCCAACTTAACATAATATCTTTACACCATGGAAAGCTACGATAGTTCCAAAAGAGGATCCAAAGTGTACCAAATTCCTATTTATTATTTTCATTTTGATCTTTCCAACCTTCTTGCTTCAATGAGATAAGTTGTTTCAATTTGTAACTTATTTTTAGTTCTTTTCTTACTATTTCTAATGCATCCTCATCTTTCTATTCTTTTACATTAGCAATTATAATATTCAAGGATTTTTTTATTGCACTCATGATCTAGCTCAATTAGCTTGTTCATTTCCTCTTTGATGGATTTAATATCTAATTTATTATTTGTACTACTTAAGGCCATATTTCTATTCTTTTATATTAGCAATTATAATATTCAAGGATTTTTTATTGCACTCATGGTCTAGCTCAATTAGCTTGTTCATTTCCTCTTTGATGGATTTAATATCTAATTTATTATTTGTAAAAATAATTAGTATATATTAAACATTTATGTGTTTAAATTTCATCCTCACTTTGTTATGGGGATTCTTAATTTTAAATATAATTTTTTACAATATGCATACCACAAGTCCAAAAATACATAATCCATACTCATATGACATTTTTTGAAATTAAGTAATGTAATTTTAAAACAAAAAAACATAGCTACTTTGGAGAGAAATATCAACTTTTAATTTATGTAAAACACTAAATCCTAAAATATTTCATGGAGATTAAATCCTACCATCCACCAAATAATTATTGAGAATTAAATTAAAATTCTAAAACCCATGTAATATATAAAGATAATTTTTGAGTAAACTAAATATACACCGTAGTCAAACTCATGGGTGAAACCACCCCTTTCCATGTTGTCAATTGTTAAGAATTGTAATTTTAAGTTGTTTAATATGCAAAGTTAGAGTGTCTCCATGATTTTTTCGAGTGCTAAATCTATTCATGCATTCAAAAGTGCATTTTAAACTACAAGAAATGGTAATTTTGCTAGAAATGGTATTTCCTAACATCATTTCATCTATTAATTATATGGCGTCTATATATATATAAAGTATAATAATAAAATAATGAATAATGAATATAGATGAAATGGTCTTTTTCCTTGAAATCCTACTATACAATTTAAAAAATGCATAAATGAATTCAATACCCTAAAAAATTCTTAAATGACTCAAATTATACAAAGTAAACGGTTTGAACTCAAGTTTTTAAAATTGTAATATGGAGCGTTGTTGCTTAGTACCTGCCTCCTATAAAAAAAGTAATTAATAATTTTAAAAAATAATAATAATATAACTTTATTGATAATTTTAAATTTATATAAAACTATATATATGAAACATACATTTAAATTAAATATACTTTAATATAATTTTTAAATAATATAATACTAAAAACTAATATAAAAAATTAACATTAAATTAATTTCATATTACACTTGTTTACGCAACTACTTCCTTAAATTATTCGGCCTGGAGTATGCCGTAAAACTGCTTCTGCTTGGCTAAGAGCTCGTCTTCCTCGGACGTAAGGAAACAAGTTAACGGCCCAAGACCCAGAGGCATCTGGCAGGAGTGAAAGCCTACTCCCTTACGGACCACCAGCGGGTTATTACAGGTGGCGTGGTTTTCCTTGATAACGGTGATGAGTCAAACCGACATTCACGGATAGCAGCCAGAGATCGCTGTCCTCACTGTTGGTTTGACACCTGAGTTTGATAGGTTTTGCCACCTTCGGAAAAAAAACTACTTCCTTAAATTATGGTGGGTAGCTATCTACATGGCATTGTGTTGTGCAACAATCATTATTATAACATTTGGCTAATAGAAACTTTTATTAAATTTTTTATTTTTATATTTTTATATTTCAAAAAATATTAAAAAACAAAAATTATCAACTATACATTTTAGAAAATTAGAATTTATTCATCAACCCATTAGAAAAAACAAAAAACAAAAAACCCTTTACATTTTAGAAAATTAGAAATTATTTTTTAGTTTTCAAAATATTAATTTTAATATTAATTTTTTCCAAACTTTAACAAATTTCATCAAATCTGTTTAAAATTTTAAAAACTAACTAAAAATAAAAAAAACCAAAATTAAAAACCATATAAAAAAAACAGTAAATTTTGATTAAAATTGAAAAAATACTCTTAAAAACCCATTTCACGGTTAAGTAAACTACGCTTGATCCACTTTTTGTAGTGGCTCGATCTAGGTTCCCTGCATATGCTTCTTGCATTTGCAATATGTAATCTTCTTTTATGAATATATCACGCTTTTTCTTCCTGAAAAAACTACACTTTTACCTGTTTTATCGATCTAGAACTGATTACGTGCACATTGAACAACGTATGAATCGTTGAATCCAGCCTTTTGGGATCATGGATATTTAATTCTGGCCTCTACATTGTATATACCCGCTGGAATCGGGAGCACCTGGACATTGAACGAAGATGACGGGTTTTTATTGCTCGCTGTCGTGGATTGTAGGGAATTATCATGATGATATCTCCATTTCTTGGGGGATGTACGGACTCATTGGTCCACGCAGGGTTTCGGGGGGAGTCTTTATTGCTGGCCATCGTGCGAACGTGGGTAAATGTTTGTTAGCGGGGGTTTCTTCGGAGTTTTATAAAGAAAATAAAAGAATAAGAGGTAAATTGTTGGTTAATGAATTTTGCTCGGAGTCTCTTTTTCTTTCATTCTTGATTGTTATTTTTTTTTTGCCTGGACACTATTGAAGTTTTTTAAATAAATGAGAAGGTGAATCGGCGAGGCCTCTGCCAGAGGATAGGTTCAACTTTAAACTCCTACGATTTAGCCCATGCACTGCCCAGATTCAGTTAGATTTGGCACCAAAGGGAACAGGTGAACTCATCGGAGGGAGTAGAAGCGGGCTATCCTCCAGGCATTAGCTAGGCGGCCCCATCGGGCCTATTGCTCTATCTTCCGTGAGATTTCTCCCCATTACTTTTAAACAAAGTGAAGTTATTCGGTAGGGTTTCCTCATCTGCATCTTAAATCTGTTATTCATGGTTTTCTTTTTGCTAATGTGTAGGAGCTTAGCTTGAAGGACTGCATTTTTTTCTTGGAATGATGCAGTGACACCTTGTTCCTTGGCATAATGCAAACCTCTGAATCCCATAGGTGCGTGCAATGAGTAAAGGCAAGGCAATCGGCATAGATCTTGGAACAACCTACAGCTGCGTAGCAGTTTGGGAGCATGATGGAGTGGAGGTTATTGTTAATGATCAGGGAAACCGAACCACTCCTTCCATTGTTGCCTTCACTCCCTCTGAGAGATTTGTTGGAGATGCTGCCAAATATCAGATCGCAAATAATCCGCACAACACCGTCTTCGATGCCAAGAGACTTATTGGAAGGCGGTTCACTGATTCCTCTGTGCAGAGTGACGTTCAACTCTGGCCTTTCACTGTTGTCGCCGGAGACAATGGAAAGCCTGTTATCCAAGTTCATTATAAGGGCGAGAGGAAGATGTTTGCAGCCGAAGAGATCTCTTCGATGGTATTAGTTAAAATGAAGACGACAGCCGAAGCATACCTAAACTCTGATGTCAAGAATGCCGTGATCACAGTGCCGGCCTATTTTAGCGATTCTCAGAGGAAGGCTACTAGAGATGCGGCCAACATTGCCGGTCTTAACGCCATGAAAATTATTAATGAACCAACCGCTGCAGCTATAGCTTATGGGTTTCATGGTGAGGTTTATTCTTCCAATAGTAAAAATACCGTCTTGGTTTTCGACCTTGGAGGAGGTACCTTTGATGTTTCCATTGTTACTGTGGAGGGAGGTAAATTTGAGGTGAAGGCTGTTGGAGGGGACACACATTTGGGTGGCGAAGATTTTGACAATCGGATGCTCAAATACTGTGTTGAAAATTTCAAGAGAAAATACAGAAAGGACATTACCACAAGCGCCAAAGCCCTTCGGAGACTCCGTTCAGAATGCGAAAGGGCAAAAAGAAATTTGTCTTCAGTGGTAGAGACTATGATTGATATTGACTGTCTCTACGAAGGTCTGGATTTTCACATGAAGATTACGAGAGCCAAATTCGAAGAGCTCATTACCGATTTCTTCGATAAGTGCATGCGAATCCTCAGACAATGTCTGGAAGACGCCGGGATGAACAAAGAGCAAATTAACGAAGTGGTTTTAGTAGGGGGTTCTACTCGCATTCCAAAGGTACAGGAACTCCTTCAAGATTTCTTCCATGGAAAAACACTCTGCAAAAGCATAAACCCTGATGAGGCTGTTGCACATGGCGCTGCACTTCAGGCGGCAGCCTTAAACAATGAAGGCATCCAATTCGTCCTCATGGATGTCACGCCTTTGAGCCTTGGAATCAATATTAATGAGGGTGTAATGTCTGTAGTCGTTCCCAGAAATACTCTCATTCCAGCTCGGAGAGAGGCTTCTTACACTACATTGCGTGACAATCAGGTAGAAGTGTCTTTTCCAGTGTATGAAGGCGAGAGAGCAATGGTTGCGGACAACAATCTGCTGGGTGAATTTCAGTTGAGTGGAATTCCGGCGGCCCGTTGTGGAGTGCCAAGCCTTGCAGTTGTCTTTGAATTGGACGCAGACGGAATTCTGAAGGTGTCAGCCCGGGACAGGGGAAGTAGGGTAAGCAATTTTATTACCATAACGAACGATGGTGGTCGGCTGAGCAAAGAGGAGATCGAGAAAATGACGGGTGATGCCGAGAGATTCAGAAGGGAGGATGAAGAGGTAAAGAAGAAGCACAGTGCCAGAGTCGATTTAGAGAATTACGTTTACAACATGAGAAGCAGAGTGAAAGAAGCCTTGAGCAAGAGAGAGATGAATGTGACAGTGGCAGCAGATATTGTGCAGATGCTGAATAGTGTGGAGGAATGGTTGGATGAGAACGAGAGTGCGCAGCTTTTCGAGTTGGAAGAGAAATTGAGAGGTTTGACAAGCAAATGCAGCCTTTGACACGCTAAACATAAATTTACTGAAGCTTTTCCAAAGTTCATAGCATGTTAATTTAGGATGTATTAGTTATGATATATAGTTCCTCTTTCATAATGCAGTAAACATTATATTCCATACTGAGATAATGCTATGTCTTTCTCGTCTGCGAACAATACAGGAAATTTTAGCCCTTTTATGATAGGCAGCTGTGTTATTTATCCAAATTAAGATGGTTGTGAGTGCCAAAACATAAAGCTATGAGGAATGCTTGTATGCCCTTAATTTAACTTGGCAAACATTATCTTCCTGAATTTTTAAGTGACAGGGAGCCTGGTTTAGGAACTTGAAAATTATAGTGACCGGGATTTTTTAAGCTTGTATGCCCTTAAATTAACTTGGCAAACATTATCTTCTTGAATTTTCAAGTGACAGGGACTCTGGTTTAGGAACTTGAATTTTAAAGTAACACGGATTTTTAAAGAAAAATGTTTGACGACTTGTTTAGTTTCTGCATCAACTTTGCAGGCTGTTTTTTTCCATGAGTGAAATTTTGTATTTTATTTGTTTTCATAAGTGAAATTTTTTATTTTATTTTTTTCTCAAATAAGTTTGCTTCATTTTATTTAATGTATAAAATTATTGTATTTAAATGTTCCTCTTAGCAAAGATGAATTCTCATCTAAGTCGATAAATAGATATATGTGACACGTATAAGTTTGTTAAAGTGATTCGTATATTTGTAGATGTATGAACCATCTCTGATTTAAAAAATAATGAGATTCAATTTTCCGAAGTGGTTTACATTGTGATGTAGATTAGTGTTTTTTTATTCAGGAAAATTTGAATTAGGACTCTACTTATCCCAAAGTAACAAAATCCCTAATAATATTGGCAACAACCACGAACCCCTTAAACTTATAATGTTTATTTGGCCAAAAACATTTGTATTTATATCTTAAGTAGTGTGAATAACTAAGAGGCTATGTCACTCTCCAACCTATTTATGAGTACCTAAAGTGGCGAGAAAAACACTAAAACATATGCGTCATTGGCCTTATCCTATAGCATTTCCCAAGTTGGAAATGATGTATGATACGGCTGGCCGGCCATGTTTTTCAATGCAAATGCTTTCTGTTTGTGTTTTTTTTTCCTTTTTATGTGCCCATCCAAGCATCCAAGAAGGGCATGGGACCCTTATGTTGCCAAAAAAAACACACATCTGATAACTAATAAACATAATCCTATTCACTCCAGATATTTAATTAATTGATTTTTATTTTTTATTTTTTATGGATTTTTTTACTACTCTTGATATTGGTGATGATGCAACCATAAGTGTTGTTGCCTCTTCTTCCGATCCACATTCTAATTCTATTGAACAAGCATTTTGTTTTATTTTTGTTCGTACAGATAAGGATATGGATGAGTTGTATTCAGATATATAATTATAGTTGGGTTCAACTTATTTTTTTAGTACACGTATCTTTATAAAGAACAACTTTAGTTGTAAGGAAAAGTTTTAAATTTTATATCATGTAATCATCCATGAAACTTAATATCTAAATATGATTTTCCTTTTCAAGTGTCATTTATCGGTATTATTTTTTTATTCTTGCAATATGGAGATGCCCACACACATTTCCCTCAATGTACCCATTTTGGAGAGGACCACATTTACCACTGTGGAAACTTGTAGATGTTCCTAAATTTTGTGCAACTTAGTTAAGCAGTCATGAACTCTCTTTATTAAGATAACCTTGAACTTGCTTTTCTTAGAATTGTGGCATGCGCGTCGCAATCTCAATTTTATCAAAAGTCATCAACTGGACATTGCAGAGCTCATTCCTCACATCGACCTTGTATCACTGACATCCCACATTCCATATAGGAGTCGTTGCGACATTCAGCTCAGTTGTCTTGGGGTAAGCCCACCTTTCATGTCTTGCGTTGCGTTTTTGTTGCTTTTGTGTTTCGCTTTGTGTGAATGATGTCTGCTTTATTTCAGTGAGCACTTGCTATTGTTTTGATGTATGTTAGCTTGTAGAAGCACCATTTCAGTTTTCGCTTGCATCTCACTGCTGTGGCATGCATCACATTTATTTGCACGAATGGTCATTGTCGCGATGACTCGCTTCACACACATGCATGCTTTCCCATTTTCTAAATCATTCACTTGTTGTTTTCATGTATGATCATTCACTTTTGTTTGCACTCATCTAACCATGCATTCTGACTTCTCATGTTTTCAGTCGCTCGTCGGACGGATTGGGCTGCCTTGGCCCGGACTGTACCTTGCCCGGCTAGCACTGCACATTTCCGGAAGCGAAGGCTTTTCCTTCCATCCAAAAATTGTGGAAGGTTGGCCCAGTACTAACCTCCAAGCTTGCATTGCGCAATTCTTGGAGGCAACCCCAGAAACTACACAATGCAGTTTACTATTTGCATGTCACTGCGTACTGAAATTGCACATTACGCAGTTTCAATCATCAACAGACCAGGATGGACTATGCATTGCATAGTTCCAGCAGTTAGTCAACCTCCTGACAACCTGGATTGTGCCTTGCGCAATTTTAGCAGTCAGTCTCCCAACCTCCTGGCGGAAATTGCGCAACCTTCACGATCAATCATACAGGTATATTGCAAGTCAGTCCTCAAGTTTGTTTTGGTTTTCGATTGAAAGATTTCTTTCCATAAGTGTTGCTATGTCTTCAGGCATCACAGGTGTTCATTTGTCTCTAAGCAGCACAAGTAAAATGGCCTTCAGGAGAGCATAGTAAATGACACTGTTAAGAGCACAACTAGGGATGCATTTAGGCAAGTGTCTATGAGCTCACCTACCTATGAAGAAATCAATTTGTTCATAGACAAGGACATCAAGATAATATGGCAGTAGCATTATAGCAAGCAGCGCCATCAGCAGAAATAGAAGGCAGCACACCTGCACGTAATGAATGCAAGAGGAAGCTTGTTGACAACACCGAGGTGGAACAAAGATGCAAGCTCAAGCAGATCCACTTGTGATGAAAGGAACTTTAGAGACTAAGACTATGAGGTGATGACGTGACATGAATATCGCTCAAAGACAGAGAACAGAACAAAGGAGTTTCATGTGCTGAAGCAGCAACTCAAGGAAGAAAAAGAGCTGCATAGATGAGAGAATGAGTTGCAGCAGGAACAGGTACAGTAGGAGGCAAAACATGCATGAATGGATGAAACTTCACCTGTACAAGTTATAGATCCATCCTAGTAGCTGGCATAGAGCAGACAAGGTGATCAGTGTTGTTGATCACATGCAAGGGAATTCAATAGCATGCATGTCATTGTGTGCATGCATGTGATCCCACCCATTTGGCATAGTCACCGAGGTGAAGACAAGAAGCACGCCCAAATAGAGTTGAACATGTATTTTGACAAGTTGATGCGCATGGCCACTAGCGCATGCTTGGAGATCAACTCAAACACTATGCATCAACATGTTGTCGGTCCGGTCGCACCCAGGATGACCATGCACATGCTATCAGACAAGTTGGATGGAGGAGACATATCAGCATACCGGATGCAACGGAGGCAAGAGTTCGCTTCAGCAAGATGACACCATTGAGCGCACGACACCATCACAGACGACCAAGCTTAGCATCAGTTTGTCACCATCAACCATCACAAGGATGTCAAAAAGTTGGTCTCAGAACAATGGTCCGAGTGTTAGTGATGTCTTGTTGGCTTGCTCAAGCCATTTTGTCTCACATGGGTACATGTGAAAATTGTATGTAACGTCTTGTCAAGTGGAAGTTCAAGTGTCGATAGTTGGATGTAACAGTCATAGAGTAGATGAAGAGTCATGAGGGTAGATGAACTGTCACAAAGGGGAATGTCAAGGGCCATGCTACCCTTTACTATAAATAGTCCCTCATAACTCATTGTATAGGATTTTGGTTAGCCAAGCTTTTGATAAGACTATATTAGAGAGAGCTTGGACAGTTTTGTAATGTGCCTTGGCTTTTCCATTATGCAGAGCTAATATATCTCTTTGGAGGAGCAGGCAGTTGTGGCTGTAACGTTTCGTTGTTGGAACTAGTGGTTGGACATGGATGTATTGTATGACTGTAAATTACACTTCTTAATATAACATATCTAGCACGTTTCATGCATATGTCATATTTTATTCCAGCTATCTTGTTTACTCTAAATGGTATATGTATCTATTTGCTTACGCATGCATGTATAGACTATTATGTATAAGTATGTATGAATCTTACTGAAATGTGTTGATTGGTTTAACCATCACTTTGGATTGTTGGTTAACTTGCTTTCCAACTTGAGATGCATCTTCGCTCGTGTGCTCCCTTCCAAGCCGCATGCTAGAAGGAGGGCCAGATGACAAGCTATGTCCTCTCATCCTGTTTTGAACCTTTACATATCTATCATGGAGTCTTTCACTCTCATCCCTCCATGATTTGTTTCGCATGCCGAAGCTGTCACCATCATAAGGGATTTCTTTGATCTCTTATCCACATACATGTATGGTGGCGAAGGCAAAGTGGCTTGGCCTAAGTTCTTACATGACTTCCTTGCCTTGCTTCACAAGGAGGATGGATGTTCTAATGAACAAGCCAGTTCGCTGCTTGCATACACACTTTGTGAATCTCCACATTGGTGGTTGTGCATCCTACAGGCTGACAGCGTGCACTCACTTCAGCACTTCTGTGATCTCATTGAAGATACCTTATATCATTTTGATCTAGAATATCTTGACCAAAAACTATTACAACAATGGAAGGCTTCGCATGAATCACCTTTGGAATTTTGACAACGCTTTTGTGATTTGCAATTTCAAGCTCCAAAGAGCCAGATGAAATTTCCTTATCTTTGGGATAGATTCGAGTACTATCTTAACAATTCAATCCCTCCCAAGAAGAAGTTCAATTTCAAACCCTGCTCAGCATACTTCGGTGATGGTGCTGCGCAATCACAAACGGATATAGTCGCTGTCACAAGTGATTGCCCGCCGTCCCCTCATCAAATAGCTCCACCATCATAGAGTGATGTGGGAGAGCACGAACACACATTTGTTAAACCGTCATGTCTTCCCAACATCGCTCCTTCCGATTTTGGCACACACTTGGTTGTGAGTCCCATACCTCGTCACATGTATTTTGTACCTCAACCTCTGTCTTCGTATTCTGATCATCCTCTAGATGACATTGTCTTCTGTTATTCCATTCCAGACTCTACATTTGTTTTGAACGAGGATCAATCTATCGACGGAGTTGGCATTGCACAACCAACATGCTCTGGAATTCATGAAGAGCATGATAGGGAGCTTGAACAACCATTGACAGTGGGGGACCATCCCTATCTATCTGTATTGTTGTAGCATTTTTTGGTTATGATTAAATAGAATATTTAATCATGTTTCTATGCTCATAAGGCAATTATACAAGGCAAATGAAGGTCTATAGATCGATTAATTAACTTCCCATTCATCTCCATTTATTCATATATTTACTAATTTCCCTTCCACTCATATTTTTCATATTAAACATTAACATATAGTATTAAATCCATAATATTTCCCTTTTCCCATATTATATAGTTCCTATTAAAACAACCTGAAATCCTTCAGTTTCATTAGAAACTCTGTATTTCATAATAATGTCACATCGCAAATCAACGGAGCCACAGGCCTTTAAAATATGAAAATACCATAGTTTTATTAATAAAACTATGTATTCCACAAATATCACATCGGCGGATTGAAGAACCCTTTTAAAGCAATGCATATACCATAGTTTTATTATAAAAACTATGTATTCAAACAATATCACATCGCAAGTCTTCCATATGAATGCACCCCTCACAATTTGAACTTCAATTACGATATGCGACCGTACCCGACATTATATATATAACAGTTTATTCCCATATCGTGTTCGTTCCCATCGCAATTCCCGTTCATGTATACATCCTCTGCCCGGACCCGACCACGTATATATTTCAATTAATCGCTATATCACATCCGCCTTTATCATATATACACCCGCCTAACTCCGACAGCAATATGCGATTAGTGTCGAACCTGATAGTATTTCACACCCGATTCCATTAAATTTCAAGTCCACCCTTATGTGTTTTGTAACAAATTTCTCTATTAAATCGTTTTTTCGATTTAAACAAAGAAATGACCCAAAGCCTCCATTTAAGCCGCTAATCACATTTTGACCATGATTAAATCATTCTCGCCATATTTAATCCCTTCGTACTCTCTCTTTTGCACTGTTCATTGCCCGATAGTTTAATGGTTAACTGTTTTACCATTTAACATATAAAAGGCCATTTTTTGCTCTGTTTGCCTGTTTTAACACAGCGTAGCCTCCACTATGCCACTGCAGCCATTCAAGCCATCATTTAGCCTCCGATGCACCCCAGACTCCTCCAATAGTCTTTCAAGCTTGGCAGAGCCATTAAAGACCCTCAGCCACCATATTTTTTTTAACAAGTTCTGTGTTTTACAGGTTAGAAGATGTTGTTCCAGGTTTATAAAAACAAGCCCGGATAATAGTTTGAAGACAATATGAAGATTTACTGTTGAAAACAACAGTAAAACCTGAAATGCATAGTCAAAATCACTCAGCCAGGTTAAAACAAATTCACAGAGGTTAAATAATATCTGTAAAATGATTTAAATGAAAAAATCTGCCAGTGTAGAGGACGCACCAGCTAAAGGGGCAAAATATTAGACAATAAAGCTAGCATAGCCTAAATAAAAGGGACATCAACAAGTAGTTCAATAGCTTCCCCTATCTTCCTGCCAAGAAGATCTTCTCCATTCCTTGAATAAAGTTTAAACAACTTTTAGATATTTGTAGTTTTATTATTGTATAAATAACTCCTTTCCTGAGTTGTAAATGGTTCGGAGTAGAAGATTCATAGCATTGTTGTAAAGTTGTGACTGTTGGTTCGACTTTGAACCTGGAAGTCACCTTTGAAGGAAGCTTTTATAGATACTTGTTGTACTCAGTCTTTTTGGGGCCTTAATACAAAACAGAGGATTCTGAATCTGGTTTTACATAGTTTTGTGTTATCCTATAAGTTTTTCCAGTTTTCAATCATTATGTGTTTTCTTCATATGCTTATGGTAGGAACAATTAGAGTATCAATTGATTCCTATAAGCTCCTAAAATGATCATCTATTAATAGAATGGATTAATGCAATTGTCTATGCCTCTAAATCCCCTCCAATCATAAATCATCAGCATCTTGTGTAAGCTTAAGTATACTACCTTGAATATTTTGAATGTAATTTAGAAGGTTTTCAAACTTATGATTGTTCTATTTTACAGTCTGGAAACTGTGCTAATCATATTTTTTGTTGTCTTCTACTCACTACTATTTTGATCTATATCACTGTGTAAAGTCTTATAGCAGCACTCTGCTGAAGCAATTAATATATCCAAAGGATTAATTACTTCAATCCTACATCTGCCTTCTTTCATTGTTTTTCCAAAATTAAAACCAAAAACCCCCAAAACAATTATTTTAGATGCTTAGGCATTGGTAGCTTGACCAACTACTATCTCAGAGGTACAACATCAGACTGGCGTCGTTGCTGGGAAGTGAAGTAACAAAGATCCTTCTTCAGGGAACGATAAAGTTTAGATCCATTTCTTGCTAGTGAACAAGGAATAGGCATTTGTATTGGTTGCAATATTTTCACCTGGCGACTCCACTTTGTCAGATGGCGATTCCACTGAATTACCGATCCCACTCTTGTTTTGAAATTTCAGCTGCCTTTACTGCTATGCAAGGTTCATGGATACTTGAAATCAGCAGTATATGTTTTTTCCTCTCAGAGTATTTGTTCAACCTAGCTCTAAGGACTAGTCACTTAACCCATCAAGGGCTATAGAGTGTTTATCCCAACCTAGGCTCTAGGACCAGTAACTCTACCTAAGTTGTTCTAGGGCTTCCAAAGTGTTTGTTCCAACCAACGGTTCCAGGAACTATTAACTCAACCCACAACCATAAGGAACCTGAGCACCAATCAGAAAACAACAAGTGGAAAAAACCCACAAGACCATGGCTATCCAAGAAATGACAAGGAAAGGCTAAAACCATTGTTAATCCAGAAAACTCTCCATGCCAATGACAACACATACTAAGAAACCACATACATGTACCATGCATGCCAATGACAACACATACTAAGAAACCACATGCATATACCATGCATGCCAAAACTAGAAAGAAAACTATACATGCAATTCGATATATGTAAAGCAAGCTAGTTGTAGCTGTTGATCCACGTGGTTCCTTGCACTTACCGTATTTCCTTTTCCTTCTTTTTAAGTGTGCAAGAGTATGAGAGAATGAGTGAATAGAAAAGAGCTCCAAAACTGAACTAACAAAAATCTGTGAACTAATCCTCAAAATCTTTTTTATCATTGGGGCCACTATTTTCTTCATTTTCCTTTAATTTCTCTTGCATGCAAATTTCTGTCTCTTCAACTTCCTTTTCTCCTATTTTCCTTTATTTTCATAAATATATGCCAATAAATGCCTCAATTCCTTTGCCAATTTCCTTAGCCATAAATAAACCAAAAGTGACACCCACTATGTTGAAAATAACAATAAGAAATGTTAAAAATAACATGAAGAAAATTTCTAATTTAATTTGTCCTTGAATTAAATTTTAATTCTAATTCTCATAGCAACTTGTAAGTTAGGTTGAACTAGGTGGCTCAGTAAATTTGAGTTGGGAGTCTATCTAGAGTCATGTAGAGCGATCCCTAAATTTTAGGGGCCCAGGTTGAGTTCTTATTGAGTTATAATTATTTAATTCAGTTTAACTAAGTTAAATTCAGTTAAACTAGTTCTAAATGATGGAGGAAAAGTGAATCAAATTGGATTTAATTCACATGCAGTGATCAATCAGATAACTCATAAATAACTCATGCATGTCATTTCAGAGGAAGACCCATTTGAGATTAGAGTTTCAGGGACAATGCACTATTATTAGTTGAAAAATCATTTAAATTAAATTGATGGTGCATACAATCAGAGGAATCCTTATGGATGGATTGCATAGTGATGGATGAGGAATTTCCCAATTAAATATGGGCTAATTCCCAAGGGAACAGGACAAGGAAGTAGGAGCTTGGCAAGTAGCATATTTGGCTAAGTATTTTCTTGAGCTAGTTTGTGAAGCAATGAGATAGATTGTACTTGTGCAATATGTGTGATTGAAATTCTTCCTTTTCTGCTTCATGATTTCATCGATCAATTTTTGTTTCCGCTGATGAGTAGAGTAGATTCAAGTCCATTGTTTTAGAATATCACAATCTATAGTTTGAATCTACAATAAAATTCTACATGGTATCAGAGCTGAAATCATGATAGAAGAGAAGAATTTGAAGTTGTCCTTGCAGATTGATGGAGCTCTAGTTCATGGCATATCAGAATACGCTATGTGTAGACTTCTTAATGGAGCAAGAAGGTTGCTAGTGGGTAGATCAATGAGCCAATGTTTAGAGACACAAAAAGGAGTTGTGATCATTGATATTGATAGATTGAGGAGTAGAGATATTTCCCACAAGGAGATCGAGACTCAGAGGGAGTTTAGTTTCAGATGGAGAAACCCTATGGAAGATAGTACTTCAAGATTTGGGGAGATCAGACTCATTATTGCAGTAGTTGCAGCAGGAGTGTCGAAGCAGCAATAGAGCAATAGCAACAATATGAGTAGATCAGATTTAGCTCATGCATGCAAAGCCTTGAGGGGCAAGGCAAAGGTTAGAAACTTGGTGGTTGAGAGGGAACATGAATTACCACTCAATATGCAGCCTCAGAAGCAGCCTCAAGAATTTGTGGAGCACCCACAATTAGAGAAGCAGAGAGGAGATTGAGTGGAGACATCTGCTGAAGCAGAGACCTCTAGTAGGGGGAATTTTGACCCAAGTGAGCAGAGGGACAACATGCAACCATACCTCCAGGTGTGTTTTGGGATGATATGAAGAAATAGTCCCAAGAGTTGCAGAAAAGTAGGCAGGGTCTATTGAGGTGTGTTTGTCTCATGGATCATCACCTTGCTACAGGGGCCTACAATATTCAGTAGCAGGAGGATCAATGTCAGTCATATACTAAGGAGTGCAGAGCAGTGTTGATAACAGAGCAGGAGGCTCAAGAGCAGAGTCAACAACAAAACAATTTTCCCAGTAGACAGTTGCAGACACAGTTGATTCAATTTATTTTGTTTGGATGTTTTTTGGTTGTAGATGTTGCAGTAGCAACAACAACAATGACAAGAGTTGCATTCAGAACATTCCAAAGGTACCGGATTAGGATAGAGTTGAATTCCTTTCTTGTTGAAAGGGAGTGTTGAAAATAACAACAAGAAATATTAAAAATAACATCAAGAAAAATCCTAATTTAATTTGTCCTTGAATTAAATTAGGAATGAAATTGTAATTCTAATTCTCATAAAAACTTGTAACAGTTAACTAATTTAATTTTACTTAGGTGGCTCAATGCATTCGATTTGGGAATCTATCTAGAGTCATGTAAAGTGATCCCTGAATTTTAGGGCCCAGCTTGAGTTCTTATTGAGTTATAATTATTTAATTTAGTTAATCTAGTTCTAACTGATGGAGGAACTAGTGAGTGGTCAAGTGAATTAAATTGGATTTAATTCACATGCAGCGATCAATCAGAAAACTGATAATTCACTCATAAATAACTCATGCATGTCATTTCAGAGGAAGACCCACTTGAGATTAGAGTTCAGGGACAATGCACTATTATTAGTGGAAATATCATTTAAATTAAACCGATGGTGCATGTAATCAGAGGAAGGCCCATGGATGGATTGCACACTTATGGATGAGGAATTTCCCAATTAAATATGGGCTAATTCGCAGGGGAAGATGGCAAGGAAGTAGGAGCTTGGCATGCAACAGATTTGGCTAAGTATTGGCTTGAGCTAGTTTGTGAAGCATAGAGATAGATTGTACTTGTGCAAAGATTGTTTGGGTTGAACAAGAATTGTATTTTCTTCTCAAATCTTCTGGTTAATGCAATATACATATAACAAGGGTTTTTCGCTGAGGCTTTCCCCATAAAATTATTGTGATATGTGTAATTGAAATTCTTCCTTTTCAGCTTCATGATTTCGTCGATCAATTTTTGTTTTCGCTGAAGAGTAGAGTAGATTCAAGTCAATTGTTTTAGCATATCACAATCTGCAGTTTGAATCTACAATAAAATTCTACACACTATGATGTTTTACCCACCATTTAGCTTGGAATATGTGTCCCATGAGCTTGGTCTTATATCTTTTTACATGGAAAATCAACTAGGGGTTGTTACAAACTTCACTTGGGCTCCAATTTAACTTAATAACTTTAAACCATGGAAAACTATGATAGTTCCAAAAGAGGATCTATAGTGTACCAAATTCCTATTTATTATTTTCATTTTGGTCTCCAACCCTAACAATAGTTTTTCTATTTCTAATGATTGTCCATTTTTCTTCCTTTCTGGACTCCTTTACTTTTTTAACCTCCTTCCTTGATTCAAGTTGGTTTATTGGGATGAGATCCTTATTTATAGAGATTCTTGTTCCTTTTAGGCTTCAAGATTTACTTAATTTACCAAATTTATGGCCACTATATCTTACCCTAACATGGATCAATCTATCTTTCATTCATTGTTTTTCCTTTTCCAATTCTCGTATCCTATCTTTCATTTTTTAATTGTGTTTCGAATCCCAATATTTTATTTTATAATAGTTTGAATTTGTTTCGAAACATTCTAACTAATTCTATATATTATTATATTTTTCTTTCTTCTATCATTTTTTCTATAGAATTGAAATGATATTGAAGACTTACTACAATAGCTTTGCTTGACCTCTTTTTCTAAATTGAAGTTTTGACTTATGTGGTGAAATACTCGTAATTAAAAAAAAAAAAAGTACATAAACAAAATTATGCATTTAAGCATTTATGTGTTTAAAATTCATCCTCACTTTTCCACGAGGATTCTTAATTTTAAATATAATTTTTTACAATATGCATACCACGTGCCCAAAAAAACATAATCCATACTCATAGGACATTTTTTGAAATTAAGTAATATAATTTTAAAACAAAAAAGAGCATCACTACTTTGGAAAGAAATATCAACCTTTAATTTATGTAAAACACTAAGAATATCCTAGAACATTTCATGGAGTTTAAATCCCTACCATCCACCAAATAATTATTGAGAATTAAATTAAAATTCTAGAACCCATGTAATATATATAGATAATTTTGGTGTAAAATAAATATACACTGTAGTCAAACTAATGGGTGAAATCACCATTTTTGAGGCTGGTCAATTATTAAGAATTGTAATTGTAAGTTGTTTCATATGCAAAGTTAGAGTGTCTCCATTATTTTTTATAGTGCTAAATCTATTCATGCATTCAAAAGTGCATTTTAAACTAGAAGAAATTGTAATTTTGCCAGAAATGGTATTTCCTCATTTCAGCTGGGAAAATCATTTCATCTATTAATTAAAATGTGTCTTTCTATATATAAAGTATAATAATAAAATAATGAATAAGAATAATGAATATTTACATAGTCTAACTTATAGATGAAATGGTCTTTTTCCTTGAAATCCTACTATACAATTTCAAAAATGCATAAATGAATTCAATACCCTGAAAAATTCTTAAAGCACTCAAATTATACAAAGTAAACGTTTTGAACTCAAGTTTTTAAAATTGTAATATGGAGCATTGTTGCTTAGTACCTGCCTCCTATGCAAAATGTAATTAATAATTTTAAAAAATAATAATAATATAACTTTATTGATAATTTTAAATTTATATAAAATTATATATATACATTTAAATTAAATATACTTTAATATAATTTTAAATAATATAATACTAAAAACTAATATAAAAATTTAACATTAAATTAATTTCATATTACAATGGTTTATATCTATTTTTTATGCAACTATTTCCATAAATTATGGTGGGTAGCTATCTACATGGCATTGTGTTGTGCAACAATCATTATTATAACATTTGGCTAATAGAAACTTTTATTAAATTTTTTATTTTTATATTTTTATATTTTGATATTTCAAAAAATATTAAAAAACAAAAATTATCAACTAATTAGAAAAGAAAAAAGAAAAAACACTTTTCATTTTAGAAAAATAAAATTTATTCATCAACCAATTAGAAAACAAAAACAAAAAACACTTTACATTTTAGAAAATTAGAAATTATTTTTTAGTTTTCAAAATATTAACTTTAATATTTATTTTTTCAAAACTTCAATAAATTTCACCAAATCTGTATAAATTTTCAAAACTAATTAAAAATTAAAAAAAATTGACCAAAATTAAAAACTATATCCAAAAAAAACTGTAAATTTTGATTAAAATTGAAAAAATACTATTAAAATCCCATTTCACCATTAAGTAAACTACACTTTTACCTATTTTATCTATCTAAAACTGATTACGTGCACATTGAATCCAGCCTTTTGGGATCATGGATATTTAATTCTGGCCTATACGTTGTGTATACCCGCTGGAATCGGGAGCACCTGGACACTGAACGACGTATAAATCTGTAATACGAGATGACGGGTTTTTATTGCTCGCTGTCGTGGATTGTAGGGAATTATGATGATGATATCTCCATTTCTTGGGGATGTACCGACTTATTGGTCCAAGGGTTTTTGGGGAGTCTTTATTGCAGTTGTCTATAATGTGATTTTTTGGAAGTTTTTTTGGTCGGTTTTTCTGGTCAAAATCCGGAAACAATTTATTGGAATCGCAAGTTTGATAGCTAGTTTCTGCACAATCAAAGGGTCCCAGGGGTTTTTCAGGGCGCTGAATCCAAATATGCAGTTAAAAAACCATTTTAACTGAAAGAAATCAAGATTTAACCTCAATTTCTTCCGCCGGATTCCGTCACCGGAATCTCCAAAAAGTCGAATTATAGACAACTCCGTTTTTATCGCTGGACATCGTGCGAATGTGGGTAAATGTTTGTTAACACGGGTGGGAGGCAGGCTTGGAATTTGACGTCTTACGTATTTTGAGTAAGATGTACAAAATTTTCCATGTCAAGTTTGACGTGTCTTGTGCCCATGTAACCCGTCATTTTGACATTTAATTTGAAACGTAAACCGTCTCAAATTATGATACCTCTGTGATACCTTAAATTACAAGCACCTTGAAATTATGGGAGGATGGGACGATGGACCCGTAAGAGTTCGACTTCGGTCTTAAATTTATTTAAATGCTCCTAGTCGTCACTGCCTAGTGCCTACCATTCCTTCCTTCTTATGGTTGGGAGTAACTCCTCCTTACACGGAGCTACCATCCATGATCCGACCATTATCCCTACTAATGATGTTATTTATGACCAAATTTAATCCGGAGCTACCATCCATGATCCGACCATTATCCATACAAATGATGTTATTTATGACCAAATTTAATCAGGAGCTACCATGGTCCATCGCAGTATCTACCCTTCAAATTACAACCACTGATTCGAAAATGCAGCGACTAGGAAATTGCCGAAACTTCGCTTCCTTTAATCCACCTATCAAAAAACAATTTAATAGTAAAAAAAAATGAATTATATATCATTGTTTCAGTTTTTTCAACGAAACCAGAATTTCAAAAATCAACCAGATCTCGTTGTTATTTTGTTTTCAATCAATTGGTGTATTATCTTCTAAGACGTCAAAGCCTTCGGACGAGGGTAAAAATAGAGTTTATGCTCGATCTCTCGGCGTGCTCAAAGAGAAGAAAACATCTGGTGGTCGACTCCGGCATTATAGAAAGATTTGGGAATGCTGTCTCTGAAGCTGCAGAAATAAAAGGTTTTGACAGAGAGACTTATAACGGGTGAGAAACCTACCCTTACTCTTATATTTGTTGGATTGAAGATATATGACATTTATGTAGGCATTTCTACTTAGTGAAAGAAGCTACCCTATCACCATTTACGATTGGTTGTAAGTTTATTTTAAATGGAGTGACAGTGGTGAAAATGAACTTCCTATGGGTGGTAGCATTTTTGAAATGTGGTCAATAAAACCTTTTTTCTCTTGGGAAAATAATTGAGAATAAACAAAGATTCTGGAACAGTAGAAGTTAGCATAGAGCAACAACAAGTGAAATTAATAGATTTGTCATAGTTAAAAACAACTGTTGATAGACTAACGAAAGCAAAGTTGGATAGTGATAACCTGAAAAACCAAAAATGCATAATTTCTGGCTTCAATCCAACGAATGTTTTTGCTGTCTTTATTATGGTGTTTTGTTCAAAGACATCTAACTAATTTCAACAAGTTTTTACTCTGGACTAAAGGTTGATTTATGTTGTAATGTTGGTGTTTTACTTGTTAAAATTTTGGTTTTTCCTCTTAATGTTGGATCTAGAAAGTTTTAAGAAAAGAGAAATTCTTATCCTTATAATCATTTGCCTTAATAAAGGGGTACCTGTGTGCACTGAAAATTTTGTATAATACAAATATAAAATATAAAAGAGACACTTAGTTGACATAAAATATATTTATTGTTTTTGTTATTTATTTAGTCACACTATGTGATTTTATAAAAAAGGTTAATGTTGATTTTTTCTTCTATCAACAAGTAGGTTATTTTTTTGAGTTTTTCTTTTTTTTTGGGCAATTCTTTTTTTGGTTAATTTTGGCTTAAATTGGACAGGGATATCTTGAAATTGTAATTTCCAAATGTAAAATCTAAAAAATATTGAGTGTAGTGGGATGCTTTAGATAATTTTCAACTGTAAAATCTAAAAAATATTGAGTGTTGTGGGATGTTAGATAATTTTCAACTACAAAATCTAAAAAATATTGAATGTAGTGGGATGTTTTAGACCACAGCGTTCAGATTAAGACTGGATTTAATTTTATTTGGAAGGGCATATATTCATCTAACTCTTCAAAAATGAATGGTTATAAAAAAAATGTAGCTTTATTGACAAGTGTATATTAAATAAACATTTAATTAAAAAATGTCAAAACAAAAATGATGAGGGAGGTTGACACTCTCAAATTTGCATACAACGTAAAATGAAGGGCATGAAAAATGCAAAAACGTCATCAAATTTTCATTTGACGGGTAGAGAAGATTTGAAATACCAGGCCTGGTGGGAGGTTTCTTCGGAGTTTTATAAAAAAAATAAAAGAAATAAGAGGTAAATTGTTGGTTAATGAATTTCGTTCGGAGTCTCTTTTTCTTTCGTTCTTGATTGTTATTTTTTTTTTCCTTGACACTCTTGAATTTTTTTAAATAAATGAGAAGGTGAATCGGTGAGGTCTCTCCCAGATGATAGGTTCAACTTTAAACTCCTACGATTTAGCCCATCCACTGCCTAGATTCAGTTAGATTTGGCACCAAAGGGAACAGGTGAACTCATCGGAGGGAGTAGAAGCGGGCTCTCCTCCAGGCATTAGATAGGCGACCCCATCGGGCCTTTTGCTCTATCTTCCGCGAGATTTCTCCCTATTACTTTTAAACAAAGTGAAGTTATTAGGTAGGGTTTCTTCATCTGCATCTTAAATCTGTTATTCATGGTTTTCTTTTTGCCAATGTGTTGGAGCTTAGTTTGAAGGACTGTTTTTTTCCTTGGGATGATGCAGTGACAACTTTGTTCCTTGGTATAATACAAACCTCTGAATCCCATAGGTGCGTGCAATGAGTAAAGGCAAGGCAATCCGCATAGATGTTGGAACAACTTACAGCTGCGTAGCAGTTTCGCAGCATGATAGAGTGGAGGTTATCGTTAATGATCAGGGAAACCGAACCACTCCATCCATTGTTGCCTTCACTCCCTCTAAGAGATTTGTTGGAGATGCCGCCAAATACCAGATTGCAAATAATCCCCACAACACAGTCTTCGATGCCAAGAGAATTATTGGAAGGCGGTTCACTGATTCCTCTGTGCAGAGTGACGTTCAACTATGGCCCTTCACTGTTGTCGCCGGAGACAATGGAAAGCCTGTTATCCAAGTTCATTATAAGGGCGAGAGGAAGATGTTTGCAGACGAAGAGATCTCTTCGATGGTATTAGTTAAAATGAAGACGACAGCCGAAGCATACCTAAACTCTGATGTCAAGAATGCCGTGATCACAGTGCCGACCTATTTTAGCGATTCTAAGAGGAAGGCTACTAGAGATGTGGCCAACATTGCCAGTCTTAACGCCATGAAAATTATTAATGAACCCATCGCTGCAGTGATAGCTTATGGGTTTCATAG
The DNA here is from genome assembly GCA_031772625.1 of Pinus tabuliformis. Lineage (NCBI taxonomy): Eukaryota > Viridiplantae > Streptophyta > Pinopsida > Pinales > Pinaceae > Pinus > Pinus tabuliformis. Next base: position 1,866,446,099 of record CM062816.1, read on the forward strand.
TTAGGTTTATTCCTCCAATAGAAAAAATATCGTCTTGGTTTTCGACCTTGGCGGAGGTACCTTTGATGTTTCCATTGTTACTGTGGAGGGAGGTAAATTTGAGGTGAAGGATGTCGGAGGGGACACACATTTGGGTGGCGAAGATTTTGACAATTGGATGCTCAAATACTGTGTTGATAATTTCAAAAGAAAATACAAAAAGGACATGACCACAAGCGCCAAAGCCCTTCGGAGGCTCCGTTCAGAATGCGAAAGGGAAAAAAGAAATTTGTCTTCAGTGGTAGAGACTATGATTGATATTCACTGTCTCTACGAAGGTCTGGATTTTCACATGAAGATTACGAGAGCCAAATTCGAAGAGCTCAATACCGATTTCTTCGATAAGTGCATGCGAATCCTCAGCCAATGTCTGGAAGACACCAGGATGAACAAAGAGCAAATTAACGAAGTGGTTTTAGTAGGGGGTTCTACTCGCATTCCAAAGGTACAGGAACTCCTTCAAGATTTCTTCCATGGTAAAAAACTTTGCAAAAGCATAAACCCTGATGAGGCTATTGCATATGGCGCTGCACTTCAGGGGGCAGCCTTGAACAATGAAGGCATCCAATTCGTCCTCATGGATATCACGCCTTTGAACCTTGGAGTTAGTATTAAAGAGGGTGTAATCTCTGTAGTCGTTCCCAGAAATACTCCCATTCCAACTCAGAGAGAGGCTTCTTACACTACAACGTGTGACAATCAGGTAGAAGTGTCTTTTCGAGCGTATGAAGGTGAGAGAGCAATGATTACGGACAACAATAGTTGCAATTGTTGTTATGATTACAAGGGTGAAGTTGCCAGAGAGGAGAAGGGAAGCTTCAGATAGCTAGTCGTGAGATTAGGACAAGAAGGAAGAAGGATAAGAAAGAACCATCCTCACCCAAAGGACCACTCAAGGCAGCACCTTAATCACCTCAAGTCCATCTCGATCAGTTGAGATAGAAGAGGCACAGATTGCACAAGAGGCTGAAGTGATTGAAGAGGTGCAATCAATACAAACAAATGAGCTTGAATCCATAGCCATTATGTTGGAGAACAGAGAGCATGAAGGTCCCTCTTCAGAAGAGGAAGAATTCAAGAAAGCTTTCTACACTTTGACTGAGATGGTTAAAGTCCTCTATGAAGATCGTTGGAATCAAGGAAAAATTTGACTTTTTATCTAAAGCTCCAAATGACGAAATTAGGAAAATTTCAATGGATAAAGACTGGAAGACTGAGGGAACAGTCCCCTCATCAACATAATCAGTGATCAAGAGAGATTTTGGGGTCCAAAAGGCTTCTAGTGGGGAGAAATGATCAGGGATCGGTATTTTAGCTAAAAAAATGAAAGTGCTCAGAATTACTTTAGACCTGAATGAATCGATAGAGCTCCTTGTTAGGATTCCAATCCTGTGAATGGTTCAAACAACCGACATCGTATGCAAAAGTTAGAGCTTCTGAAAGTTTGGTAAAAAAAGTCAAAGTCAAAATTTGACTAGAGTTGACTGGATGCCCAGTCAGCATGCGAAGAATATTCTCTAGTTTCAGTCAGTAACAACAAGTTTCATCTTCAGATTTGCCAGTTTGACTCCAAGGTGAAATTTGAATTTATTTTTAATTAAATATTATTATATATTATATATAATTATTATTTATTTATGCAATTTTAAATGTTTTACATTCAAATCGCATTTAAATTTGTTATGGTTCAATGTATTAAATGGTATGCAAAAAAATATATGGGATGGATGGAGGGCTGGTTTGAACCTAAGACCTACCCTCCCAAAGTCAATACCCTACCAACGTATCAAGTCATGTAGGTTTAAAAAATGTGGGCGTGATATTATATTTATGTGAACCGCAATCCGTCGGCGAGAGAGGGAGCCAACTCTGCGGGGCCAACCCCCTCTCCATGCGACCTCAAGCACGCGACCAAGGGCCAGGTAAATGTGCTTAGTGCACTAATCACGATTAATATTAATTAATTCCATTTAGCCTTTAATTAATCAATGATTAAGTTGGAGGAGATTTTGGAGGATCCACCAAATTCAGAGCTGCCACCAAATTTGGCGGACTTAACAGGCAGTGCTCCAGATTTAGCGGAGGTTTTGTAGGAAAATTTGTTTGAACCATAACTTACTCAATTCTCAACCAAATTTCGAAAATGAATAATCATTTTTGGCTAATTGGCATGTTGGGAATTGATTGGAGCATGTTTCAGAGGAAAAAGAGGTCATCTATAGGTGTTTTTGGTCACTTGAAGATTTTTTAAGCCGAGGGCCACCAGGTGTTGGAGGCCATTCCCAGAGCAGCTGGTAGCCAAATTGAGTAAACAAATAGTCATTTCTGATATATTTTAATTTTTTAAACTCATTGGAAGGTTCCAAGAGAATTGGATGCATGTAACATAAATTTGAGCACTATTGAAGCTAATACAAAGGGCCACACTATGAAGCTGGACCAAGGAGATGTAGCCCAGGCGGGGTGAACTCCTTAAAAAAAAAATGTGTATTGAGCTCTGTTATTTGTGCTTACTGTGTTTTTATATGCTGATGTTCATCCATTTAAATTCATGCTTTTAAGTTCATGCAAAACACTAAATTTCACCAAGTTAGATGAATTGACAATCACATGCTCATGGATAAACTCTTTATGGATAAGAAAATCAAAACAAAGAAAATTTTATATCTGGAAATGATACTAGTACGACATTAACTAGCAATCAATTTCAGATCATAGATTAAGTCCCTAATCAATAGCTAATATTAAAACAGACTTGATCCTCATCTCTTAGAAGCTCCTCACCCTTATCTTTATTAATACCCATTAATATTTTTATTTTCTTAAGTTTAGACTTAGGAACCCATTAAAAATATTAATTATTTTAATAACTCCTCATCCAGGTGGAATTTATCAAAACGATTTATGGGTCTTGGAGATCTCATGTGTCTTAGCCTCTCCTCCAAATTTCAAGGCTAGAGAACATTCGACGCTACCAAAAATAAACACTCCCTCTTAGCGAGGAATGTGCTCTAGCAATGTTTCACTATAGAAACATCACACTCATCTTCCGCATCAGTACCTGTGCTGATGCTTGGCCTACTGCCTCACATCCCCTGCATTGCTACTTCCTATACTTCTTGCCATGACACTACCACTGCCACTGCCGCATCTGTACTGCAGCTCCCTCTCAACATGCTGCATCATGTTTCCCATATAACTACCATTGCTAACTGCTGCACTGCAACTCCTGACACTTATCCATTTCTGCTACTGAAATGGATTCTTTACCATCCCCATCTTCTCCCTGAAATAAACAAAATGTGTTCCTCTTAGAGCCTTGTTGAGGATGTTTGCCACCTGTTCTCCTGTAGGAGTGTATCTCAATTATACTGCCCCTTGTTGGACACAGTCTCTAACAAAGTGACACCTGATATCAGTGTGCTTCGACCGATCATGAAATATTGGATATTCAGAGAGCTTGATGCAACTCTGATTATCACACATGATCCTCGTCGCTTCCATCCTTCTCCTGAATAGATTCATAAGCAATTTCCTAAGCCATATGGCTTCGCACGAAGCTATGGTAGCTGCCATACATTCTTCTTTAGTTGAGCTCAGAGCCACGGATTTATGTTTCCTACTGCACCAGGAGGTCATTCCTGATGCAATGTTGAAACAATACCCAGTTGTACTTTTTCGATCTACTGAAATTTCAGCCCAATCCGCTTCAGTGAACCCACTCAGCCTGATGTCATTGCCTCTGGTTTACAATAGTTCATGCTCGATTGTTCCTTGTATATACCTGAGAACATGTTTGGTTGTTGCCGAGTGCGCCCTCTTAGGTTCCACCATGAACTAATTGAGGGTGTTGACAGTGTAACAAATGTCTAGCTTGGTATTGACCAGATACATCAGGGACCCTATAAGCTATCTGAACAAGGTGGGATCAACGTCTTTATCTTCTAATGCATCAATCTTCTTCCAGTTAGTGATAATTGGAGTAGACATAGGTCTATAGTCTTGCATCCTGAATCTCTTTAATATTTCTGTAGGATATCTCCCTTGTCCAAGGAATATCTCACCCTTTTGTTGCCAAACTTCCAACCCCATGAAATAATGCATTTGTCCCAAATCCTTCATGTTGAATTATGTGGATAGGTTCTTCTTGTAGTCTTTGATGATCCTGGATGATCCTGTCAGGAAGAGATCATCCACATATAAAAATAGGATTAGTGTCTCATTGTCTACAACCAGATAGTAGAGATTAGGGTCTGCATCACTCTTGACGAACCCCATATTCTGCAAGTAACCATCAATTCGACCGTACCATGCCCTAGGTGCATGTTTAAGCCCATACAAGGCTTTCTTTAATCTACATACATGATATTTCTTATCATGTGTCTCAAAACCTTCTGGATGTTCAATGTATGCTTCCTCTTCTATTACCCCGTTCAAGAATGTCGTCTTGACATCCATCTGATGAATCTCCCACCCCATCTGTGTTGCAAGAGATATCATGGTTCTAATAGAAGTATACATGGCTACTAGGGTGAAGGTTTCTTTGTAGTCTATCCCTTCCTTCTGAGCATACCCCTTAGCCACAAACCTGGCTTCGTATTTCTCCACACTACCGTCTGCAACATATTTGACCTTGTACATCCATCTTGAACCTACCACTGATTTGTCCTGAGGCCTAGGTACCACTTCCCAAACATCATTGACCATTATAGAGTTGTATTCCTCCACCATAGCATCCACCCATACTTGATGTTGAACGGCCTCCTGAAAACTAGAAGGTTCCCCAACCTGAGCTACTAAGGCCCGGTATCTGTATGGTTGTCTTCACTCCCTTTTACTATTCCTAGGTGCAGCAATGAAGTCTTCTGCATCCCGTAGAATCTATCGGAGTTCCTAGCTTGTTCTTCCACTGGTAGTAGGCACATCTATCAGCTCTTCCTCTTCCTGAGATTCTTCCTGTTATAAATCTTTGTCTTTAGGAGAATTTCTAGTACTAGTTTCTGTTGGTTGAAGTGGTTTGACTAACGACTCGTCTTTCAACTGCTCCTCGAGAGGCATTTCTTGAGAATTCCTGAAAGCTCTATCCTCCATGAACTTTACATCCCGCCGATGATCCAGGTGGATGTTGGTGGCCACCCACCTATCCCATTTGGACCCCCACAACTGTCTCTTTCAGTTTTTCACTTTCCTTAATTATAGTGCAGTTTACTATTTTTAGCAGTTTTTCTGGTCCTAAACTTCCGGAGCCGTTTTGAGGCCCTAAACGACGTTTTTTGGGAAATCCATCGTCAACGATTTTTTTGATAAAAATCGTCTTTTCCGTCGTAGTCCTCGGAGAGATCTTTCCAACGGGCTATCATGCGCGTCAAACGGAGATAAGACGACCAATCACGACCCCGGGAAGTTGGCTGTCCAGCTCACCCCAAAACGGGGCCCACAATTTGGCGTTTCATCTTCTAGGGTTAGGTTTTGGAATGTGAAGGGTTTTCCATTGTTTCTCAATAATAAATAGGCCTTCGAGCCTCATTGTAAAGACAATTCGAAACAGTTCAGAGGCATGTAGCCGACACATCTCTTCTCAGAGATAAGCTACCATCACCCTAGCTGGGTTATTTCTATTTGTAAGAATATTTCAGTATTCTCCATTAATGAAATGAAGTATTATTTCCGCTGCATCTCTGTTTTTATGGTTATCGCATCTCTATATTTATGGTTATCTCTGTAATCTATTGCGTTCCTGCTTAAATCCGGATCAGTGGTATCAGAGCGGGCTGCTTTTTCTTTGTTTTTCTTTGCATGTCCCCAACGAGGTCGGGATATAAGGAGTTAGGGCTTGAATTGGTCGAACCTTTGCAAGACAAGCCTCACAAATCTCGACGACCTCCCATGGCGGATGAGAAGAAAGACGAGGGGGCAGGAGATCCTATCAGAATCTTGCTCGAAGAAGCCCTCGAGCGGCAAAGGAACGCGATGATGGATAGCTTTGCGCAGATCCTTCAGCGGCTACCCAGAGGCGACGCATCGGCTTCCAACAGCTACTCTGGAAACGCTACACCGTTTAAGGTACAAGTTAATTTTGAAATCCCCATCTTCGAGGGTCAAATAGACGTAGATGCCGTAGATAAATGGTTAAATCTGCTAGATGGGTATTTTTCTGTTCATGAATTTTCAAGTCGGGAAAAGATTATTTTCGCTCTTCTCAAAGCAGCCCCCCACGTCAAGGACTGGTGGGAAACATACTGCAAGCAGAAGAATGAAAGTACAGGCTCATTGTTTTCAGCCGCCCCCACTTGGAATGACTTCCGGGATGCCATCAAGGAGCAGTACTACCCTGTCAAAAGCTATGAGGACAAATACATCAAATGGACCACACTGCGGCAGGGACGAGACCAAGATGTGCCAGAGTTCACAAATATTTTTCATACCCTTCGCACACAGTTGGGTATCAAAGATTCTGAGCTGCATCTGGTACTCAAATACCGCGGCTGCCTACACAGATACATCCAGGAAGAGATGGAGTTCTTGAACATCTCCTCACTCGGCACAACATACCGATACGCTGTCAAAATCGAGCAAAAGTTCAAACAGAAGAAGCGAGACTTTGGATCTACAAATCCGAAGCCTAAAGGACAAAGCCAAGGCGGGGTGACCCAAGACAACCCCTCGAAGCCGCAAGAAAAGAACACCACCACGAAGCCGAAGAAGGACACAGGAAAGTGGTGTGAGTTCCACAAGAGTCCCACTCATAACACAAGTGAGTGTCGGACCAAGCAGTCGCTGGTGGCCGAGTTGAAGGCTTCCGAATCAGATGCATGTTCCGACTCTGAGCCAGAACCCGACAAGGGGAATGGTAAAGGGAAGCAGATCATTGATGCGGATCCTAGTGCCACTGTTGCCACTGCCAAGATCCAAAAGAATGAGCCCGAAGAGCCAGAGGAGGGGGAACGTCTTTTCCACTCACAAATGTGGGTGAAGGGTTCGCCACTGCAATTTATTGTCGACAGTGGCAGCCAAAAGAACCTCATTTCAGTAGAGGTCGTGAAGCGGTTGGGCCTACCGACTACACCACACCCGCAGCCATACAGTATCGGGTGGCTTCACGAAGGACGAGATCTCAAAGTTCGCCAGCAGTGCCGCCTTCCCTACAGCATCAAGCCCTTCACAGACGAGGTATTATGTGATGTTACACCTCTGGATGTTTGTGATGTACTATTAGGCCAACCATACTTGTGGAGGCGACATGCTGTGTATGAGTCAAGGCCTCGCGCTGTCATTATTTCTTTGGATAATTCATTATACAGGATACCGGAGGTAGCCCCACCTACTGCCACCTCTTTGATCACTGCTAAGAAAGGCAGCAAGCTCATCTCACAGACTAGGAAATTTATTTTCTGTCTGGTTCGCTCCCAAAGTAAGGGGAAGATCGTTGCTACATCCATGACCCCCACGAAGGGTTCCTCCACGCAGCAGCAGCAACAGAGGGATACAGTCAGAACAGAACACAGGAACAACTTCTTCTCACCCACGGGGGTACCACACAAGTTTCAGGTGGGGAACAAAGTTTGGTTGCATCGACAGAAAGAACGCCTTACCAGAACCCATCAGAAGCTCAGGCCACTCCGACATGGTCCTTACACCAGTACCAAGGCTACGGGCAACAATGCTTTGAAGCAAAGCATTCCTCCATTCCTTCGCTTGCACCGAGTGTTCAATGTGGACCGTCGTCGACCATGCTTCCCACCATTTCTGGACACATTAGAGATTGCAGAACAGCTCACCAGAGACCCAGCTCAGCAGAAGCTTCCTCATCTCAGGGAGGAACTCAACGCAATGGGGACCATTGCTTCCTAAGGGGGGAGGAATGATCCAGGTGGATGTTGGTGGCCACCCACCTATCCCATTTGGACCCCCACAACTGTCTCTTTCAGTTTTTCACTTTCCTTAATTATAGTGCAGTTTACTATTTTTAGCAGTTTTTCGGGTCCTAAACTTCCGGAGCCGTTTTGAGGCCCTAAACGACGTTTTTTGGGAAATCCACCGCCAACGATTTTTTTGATAAAAATCGTCTTTTCCGTCGTAGTCCTCGGAGAGATCTTTCCAACGGGCTATCATGCGCGTCAAACGGAGATAAGACGACCAATTCGCGACCCCGGGAAGTTGGCTGTCCAACTCACCCCAAAACGGGGCCCACAATTTGGCGTTTCATCTTCTAGGGTTAGGTTTTGGAATGTGAAGGGTTTTCCATTGTTTCTCAATAATAAATAGGCCTTCGAGCCTCATTGTAAAGACAGTTCGAAACAGTTCAGAGGCATGTAGCCGACACATCTCTTCTCAGAGATAAGCTACCATCGCCCTAGCTGGGTTATTTCTATTTGTAAGCATATTTCAGTATTCTCCATTAATGAAATGAAGTATTATTTCCGCTGCATCTCTGTTTTTATGGTTATTTCATCTCTATATTTATGGTTATCTCTGTAATCTATTGCGTTCCTACTTAAATCTGGATCAGCCGAACTACTACCTTCCTACTCCCTAGAATATAGACTCTATATGCCTTAGCATTCTCACTATATGCCACAAGATATCCTTTTTCATCAGTTTGATCTAATTTCTTTCTCTTCTCTTTGAGTATACGACAATATGCTAAACTTCCAAATATCCTGAAATGACTGACTTCAAGTGTCTTCCCGGTGAAGACCTTCTCTGCAGTGATCTTTCCCAATGCCCTGTGAGGAGTCCTATTCTGGACATAAACTGTCGTGCTGCATGCTTCTGCCCACAGGAATTTAGGCATATCCAGCCCATACAACATTGCCCTAGCTGCTTCCACAATAATCTCGTTTTTCCTTTCTTCTACTCCATTCTGCTCTGGATTGTAGGGAGCTGTCCACTCTCTTCTGATGCCTTCCTTAGCAGAAAAATCGGTGAAGTCATTGTCAACATACTCTCCACCATTGTCTGAGTGCAACACTTTTATCCTCTTTCCCGTCAGATTCTCCATTAGAGCCTTGAACTCTTTGAATCGACCGAAAACCTCATCTTTGGTTTTCAGAAAGTAGATCCAAGTCTTCCTGGAATGGTCATCGATGAAGGTAATGAAGTATTCAACACCACTAAGAGATTTTGTGGACATCAGTTCACAGATGTCTGAGTGTATCAATCCTAGCACACTCTTAGCCCTATTGTTACTTCTGGAAAATGTTGCTTTAGCATACTTTCCCAGAGCACACCCTTTGCATACATAATCTCGTTCAGTACTTAGTTCTGGAATTCATTATATTGTTTTCCTGAGAATTCTCAGAGACCCATGGTGTAAGTGTCCCATCTTCCTATGCCATAGTTCATTCAAATCTTTGTCTCCATTACTGCCTATCAGTGCCATTGGTGATTTTAGCTGCAACCTGTACAACCTGTTACTTCTGATTCCAATATGAGCCTTCTTTTTCCAACTCAGGTGTTTGACATATAATTTCTCCTTAATGAAGAAAACATCATATCCCTTGTTCTGAAGTTGAGATACAGAAATTAAGTTCACCCCAAATCCTAGCATATGCAACACATTGGTTTCTTGAAGCCGCTCTCCTGCTTCAGTTTGAAAAACTATAGTACCTCTTCCTACTAGAGTACACTTTGCCTTATTTCCCATGGTGATCTGAAAATTCATTCTTTCTTCCTGATAATCTGAAAAACATTCTCAGATTCCTGTCATATGCCAGGAAGCTCCACTGTCTATATACCAAACCTCCGAGGAGGTAGAGCTTGCTAAGGAAGCAAATTCTTCTTCCAATTTGGAAGCTAAAACAAAATAATTGTAATTTATGTCCCTAGTGCATTATTTTGGTAATATGCGCAAGTCCCCTTGAGTGGATGCCTCTGCATCATGCTCTTGACCCATAATCGATTTTCCTCTCCAGTTGCCAGATCTCTGCTTTGATACCATGTGAAAATTTCTAAACTGAAATTCTACTACTGCAGCAACTGATTTATTTCACCTACTTATTATTCACAATAAGTTATATATGAAATTCCTTCAGTAAATATTAAAATACATTCTATTGCAGTTATCACATAATTACCCAGAGAAAAATACATGCACAAGAACCAATCACATCAACATAGTTATTTTTTGACAATGGTCCCCGGAAAAACCTAATGTGGGAAAACCAGTGCAACAGATGAGGGTTTTATTAATCTTCAGTAGAAATTTCTTTTACAATGAATGATTTTACAAAGAAATTGAAAGAAAGCACTTGATACTTTCCATTTGAAGCCTTTTGACACTTTGGAGACCTTGCTCCCACATTTGCATCACCCCTGCATCACTCTGCGTGGCCCAGCGTGGCTCTGTGTCCCTCTGCGTCAACCTGCATAGGCTTTGCGTCTCTCCTCTGGATTGCGTCTCTCTCTGCGTTGTCTCCCACTATCCCTACGTCACCTCCTCCCCTACCACTGCCTGCTGTTGATGCCCTCCTCTTCCTCCACCCTGCAACTCTCCCTCTGAAATCGATCTCCTCTACTTGTGAATCTATTTTCCTTGAGATACTGAGTGTCTGTCGGTGTATCTCCAAATGATCCTCAAGTATTCTCTTATACTTTTCCTGTTGACAAATCAATGGCCGAGATTAAGTCCCTAGTCAACGGCTAAGATTATAACAGACTTGATCCTCGTTTCTTAGAATATTCTCACCCTTATCTTTATTAATACCCATTAATATTTTTATTTTCCTAAGTTTAGACTTAGGAACCCATTAAAAATATTAATTATTTTCATAACTCCTCATCTGGGTGGAATTTCTCAAAACGATTTCTGGGTCTTGGAGATCTCATGTGTCTTAGCCTCTCCTCCAAATTTGAATGCTAGAGCACATCTGATGCTACCAAAAATCAACAATAGCAGGGGTTTTTACCTGAGGCTTTCCCTAGAAAATTATTGTGTTATGTGTGCTTCCTTTTTTACTTCGTGATTTCATCGTTCAATTTTTGTTTCCGTTGATGAGTAGCGTAGATTCAAGTCAATTGTTTTAGCATATCACAATCTTCAATTTGAATCTATAATAAAATTCTACACACTAGGATGTTTTACCACCATTTAGCTTAGAATATGTGTCCCATGACCTTGGTCTTGTATGTTTTTACATGGAAAATCGACCAGGGGTTGTTACAAACTTCACTTGGGATCCAACTTAACATAATACCTTTACACCATGGAAAGCTACGATAGTTCCAAAAGTGGATCCAAAGTGTACCAAATTCCTATTTATTATTTTCATTTTGGTCTTTCCAACCTTCTTGCTTCAGTTGTTTCAATTTGTAACTTATTTTTAGTTCTTTTCTTACTATTTCTAATGCATCATCATCTTTCTATTCTTTTACATTAGCAATTATAATATTCAAGGATTTTTTTATTGCACTCATGATCTAGCTCAATTAGCTTGTTCATTTCCTCTTTGATGGATTTAATATCTAATTTATTATTTGTACTACTTAAGGCCATATTTCTATTCTTTTATATTAGCAATTATAATATTCAAGGATTTTTTATTGCACTCATGGTCTAGCTCAATTAGCTTGTTCATTTCCTCTTTGATGGATTTAATATCTAATTTATTATTTGTAAAAATAATTAGTATATATTAAACATTTATGTGTTTAAATTTCATCCTCACTTTGTTATGGGGATTCTTAATTTTAAATATAATTTTTTACAATATGCATACCACAAGTCCAAAAATACATAATCCATACTCATATGACATTTTTTGAAATTAAGTAATGTAATTTTAAAACAAAAAAACATAGCTACTTTGGAGAGAAATATCAACTTTTAATTTATGTAAAACACTAAATCCTAAAATATTTCATGGAGATTAAATCCTACCATCCACCAAATAATTATTGAGAATTAAATTAAAATTCTAAAACCCATGTAATATATAAAGATAATTTTTGAGTAAACTAAATATACACCGTAGTCAAACTCATGGGTGAAACCACCCCTTTCCATGTTGTCAATTGTTAAGAATTGTAATTTTAAGTTGTTTAATATGCAAAGTTAGAGTGTCTCCATGATTTTTTCGAGTGCTAAATCTATTCATGCATTCAAAAGTGCATTTTAAACTACAAGAAATGGTAATTTTGCTAGAAATGGTATTTCCTAACATCATTTCATCTATTAATTATATGGCGTCTATATATATATAAAGTATAATAATAAAATAATGAATAATGAATATAGATGAAATGGTCTTTTTCCTTGAAATCCTACTATACAATTTAAAAAATGCATAAATGAATTCAATACCCTAAAAAATTCTTAAATGACTCAAATTATACAAAGTAAACGGTTTGAACTCAAGTTTTTAAAATTGTAATATGGAGCGTTGTTGCTTAGTACCTGCCTCCTATAAAAAAAGTAATTAATAATTTTAAAAAATAATAATAATATAACTTTATTGATAATTTTAAATTTATATAAAACTATATATATGAAACATACATTTAAATTAAATATACTTTAATATAATTTTTAAATAATATAATACTAAAAACTAATATAAAAAATTAACATTAAATTAATTTCATATTACACTTGTTTACGCAACTACTTCCTTAAATTATTCGGCCTGGAGTATGCCGTAAAACTGCTTCTGCTTGGCTAAGAGCTCGTCTTCCTCGGACGTAAGGAAACAAGTTAACGGCCCAAGACCCAGAGGCATCTGGCAGGAGTGAAAGCCTACTCCCTTACGGACCACCAGCGGGTTATTACAGGTGGCGTGGTTTTCCTTGATAACGGTGATGAGTCAAACCGACATTCACGGATAGCAGCCAGAGATCGCTGTCCTCACTGTTGGTTTGACACCTGAGTTTGATAGGTTTTGCCACCTTCGGAAAAAAAACTACTTCCTTAAATTATGGTGGGTAGCTATCTACATGGCATTGTGTTGTGCAACAATCATTATTATAACATTTGGCTAATAGAAACTTTTATTAAATTTTTTATTTTTATATTTTTATATTTCAAAAAATATTAAAAAACAAAAATTATCAACTATACATTTTAGAAAATTAGAATTTATTCATCAACCCATTAGAAAAAACAAAAAACAAAAAACCCTTTACATTTTAGAAAATTAGAAATTATTTTTTAGTTTTCAAAATATTAATTTTAATATTAATTTTTTCCAAACTTTAACAAATTTCATCAAATCTGTTTAAAATTTTAAAAACTAACTAAAAATAAAAAAAACCAAAATTAAAAACCATATAAAAAAAACAGTAAATTTTGATTAAAATTGAAAAAATACTCTTAAAAACCCATTTCACGGTTAAGTAAACTACGCTTGATCCACTTTTTGTAGTGGCTCGATCTAGGTTCCCTGCATATGCTTCTTGCATTTGCAATATGTAATCTTCTTTTATGAATATATCACGCTTTTTCTTCCTGAAAAAACTACACTTTTACCTGTTTTATCGATCTAGAACTGATTACGTGCACATTGAACAACGTATGAATCGTTGAATCCAGCCTTTTGGGATCATGGATATTTAATTCTGGCCTCTACATTGTATATACCCGCTGGAATCGGGAGCACCTGGACATTGAACGAAGATGACGGGTTTTTATTGCTCGCTGTCGTGGATTGTAGGGAATTATCATGATGATATCTCCATTTCTTGGGGGATGTACGGACTCATTGGTCCACGCAGGGTTTCGGGGGGAGTCTTTATTGCTGGCCATCGTGCGAACGTGGGTAAATGTTTGTTAGCGGGGGTTTCTTCGGAGTTTTATAAAGAAAATAAAAGAATAAGAGGTAAATTGTTGGTTAATGAATTTTGCTCGGAGTCTCTTTTTCTTTCATTCTTGATTGTTATTTTTTTTTTGCCTGGACACTATTGAAGTTTTTTAAATAAATGAGAAGGTGAATCGGCGAGGCCTCTGCCAGAGGATAGGTTCAACTTTAAACTCCTACGATTTAGCCCATGCACTGCCCAGATTCAGTTAGATTTGGCACCAAAGGGAACAGGTGAACTCATCGGAGGGAGTAGAAGCGGGCTATCCTCCAGGCATTAGCTAGGCGGCCCCATCGGGCCTATTGCTCTATCTTCCGTGAGATTTCTCCCCATTACTTTTAAACAAAGTGAAGTTATTCGGTAGGGTTTCCTCATCTGCATCTTAAATCTGTTATTCATGGTTTTCTTTTTGCTAATGTGTAGGAGCTTAGCTTGAAGGACTGCATTTTTTTCTTGGAATGATGCAGTGACACCTTGTTCCTTGGCATAATGCAAACCTCTGAATCCCATAGGTGCGTGCAATGAGTAAAGGCAAGGCAATCGGCATAGATCTTGGAACAACCTACAGCTGCGTAGCAGTTTGGGAGCATGATGGAGTGGAGGTTATTGTTAATGATCAGGGAAACCGAACCACTCCTTCCATTGTTGCCTTCACTCCCTCTGAGAGATTTGTTGGAGATGCTGCCAAATATCAGATCGCAAATAATCCGCACAACACCGTCTTCGATGCCAAGAGACTTATTGGAAGGCGGTTCACTGATTCCTCTGTGCAGAGTGACGTTCAACTCTGGCCTTTCACTGTTGTCGCCGGAGACAATGGAAAGCCTGTTATCCAAGTTCATTATAAGGGCGAGAGGAAGATGTTTGCAGCCGAAGAGATCTCTTCGATGGTATTAGTTAAAATGAAGACGACAGCCGAAGCATACCTAAACTCTGATGTCAAGAATGCCGTGATCACAGTGCCGGCCTATTTTAGCGATTCTCAGAGGAAGGCTACTAGAGATGCGGCCAACATTGCCGGTCTTAACGCCATGAAAATTATTAATGAACCAACCGCTGCAGCTATAGCTTATGGGTTTCATGGTGAGGTTTATTCTTCCAATAGTAAAAATACCGTCTTGGTTTTCGACCTTGGAGGAGGTACCTTTGATGTTTCCATTGTTACTGTGGAGGGAGGTAAATTTGAGGTGAAGGCTGTTGGAGGGGACACACATTTGGGTGGCGAAGATTTTGACAATCGGATGCTCAAATACTGTGTTGAAAATTTCAAGAGAAAATACAGAAAGGACATTACCACAAGCGCCAAAGCCCTTCGGAGACTCCGTTCAGAATGCGAAAGGGCAAAAAGAAATTTGTCTTCAGTGGTAGAGACTATGATTGATATTGACTGTCTCTACGAAGGTCTGGATTTTCACATGAAGATTACGAGAGCCAAATTCGAAGAGCTCATTACCGATTTCTTCGATAAGTGCATGCGAATCCTCAGACAATGTCTGGAAGACGCCGGGATGAACAAAGAGCAAATTAACGAAGTGGTTTTAGTAGGGGGTTCTACTCGCATTCCAAAGGTACAGGAACTCCTTCAAGATTTCTTCCATGGAAAAACACTCTGCAAAAGCATAAACCCTGATGAGGCTGTTGCACATGGCGCTGCACTTCAGGCGGCAGCCTTAAACAATGAAGGCATCCAATTCGTCCTCATGGATGTCACGCCTTTGAGCCTTGGAATCAATATTAATGAGGGTGTAATGTCTGTAGTCGTTCCCAGAAATACTCTCATTCCAGCTCGGAGAGAGGCTTCTTACACTACATTGCGTGACAATCAGGTAGAAGTGTCTTTTCCAGTGTATGAAGGCGAGAGAGCAATGGTTGCGGACAACAATCTGCTGGGTGAATTTCAGTTGAGTGGAATTCCGGCGGCCCGTTGTGGAGTGCCAAGCCTTGCAGTTGTCTTTGAATTGGACGCAGACGGAATTCTGAAGGTGTCAGCCCGGGACAGGGGAAGTAGGGTAAGCAATTTTATTACCATAACGAACGATGGTGGTCGGCTGAGCAAAGAGGAGATCGAGAAAATGACGGGTGATGCCGAGAGATTCAGAAGGGAGGATGAAGAGGTAAAGAAGAAGCACAGTGCCAGAGTCGATTTAGAGAATTACGTTTACAACATGAGAAGCAGAGTGAAAGAAGCCTTGAGCAAGAGAGAGATGAATGTGACAGTGGCAGCAGATATTGTGCAGATGCTGAATAGTGTGGAGGAATGGTTGGATGAGAACGAGAGTGCGCAGCTTTTCGAGTTGGAAGAGAAATTGAGAGGTTTGACAAGCAAATGCAGCCTTTGACACGCTAAACATAAATTTACTGAAGCTTTTCCAAAGTTCATAGCATGTTAATTTAGGATGTATTAGTTATGATATATAGTTCCTCTTTCATAATGCAGTAAACATTATATTCCATACTGAGATAATGCTATGTCTTTCTCGTCTGCGAACAATACAGGAAATTTTAGCCCTTTTATGATAGGCAGCTGTGTTATTTATCCAAATTAAGATGGTTGTGAGTGCCAAAACATAAAGCTATGAGGAATGCTTGTATGCCCTTAATTTAACTTGGCAAACATTATCTTCCTGAATTTTTAAGTGACAGGGAGCCTGGTTTAGGAACTTGAAAATTATAGTGACCGGGATTTTTTAAGCTTGTATGCCCTTAAATTAACTTGGCAAACATTATCTTCTTGAATTTTCAAGTGACAGGGACTCTGGTTTAGGAACTTGAATTTTAAAGTAACACGGATTTTTAAAGAAAAATGTTTGACGACTTGTTTAGTTTCTGCATCAACTTTGCAGGCTGTTTTTTTCCATGAGTGAAATTTTGTATTTTATTTGTTTTCATAAGTGAAATTTTTTATTTTATTTTTTTCTCAAATAAGTTTGCTTCATTTTATTTAATGTATAAAATTATTGTATTTAAATGTTCCTCTTAGCAAAGATGAATTCTCATCTAAGTCGATAAATAGATATATGTGACACGTATAAGTTTGTTAAAGTGATTCGTATATTTGTAGATGTATGAACCATCTCTGATTTAAAAAATAATGAGATTCAATTTTCCGAAGTGGTTTACATTGTGATGTAGATTAGTGTTTTTTTATTCAGGAAAATTTGAATTAGGACTCTACTTATCCCAAAGTAACAAAATCCCTAATAATATTGGCAACAACCACGAACCCCTTAAACTTATAATGTTTATTTGGCCAAAAACATTTGTATTTATATCTTAAGTAGTGTGAATAACTAAGAGGCTATGTCACTCTCCAACCTATTTATGAGTACCTAAAGTGGCGAGAAAAACACTAAAACATATGCGTCATTGGCCTTATCCTATAGCATTTCCCAAGTTGGAAATGATGTATGATACGGCTGGCCGGCCATGTTTTTCAATGCAAATGCTTTCTGTTTGTGTTTTTTTTTCCTTTTTATGTGCCCATCCAAGCATCCAAGAAGGGCATGGGACCCTTATGTTGCCAAAAAAAACACACATCTGATAACTAATAAACATAATCCTATTCACTCCAGATATTTAATTAATTGATTTTTATTTTTTATTTTTTATGGATTTTTTTACTACTCTTGATATTGGTGATGATGCAACCATAAGTGTTGTTGCCTCTTCTTCCGATCCACATTCTAATTCTATTGAACAAGCATTTTGTTTTATTTTTGTTCGTAC
This sequence comes from Pinus tabuliformis, assembly GCA_031772625.1. Classification (NCBI taxonomy): domain Eukaryota; kingdom Viridiplantae; phylum Streptophyta; class Pinopsida; order Pinales; family Pinaceae; genus Pinus; species Pinus tabuliformis. The sequence goes on from CM062816.1 coordinate 1,866,463,655, forward strand.
AGATAAGGATATGGATGAGTTGTATTCAGATATATAATTATAGTTGGGTTCAACTTATTTTTTTAGTACACGTATCTTTATAAAGAACAACTTTAGTTGTAAGGAAAAGTTTTAAATTTTATATCATGTAATCATCCATGAAACTTAATATCTAAATATGATTTTCCTTTTCAAGTGTCATTTATCGGTATTATTTTTTTATTCTTGCAATATGGAGATGCCCACACACATTTCCCTCAATGTACCCATTTTGGAGAGGACCACATTTACCACTGTGGAAACTTGTAGATGTTCCTAAATTTTGTGCAACTTAGTTAAGCAGTCATGAACTCTCTTTATTAAGATAACCTTGAACTTGCTTTTCTTAGAATTGTGGCATGCGCGTCGCAATCTCAATTTTATCAAAAGTCATCAACTGGACATTGCAGAGCTCATTCCTCACATCGACCTTGTATCACTGACATCCCACATTCCATATAGGAGTCGTTGCGACATTCAGCTCAGTTGTCTTGGGGTAAGCCCACCTTTCATGTCTTGCGTTGCGTTTTTGTTGCTTTTGTGTTTCGCTTTGTGTGAATGATGTCTGCTTTATTTCAGTGAGCACTTGCTATTGTTTTGATGTATGTTAGCTTGTAGAAGCACCATTTCAGTTTTCGCTTGCATCTCACTGCTGTGGCATGCATCACATTTATTTGCACGAATGGTCATTGTCGCGATGACTCGCTTCACACACATGCATGCTTTCCCATTTTCTAAATCATTCACTTGTTGTTTTCATGTATGATCATTCACTTTTGTTTGCACTCATCTAACCATGCATTCTGACTTCTCATGTTTTCAGTCGCTCGTCGGACGGATTGGGCTGCCTTGGCCCGGACTGTACCTTGCCCGGCTAGCACTGCACATTTCCGGAAGCGAAGGCTTTTCCTTCCATCCAAAAATTGTGGAAGGTTGGCCCAGTACTAACCTCCAAGCTTGCATTGCGCAATTCTTGGAGGCAACCCCAGAAACTACACAATGCAGTTTACTATTTGCATGTCACTGCGTACTGAAATTGCACATTACGCAGTTTCAATCATCAACAGACCAGGATGGACTATGCATTGCATAGTTCCAGCAGTTAGTCAACCTCCTGACAACCTGGATTGTGCCTTGCGCAATTTTAGCAGTCAGTCTCCCAACCTCCTGGCGGAAATTGCGCAACCTTCACGATCAATCATACAGGTATATTGCAAGTCAGTCCTCAAGTTTGTTTTGGTTTTCGATTGAAAGATTTCTTTCCATAAGTGTTGCTATGTCTTCAGGCATCACAGGTGTTCATTTGTCTCTAAGCAGCACAAGTAAAATGGCCTTCAGGAGAGCATAGTAAATGACACTGTTAAGAGCACAACTAGGGATGCATTTAGGCAAGTGTCTATGAGCTCACCTACCTATGAAGAAATCAATTTGTTCATAGACAAGGACATCAAGATAATATGGCAGTAGCATTATAGCAAGCAGCGCCATCAGCAGAAATAGAAGGCAGCACACCTGCACGTAATGAATGCAAGAGGAAGCTTGTTGACAACACCGAGGTGGAACAAAGATGCAAGCTCAAGCAGATCCACTTGTGATGAAAGGAACTTTAGAGACTAAGACTATGAGGTGATGACGTGACATGAATATCGCTCAAAGATAGAGAACAGAACAAAGGAGTTTCATGTGCTGAAGCAGCAACTCAAGGAAGAAAAAGAGCTGCATAGATGAGAGAATGAGTTGCAGCAGGAACAGGTACAGTAGGAGGCAAAACATGCATGAATGGATGAAACTTCACCTGTACAAGTTATAGATCCATCCTAGTAGCTGGCATAGAGCAGACAAGGTGATCAGTGTTGTTGATCACATGCAAGGGAATTCAATAGCATGCATGTCATTGTGTGCATGCATGTGATCCCACCCATTTGGCATAGTCACCGAGGTGAAGACAAGAAGCACGCCCAAATAGAGTTGAACATGTATTTTGACAAGTTGATGCGCATGGCCACTAGCGCATGCTTGGAGATCAACTCAAACACTATGCATCAACATGTTGTCGGTCCGGTCGCACCCAGGATGACCATGCACATGCTATCAGACAAGTTGGATGGAGGAGACATATCAGCATACCGGATGCAACGGAGGCAAGAGTTCGCTTCAGCAAGATGACACCATTGAGCGCACGACACCATCACAGACGACCAAGCTTAGCATCAGTTTGTCACCATCAACCATCACAAGGATGTCAAAAAGTTGGTCTCAGAACAATGGTCCGAGTGTTAGTGATGTCTTGTTGGCTTGCTCAAGCCATTTTGTCTCACATGGGTACATGTGAAAATTGTATGTAACGTCTTGTCAAGTGGAAGTTCAAGTGTCGATAGTTGGATGTAACAGTCATAGAGTAGATGAAGAGTCATGAGGGTAGATGAACTGTCACAAAGGGGAATGTCAAGGGCCATGCTACCCTTTACTATAAATAGTCCCTCATAACTCATTGTATAGGATTTTGGTTAGCCAAGCTTTTGATAAGACTATATTAGAGAGAGCTTGGACAGTTTTGTAATGTGCCTTGGCTTTTCCATTATGCAGAGCTAATATATCTCTTTGGAGGAGCAGGCAGTTGTGGCTGTAACGTTTCGTTGTTGGAACTAGTGGTTGGACATGGATGTATTGTATGACTGTAACTTACACTTCTTAATATAACATATCTAGCACGTTTCATGCATATGTCATATTTTATTCCAGCTATCTTGTTTACTCTAAATGGTATATGTATCTATTTGCTTACGCATGCATGTATAGACTATTATGTATAAGTATGTATGAATCTTACTGAAATGTGTTGATTGGTTTAACCATCACTTTGGATTGTTGGTTAACTTGCTTTCCAACTTGAGATGCATCTTCGCTCGTGTGCTCCCTTCCAAGCCGCATGCTAGAAGGAGGGCCAGATGACAAGCTATGTCCTCTCATCCTGTTTTGAACCTTTACATATCTATCATGGAGTCTTTCACTCTCATCCCTCCATGATTTGTTTCGCATGCCGAAGCTGTCACCATCATAAGGGATTTCTTTGATCTCTTATCCACATACATGTATGGTGGCGAAGGCAAAGTGGCTTGGCCTAAGTTCTTACATGACTTCCTTGCCTTGCTTCACAAGGAGGATGGATGTTCTAATGAACAAGCCAGTTCGCTGCTTGCATACACACTTTGTGAATCTCCACATTGGTGGTTGTGCATCCTACCGGCTGACAGCGTGCACTCACTTCAGCACTTCTGTGATCTCATTGAAGATACCTTATATCATTTTGATCCAGAATATCTTGACCAAAAACTATTACAACAATGGAAGGCTTCGCATGAATCACCTTTGGAATTTTGACAACGCTTTTGTGATTTGCAATTTCAAGCTCCAAAGAGCCAGATGAAATTTCCTTATCTTTGGGATAGATTCAAGTACTATCTTAACAAGTCAATCCATCCCAAGAAGAAGTTCAATCTCAAACCCTGCTCAGCATACTTCGGTGATGGAGCTGCGCAATCACAAACGGATATAGTCGCTGTCACAAGTGACTGTCCGCCGTCCCCTCATCAAATAGCTCCACCATCATAGAGTGATGTGGGAGAGCATGAACACACATTTGTTGAACCGTCATGTCCTCCCAACATCGCTCCTTCCGATTTTTGCACAGACTTGGTTGTGAGTCCCATACCTCGTCACATGTATTTTGTACCTCAACCTCTGTCTTCGTATTCTGATCATCCTCTAGATGACATTGTCTTGTGTTATTCCATTCCAGACTCTACACTTGTTTTGAACGAGGATCAATCTATCGACGGAGTTGGTGTTGCACAACCAACATGCACTGGAATTCATGAAGAGCATGATAGGGAGCTTGAACAACCATTGACAGTGGGGGACCATCCCTATCTATCTGTATTGTTGTAGCATTTTTTGGTTATGATTAAATAGAATATTTAATCATGTTTCTATGCTCATAAGGCAATTATACAAGGCAAATGAAGGTCTATAGATCGATTAATTAACTTCCCATTCATCTCCATTTATTCATATATTTACTAATTTCCCTTCCACTCATATTTTTCATATTAAACATTAACATATAGTATTAAATCCATAATATTTCCCTTTTCCCATATTATATAGTTCCTATTAAAACAACCTGAAATCCTTCAGTTTCATTAGAAACTCTGTATTTCATAATAATGTCACATCGCAAATCAACGGAGCCACAGGCCTTTAAAATATGAAAATACCATAGTTTTATTAATAAAACTATGTATTCCACAAATATCACATCGGCGGATTGAAGAACCCTTTTAAAGCAATGCATATACCATAGTTTTATTATAAAAACTATGTATTCAAACAATATCACATCGCAAGTCTTCCATATGAATGCACCCCTCACAATTTGAACTTCAATTACGATATGCGACCGTACCCGACATTATATATATAACAGTTTATTCCCATATCGTGTTCGTTCCCATCGCAATTCCCGTTCATGTATACATCCTCTGCCCGGACCCGACCACGTATATATTTCAATTAATCGCTATATCACATCCGCCTTTATCATATATACACCCGCCTAACTCCGACAGCAATATGCGATTAGTGTCGAACCTGATAGTATTTCACACCCGATTCCATTAAATTTCAAGTCCACCCTTATGTGTTTTGTAACAAATTTCTCTATTAAATCGTTTTTTCGATTTAAACAAAGAAATGACCCAAAGCCTCCATTTAAGCCGCTAATCACATTTTGACCATGATTAAATCATTCTCGCCATATTTAATCCCTTCGTACTCTCTCTTTTGCACTGTTCATTGCCCGATAGTTTAATGGTTAACTGTTTTACCATTTAACATATAAAAGGCCATTTTTTGCTCTGTTTGCCTGTTTTAACACAGCGTAGCCTCCACTATGCCACTGCAGCCATTCAAGCCATCATTTAGCCTCCGATGCACCCCAGACTCCTCCAATAGTCTTTCAAGCTTGGCAGAGCCATTAAAGACCCTCAGCCACCATATTTTTTTTAACAAGTTCTGTGTTTTACAGGTTAGAAGATGTTGTTCCAGGTTTATAAAAACAAGCCCGGATAATAGTTTGAAGACAATATGAAGATTTACTGTTGAAAACAACAGTAAAACCTGAAATGCATAGTCAAAATCACTCAGCCAGGTTAAAACAAATTCACAGAGGTTAAATAATATCTGTAAAATGATTTAAATGAAAAAATCTGCCAGTGTAGAGGACGCACCAGCTAAAGGGGCAAAATATTAGACAATAAAGCTAGCATAGCCTAAATAAAAGGGACATCAACAAGTAGTTCAATAGCTTCCCCTATCTTCCTGCCAAGAAGATCTTCTCCATTCCTTGAATAAAGTTTAAACAACTTTTAGATATTTGTAGTTTTATTATTGTATAAATAACTCCTTTCCTGAGTTGTAAATGGTTCGGAGTAGAAGATTCATAGCATTGTTGTAAAGTTGTGACTGTTGGTTCGACTTTGAACCTGGAAGTCACCTTTGAAGGAAGCTTTTATAGATACTTGTTGTACTCAGTCTTTTTGGGGCCTTAATACAAAACAGAGGATTCTGAATCTGGTTTTACATAGTTTTGTGTTATCCTATAAGTTTTTCCAGTTTTCAATCATTATGTGTTTTCTTCATATGCTTATGGTAGGAACAATTAGAGTATCAATTGATTCCTATAAGCTCCTAAAATGATCATCTATTAATAGAATGGATTAATGCAATTGTCTATGCCTCTAAATCCCCTCCAATCATAAATCATCAGCATCTTGTGTAAGCTTAAGTATACTACCTTGAATATTTTGAATGTAATTTAGAAGGTTTTCAAACTTATGATTGTTCTATTTTACAGTCTGGAAACTGTGCTAATCATATTTTTTGTTGTCTTCTACTCACTACTATTTTGATCTATATCACTGTGTAAAGTCTTATAGCAGCACTCTGCTGAAGCAATTAATATATCCAAAGGATTAATTACTTCAATCCTACATCTGCCTTCTTTCATTGTTTTTCCAAAATTAAAACCAAAAACCCCCAAAACAATTATTTTAGATGCTTAGGCATTGGTAGCTTGACCAACTACTATCTCAGAGGTACAACATCAGACTGGCGTCGTTGCTGGGAAGTGAAGTAACAAAGATCCTTCTTCAGGGAACGATAAAGTTTAGATCCATTTCTTGCTAGTGAACAAGGAATAGGCATTTGTATTGGTTGCAATATTTTCACCTGGCGACTCCACTTTGTCAGATGGCGATTCCACTGAATTACCGATCCCACTCTTGTTTTGAAATTTCAGCTGCCTTTACTGCTATGCAAGGTTCATGGATACTTGAAATCAGCAGTATATGTTTTTTCCTCTCAGAGTATTTGTTCAACCTAGCTCTAAGGACTAGTCACTTAACCCATCAAGGGCTATAGAGTGTTTATCCCAACCTAGGCTCTAGGACCAGTAACTCTACCTAAGTTGTTCTAGGGCTTCCAAAGTGTTTGTTCCAACCAACGGTTCCAGGAACTATTAACTCAACCCACAACCATAAGGAACCTGAGCACCAATCAGAAAACAACAAGTGGAAAAAACCCACAAGACCATGGCTATCCAAGAAATGACAAGGAAAGGCTAAAACCATTGTTAATCCAGAAAACTCTCCATGCCAATGACAACACATACTAAGAAACCACATACATGTACCATGCATGCCAATGACAACACATACTAAGAAACCACATGCATATACCATGCATGCCAAAACTAGAAAGAAAACTATACATGCAATTCGATATATGTAAAGCAAGCTAGTTGTAGCTGTTGATCCACGTGGTTCCTTGCACTTACCGTATTTCCTTTTCCTTCTTTTTAAGTGTGCAAGAGTATGAGAGAATGAGTGAATAGAAAAGAGCTCCAAAACTGAACTAACAAAAATCTGTGAACTAATCCTCAAAATCTTTTTTATCATTGGGGCCACTATTTTCTTCATTTTCCTTTAATTTCTCTTGCATGCAAATTTCTGTCTCTTCAACTTCCTTTTCTCCTATTTTCCTTTATTTTCATAAATATATGCCAATAAATGCCTCAATTCCTTTGCCAATTTCCTTAGCCATAAATAAACCAAAAGTGACACCCACTATGTTGAAAATAACAATAAGAAATGTTAAAAATAACATGAAGAAAATTTCTAATTTAATTTGTCCTTGAATTAAATTTTAATTCTAATTCTCATAGCAACTTGTAAGTTAGGTTGAACTAGGTGGCTCAGTAAATTTGAGTTGGGAGTCTATCTAGAGTCATGTAGAGCGATCCCTAAATTTTAGGGGCCCAGGTTGAGTTCTTATTGAGTTATAATTATTTAATTCAGTTTAACTAAGTTAAATTCAGTTAAACTAGTTCTAAATGATGGAGGAAAAGTGAATCAAATTGGATTTAATTCACATGCAGTGATCAATCAGATAACTCATAAATAACTCATGCATGTCATTTCAGAGGAAGACCCATTTGAGATTAGAGTTTCAGGGACAATGCACTATTATTAGTTGAAAAATCATTTAAATTAAATTGATGGTGCATACAATCAGAGGAATCCTTATGGATGGATTGCATAGTGATGGATGAGGAATTTCCCAATTAAATATGGGCTAATTCCCAAGGGAACAGGACAAGGAAGTAGGAGCTTGGCAAGTAGCATATTTGGCTAAGTATTTTCTTGAGCTAGTTTGTGAAGCAATGAGATAGATTGTACTTGTGCAATATGTGTGATTGAAATTCTTCCTTTTCTGCTTCATGATTTCATCGATCAATTTTTGTTTCCGCTGATGAGTAGAGTAGATTCAAGTCCATTGTTTTAGAATATCACAATCTATAGTTTGAATCTACAATAAAATTCTACATGGTATCAGAGCTGAAATCATGATAGAAGAGAAGAATTTGAAGTTGTCCTTGCAGATTGATGGAGCTCTAGTTCATGGCATATCAGAATACGCTATGTGTAGACTTCTTAATGGAGCAAGAAGGTTGCTAGTGGGTAGATCAATGAGCCAATGTTTAGAGACACAAAAAGGAGTTGTGATCATTGATATTGATAGATTGAGGAGTAGAGATATTTCCCACAAGGAGATCGAGACTCAGAGGGAGTTTAGTTTCAGATGGAGAAACCCTATGGAAGATAGTACTTCAAGATTTGGGGAGATCAGACTCATTATTGCAGTAGTTGCAGCAGGAGTGTCGAAGCAGCAATAGAGCAATAGCAACAATATGAGTAGATCAGATTTAGCTCATGCATGCAAAGCCTTGAGGGGCAAGGCAAAGGTTAGAAACTTGGTGGTTGAGAGGGAACATGAATTACCACTCAACATGCAGCCTCAGAAGCAGCCTCAAGAATTTATGGAGCACCCACAATTAGAGAAGCAGAGAGGAGACTGAGTGGAGACATCTGCTGAAGCAGAGACCTCTAGTAGGGGGGAATTTTGAGCCAATTGAGCAGAGGGAGAACATGCAACCATACCTCCAGGTGTGTTCTGGGGTGATATGAAGAAATAGTCCCAAGAGTTGCAGAAATTTAGGCAGGGTCTATTGAGGTGTGTTTGTCTCATGGATCATTACCTTGCTACAGGGGCCCACAATATTCAGTAGCAGGAGGATCAATGTCAGTCATATACTAAGGAGTGCAGAGCAGTGTTGATAACAGAGCAGGAGGCTCAAGAGCAGAGTCAACAACAACACAATTTTCCCAGTAGACAGTTGCAGACACAGTTGATTCAATTTATTTTGTTTGGATGTTTTTTGGTTGTAGATGTTGCAGTAGCAACAACAACAATGACAAGAGTTGCATGCAGAACATTCCAAAGGTACCGGATTAGGATAGAGTTGAATTCCTTTCTTGTTGAGAGGGAGTGTTGAAAATAACAACAAGAAATGTTAAAAATAACATCAAGAAAAATCCTAATTTAATTTGTCCTTGAATTAAATTAGGAATTAAATTGTAATTCTAATTCTCATAAAAACTTGTAACAGTTAACTAATTTAATTTTACTTAGGTGGCTCAATGCATTCGATTTGGGAATCTATCTAGAGTCATGTAAAGTGATCCCTGAATTTTAGGGCCCAACTTGAGTTCTTATTGAGTTATAATTATTTAATTTAGTTAATCTAGTTCTAACTGATGGAGGAACTAGTGAGTGGTCAAGTGAATTAAATTGGATTTAATTCACATGCAGCGATCAATCAGAAAACTGATAATTCACTCATAAATAACTCATGCATGTCATTTCAGAGGAAGACCCACTTGAGATTAGAGTTCAGGGACAATGCACTATTATTAGTGGAAATATCATTTAAATTAAACCGATGGTGCATGTAATCAGAGGAAGGCCCATGGATGGATTGCACACTTATGGATGAGGAATTTCCCAATTAAATATGGGCTAATTCGCAGGGGAAGATGGCAAGGAAGTAGGAGCTTGGCATGCAACAGATTTGGCTAAGTATTGGCTTGAGCTAGTTTGTGAAGCATAGAGATAGATTGTACTTGTGCAAAGATTGTTTGGGTTGAACAAGAATTGTATTTTCTTCTCAAATCTTCTGGTTAATGCAATATACATATAACAAGGGTTTTTCGCTGAGGCTTTCCCCATAAAATTATTGTGATATGTGTAATTGAAATTCTTCCTTTTCAGCTTCATGATTTCGTCGATCAATTTTTGTTTTCGCTGAAGAGTAGAGTAGATTCAAGTCAATTGTTTTAGCATATCACAATCTGCAGTTTGAATCTACAATAAAATTCTACACACTATGATGTTTTACCCACCATTTAGCTTGGAATATGTGTCCCATGAGCTTGGTCTTATATCTTTTTACATGGAAAATCAACTAGGGGTTGTTACAAACTTCACTTGGGCTCCAATTTAACTTAATAACTTTAAACCATGGAAAACTATGATAGTTCCAAAAGAGGATCTATAGTGTACCAAATTCCTATTTATTATTTTCATTTTGGTCTCCAACCCTAACAATAGTTTTTCTATTTCTAATGATTGTCCATTTTTCTTCCTTTCTGGACTCCTTTACTTTTTTAACCTCCTTCCTTGATTCAAGTTGGTTTATTGGGATGAGATCCTTATTTATAGAGATTCTTGTTCCTTTTAGGCTTCAAGATTTACTTAATTTACCAAATTTATGGCCACTATATCTTACCCTAACATGGATCAATCTATCTTTCATTCATTGTTTTTCCTTTTCCAATTCTCGTATCCTATCTTTCATTTTTTAATTGTGTTTCGAATCCCAATATTTTATTTTATAATAGTTTGAATTTGTTTCGAAACATTCTAACTAATTCTATATATTATTATATTTTTCTTTCTTCTATCATTTTTTCTATAGAATTGAAATGATATTGAAGACTTACTACAATAGCTTTGCTTGACCTCTTTTTCTAAATTGAAGTTTTGACTTATGTGGTGAAATACTCGTAATTAAAAAAAAAAAAAGTACATAAACAAAATTATGCATTTAAGCATTTATGTGTTTAAAATTCATCCTCACTTTTCCACGAGGATTCTTAATTTTAAATATAATTTTTTACAATATGCATACCACGTGCCCAAAAAAACATAATCCATACTCATAGGACATTTTTTGAAATTAAGTAATATAATTTTAAAACAAAAAAGAGCATCACTACTTTGGAAAGAAATATCAACCTTTAATTTATGTAAAACACTAAGAATATCCTAGAACATTTCATGGAGTTTAAATCCCTACCATCCACCAAATAATTATTGAGAATTAAATTAAAATTCTAGAACCCATGTAATATATATAGATAATTTTGGTGTAAAATAAATATACACTGTAGTCAAACTAATGGGTGAAATCACCATTTTTGAGGCTGGTCAATTATTAAGAATTGTAATTGTAAGTTGTTTCATATGCAAAGTTAGAGTGTCTCCATTATTTTTTAGAGTGCTAAATCTATTCATGCATTCAAAAGTGCATTTTAAACTAGAAGAAATTGTAATTTTGCCAGAAATGGTATTTCCTCATTTCAGCTGGGAAAATCATTTCATCTATTAATTAAAATGTGTCTTTCTATATATAAAGTATAATAATAAAATAATGAATAAGAATAATGAATATTTACATAGTCTAACTTATAGATGAAATGGTCTTTTTCCTTGAAATCCTACTATACAATTTCAAAAATGCATAAATGAATTCAATACCCTGAAAAATTCTTAAAGCACTCAAATTATACAAAGTAAACGTTTTGAACTCAAGTTTTTAAAATTGTAATATGGAGCATTGTTGCTTAGTACCTGCCTCCTATGCAAAATGTAATTAATAATTTTAAAAAATAATAATAATATAACTTTATTGATAATTTTAAATTTATATAAAATTATATATATACATTTAAATTAAATATACTTTAATATAATTTTAAATAATATAATACTAAAAACTAATATAAAAATTTAACATTAAATTAATTTCATATTACAATGGTTTATATCTATTTTTTATGCAACTATTTCCATAAATTATGGTGGGTAGCTATCTACATGGCATTGTGTTGTGCAACAATCATTATTATAACATTTGGCTAATAGAAACTTTTATTAAATTTTTTATTTTTATATTTTTATATTTTGATATTTCAAAAAATATTAAAAAACAAAAATTATCAACTAATTAGAAAAGAAAAAAGAAAAAACACTTTTCATTTTAGAAAAATAAAATTTATTCATCAACCAATTAGAAAACAAAAACAAAAAACACTTTACATTTTAGAAAATTAGAAATTATTTTTTAGTTTTCAAAATATTAACTTTAATATTTATTTTTTCAAAACTTCAATAAATTTCACCAAATCTGTATAAATTTTCAAAACTAATTAAAAATTAAAAAAAATTGACCAAAATTAAAAACTATATCCAAAAAAAACTGTAAATTTTGATTAAAATTGAAAAAATACTATTAAAATCCCATTTCACCATTAAGTAAACTACACTTTTACCTATTTTATCTATCTAAAACTGATTACGTGCACATTGAATCCAGCCTTTTGGGATCATGGATATTTAATTCTGGCCTATACGTTGTGTATACCCGCTGGAATCGGGAGCACCTGGACACTGAACGACGTATAAATCTGTAATACGAGATGACGGGTTTTTATTGCTCGCTGTCGTGGATTGTAGGGAATTATGATGATGATATCTCCATTTCTTGGGGATGTACCGACTTATTGGTCCAAGGGTTTTTGGGGAGTCTTTATTGCAGTTGTCTATAATGTGATTTTTTGGAAGTTTTTTTGGTCGGTTTTTCTGGTCAAAATCCGGAAACAATTTATTGGAATCGCAAGTTTGATAGCTAGTTTCTGCACAATCAAAGGGTCCCAGGGGTTTTTCAGGGCGCTGAATCCAAATATGCAGTTAAAAAACCATTTTAACTGAAAGAAATCAAGATTTAACCTCAATTTCTTCCGCCGGATTCCGTCACCGGAATCTCCAAAAAGTCGAATTATAGACAACTCCGTTTTTATCGCTGGACATCGTGCGAATGTGGGTAAATGTTTGTTAACACGGGTGGGAGGCAGGCTTGGAATTTGACGTCTTACGTATTTTGAGTAAGATGTACAAAATTTTCCATGTCAAGTTTGACGTGTCTTGTGCCCATGTAACCCGTCATTTTGACATTTAATTTGAAACGTAAACCGTCTCAAATTATGATACCTCTGTGATACCTTAAATTACAAGCACCTTGAAATTATGGGAGGATGGGACGGTGGACCCGTAAGAGTTCGACTTCGGTCTTAAATTTATTTAAATGCTCCTAGTCGTCACTGCCTAGTGCCTACCATTCCTTCCTTCTTATGGTTGGGAGTAACTCCTCCTTACACGGAGCTACCATCCATGATCCGACCATTATCCCTACTAATGATGTTATTTATGACCAAATTTAATCCGGAGCTACCATCCATGATCCGACCATTATCCATACGACCATTATCCATACGAATGATGTTATTTATGACCAAATTTAATCAGGAGCTACCATGGTCCATCGCAGTATCTACCCTTCAAATTACAACCACTGATTCGAAAATGCAGGGACTAGGAAATTGCCGAAACTTCGCTTCCTTTAATCCACCTATCAAAAAACAATTTAATAGTAAAAAAAAATGAATTATATATCATTGTTTCAGTTTTTTCAACGAAACCAGAATTTCAAAAATCAACCAGATCTCGTTGTTATTTTGTTTTCAATCAATTGGTGTATTATCTTCTAAGACGTCAAAGCCTTCGGACGAGGGTAAAAATAGAGTTTATGCTCGATCTCTCGGCGTGCTCAAAGAGAAGAAAACATCTGGTGGTCGACTCCGGCATTATAGAAAGATTTGGGAATGCTGTCTCTGACGCTGCAGAAATAAAAGGTTTTGACAGAGAGACTTATAACGGGTAAGAAACCTACCCTCACTCTTATATTTGTTGGATTGAAGATATATGACATTTATGTAGGCATTTCTACTTAGTGAAAGAAGCTACCCTATCACCATTTACGATTGGTTGTAAGTTTATTTTAAATGGAGTGACAATGGTGAAAATGAACTTCCTATGGGTGGTAGCATTTTTGAAATGTGGTCAATAAAACCTTTTTTCCCTTGGGAAAATAATTGAGAATAAACAAAGATTCTGGAACAGTAGAAGTTAGCATAGAGCAACAGCAAGTGAAATTAATAGATTTGTCATAGTTAAAAACAACTGTTGATAGACTAACGAAAGGAAAGTTGGATAGTGATAACCTGAAAAACCAAAAATGCATAATTTTTGGCTTCAATCCAACGAATGTTTTTGGTGTCTTTATTATGGTGTTTTGTTCAAAGACATCTAACTAATTTCAACAAGTTTTTACTCTGGACTATTTATGTTGTAATGTTGGTGTTTTACTTGTTAAAATTTTGGTTTTTCCTCTTAATGTTGGATCTAGAAAGTTTTAAGAAAAGAGAAATTCTTATCCTTATAATCATTTGCCTTAATAAAGGGGTACCTGTGTGCACTGAAAATTTTGTATAATACAAATATAAAACATAAAAGAGACACTTAGTTGACATAAAATATATTTATTGTTTTTGTTATTTATTTAGTCACACTATGTGATTTTATAAAAAAGGTTAATGTTGATTTTTTCTTCTATCATCAAGTAGGTTATTTTTTTGAGTTTTTCTTTTTTTTTGGGCAATTCTTTTTTTGGTTAATTTTGGCTTAAATTGGACAGGGATATCTTGAAATTGTAATTTCCAAATGTAAAATCTAAAAAATATTGAGTGTAGTGGGATGCTTTAGATAATTTTCAACTGTAAAATCTAAAAACTATTGAGTGTTGTGGGATGTTAGATAATTTTCAACTACAAAATCTAAAAAATATTGAATGTAGTGGGATGCTTTAGACCACAGCGTTCAGATTAAGACTGGTTTTAATTTTATTTGGAAGGGCATATATTCATCTAACTCTTCAAAAATGAATGGTTATAAAAAAAATGTAGCTTTATTGACAAGTGTATATTAAATAAACATTTAATTAAAAAATGTCAAAACAAAAATGATGAGGGAGGTTGACACTCTCAAATTTGCATACAACGTAAAATGAAGGGCATGAAAAATGCAAAAACGTCATCAAATTTTCATTTGACGGGTAGAGAAGATTTGAAATACCAGGCCTGGTGGGAGGTTTCTTCGGAGTTTTATAAAAAAAATAAAAGAAATAAGAGGTAAATTGTTGGTTAATGAATTTCGTTCGGAGTCTCTTTTTCTTTCGTTCTTGATTGTTATTTTTTTTTTCCTTGACACTCTTGAATTTTTTTAAATAAATGAGAAGGTGAATCGGCGAGGTCTCTCCCAGATGATAGGTTCAACTTTAAACTCCTACGATTTAGCCCATCCACTGCCTAGATTCAGTTAGATTTGGCACCAAAGGGAACAGGTGAACTCATCGGAGGGAGTAGAAGCGGGCTCTCCTCCAGGCATTAGATAGGCGACCCCATCGGGCCTTTTGCTCTATCTTCCGCGAGATTTCTCCCTATTACTTTTAAACAAAGTGAAGTTATTAGGTAGGGTTTCTTCATCTGCATCTTAAATCTGTTATTCATGGTTTTCTTTTTGCCAATGTGTTGGAGCTTAGTTTGAAGGACTGTTTTTTTCCTTGGGATGATGCAGTGACAACTTTGTTCCTTGGTATAATACAAACCTCTGAATCCCATAGGTGCGTGCAATGAGTAAAGGCAAGGCAATCCGCATAGATGTTGGAACAACTTACAGCTGCGTAGCAGTTTCGCAGCATGATAGAGTGGAGGTTATCGTTAATGATCAGGGAAACCGAACCACTCCATCCATTGTTGCCTTCACTCCCTCTAAGAGATTTGTTGGAGATGCCGCCAAATACCAAATTGCAAATAATCCCCACAACACAGTCTTCGATGCCAAGAGAATTATTGGAAGGCGGTTCACTGATTCCTCTGTGCAGAGTGACGTTCAACTATGGCCCTTCACTGTTGTCGCCGGAGACAATGGAAAGCCTGTTATCCAAGTTCATTATAAGGGCGAGAGGAAGATGTTTGCAGACGAAGAGATCTCTTCGATGGTATTAGTTAAAATGAAGACGACAGCCGAAGCATACCTAAACTCTGATGTCAAGAATGCCGTGATCACAGTGCCGACCTATTTTAGCGATTCTAAGAGGAAGGCTACTAGAGATGTGGCCAACATTGCCGGTCTTAACGCCATGAAAATTATTAATGAACCCATCGCTGCAGTGATAGCTTATGGGTTTCATAGTTAGGTTTATTCCTCCAATAGAAAAAATATCGTCTTGGTTTTCGACCTTGGCGGAGGTACCTTTGATGTTTCCATTGTTACTGTGGAGGGAGGTAAATTTGAGGTGAAGGATGTTGGAGGGGACACACATTTGGGTGGCGAAGATTTTGACAATTGGATGCTCAAATACTGTGTTGATAATTTCAAAAGAAAATACAAAAAGGACATGACCACAAGCGCCAAAGCCCTTCGGAGGCTCCGTTCAGAATGCGAAAGGGAAAAAAGAAATTTGTCTTCAGTGGTAGAGACTATGATTGATATTCATTGTCTCTACGAAGGTCTGGATTTTCACATGAAGATTACGAGAGCCAAATTCGAAGAGCTCAATACCGATTTCTTCGATAAGTGCATGTGAATCCTCAGCCAATGTCTGGAAGACACCAGGATGAACAAAGAGCAAATTAACGAAGTGGTTTTAGTAGGGGGTTCTACTCGCATTCCAAAGGTACAGGAACTCCTTCAAGATTTCTTCCATGGTAAAAAACTTTGCAAAAGCATAAACCCTGATGAGGCTATTGCATATGGCGCTGCACTTCAGGGGGCAGCCTTGAACAATGAAGGCATCCAATTCGTCCTCATGGATGTCACGCCTTTGAACCTTGGAGTCAGTATTAAAGAGGGTGTAATCTCTGTAGTCGTTCCCAGAAATACTCCCATTCCAACTCAGAGAGAGGCTTCTTACACTACAACGTGTGACAATCAGGTAGAAGTGTCTTTTCGAGCGTATGAAGGTGAGAGAGCAATGATTACGGACAACAATAGTTGCAATTGTTGTTATGATTACAAGGGTGAAGTTGCAGAGAGGAGAAGGGAAGCTTCAGATAGCTAGTCGTGAGATTAGGACAAGAAGGAAGAAGGATAAGAAAGAACCATCCTCACCCAAAGGACCACTCAAGGCAGCACCTTAATCACCTCAAGTCCATCTCGATCAGTTGAGATAGAAGAGGCACAGATTGCACAAGAGGCTGAAGTGATTGAAGAGGTGCAATCAATACAAATTTATGAGCTTGAATCCATAGCCATTATGTCTGGAGAAAGAGAGCATGAAGGTACCTCTTCAGAAGAGGAAGAATTCAAGAAAGCTTTCTACACTTTGACTGAGATGGTTAAAGTCCTCTATGAAGAGAGGAACACCAGAATGGTTGGAGAGAGTTCTAAACCTCCACATGGAGAAGAAAGATCAGAGGACAAAAAAGATGAGAAGAAGGATTCCAAAGGGAATGGTAGAAAGCCACCTCCATCTCCACCATCCTCATCATCTTCACCATCTAACACAACATCATCTTCTACTACCACCACTACCCATACTCATTCCAAAACCCCAAAAGGAAAAACTCCATTACTGAAATTGGACATAAAATTCGAAATTCCCATGTACAATGGAGAAGTGAACGCAGAAAAGTTGGACAATTGGATTCGACAGTTGGAGGTATACTACAGAATTTAGAACCTTTAAGAAGATGACATAAAGATCTAGTTAGCTTCACTAAGGTTAGAAGGAGCTGCACTAGTTTGGTGGGAAGCAAAGACTCAAGAGGAAATGTGAATCCATGGTAAGATATCCATTTCTTGGGTTGAATTTGTTTCTGCAATTAAAAGACAATTTTATCCTTTAGCCTATATGCAAAAAGCCATTATGAGTTGGCATAATTTTAGGCAACTAAAAGGCCAAACTGTTCAAGACTACACTCAAGAGTTTAGGAAGAGGGTTTTATTGTTGGGAGTAAACTTGAATTCACAAGACACACTCTTGAAATATATTGGAGGTTTACATTCCTATTTGCAGCATACTATCCTTATGTTTAACCCAAGCAACTTAGATGAAGTATGTGTGCAAGTCACGCATCTTGAGGCAAGGGGAAAACAAAACATAGAGGAGAAAGGTGAAAGTGAGGGTAAGGGAAAGGAGAAGGGAGGAAAATGGAAGGGAAAGAAGAATGTAAGTATCAAAAAAGAGAATGAAAAACTCACATGTAAAAACTGTTCTAAGACTGGCCATGATGAAGACCACTGTTGGCAACTTCAACCAGAATTAAAACCAGATAGATTGAAAGCCAAAGAGAAGGGAAAAACTGTTGCTATAGCTGAAAAAGACTTAGGGTCATATTCAGGGGATGAGACAAAAATTACAGCTATGGGTTTGAAAGGTCAACATGTTGAAAGCACTAGTTCCTCAAATAGTCACAACAACACTCCAGATGAAGACAAACGGGAAGAGTTGTTCATTGTCATAGTAATCTCAAATCATACCAAGATTGATGCACTCTTTGATAGTGGATCACAAGAAAACCTGATTTCAGAAGACTTAGTTAAAGAGCTTAAACTTGAAACTGTACCACATCATAAACCATACCCTTTGGGTTGGATAGTTAAGGATGCCAATTTACAGGTTTCAAGGAAATGCATTTTTAGATTTGCTATTACTGCAAACTTTGTTGATGAAGTCGAGTTAGACGTGGTTCCACTTGACATTTCTGGAATTATCTTGGGAAGTCCATATTTGTATGACAGGAAAGCGGTGTTTCATCGCTATGAGCACAAATATCATTTTCTTAAAGATGGGGTGAAGTATATTGTGAGAGCTCATCGCAAGAAACTGAACATTTCTTTAGTTAATGCAGGGCAAATGAAGAGGCTAGTGAATGCAAGTCAGAACTTGACATTGTTGATGATCAAACAAAGAGATGTTTTGAATCATACTTTTCATAAATATGCTTATATTTGTAATGAGTTGTTTCAGAATGATAACAGGTTGCCTTTGAAAGAAGGTGAAAAACATTTGTAGCAGCCAACATTGGTGTTGAGCGGTGTTGAAAACAAGGTGTCGGTGCAAGAAGTTGCAAAGGTCAAATAGAAGAGGACAAAGCATCTTGGCAAAGAAGGCATGGGTTTAGCAAATGTTCATTGCTGGTTTCCAAAAGGAACATTACAATGGCGAAGAAGCTTGGGCAAGAGTCGACTCAAGTACAAGGCAAAAGCAGCTAAAAATCGCCATAGAGACAAAGTGCAAGGTCAGAAATATTCCAAGTTTCCTTTGATTGTTGATCAGGGTAGGAACAAGATGTTTTCTGCAAAATTAGATTGTTGTTCTGCAAATTCAGAAATATTGCAGCATGACGGTGTCAAAGACATCAATAGATGATCGTTGGAATCAAGGAAAAATTTGACTTTTTATCTAAAGCTCCAAATGATGAAATTAGGAAAATTTCAATGGATAAAGACTGGAAGACTGAGGGAACAGTCCCCTCATCAACATAATCAGTGATCAAGAGAGATTTTGGGGTCCAAAAGGCTTCTAGTGGGGAGAAATGATCAGGGATCGGTATTTTATCTAAAAAAATGAAAGTGCTCAGAATTACTTTAGACCTGAATGAATCGATAGAGCTCCTTGTTAGGATTCCAATCCCGTGAATGGTTCAAACAACCGACATCGTATGCAAAAGTTAGAGCTTCTGAAAGTTTGGTAAAAAAAGTCAAAGTCAAAGTTTGACTAGAGTTGACTGGATGCCCAGTCAGCATGCGAAGAATATTCTCTAGTTTCAGTCAGTAACAACAAGTTTCATCTTCAGATTTGCCAGTTTGACTCCAAGGTGAAATTTGAATTTATTTTTAATTAAATATTATTATATATTATATATAATTATTATTTATTTATGCAATTTTAAATGTTTTACATTCAAATCGCATTTAAATTTGTTATGGTTCAATGTATTAAATGGTATGCAAAAAAATATATGGGATGGATGGAGGGCTGGTTTGAACCTAAGACCTACCCTCCCAAAGTCAATACCCTACCAACGTATCAAGTCATGTAGGTTTAAAAAATGTGGGCGTGATATTATATTTATGTGAACCGCAATCCGTCGGCGAGAGAGGGAGCCAACTCTGCGGGGCCAACCCCCTCTCCATGCGACCTCAAGCACGCGACCAAGGGCCAGGTAAATGTGCTTAGTGCACTAATCACGATTAATATTAATTAATTCCATTTAGCCTTTAATTAATCAATGATTAAGTTGGAGGAGATTTTGGAGGATCCACCAAATTCAGAGCTGCCACCAAATTTGGCGGACTTAACAGGCAGTGCTCCAGATTTAGCGGAGGTTTTGTAGGAAAATTTGTTTGAACCATAACTTACTCAATTCTCAACCAAATTTCGAAAATGAATAATCATTTTTGGCTAATTGGCATGTTGGGAATTGATTGGAGCATGTTTCAGAGGAAAAAGAGGTCATCTATAGGTGTTTTTGGTCACTTGAAGATTTTTTAAGCCGAGGGCCACCAGGTGTTGGAGGCCATTCCCAGAGCAGCTGGTAGCCAAATTGAGTAAACAAATAGTCATTTCTGATATATTTTAATTTTTTAAACTCATTGGAAGGTTCCAAGAGAATTGGATGCATGTAACATAAATTTGAGCACTATTGAAGCTAATACAAAGGGCCACACTATGAAGCTGGACCAAGGAGATGTAGCCCAGGCGGGGTGAACTCCTTAAAAAAAAAATGTGTATTGAGCTCTGTTATTTGTGCTTACTGTGTTTTTATATGCTGATGTTCATCCATTTAAATTCATGCTTTTAAGTTCATGCAAAACACTAAATTTCACCAAGTTAGATGAATTGACAATCACATGCTCATGGATAAACTCTTTATGGATAAGAAAATCAAAACAAAGAAAATTTTATATCTGGAAATGATACTAGTACGACATTAACTAGCAATCAATTTCAGATCATAGATTAAGTCCCTAATCAATAGCTAATATTAAAACAGACTTGATCCTCATCTCTTAGAAGCTCCTCACCCTTATCTTTATTAATACCCATTAATATTTTTATTTTCTTAAGTTTAGACTTAGGAACCCATTAAAAATATTAATTATTTTAATAACTCCTCATCCAGGTGGAATTTATCAAAACGATTTATGGGTCTTGGAGATCTCATGTGTCTTAGCCTCTCCTCCAAATTTCAAGGCTAGAGAACATTCGATGCTACCAAAAATAAACACTCCCTCTTAGCGAGGAATGTGCTCTAGCAATGTTTCACTATAGAAACATCACACTCATCTTCCGCATCAGTACCTGTGCTGATGCTTGGCCTACTGCCTCACATCCCCTGCATTGCTACTTCCTATACTTCTTGCCATGACACTACCACTGCCACTGCCGCACCTGTACTGCAGCTCCCTCTCAACATGCTGCATCATGTTTCCCATATAACTACCATTGCTAACTGCTGCACTGCAACTCCTGACACTTATCCATTTCTGCTACTGAAATGGATTCTTTACCATCCCCATCTTCTCCCTGAAATAAACAAAATGTGTTCCTCTTAGAGCCTTGTTGAGGATGTTTGCCACCTGTTCTCCTGTAGGAGTGTATCTCAATTATACTGCCCCTTGTTGGACACAGTCTCTAACAAAGTGACACCTGATATCAGTGTGCTTCGACCGATCATGAAATATTGGATATTCAGAGAGCTTGATGCAACTCTGATTATCACACATGATCCTCGTCGCTTCCATCCTTCTCCTGAATAGATTCATAAGCAATTTCCTAAGCCATATGGCTTCGCACGAAGCTATGGTAGCTGCCATACATTCTTCTTTAGTTGAGCTCAGAGCCACGGATTTATGTTTCCTACTGCACCAGGAGGTCATTCCTGATGCAATGTTGAAACAATACCCAGTTGTACTTTTTCGATCTACTGAAATTTCAGCCCAATCCGCTTCAGTGAACCCACTCAGCCTGATGTCATTGCCTCTGGTTTACAATAGTTCATGCTCGATTGTTCCTTGTATATACCTGAGAACATGTTTGGTTGTTGCCGAGTGCGCCCTCTTAGGTTCCACCATGAACTAATTGAGGGTGTTGACAGTGTAACAAATGTCTAGCTTGGTATTGACCAGATACATCAGGGACCCTATAAGCTATCTGAACAAGGTGGGATCAACGTCTTTATCTTCTAATGCATCAATCTTCTTCCAGTTAGTGATAATTGGAGTAGACATAGGTCTATAGTCTTGCATCCTGAATCTCTTTAATATTTCTGTAGGATATCTCCCTTGTCCAAGGAATATCTCACCCTTTTGTTGCCAAACTTCCAACCCCAGGAAATAATGCATTTGTCCCAAATCCTTCATGTTGAATTATGTGGATAGGTTCTTCTTGTAGTCTTTGATGATCCTGGATGATCCTGTTAGGAAGAGATCATCCACATATAAAAATAGGATTAGAGTCTCATTCTCTACAACCAGATAGTAGAGAATAGGGTCTGCATCACTCTTGACGAACCCCATATTCTGCAAGTAACCATCAATTCGACCGTACTATGCCCTAGGTGCATGTTTAAGCCCATACAAGGCTTTCTTTAATCTACATACATGATATTTCTTATCATGTGTCTCAAAACCTTCTGGATGTTCAATGTATGCTTCCTCTTCTATTACCCCGTTCAAGAATGTCATCTTGACATCCATCTGATGAATCTCCCACCCCATCTGTGTTGCAAGAGATATCATGGTTCTAATAGAAGTATACATGGCTACTAGGGTGAAGGTTTCTTTGTAGTCTATCCCTTCCTTCTGAGCATACCCCTTAGCCACAAACCTGGCTTTGTATTTCTCCACACTACCGTCTGCAACATATTTGACCTTGTAGATCCATCTTGAACCTACCACTGATTTGTCCTGAGGCCTAGGTACCACTTCCCAAACATCATTGACCATTATAGAGTTGTATTCCTCCACCATAGCATCCACCCATACTTGATGTTGAACGGCCTCCTGAAAACTAGAAGGTTCCCCAACCTGAGCTACTAAGGCCTGGTATCTGTCTGGTTGTCTTCACTCCCTTTTACTATTCCTAGGTGCACCAATGAAGTCTTCTGCATCCCGTAGAATCTGTCGGAGTTCCTAGCTTGTTCTTCCACTGGTAGTAGGCACATCTATCAGCTCTTCCTCTTCCTGAGATTCTTCCTGTTATAAATCTTTGTCTTTAGGAGAATTTCTAGTACTAGTTTCTGTTGGTTGAAGTGGTTTGACTAACGACTCGTCTTTCAACTGCTCCTCGAGAGGCATTTCTTGAGAATTCCTGAAAGCTCTATCCTCCATGAACTTTACATCCCGCCGATGATCCAGGTGGATGTTGGTGGCCACCCACCTATCCCATTTGGACCCCCACAACTGTCTCTTTCAGTTTTTCACTTTCCTTAATTATAGTGCAGTTTACTATTTTTAGCAGTTTTTCGGGTCCTAAACTTCCGGAGCTGTTTTGAGGCCCTAAACGACGTTTTTTGGGAAATCCATCGTCAACAATTTTTTTGATAAAAATCGTCTTTTCCGTCGTAGTCCTCGGAGAGATCTTTCCAACAGGCTATCATGCGCGTCAAACGGAGATAAGACGACCAATCGCGACCCCGGGAAGTTGGCTGTCCAACTCACCCCAAAACGGGGCCCACAATTTGGCGTTTCATCTTCTAGGGTTAGGTTTTGGAATGTGAAGGGTTTTCCATTGTTTCTCAATAATAAATAGGCCTTCGAGCCTCATTGTAAAGACAATTCGAAACAATTCAGAGGCATGTAGCCGACACATCTCTTCTCAGAGATAAGCTACCATCACCCTAGCTGGGTTATTTCTATTTGTAAGAATACTTCAGTATTCTCCATTAATGAAATGAAGTATTATTTCCGCTGCATCTCTGTTTTTATGGTTATCGCATCTCTATATTTATGGTTATCTCTGTAATCTATTGCGTTCCTGCTTAAATCCGGATCAGTGGTATCAGAGCGGGCTGCTTTTTCTTTGTTTTTCTTTGCATGTCCCCAACGAGGTCGGGAGATAAGGAGTTAGGGCTTGAATTGGTCGAACCTTTGCAAGACAAGCCTCGCAAATCTCGACGAACTCCCATGGCGGATGAGAAGAAAGACGAGGGGGCAGGAGATCCTATCAGAATCTTGCTCGAAGAAGCCCTCGAGCGGCAAAGGAACGCGATGATGGATAGCTTTGCGCAGATCCTTCAGCGGCTACCCAGAGGCGACGCATCGGCTTCCAACAGCTACTCTGGAAACGCTACACCGTTTAAGGTACAAGTTAATTTTGAAATCCCCATCTTCGAGGGTCAAATAGACGTAGATGCCGTAGATAAATGGTTAAATCTGCTAGATGGGTATTTTTCTGTTCATGAATTTTCAAGTCGGGAAAAGATTATTTTCGCTCTTCTCAAAGCAGCCCCCCACGTCAAGGACTGGTGGGAAACATACTGCAAGCAGAAGAATGAAAGTACAGGCTCATTGTTTTCAGCCGCCCCCACTTGGAATGACTTCCGGGATGCCATCAAGGAGCAGTACTACCCTGTCAAAAGCTATGAGGACAAATACATCAAATGGACCACACTGCGGCAGGGACGAGACCAAGATGTGCCAGAGTTCACAAATATTTTTCATACCCTTCGCACACAGTTGGGTATCAAAGATTCTGAGCTGCATCTGGTACTCAAATACCGCGGCTGCCTACACAGATACATCCAGGACGAGATGGAGTTCTTGAACATCTCCTCACTCGGCACAACATACCGATACGCTGTCAAAATCGAGCAAAAGTTCAAACAGAAGAAGCGAGACTTTGGATCTACAAATCCGAAGCCTAAAGGACAAAGCCAAGGCGGGGTGACCCAAGACAACCCCTCGAAGCCGCAAGAAAAGAACACCACCACGAAGCCGAAGAAGGACACAGGAAAGTGGTGTGAGTTCCACAAGAGTCCCACTCATAACACAAGTGAGTGTCGGACCAAGCAGTCGCTGGTGGCCGAGTTGAAGGCTTCCGAATCAGATGCATGTTCCGACTCTGAGCCAGAACCCGACAAGGGGAATGGCAAAGGGAAGCAGATCATTGATGCGGATCCTAGTGCCACTGTTGCCACTGCCAAGATCCAAAAGAATGAGCCCGAAGAGCCAGAGGAGGGGGAACGTCTTTTCCACTCACAAATGTGGGTGAAGGGTTCGCCACTGCAATTCATTGTCAACAGTGGCAGCCAAAAGAACCTCATTTCAGTAGAGGTCGTGAAGCGGTTGGGCCTACCGACTACACCACACCCGCAGCCGTACAGTATCGGGTGGCTTCACGAAGGACGAGATCTCAAAGTTCGCCAGCAGTGCCGCCTTCCCTACAGCATCAAGCCCTTCACAGACGAGGTATTATGTGATGTTACACCTCTGGATGTTTGTGATGTACTATTAGGCCAGCGATACTTATGGAGGCGACATGCTGTGTATGAGTCAAGGCCTCGCGCTGTCATTATTTCTTTGGATAATTCATTATACAGGATACCGGAGGTAGCCCCACCTACTGCCACCTCTTTGATCACTGCTAAGAAAGGCAGCAAGCTCATCTCACAGACTAGGAAATTTATTTTCTGTCTGGTTCGCTCCCAAAGTAAGGGGAAGATCGTTGCTACATCCATGACCCCCACGAAGGGTTCCTCCACGCAGCAGCAGCAACAGAGGGATACAGTCAGAACAGAACACAGGAACAACTTCTTCTCACCCACGGGGGTACCACACAAGTTTCAGGTGGGGAACAAAGTTTGGTTGCATCGACAGAAAGAACGCCTTACCAGAACCCATCAGAAGCTCAGGCCACTCCGACATGGTCCTTACACCAGTACCAAGGCTACGGGCAACAATGCTTTGAAGCAAAGCATTCCTCCATTCCTTCGCTTGCACCGAGTGTTCAATGTGGACCGTCGTCGAGCATGCTTCCCACCATTTCTGGACACATTAGAGATTGCAGAACAGCTCACCAGAGACCCAGCTCAGCAGAAGCTTCCTCATCTCAGGGCGGAACTCAACGCAATGGGGACCAGTGCTTCCTAAGGGGGGAGGAATGATCCAGGTGGATGTTGGTGGCCACCCACCTATCCCATTTGGACCCCCACAACTGTCACTTTCAGTTTTTCACTTTCCTTAATTATAGTGCAGTTTACTATTTTTAGCAGTTTTTCGGGTCCTAAACTTCCGGAGCCATTTTGAGGCCCTAAACGACGTTTTTTGGGAAATCCATCGTCAACGATTTTTTTGATAAAAATCGTCTTTTCCGTCGTAGTCCTCGGAGAGATCTTTCCAACAGGCTATCATGCGCGTCAAACGGAGATAAGACGACCAATTCGCGACCCCGGGAAGTTGGTTGTCCAACTCACCCCAAAACGGGGCCCACAATTTGGCGTTTCATCTTCTAGGGTTAGGTTTTGGAATGTGAAGGGTTTTCCATTGTTTCTCAATAATAAATAGGCCTTCGAGCCTCATTGTAAAGACAGTTCGAAACAATTCAGAGGCATGTAGCCGACACATCTCTTCTCAGAGATAAGCTACCATCGCCCTAGCTGGGTTATTTCTATTTGTAAGCATATTTCAGTATTCTCCATTAATGAAATGAAGTATTATTTCCGCTGCATCTCTGTTTTTATGGTTATTTCATCTCTATATTTATGGTTATCTCTGTAATCTATTGCGTTCCTACTTAAATCCGGATCAGCCGAACTACTACCTTCCTACTCCCTAGAATATAGACTCTATATGCCTTAGCATTCTCACTATATGCCACAAGATATCCTTTTTCATCAGTTTGATCTAATTTCTTTCTCTTCTCTTTGAGTATACGACAATATGCTAAACTTCCAAATATCCTGAAATGACTGACTTCAAGTGTCTTCCCGGTGAAGACCTTCTCTGCAGTGATCTTTCCCAATGCCCTGTGAGGAGTCCTATTCTGGACATAAACTGTCGTGCTGCATGCTTCTGCCCACAGGAATTTAGGCATATCCAGCCCATACAACATTGCCCTAGCTGCTTCCACAATAATCTCATTTTTCCTTTCTTCTACTCCATTCTGCTCTGGATTGTAGGGAGCTGTCCACTCTCTTCCGATGCCTTCCTTAGCAGAAAAATCGGTGAAGTCATTGTTGTAGGAATTTACAGGGTAAGTTCCATAGAAAGAATACCAAAAGGACACCGCTCACAACCAGATCTCAAATCAATACACCAGTATTTTTGACGTGGTTAAAACCCTCAGAGTGCAAGGAGGGAAACAGTCCACGGCCTGTCCCAACGTGGGTACTACAGGCAATTTATTAATCAAAGAATGAAAATTTACATAAGCTTCTCTCATGCACGGATTACCCGAACAATGACCCTCCATGCGCTTTAAATAGAACTCATGGACCAATCGGGTGTCAAGCCACGGATCAAGTGTCGGTAATACCGAGGTGAGAGTGAACCGTCGGATCACTACATATCGTGACCGTCGGATTGTAAGTTACAAAATGTACAACGGTAAAGAAACACACTTTACCTAACTCTAACCTAACTCTATACTAGACCAAGTTGAACTTAACTATATCCTATGTGTCGGAATATCCTAACATCCCCCCTTAAGAACAACTTGGGATAGGATTGAAGGATTTACAAATATGACACAATAGGAGAAGGAAGGAGGCACTAGAGCCTATCCCCCCTTAGTGACAACTTCCTGAACTCCAAGCATATATCGAAGTTTAGTGAACTTCGCCTCTGTGAGAGCCTTTGTGAAGATGTCTGCAACTTGATCATCTGTTGGACAATATTGCACTTCAAGAACATGGTCATGAATGAGCTTTCTGATGAAGTGCATGTGTAGTTCAATGTGTTTGCTGCGCTGATGCTGGACTGGATCTTTGCATAGCTGAATGGCACTTTGATTATCACACCAAAGTGTGGTTGGATGCTGCTGCTCAAAGCCAAACTCTGATAGGATCTGACGAAGCCACAAGGCTTCCTTACTAGCTTCCACGGCACCACGATACTCTGCTTCTGCTGACGAAAGAGAAATGGCAGCCTGTTTCTTACAAGCCCATGTAATAGGTCCTGAACCAAGAGTGAAGACATAACCGGCAGTAGACTTCCGATCATCAGGGTCACCAGCCCAATCAGAATCAGTGAAACCAACTAACAGAGGAGCTGCTTTGGCACTGTAATGAATCCCAAACTGTACTGTACCTCGAACATAACGAAGTATTCTTTTAGCTGCTTTCCAATGACTTTCACGGGGGTTTTGCATAAAACGAGCAACAAGGCCAACAACAAAGGAAAGATCAGGACGAGTATGGGTTAAATACAAGAGTTTTCCGACAAGTTGACGGTATAAGGTAGCATCAACTTCAGGAGAAGTACAAGAGACTGAAAGTTTGACTCCAGACTGAAAGGGAGAAGGGGCTGGCTTACAGTCTTCCATGTGAAAATGACGAAGAATATCACAAGCATACTTGGACTGGGAAAGGAAAATACCCTCTTGGGATTGCAAGACTTGAAGACCGAGAAAATAGTGTAAGTGTCCTAAGTCTGTCATTTCAAATTTCTTTTTAAGGCTTGACTTCACATGGTTTATAAGGTTGGGATCACTACCAGTAAGAATAAGATCATCAACATAAAGAACAAGGATGATAAGAGAGTTGCCCACTTTCTTGGTGTAGACAGTATTGTCAGAATGACACCTAGAAAAGCCAGATTCTAAAAGAAAGCTATCCATTTTGGCATACCAAGCCCGAGGAGCTTGCTTGAGGCCATAAAGGGATTTCTTAAGTCGACAAACAAGGCTGGAGTCTGTTTGTATGAAGCCAATGGGTTGTTCCATATAGATTTCTTCCTGCAAGTCCCCATGCAAGAAGGCAGATTTAACATCCATCTGATGGACTTCCCATTTTAAAGAGGCAGCAAGGGAAAGAACAAGGCGGATAGAGTTCATTTTGGCAACAGGGGAGAAGGTTTCAGTGTAGTCAATGCCTTCAACCTGTGAAAAGCCCTTAGCAACGAGACGAGCTTTATGTTTATCAACTTTCCCATCTGGTCCATACTTGGTTCTGTAAACCCATTTACATCTAACAAGTTTGCGTCCCTTTGGTAGAGGAACAAGATCCCATGTATCATTTGTCATCAATGAATGATATTCTTCATTCATAGCTGCTTCCCAATGTGGATGGCCTGAAGCTTCTGCAAAAGTGTCAGGATCATGATTTACTGGAGCTTGAGCCAGTAAAGAAGAGGCTCTTTCAAACTGAGAACGTGTACGTCGCTGATCTGTAGGATCACCGGCAAGATCACCTGCTGCATCCCGAGTAGCACAGACCCATCTTGGAAGTTGAGGATCCTGAGAAGGTGGGGGAGGATTATCATCCTCGCTTTCATCATCTGAAGAAGAAATGTTTTCAAAAGTAGAAGAGATAGGAAGAGGTGGCACATCCGCCGGACTAGGCTCGCAGGCCGATTTATTTTCATCAAATTTTACATCTCTTCTAATGATAACATTTTTGGACTTAAATGGAATAAGTCTATAACCTTTTACATCTTCAGAATATCCAACAAAAGTACATTTCTCACTCTTAGGTTCTAAAGCTTTATGCTTTTCATCTGGAATATGGGCCCATGCTTCACTTCCAAACACACGAAAGTGACTTACATCTGGTTTAATGGAACTCCAAGCTTCTTCTGGAGTGATATTCTCTAGAACCTTAGTAGGAGTGCGATTGATTATATAATTTGCACAATTAATTGCTTCGGCCCAAAAACTAAGACTGAGTCCTTTAGATTGCAGCATACAATTAGCCATTTCCTTTAAGGTGCGATTTTTCCTTTCAGCTACACCATTTTGTTGTGGAGTGTATGGAACAGTATGTTGCATTTGAATTCCATTTTCGGTGCAAAAGTTGATGAATGTGTTTTTAACATATTCTCCACCATTATCAGTTCTTAGCTTAAGAATTTGATGTCCAGATTGTTTTTCAACAAAGGCTTTGAAGGCCAAAAAAGTGTTAAATACTTCGCTCTTGAGTTTTAAGAAGTATACCCAAGTGCGTCTGGAGAAATCATCAATGAAAGTTAAGAAGTACTTGCAGCCAGAGAATGAAGCAACAGGAAGAGGACCACATAAATCACTGTGCACAAGCTGTAAAGGGGCTGAGGCGTGCCAAGAGGCACGTTTGTCAAAACTGTCCCGATGATGTTTTCCGAGTACACATCCGGAACAAACACCATCTCTGCAAGATACCATAGGAAGACCTGTCACCATATTTTCTTTACATAGATGCTGAAGGGAGCGATAGTTTAAGTGACCAAATCGCTCATGCCAAAGTTTGCTCACTTCATCATTATGAGCAACAAATACTGAGGGAAGATTGGATGACCCAAAGTTGTGAAACTTATACAACCTTTTGGAATCATCAGCAAGACCAGTAGCTAGAATCTGTTTAGGATCTTTTAGATCCTTGATTACAACATCATGAGGTGAAAATTCAACAATTTTACCTTCACCTGAATGAGTTATCTGATAGACAGATAGAAGGTTGCAGGATAAGGTTGGAACACATAATACATCATTAAACTGACCATTGTCTAGATGAACAGTTCCAGTCCCTACAACATTAAGAGATCTATCATCACCAATATATATATTTTTGGTGTTACAATCATTTAAAGAAGAAAACATGGCTTGGTTTTTGGCCATGTGACAAGAGGCTCCAGAATCAATGAGCCACTCATGAGAATGAGAAGAAGAAGAAGATACATTTAATGCATAACCAGACTGAGATGATTGATAATGACATGCAGAAAGTGCCATTCCGGAAGTTGAAGTTGAAGTAGGCTCCACATGGATGTTATGTTTCTTCATTGCGGCTTCCAAGGCTTCCATCTTCTTAAAGCATTTAGATTCTAAGTGGCCATCTCGATTACAAAAGTTACAATGTCTATCAGACTTCTTCCATTTGTTTTTATTGGTCTTATCATTTTGCTGAAATGATCTTTCATTTTGAGGCTGAGATGGTTTAGGACCATTCTTTTGAGGATATGACTTCTTAGGATTCTTTGAATTTGGTTGCTGCTGGGCGGCTAACGCTTTCGTGGAAGAGTTTCCAAGATTAAGAAGACCAAGGTGTAAGAGTTTTTCTTGTTCTCTTATTAAGGAATCACAAAAGGAGTCAAAGGAAGGGGCCTTGTATTCTTGTCCTTGACAAATGAAAGCTTCCCTTGTAGAATGGAAAGTGGAAACAAATACAGAGTAGGCTGGTCCCAACTTAGTAAGGATGGAATAAATAAGGTTACCATCTTCTTTCTTAACTTTAACACCTTCCAAGAGATATCTAAGGGTCTTGAATTTGGACAAGAAATCTTCAATGCAAGAAAAATTATTAGGATCCAAAGTAAGCAGCTCATTTTCAAGTTGATGGGCTCTAATTTCATTTTTAATTCCAAAAACTTTAGCAAGTTTTTCTAATGCTTCATGAGGAGTCTCAAGTTCTGCAATGTGGAATCTAAGATCAGGAGAAACAGACATCCCTATCAAACCACGTGCTTGATCTTGTCTATTTTCCCATTTTGCCGCCTTGTCTTCATCTTTTGGTTTCTTCTCTTGGTCTGTGGCTATTCTGTAGAGACCTTTACTTCTAAGTAAATCTCCCATGTAGGCTACCCATTGGAAGTAGTTAGTGCTGTCAAGAATGACTTGGCATGGACTTTCCATTTTTTAAAAAAAACTGAAGCTGAAGATGCTGAAAGTAAGTGTTCCAATGGATAGATCTCGAAAAAATAGGCGGTTTTAAAAAAAACGGCTCTGAAAAAGGCTTCCGGATGAAGAAGTTATGGCTTTTTGAAAAAAAAAAAAAAAATGTTGACGTTGCCGGCAAAGTGCGCGAATGTGCGGGAATGAAAAAATCCGCCCCCACAAAATGGAGACTTGAACCCAAGACCTCTACTCTCTTAAAATAGCTTTGAACCAATTGATCTATACAAAAAATTTGAGAGAGAGAGAGAGAGAGAGAGAGAGAGGGGGGGGGGGGCCTTGGTTTGCGTGCTTGCCTTGAGAAAGCTCTTTTTCCCTACAAAACACAAAACACAAAACCCAACACGAATATGCAAAGAAAAACGAACCTTACGGCTCGAAGTTAGCTTTAGCCAAAAAAACTAGAAATTTAAAAAAAATCTCAAAGTTAGCTTTAGCCGAAAAACTAAATATTTTTCTCAATGTTTTTGATTTTCCGAGATCACACTAAGGTGCAGGGAAAAGAGCATACGCATGAGAAAAATCCTTCCTTTCTGTTTCTGATTTGCCCAGATCGCACAGAGTCGCAGGGCAAAGAGCATATGCAGAAATGAAAGGTATAGATCCGGTTAAAAAAAGGCTAAATAAACTGAGACCGAAATAAGCAGAGAGAAAATAACAGTAAACTGCAAAAAAAAACACTGTATACCTCCCGATCTGAAAAATGACGCAGCTAGGGCTACCGGAAACCTTTTCGCGTGAAACGAAAGGAGTTCCTCACTGGAACAGATGCTCCGAACGCAACAGAGCAGTCCTCTCGGCCCGAAAGCAGTCAGAAACAGCAGATCTAGGAAACGACAGCCGCATGCAGTTCTACCGGCTTCAGATTTGGATCACCAACGGACGCGGCCCTCAAATAGCTCTGATACCATGTAGGAATTTACAGGGTAAGTTCCACAGAAAGAATACCAAAAGGACACCGCTCACAACCAGATCTCAAATCAATACACCAGTATTTTTGACGTGGTTAAAACCCTCAGAGTGCAAGGAGGGAAACAGTCCATGGCCTGTCCCAACGTGGGTACTACAGGCAATTTATTAATCAAAGAATGAAAATTTACATAAGCTTCTCTCATGCACGGATTACCCGAACAATGACCCTCCATGCGCTTTAAATAGAACTCATGGACCAATCGGGTGTCAAGCCACGGATCAAGTGTCGGTAATACCGAGGTGAGAGTGAACCGTCGGATCACTACATATCGTGACCGTCGGATTGTAAGTTACAAAATGTACAACGGTAAAGAAACACACTTTACCTAACTCTAACCTAACTCTATACTAGACCAAGTTGAACTTAACTATATCCTATGTGTCGGAATATCCTAACAATTGTCAACATACTCTCCACCATTGTCTGAGTGCAACACTTTTATCCTCTTTCCCGTCAGATTCTCCATTAGAGCCTTGAACTCTTTGAATCGACCGAAAACCTCATCTTTGGTTTTCAGAAAGTAGATCCAAGTCTTCCTGGAATGGTCATCGATGAAGGTAATGAAGTATTCAACACCACTAAGAGATTTTGTGGACATCAGTTCACAGATGTCTGAGTGTATCAATCCTAGCACACTCTTAGCCCTATTGTTACTTCTGGAAAATGTTGCTTTAGCATACTTTCCCAGAGCACACCCTTTGCATACATAATCTCGTTCAGTACTTAGTTCTGGAATTCATTATATTGTTTTCCTGAGAATTCTCAGAGCCCCATGGTGTAAGTGTCCCATCTTCCTATGCCATAGTTCATTCAAATCTTTGTCTCCATTACTGCCTATCAGTGCCATTGGTGATTTTAGCTGCAACCTGTACAACCTGTTACTTCTGATTCCAATATGAGCCTTCTTTTTCCAACTCAGGTGTTTGACATATAATTTCTCCTTAATGAAGAAAACATCATATCCCTTGTTCTGAAGTTGAGATACAGAAATTAAGTTCACCCCAAATCCTAGCATATGCAACACATTGGTTTCTTGAAGCCGCTCTCCTGCTTCAGTTTGAAAAACTATAGTACCTCTTCCTACTAGAGTACACTTTGCCTTATTTCCCATGGTGATCTGAAAATTCATTCTTTCTTCCTGATAATCTGAAAAACATTCTCAAATTCCTGTCATATGCCAGGAAGCTCCACTGTCTATATACCAAACCTCCGAGGAGGTAGAGCTTGCTAAGGAAGCAAATTCTTCTTCCAATTTGGAAGCTAAAACAAAATAATTGTAATTTATGTCCCTAGTGCATTATTCTGGTAATATGCGCAAGTCCCCTTGAGTGGATGCCTCTGCATCATGCTCTTGACCCATAATCGATTTTCCTCTCCAGTTGCCAGATCTCTGCTTTGATACCATGTGAAAATTTCTAAACTGAAATTCTACTACTGCAGCAACTGATTTATTTCACCTACTTATTATTCACAATAAGTTATATATGAAATTCCTTCAGTAAATATTAAAATACATTCTATTGCAGTTATCACATAATTACCCAGAGAAAAATACATGCACAAGAACCAATCACATCAACATAGTTATTTTTTGACAATTGTCCCCGGAAAAACCTAATGTGGGAAAACCAGTGCAACAGATGAGGGTTTTATTAATCTTCAGTAGAAATTTCTTTTACAATGAATGATTTTACAAAGAAATTGAAAGAAAGCACTTGATACTTTCCATTTGAAGCCTTTTGACACTTTGGAGACCTTGCTCCCACATTTGCATCACCCCTGCATCACTCTGCGTGGCCCAGCGTGGCTCTGTGTCCCTCTGCGTCAACCTGCATAGGCTTTGCGTCTCTCCTCTGGATTGCGTCTCTCTCTGCGTTGTCTCCCACTATCCCTACGTCACCTCCTCCCCTACCACTGCCTGCTGTTGATGCCCTCCTCTTCCTCCACCCTGCAACTCTCCCTCTGAAATCGATCTCCTCTACTTGTGAATCTATTTTCCTTGAGATATTGAGTGTCTGTCGGTGTATCTCCAAATGATCCTCAAGTATTCTCTTATACTTTTCCTGTTGACGAATCAATGGCCGAGATTAAGTCCCTAATCAACGGCTAAGATTATAACAGACTTGATCCTCGTTTCTTAGAATATTCTCACCCTTATCTTTATTAATACCCATTAATATTTTTATTTTCCTAAGTTTAGACTTAGGAACCCATTAAAAATATTAATTATTTTCATAACTCCTCATCTGGGTGGAATTTCTCAAAACGATTTCTGGGTCTTGGAGATCTCATGTGTCTTAGCCTCTCCTCCAAATTTGAATGCTAGAGCACATCTGATGCTACCAAAAATCAACAATAGCAGGGGTTTTTACCTGAGGCTTTCCCTAGAAAATTATTGTGTTATGTGTGATTGAAATGCTTCCTTTTTTACTTCGTGATTTCATCGTTCAATTTTTGTTTCCGTTGATGAGTAGCGTAGATTCAAGTCAATTGTTTTAGCATATCACAATCTTCAATTTGAATCTATAATAAAATTCTACACACTAGGATGTTTTACCACCATTTAGCTTGGAATATGTGTCCCATGACCTTGGTCTTGTATGTTTTTACATGGAAAATCGACCAGGGGTTGTTACAAACTTCACTTGGGATCCAACTTAACATAATACCTTTACACCATGGAAAGCTACGATAGTTCCAAAAGTGGATCCAAAGTGTACCAAATTCCTATTTATTATTTTCATTTTGGTCTTTCCAACCTTCTTGCTTCAATGAGATAAGTTGTTTCAATTTGTAACTTATTTTTAGTTCTTTTCTTACTATTTCTAATGCATCATCATCTTTCTATTCTTTTACATTAGCAATTATAATATTCAAGGATTTTTTTATTGCACTCATGATCTAGCTCAATTAGCTTGTTCATTTCCTCTTTGATGGATTTAATATCTAATTTATTATTTGTACTACTTAAGGCCATATTTCTATTCTTTTATATTAGCAATTATAATATTCAAGGATTTTTTATTGCACTCATGGTCTAGCTCAATTAGCTTGTTCATTTCCTCTTTGATGGATTTAATATCTAATTTATTATTTGTAAAAATAATTAGTATATATTAAACATTTATGTGTTTAAATTTCATCCTCACTTTGTTATGGGGATTCTTAATTTTAAATATAATTTTTTACAATATGCATACCACATGTCCAAAAATACATAATCCATACTCATATGACATTTTTTGAAATTAAGTAATGTAATTTTAAAACAAAAAAGCATAACTACTTTGGAGAGAAATATCAACTTTTAATTTATGTAAAACACTAAATCCTAAAATATTTCATGGAGTTTAAATCCTACCATCCACCAAATAATTATTGAGAATTAAATTAAAATTCTAAAACCCATGTAATATATAAAGATAATTTTTGAGTAAAATAAATATACACCGTAGTCAAACTAATGGGTGAAATCACCCCTTTCCATGCTGTCAATTGTTAAGAATTGTAATTTTAAGTTATTTAATATGCAAAGTTAGAGTGTCTCCATGATCTTTTCAAGTGCTAAATCTATTCATGCATTCAAAAGTGCATTTTAAACTACAAGAAATTGTAATTTTGCTAGAAATGGTATTTCCTAACATCATTTCATCTATTAATTATATGGCGTCTATATATATATAAAGTATAATAATAAAATAATGAATAATGAATATAGATGAAATGGTCTTTTTCCTTGAAATCCTACTATACAATTTAAAAAATGCATAAATGAATTCAATACCCTAAAAAATTCTTAAATGACTCAAATTATACAAAGTAAATGGTTTGAACTCAAGTTTTTAAAATTGTAATATGGAGCGTTGTTGCTTAGTACCTGCCTCCTATAAAAAAAGTAATTAATAATTTTAAAAAATAATAATAATATAACTTTATTGATAATTTTAAATTTATATGAAACTATATATATGAAACATACATTTAAATTAAATATACTTTAATATAATTTTTAAATAATATAATACTAAAAACTAATATAAAAAATTAACATTAAATTAATTTCATATTACACTTATTTATGCAACTACTTCCTTAAATTATGGTGGGTAGCTATCTACATGGCATTGTGTTGTGCAACAATCATTATTATAACATTTGGCTAATAGAAACTTTTATTAAATTTTATATTTTTATATTTTTATATTTCAAAAAATATTAAAAAACAAAAATTATCAACTATACATTTTAGAAAATTAGAATTTATTCATCAACCCATTAGAAAAAACAAAAAACAAAAAACCCTTTACATTTTAGAAAATTAGAAATTATTTTTTACATTTTAGAAAATTAGAAATTATTTTTTAGTTTTCAAAATATTAATTTTAATATTAATTTTTTCCAAACTTTAACAAATTTCACCAAATCTGTTTAAAATTTTAAAAACTAACTAAAAATAAAAAAAACCAAAATTAAAAACCATATAAAAAAAACAGTAAATTTTGATTAAAATTGAAAAAATACTCTTAAAAACCCATTTCACGGTTAAGTAAACTACACTTTTACCTATTTTATCTATCTAAAACTGATTACGTGCACATTGAACAACGTATGAATCGTTGAATCCAGCCTTTTGGGATCATGGATATTTAATTCTGGCCTATACATTGTATATACCCGCTGGAATCGGGAGCACCTGGACATTGAACGACGTATAAATCTGTAATACGAGATGACGGGTTTTTATTGCTCGCTGTCGTGGATTGTAGGGAATTATGATGATGATATCTCCATTTCTTGGGGATGTACGGACTTATTGGTACAAGGGTTTTTGGGAGTTTTTATTGTAGTTGTTTATATCTTGATGATATCTCCATTTTGTAGGGAATTATCATGATGATATCTCCATTTCTTGGGGGATGTACGGACTTATTGGTCCACGCAGGGTTTCTGGGGGAGTTTTTATTGCTGGCCATCGTGCGAACGTGGGTAAATGTTTGTTAGCGGGGGTTTCTTCGGAGTTTTATAAAGAAAATAAAAGAAATAAGAGGTAAATTGTTGGTTAATGAATTCTGCTCGGAGTCTCTTTTTCTTTCATTCTTGATTGTTATTTTTTTTTGCCTGGACACTATTGAAGTTTTTTAAATAAATGAGAAGGTGAATCGGCGAGGCCTCTGCCAGAGGATAGGTTCAACTTTAAACTCCTACGATTTAGCCCATGCACTGCCCAGATTCAGTTAGATTTGGCACCAAAGGGAACAGGTGAACTCATCGGAGGGAGTAGAAGCGGGCTATCCTCCAGGCATTAGCTAGGCGGCCCCATCGGGCCTTTTGCTCTATCTTCCGTGAGATTTCTCCCCATTACTTTTAAACAAAGTGAAGTTATTCGGTAGGGTTTCCTCATCTGCATCTTAAATCTGTTATTCATGGTTTTCTTTTTGCTAATGTGTAGGAGCTTAGCTTGAAGGACTGCATTTTTTTCTTGGAATGATGCAGTGACACCTTGTTCCTTGGCATAATGCAAACCTCTGAATCCCATAGGTGCGTGCAATGAGTAAAGGCAAGGCAATCGGCATAGATCTTGGAACAACCTACAGCTGCGTAGCAGTTTGGGAGCATGATAGAGTGGAGGTTATTGTTAATGATCAGGGAAACCGAACCACTCGTTCCATTGTTGCCTTCACTCCCTCTGAGAGATTTGTTGGAGATGCTGCCAAATATCAGATCGCAAATAATCCGCACAACACCGTCTTCGATGCCAAGAGACTTATTGGAAGGCGGTTCACTGATTCCTCTGTGCAGAGTGACGTTCAACTATGGCCTTTCACTGTTGTCGCCGGAGACAATGGAAAGCCTGTTATCCAAGTTCATTATAAGGGCGAGAGGAAGATGTTTGCAGCCGAAGAGATCTCTTCGATGGTATTAGTTAAAATGAAGACGACAGCCGAAGCATACCTAAACTCTGATGTCAAGAATGCCGTGATCACAGTGCCGGTCTATTTTAGCGATTCTCAGAGGAAGGCTACTAGAGATGCGGCCAACATTGGCGGTCTTAACGCCATGAAAATTATTAATGAACCAACCGCTGCAGCTATAGCTTATGGGTTTCATGGTGAGGTTTATTCTTCCAATAGTAAAAATACCGTCTTGGTTTTCGACCTTGGAGGAGGTACCTTTGATGTTTCCATTGTTACTCTGGAGGGACGTGAATTTGAGGTGAAGGCTGTAGGAGGGGACACACATTTGGGTGGCGAAGATTTTGACAATCGGATGCTTAAATACTGTGTTGAAAATTTCAAGAGAAAATACAGAAAGGACATTACCACAAGCGCCAAAGCCCTTCGGAGGCTCCGTTCAGAATGCAAAAGGGCAAAAAGAAATTTGTCATCAGTGGTAGAGACTATGATTGATATTGACTGTCTCTACGAAGGTCTGGATTTTCATATGAAGATTACGAGAGCCAAATTCCAAGAGCTCATTACCGATTTCTTCGATAAGTGCATGCAAATCCTCAGAAAATGTCTGGAAGACGCCAGGATGAACAAAGAGCAAATTAACGAAGTGGTTTTAGTAGGGGGTTCTACTCGCATTCCAAAGGTACAGGAACTCCTTCAAGATTTCTTCCATGGAAAAAAACTCTGCAAAAGCATAAACCCCGATGAGGCTGTTGCATATGGCGCTGCACTTCAGGCGGCAGCCTTGAACAATGAAGGCATCCAATTCGTCCTCATGGATGTCACGCCTTTGAGCCTTGGAGTCAGTGTTAAAGAGGGTGAAATGTCTGTAGTCGTTCCCAGAAATACTCCCATTCCAACTCAGATAGAGGCTTCTTACACTACATTGCGTGACAATCAGGTAGAAGTGCCTGTTCGAGTGTATGAAGGCGAGAGAGCAATGGTTGCGGACAACAATCTGCTGGGTGAATTTCAGTTGAGTGGAATTCCGGCGGCCCGTTGTGGAGTGCCAAGCCTTGCAGTTGTCTTTGAATTGGACGCAGACGGAATTCTGAGGGTGTCAGCCCGGGATAGGGGAAGTAGGGTAAGCAATTTTATTACCATAACGAACGATGGTGGTCGGCTGAGCAAAGAGGAGATCGAGAAAATGACGGGTGATGCCAAGAGATTCAGAAGGGAGGATGAAGAGGTAAAGAAGAAGCACAGTGCCAGAGTCGATTTAGAGAATTACGTTTACTGTTGGAATATTAATTCCAACTGCACAGCGGCAGGCGGACGTGGGCAGCCAACTCAGCCAGCACGCTGCACCCGAAACCGCCAGAACGAAACCACCCTCTTGTTCGCACCACCTTTGGCAAAAGGCTGTATCCGCCGGAGGGGCTCCGAACACATTCACTTGCCGCCACGCGTCCCATGTATGAGCACCGAAAAACCACTTTCCCCGGACGGTAAAGGTCGTGCTGGTTGCGGAAGAGTGGTGTGCGAATTGCGTTGGATCGGGTCTGCAGGCTCAGATCTCCGAGAAGCTGCGCGAAGTTTAATGAGCGGGCGTGACGAATGGGGTGGCGACACGTGGCACCGAAGTGACGTCAGCCGACCCCGCCCGCGTCAAATCAATTTTCTTTGTCGTTTTCTTTGGTTGACTGCCGTAGGTGAAAAGTCATGTTTTTAATGGTTTTACGTGGAATTAGGTGGCGGCCCGTTTAATGTGGTTATGGGCACATACGTTTTATATATTTTTATATATGTATGTACGTAGTTTAGGTGTGGGCCATTTAATATAGTATGGGCCATTTTTATATGTTTTTTATATATGTTTCATATAGATTGTAAAAGAAATATATACGTGCAGCAGTTTTATGTAATGTGCCTACTCACGGTGGTGGCCGCGTGTGATATTTTTTAATGTAGAACAGGGCGTGCTGTAGTTATTTTTTTTGGTGTGCCTGCGTGCAAAAATGAAGTAGTTCATGGAAGTGTAGATTGAACGCCAGGCAAATGAATGCACAGAAGAAAGCACAACAGTGCTGGAAACATAACAGAGGCAAACTGTTATGTATTGTTGACCATAAAGAAAACACAGGAACAGCTTGAAGCTGTTTTGTAAATACCCACAGCAGTGGAAGACCAGAAGTGAGAGAGAGACAGAGTTTCTCCAGTGAATCCCTCTCTGCGCAGAGGATGAAGCATGTATCAGTATTTTTGTTTTAAATCAATAGAAGTTTTTTTTACTGTGTAATGGACTGTGTTCTGAGTTAATTTTTTTTATTAAAGAGGTTCTCTGCAAATGATCCTGGACAAAGGAAACAGAGCATTGGCTCTGTGCTGTTTATTTAGTGTTGGTTTTGGTATTTCCCCCATTGCAAAAATACCCAACAGTGGTATCAGAGCTAGTCCAGGCTCTTTGAAGACTCAAAGAAGCTGAAGGAAGGTGTGGTTGCAGCAGTCAAACTTGTCCAGCAGTGAAGGCTCTCCAGCAGTGTGAAGCCTCAGCCAAAGGGATTCAGGTATTCCTCAAAGTTTTTGAGTTACTGTTATAGAGACAGTCAGTTGTTTTAAAAAAAACACAGTCAAGTATTTTGGAGTATAGTTAAGAATGGCAAGGTCAAAGAAGAAAGCCTCCAAGCCTGCTAAAAATGTGTCTCCCTCCTCTACTAAACTAGAAGGAAATCTATTTGAATACATTCTATTTGAAACCCCAAAGTTTGATGGAAACTTTGATGTATGGGAAATAATGATGAGGGCTTTCCTAATGTCTGAGGGGATTGAAGTCTGGGAGTCAGTGATTGATGATAGCAAGATGGATAAAGAATCCATGGAGTATGATGCACAAGCAGCAAAACTAATCTTGGATGGGCTGCCTGATTCTGTGAAAAGGAATCTAGGAAAATACACATCAGCAAAGGATATATGGGACAGACTGCATGACCTTCATGCAAAGGGAGCACTGACCATGACAATGAGTCAAGAAGAACCCATCATAGACGCTGAGAATGAGAAGCTTGACCTCATCAAGGTTCAAGTAAAAGAAAGGGATGAAGAGCTGGCCAAGCTTAAGA
Source organism: Pinus tabuliformis (assembly GCA_031772625.1). NCBI lineage: Eukaryota > Viridiplantae > Streptophyta > Pinopsida > Pinales > Pinaceae > Pinus > Pinus tabuliformis. Next base: position 1,866,505,160 of record CM062816.1, read on the forward strand.
AGGAACTTGACCAATGCAAGAGGAAACATCATGAAGAAGTCATATCCATGACAAATCAGTTGAATGGAGCAAAGAAGCAGGCAAATGTCTTGACAAGTGAACTTGAACAAAGGCACAAGAGAGTGAATAAGCTTGTGGAAGAGATTGGACAGTACAAGGAAGAGGTCTCCTCCCTTAAGTCCGAACTAGAAGAAGCCAGGAAGCAGGCACAAGGAGCTGAAAAGAAAATGGAGAGCAGTCAAGCAAAAGATGAAGAAATCTCCAAAATGAAGACAGAGATTATCTCCTTCAAAGTAGTAGCAGCTGAAGCTACTCATAGCAAGGAAGAAACTGATGGACAACTAGCAAAGAAAAATAATGAATGTGAAAAGTTAGAAGAAGAGATTGTCCTCCTCAGGAAGAAGGTTGAAGGGATGAACAAGATCATGAAGAGCTCTCAAGCTTTGGATGACATGCTTAGCTATCATAGATCTCCATCTGATAAATAAGGACTTGGGTATGTAGGTGAACCCTCAAACAAGCATAAGGATGCTTTAAGCAAGGGAGATGTGAAGAAGCCAGAAAGAGATGGTGAAGCTCCTAGTTCCAGCAAAGGCAAGGAGAAAAATGAAGGTTGCAATAGAAGAGATCCTGCTCCAAGTAGAAAACCAGCTCCAAGAAGAAATGTAGCTGATGGCAAAAATGCAAGAGGCAATGGTGATCATCAAAGGATCTCAAGGCAGCAAGGCTTCAGAAGCACATCAATGAAACCTCCGTCTCCCAGGTACCAAAGTTCATTTTATGGTTATTGTTATGCATGTTCAAACTTTGGTCATATGGCAAGAGACTGTAGAGCATTTAATAAAGATAGATGTTGTGGTCCCCGAAAATCTCCAAGAAACAATTTTAGAAGAAATCATGAAATGTCATTCATGAACAATGTTGAATGTTTCAAGTGTCATAACATTGGGCATATGGCACGAGATTGTAACTTAACATGGGCTCTTACACAAGCTAGACCCATGCAAAAGAAGAAAGTTACACAAGTATGGAGAAGGAAGGAAAGGCAATATGAAAACCCCTTGAACTCCCCAGTGGATCTAAATTTGTTTTGAGAAGAGTCTGCTAAAAGAAGACAAGCACACATTAAAGGGGAGCTTGTAATTTTTTGTTTGCTGAACTGTATTAACAGTCATTTGTTGATGGAGGATGTATTGCAGCACAACAGTTGCAAAAGAAATCTTTGTTAATCCCTCTGAAAGGTAATATGTAGTAGTGATGAAATCAGCAATGTTTTTGCTTTGTTTTTATGCAATATGCACAGAAATGCATAAAGAAGAAAAGGAGGCAGCGCTCAAATGTGAAGTGCAGCAGCGCAATAAGAAGTATGCAAGGCAAGGAAACTCTCACAGCAGTGGGAAGATAAAACACAAAACAGCAGTTTGGAAATTTTTTGTGGTGCACATGCATTGAAATGCATAGCAATGGAAAGTAGCTTCCTTCTATGTAATATGAGAGAACATACTCACAGCAGAGTGAGTATAATACACAGCAGTGCATTGTGTAAAAAAAATGAATGAAGCTGAAGATTGTGTGAAGCAAGGGTGCATAAGAAAAGGGAGCAACCCGTGTTAATTTTTTCTCGTGGAGAATGAAGTGCCAAGTGTATGTGCACACAGTAGTGCAAATTGCAGCAGCAACACAACAGCAAGTGTATGGACAGCAGCAACTTGAAGAAAAGTTTTCCCATCGTGAAGAAGGAGAAGCACACAGCAATGCAAATGTGAAAAATGCAGCAGCAAGAAGTTATGGACAGCAGCACAGGTAAAAGAATTTTTTTTTACAGCAGTAAATGTAAGTGCAGTGAGTGTGTTGTTTGCATCTGAAATGCAAGTAAGACACAGCAGAAGTATGATTGTAATTAATGAAGGGGAGCACGCAGCAGCGCGAAGAAAAGCTTTCCCATGGTGAAGAAGGGAAGCACGCATTAGTGCACAAGTAAAAAAAATTCTCACACAACAGTGTGAATGTGAGAAAGGAAAGGCACAGCAACGCACATGTGATTTTTTTTTAACGCACAACAATGCATAGTTTGTAAAGAAATGTAAGAGCAGTGCAGGTGTAGACGCAGTAGCGTGGAGCAGACACAGCAGTGTGGGGTAGATGCGGCAAAGAAAATGGAACAACAGTGTAGCAGAGAATATGCAGCAGCATAAAAGAACATTGTAATGAACTTGCACACACAGCAGTGCAATGATTGTTTGTTTTGGAACTGCATTTGAAGCAGTCATTTGGTGAAACCCTCTGTTAAAGAGGAAGGTGCTTTTCAGCACATTGTCAAGGTAAATCCCTCTATCAAGAGGATGATGCTTTTCAGCATAGTCATTAGTGAATCCCTCTGTTAAGAGGAAGATGTTTTAATAACAGGTGAATCCCTCTATCATGAGGAAGGTGCTCTTCAGCACATTGTAATGGTGAATCCCTCTGTCATGAGGAAGGTGCTCTTAAGCACAGTTTCAGGTGAATCCCTCTATTAAGAGGAAGACAACTTTGTTTGTTTGAGAACTGCATCAGAAGCAGTTGGTGAATCCCTCTATGTGAGGATGATGTTTGGGTAAGATTGAATGCCCAGCAGTTGAAATTAAAGGGGAGTGTTGGAATATTAATTCCAACTGCACAGCGGCAGGCGGACGTGGGCAGCCAACTCAGCCAGCACGCTGCACCCGAAACCGCCAGAACGAAACCACCCTCTTGTTCGCACCACCTTTGGCAAAAGGCTGTATCCGCCGGAGGGGCTCCGAACACATTCACTTGCCGCCACGCGTCCCATGTACGAGCACCGAAAAACCACTTTCCCCGGACGGTAAAGGTCGTGCTGGTTGCGGAAGAGTGGTGTGCGAATTGCGTTGGATCGGGTCTGCAGGCTCAGATCTCCGAGAAGCTGCGCGAAGTTTAATGAGCGGGCGTGACGAATGGGGTGGCGACACGTGGCACCGAAGTGACGTCAGCCGACCCCCGCCCGCGTCAAATCAATTTTCTTTGTCGTTTTCTTTGGTTGACTGCCGTAGGTGAAAAGTCATGTTTTTAATGGTTTTACGTGGAATTAGGTGGCGGCCCGTTTAATGTGGTTATGGGCACATACGTTTTATATATTTTTATATATGTATGTACGTAGTTTAGGTGTGGGCCATTTAATATAGTATGGGCCATTTTTATATGTTTTTTATATATGTTTCATATAGGTTGTAAAAGAAATATATACGTGCAGCAGTTTTATGTAATGTGCCTACTCACGGTGGTGGCCGCGTGTGATATTTTTTAATGTAGAACAGGGCGTGCTGTAGTTATTTTTTTTGGTGTGCCTGCGTGCAAAAATGAAGTAGTTCATGGAAGTGTAGATTGAACGCCAGGCAAATGAATGCACAGAAGAAAGCACAGCAGTGCTGGAAACATAACAGAGGCAAACTGTTATGTATTGTTGACCATAAAGAAAACACAGGAACAGCTTGAAGCTGTTTTGTAAATACCCACAGCAGTGGAAGACCAGAAGTGAGAGAGAGACAGAGTTTCTCCAGTGAATCCCTCTCTGCGCAGAGGATGAAGCATGTATCAGTATTTTTGTTTTAAATCAATAGAAGTTTTTTTTACTGTGTAATGGACTGTGTTTTGAGTTAATTTTTTTTATTAAAGAGGTTCTCTGCAAATGATCCTGGACAAAGGAAACAGAGCATTGGCTCTGTGCTGTTTATTTAGTGTTGGTTTTGGTATTTCCCCCATTGCAAAAATACCCAACAGTGGTATCAGAGCTAGTCCAGGCTCTTTGAAGACTCAAAGAAGCTGAAGGAAGGTGTGGTTGCAGCAGTCAAACTTGTCCAGCAGTGAAGGCTCTCCAGCAGTGTGAAGCCTCAGCCAAAGGGATTCAGGTATTCCTCAAAGTTTTTGAGTTACTGTTATAGAGACAGTCAGTTGTTTTAAAAAAAACACAGTCAAGTATTTTGGAGTATAGTTAAGAATGGCAAGGTCAAAGAAGAAAGCCTCCAAGCCTGCTAAAAATGTGTCTCCCTCCTCTACTAAACTAGAAGGAAATCTATTTGAATACATTCTATTTGAAACCCCAAAGTTTGATGGAAACTTTGATGTATGGGAAATAATGATGAGGGCTTTCCTAATGTCTGAGGGGATTGAAGTCTGGGAGTCAGTGATTGATGATAGCAAGATGGATAAAGAATCCATGGAGTATGATGCACAAGCAGTAAAACTAATCTTGGATGGGCTGCCTGATTCTGTGAAAAGGAATCTAGGAAAATACACATCAGCAAAGGATATATGGGACAGACTGCATGACCTTCATGCAAAGGGAGCACTGACCATGACAATGAGTCAAGAAGAACCCATCATAGACGCTGAGAATGAGAAGCTTGACCTCATCAAGGTTCAAGTAAAAGAAAGGGATGAAGAGCTGGCCAAGCTTAAGAAGGAACTTGACCAATGCAAAGAGGAGATCGAGAAAATGACGGGTGATGCCAAGAGATTCAGAAGGGAGGATGAAGAGGTAAAGAAGAAGCACAGTGCCAGAGTCGATTTAGAGAATTACGTTTACAACGTGAGAAGCAGAGTGAAAGAAGCCGAGAGCAAGGGAGAGATGAATGTGACAGTGGCAGCGGATATTGTGCAGATGCTGAATAGTGTGGAGGAATGGTTGGATGAGAACGAGAGTGAGCAGCTTTTCGAGTTGGAAGAGAAATTGAGAGGTTTGACAAGCAAATGCAGTCTTTGACACGCTAAACATAAAGTTACTGAAGCTTTTGCAAAGGATGTATTAGTTATGATATAGTTCCTCTTTCATAATGCAGTAAACATTATATTCCATACTGAGATAATGCTATGTCTTTCTCGTCTGCGAACAATACAGGAAATTTTAGCCCTTTTATGATAGGAGGCTGTGTTATTTATCCAAATTAAGATGGTTGTGAGTGCCAAAACATAAAGCTATGAGGAATGCTTGTATGCCCTTAATTTAACTTCGCAAACATTATCTTCCTGAATTTTTAAGTGACACGGAGCCTGGTTTAGGAACTTGAATTTTATAGTGACCGGGATTTTTTATGCTTGTATGCCCTTAAATTAACTTGGCAAACATCATCTTCTTGAATTTTCAAGTGACAGGGACTCTGGTTTAGGAACTTGAATCTTAAAGTAACAGGGAATTTTAAAGAGAAATGTCTGACGATTTGTTTAGTTTGTGCATCAACTTTGCAGGCTGTTTGAATCCATGAGTGAAATTTTATATTTTATTTGTTTTCATGAGTGAAATTTTTTATTTTATTTTAACTCTTCCTCTCAGCAAAGATGAATTCTCATCTAAGTCGATAAATAGATATATGTGAGATTTATAAGTTTGTTAAAGTGATTTGTACATTTATAGATGTATGAACCATCTCTAATTTGAAAAATAATGAGATTCAATTTTCCGATGTGGTTTATATTGATGTAGATTACTGTTTTTTTTATTCAGGAAGATTTGAACTGGGACTCTATTTATCCTACAGTAGCAAAATCCCACAGTAGCAAAATCCCTAATAATATTGGCAACAACCAAGAACCCCTTAGACTTGTAATGTTTATTTAGCTTAGAACATTTGTATTTTATATATTAAGTAGTGTGAATAAATCTATATAACTAAGAGGCTATGTCACTCTCCAACCTATTTATGAGTGCCTATAGTGACGAGAAAAACGCTAAAACATATGCGTCATTGGCCTTATGCTATAGCATTTCCCAAGTTGGAAATGATGTATGGTATGGCTGGCCGGCCATGTTTTTCAATGCAAATTCAGAAATTCTTTCTGTTTTAGTGTTTTTTTTCCTTTTTTATGTGCCCATCCAAGCATCCAAGAAGGACATGGGACCGTTAGGTTGCCCAAAAAAACACATATCTAATAACTAATAAGCATAACCCTATTCACTCTTGATATTTAATTAATTGATTTTTATATATTTTTTTTAATGGATTTTTTTTACTATTGATATTGGTGATGATGCAACCATAAGTGGAATTGCCTCTTCTTCCGATCCACGTTCTAGTTCTATTGAACAAGCATTTTGTTTTATTTTTGTTCACACAGATAAGGATATGGATGAGTTGTATTCAGATATATATTGAACAAGCATTTTGTTTTATTTTTGTTCACACAGATAAGGATATGGATGAGTTGTATTCAGATATATAATTATAGTTGGGTTCAACTTATTTTTTTTTAAGTACACATAGCCTTATATATAAAGAACAACTTTATTTGTGAAGAAAAGTTTTAAATTTTACATCATGTAATCATTCATGAAACTTAATACTTAATGTTATTTTTTTATTCTTGCAATATGTAGAGTCCTACACACATTTCCCTCAATGTACCCATTTTTGGAGAGGACCACATTTACCACTGTGGAAACTTGTAGATGTTCCTAAATTTTGTGCAACTTAGTTAAGCGGTCATGAACTTTCTTTATTAAGATACTCTTGAGAATACTTAATACTAACATGATTATTAGACAAATTTGATTTCCTCTGTAAATTTTTGGTATGAAAAAAGTAATAGTTCAATTGATTTTTTATACTTATTCTTAGGCCTAACATAACCAAGTGCTTATTAAATTTCTGTGCATGTTGAAGAGATTAAAAAAAATCTTAAACACACATGGAGCTTCTATGAGAATTCCCAAAAGAGAGCATCCAAATCAAGCTCACAAAAGATTCCCAAACTCCTTAAGAAGACGGAAATTTATCTTTTCAAGCCCACAAAATTTTCCCAAACTCCATAAGAATTCATTTTTGGATAGGCTCCAAAGCTTTCAAGAGCAGGGATACGATGGTACAGGGTCCCCAACTCTTGGGACCAGTACCCATGTTATTATGCACTTTTTCTTGTTATATGAGATGGATCATTGAACCTAACCCGCAGGCTTCTCATACTATCGTAATTTGGAGGAAGTGGGGGATGAAAATTATTGCTTTACACTGGTGAAGAGAAACAATGTCTGACTTTGCTTTAATCATCCAATCCATTAGCATATTATACCCATCTTGTGTTTAACATTATTTAATTAAGTAGCAGGTGATGTGAAAGTCGTAGACGTTGAGCAATATGTTGCATCAGTTTTACCTGCCTACAAATCGAATGACATTCCTAATCTCAACTATTAATATTTTTCATTGTTTAGCATTGGGATGGGTCTTCTTTAATCTAAACAATTGGAAAATCTGGAAGTTTTTATCAATTGGGCCTTCTAACCCACTACCCCCAGTAGTATTGTAGATGTCTGCAGGTTTGTAGTGACTTTGTTCATCATAACTACTCAGGTAAAAATTCACACACTTTGTTTCTAGCTTAACATAACAACCTAAGATTGAATTGCAAGTTCTGAGAAGGAATCAATAAATAACAAGGGGATATATTGTGCAGTACAACAAAGGGGTCAATAGGAAAAATTTAACATAAGATCGTGTTGTAGCGGCTATAATCACCCTCCAAAATTTTTCCTTAGCTTCGTTTTGGAGCCTCCCTACCAACCTTTCACAGCAGCATGTCTTGCCTGGTCAAGTACACAAGCTTCAGTGATTTTCTTGTAGAATGACAGTCTGTCGAAGAGATCTTGTTGCATCCCCCTCACAAGTTATTTCTCCGGACTTGGTCCAGCTGCAGGTTGAGCATCTCCCTCAAGAAATTGTGCAATTCTGGAGGGGAACCAGTCTTCCCTCCAAAAATTGCGCAATTCTGTCTAGCAGCCTACTGGGCTCCAGAATTGCGCAAATCTATCTGTCATTATTCACTGAGAAAATTGCACAATTCCTCCCAGCAGGGCTGCTCAGCCCAGAAATTGTGCAATCCCTCTAGGCAACCAGTCCAGCTCCCTCCCAGAAATGCGCATTTTTCCCCTTCAGTTGAGCAGATTGTTGCATGTGTAGTTGGGTTGACCGGTTCCATCAGGGATCGAGAAAAATTGATTTGCATGCATGGGTTGCTTCTCCCAAGGCAAAATGCAAAGGCATCCCTTGATTCAGGGGTCTATCTTTAGCAACTAGAGGTTACATTCAAGGATCATTTCAGAGTGTTGGAAATAATACTGAGAGGGTGGGGGTGGGGGGTGAATCAATATTATTAAATCAATAATCTTTTGATTTCCATAATCAGATTCATATAAGCTACTTCAGTTAAGGAAACTCATGTGTACACGCAACTGTGTTAAATGCAACTAGCGTATATCCAGCAAACTTATGCTTCGGTTAATTTAGCATATGTTAATCTTTAATCAGTGCATCAGAACATCATTAACCATATAAACAGTAACCAGGTGCAGTAAGAACAGAACAGATCATCACACATAAGAGACACACATGAACACCATGATATAAGGTGGAAACCCAAAGCGGGACAAAAACCACCTGCTGTTGTTTTCTTTAAGATAAGAAAAACCTGTTTAAATTTTGTACTAGCGCAGACTCATATCAATATGCAAGCACCCACCTGCAGAAGGCTACAACCTTCTCTCGTTCTCCAGCTTCTACTAGAAGGGAGCTACAACCCCCAAGTTCTTGTAATAGCCAATATATTTACTAGTACGTAGGCCCGACCTACAGAAGGCTACAACCTTCTCTTTTCTTCCACGGGCCACGTTTCATAAATTTTCAAACTGGATCCATCAATACAAAATCAATCACCACTGCAATACAACCATCAACTATATTTGCATCATCAATCTCTGAATCACCCAACAACTGAATCATTGAAACTCTGTCATCAAAACACAATCACTAGAACAAAGAGCAGAACCCAGAACTCTGCAACAACCACTAGAACTGACAACAATCTCAAATATCAAATATCATAATGTATATGCTACTTGGTTGTGTCGAACCAGCGTGTATACGCCCTTTCACCAAAGGGAACCAGCGTACAGATCTGAAAATAATTACTTATACCTTCACTGCAATTTTCTACTTTAAATATACCCAGAGCATCAGATATAAAGGATAAGACATGTGTTAGTATTCAGATCTAAACTATTTATGATCATACCATATAATGATAATGCATTTTAGTCTTCATGATCCCGGTCCATCAAACTTCATCCGCTACATAGGTGCATCCTTAGCAAAGCATCACATACCCATAACCTGCATACCAGATCTCACACTTCATCAGATATTCATCACTTTCACACTTGCCCTTTGGCCTAAAGATCTTCTTCTCCTTATATAGGTTTAGGTCTCTCTCAATACCATGGACCAAAACCACTTAGGACCGATACTTTGGACCCAATACCTAGGGTCAATACCTCGAACCAAATACCATGGACCAATACCAAAATACCATGGTCCAAATACCATAGATCAAAACTTAGTTTTCCGACATGTACGCGCATTTCCTTCTGTGAAAGTGCGTGTGTACATTATACGCGTCTTTGTATATATTGAACCTGCATGTATACGCGACTTGGTATATAGTGAACCTGCGTATACCTTTTTGTATACACGACTTTGTATATAGTGAACCTACGTGTATATGTGACTTGGTATATAGTGAACCTGCGTATACATTTCTTTCTTCATTCTTGTTGTTTACCTGCTATAGTGTGATCTTTTATCTGAGAGAGTTGTCATCGAGGACAACACTTTTTTCATACCTGTATCATAATGCCAACAATCTCCCCCTTTGGACTTGATGGCAACAACCACACCAAGTCACTCTCCCCCTTCGACATCAAGGGCAAAGGGCGGACCAAGATATTCTCTCCCTTGATATACATTTTGTTGTCCATACTCCCCCTGAGTATATGCTGAAATCTATGATTGAGCTCCCCCTTTGTACATGCTAAGATGTATCAATCCATTCATGCTCCCCCTAAGCACATGCCGAGTACCATATATGATCTACACCATAAGCATCTATCACCAGCATCCAGACCTGTAACCTGCAATACCATTTTCTTGGCCAACCAACAATAAGTAGCAAGATGTATCATTTAGCCACATAAGCATCATCACCAAAGATTTCTAATCATAATGCCAACAAGGCATTATTCGAAGCGTATGCTCACCTTAAACCTGTGCCAACCAACACATACCATGTCCGAACCATATCAGACTTCTTTTCTCAAGTCTATCCTGATGCTTTTTCTTCAGAGCACCATATACGCGACTGTGCAGCCTCTAACTTGTGTATATACGCGACTGTGCAGCCTCTAACTTGTGTATATACGCGACTTCGTAATAGCTACATATGAAAATTGGAATACTAAAGGTTTACAATTTCAGCGTCCCCTAGGTCTGTTATGTCTGCAAACTAAGCTATGCCACATCTTTCTGACAATAATTTCGTCTTCTTCAATTCCTGGGATTGTGAAGACCCACATTGATAAAAAAAATGAAGATACATTAAACACACTTCTTTAATGTATCTTCATTTTTTTTAATCAATGTGGGTCTTAATTTGTAAACAAGTCAATACCATGGCTTATGAATATCACATACCCAAAAAACCATAACTCATTTCATATGACAATTTTTTTAATTAATGAATTTAATTAAAAGAGAAAAAAATACATAACTACTTTGAAAATAAATCTTATCATTTAATTTGTGTATAATATTAAGAATATTCTAGAATATCCTATGATAAATAAATCCCTATAATACATTTACTAATTAAATTAAAATTTTGAAAGCTTTATTTCAAAATAAATATACCTATTAACATAATTACAAAATTATTAATATTTACTTATTTATTAAAAAGATAATAATAATATTGATTGTTAAACTAATGATACCTACAAAATTATATGTACTTTATTCCTCTTACTATGTCACTGCATAGTAGTGACATCTATGATCCATGGATTTCAAAAAAGTCCATTGAATTTACATAGTTTACCTTAGGATTTTTTCTATGCAGTGATTTGAGCACCACTGCCACATCAGTTTTCACACCCCTATCCCGACGGTAGTCTTTCAACCGCACATAGGCAAGTGCAGCACCGCTACCCACTTTCTTTTCACCAATACTTATGAGTACGGGCTAAGCCTAACATTCAACACTTAGTTCTTTTTTTTTTCAATTCTACTAAGCGTTCAACATTACACGGCGGAAATAACATTTACATCATGTTCATTTTACAATATGCAAAGTGGAAATACTTTCTCTTAAATGGGAGGGGCAACTCCCATATTAGATTCTGCCCAATAATCAATAATTTAGTATTTTACAAGTACAACCTTGCTAGGAAATCCAAATTTCACCATAGCAAGCTTTCCATTTTTTAGCAGTTTGGCCTGCTCGTGTCAGGTCGCCCACCTCACCGGGTTGGGTCGCCTTTCGTTCAGTAGCGCCCACTTGTGTCGTGTCGTGCAGCTCGTTGCACCGTGCAGAGGCGTCCACCTTGTAAGGCCCACGAGTTGCAGATCGTTTGGTGAAGGGTGCAAGACGGGCAGGCGGGCGACGAGCTAGGGCAACCGACGAGTTGGGCGCCCCTGCACGGTGCAACAAGTTGGGCTGAACGATGAAGGAAACGAGCGAAGGGTGAATGACAGGCAAGCGATGAGCTAGGAGGTAACCAGCGAGTTGGGGTGCGCCCGCTCAATGCAACGAGCTGATCGAACGGAGGAGACGAGCCAACGTGCGACGCGAAAGTCATCTTGAAAAATGACAAAGTGTCAAGAGTATCGGCGAGTTTATATGTGGGGGCGGTCCCACACCATGGGCCGACATGACCGAGGGGCAAGTTGGACAAAACGGTGGGTCGGCTTGGTGAGTCAACACCCCAACTGATGGGCCAACCACCATATAAGTAGAGCGTTGGAATGGTGGCAAAAAACATCAAGCGAAGTTTCCAAGTGTTTATGCGAGCTAGGAGGGTGAGCTACTTGGGAAGACTAAAATTTGGCGAAGTGCACACAGACTCTTGGGCCGAAGCACGGAACCGCGACAAATGCATAAAACGGAACTGTAGGTCATGCGAAGGCGTTCAGGTGAGGGCGTGCGAGGGCGTCGACCTGAACGACTGAACGGGCGAGGGTGTTCGAGGGCATTTGTCTGAACAACTGAATGGGCAAGGTTGTTCGAAGGCATTTGGGCAAAGTCGTGCGAAGGCATTTGGCAGAAGTCATGTGAAGGCGTTCGGGTGAGGGCGTGGGAGGGGGCCGACTTGAATGACTGAATGGGCGAGGTCGATCTAAACAACTGAACGGGCGAGAGCGTGCAAGGGAGTCGGCCTGAGCGACTGAACGGGCAAGGTCGGTCTGAATGAAGGAACGGGCGAGGGCACCGACCTGAATGAGTGAATGGGCAAGGGTGTGCGAGGGTGTCCACCTGAACGAGTTGAGGGTGTTCGGCTGAACGACGTGCTGAACAGTGCGACAGTGAACGAGTTGTGACGGACGGTAGAACCGATGGGCACTCCGAATAGTGGTTCGGGTAGTTTGAACAGTGCAGGCCGGGTTGCACGATTGTGACAGAAATTGTACCAAGGAAACTTGGGGTTTCCTGCAAAGACTGTAAAATTGTATATTTTGTGAAATATTGTTATTATCGGGCAGACTCATATTTCAGGGAGTTGTCCCTCCCATTAAAATATCCATTGTGCATGTGTGTAAATGGTAATAACGATGAAGATTAATTGAATGTTTATGTTGTTTATGTGAATGTTATACTTAGGAAAGTTGAAAAATAAACTAAGTATAGAAAGTAGACGTAGTCCACACTTACAAGTATTGTAAAAAAAAAAGTGGGTGGTGGTGCCGCACCCCCCATTGTGCGGTTGGAAGAGTACCTCCAGGGTAGGGGCGTGACAGGTGGTATCAGAGCTGCAAATTTTGCAGGCTTTGGTGATTCATAATTGCAGATTGAAGTGTTACACTTCATGATGGGTTTAGCACGGGTGAAACTTCGTGCTTGGGCCAATTTGAACAATAAGACATGGCAGGTTTGGAAGAATTTCAAGGGAGGCTCTTGTTTACCTTATATAGGTTGAAGCAAATGAAAGAATAGAACCCACAGATTCGATATGAACTTGGAGTCTTGAAAAGAAATGCTGAAGACAAACTTCTTCGACTTGTTTGGGCAATGGAGCAGGATGTAGCTGCAAATTGCGATGATAAAGAAGAGGAAGTCATGATGTTTGAGGATGTTGCAGATATGACAATGATGGAGGATGAACTTGAAATTGTTCAAGTTGGACAAGGATCGTGCAGTTTGCAGACATTGGTAGATGAGGATACTCACATGGAGGAGCCTCATGATGAAGTAAGTACTACTTATGATTGTGTTTCAATGAGACTTTTGGTAGATGGGCCATACGTAGGGAAAGGCAGAATCCGTTTGCCAATGCGATGGACAATCTTACCATGGATGTCTACGATGAGACCCTGTATGGAGAGGCAAGGACCATTGACTGTTGCAGAGCTTGTTAGGGTTGTTTGTGACCTTATGGTAGAAGGTACAAATGCCCGTGACAAGGGAGGAATGTGATGATCATTGCGAAGGAATGGGTCATGCATTAGCCATATGGAGAATTGGCTAAGCGCTCGACATGACTCATGGACAGATTGGAGAAGGGCACACACTTGAGTTTAATGATACTTGGGTGGACTTCTCATGGCCAAGACCAAGAGGAAGTTTTGGTGGAACCAATAGTGGGGGAGCTATGATGGAAGAGACTCGTGACTTGATGATGATATGGTTTGGGTGACTATGGGCACTAGACCAGATTGTAGACTTGGATGAGGATGACCGATTGTTGTGACGAGTCTACTTAGTTGGACAACATGGGCAACTTGAGTCATGGACATTGAGTTGGAGACATGGAGCATGGCAGTCTTATGTAGGGACATTATGCAGGAGCACTTGTAGAGGTGTCACTTATGGGCATCCAATGAGGAGTGCCAAGGCAGGGATGTTATGTGGATGGATTTGCTGATGTGACATGGAGATGTTTTACTTATGAGCTGATGGGATGTTGTGCACTTGAGTACAATAAGACCATGGACTTGGTTGAATTCATGAGCAGACTATGGAGCATTCCTACTACATGAGGAGTTGAGGCATCTTGCAGAGACCTTTGGGCTGAGACATGTATGCTTGCTAGGGTGTTGGTTGGAGATGACTCATGGAGCTCATGATGACATGAGGTTGTGACTTTTGGGGACTTCATATTATGGTGGACTTGGAGGATCTGAGGCATTGAGGAGCTGAGGTCAGGGACTTTGATGCAGTATGGGGTGCATACTTTTGAGTACATTTATGGGTGTGCTTGAAAGAGTGACTTGATGTGGAGGATCGATATGAGACATTTTGGAGTGATGGAGTTGCAGCGATGATGATGCCTTGGTGGCAACACTTGGGCATGGGTTGAGCCGAGACTTAAACACTTTTGATACATGGGAGCTGATTGGTTTTTGATCATGGGCAACACATGGGTGATGCGATAGATGTATACTTGTTTCTTTGGCAGAATTGAGGGATGGCACATTACGGATACGATGAAGGTTGCTTCATGGACCTAGATGTGGCACATCAAGAGTCGGTCTAATAAGAGGATCTCTTCACTTTGAGGAGACAGATTTTACACATATATGGATGATGATGTTGGGATAGATGAGACTGACTAACATGCAACACATTGACACCAACATCATGGACAACATGTTGTAGATGAGATGGGGGTTACTTCATGGACCTGGGCATGGCTTACATTTTGATGGATATGGAGATGGATTCTTGATCGAGTTGATGTTGTGACATGAGGCTAGGAGAAACGACTGATGATGGAATGAGGATGTGCATTGTCATGGTTTGAGCGTGATAGTTGGACTGATCACCCAACTAGTTCAGATCGTGGATCTCGAGTAGTGTAGAGAGGTGTTATCATTGTGTTGGAGTATCATGGCAACAGTTCACGCGATGACGATACATGATGGAGTCGAATCGATATGTTGCACTGAGCATGTAGCTTGAGTTGGAGGGACCAACCTTCCAAGGTGGGGCAACATGTGGGGATTGCGACAGATGTGGTTTATGGTCATGGACTGAGGGGAGTTTCCGATTTTTGGAGACATGAGCCTTTATAGTTTATGTGATGGCAGCACAAAGGCAGGCAACATGAGCATTTTGATGTTGGAGCTAGCGACACTTTGCAACGCTATATGACGGTGTTGTCGAGGCACTACAACAAAACCAGCGATTAGCGTCCCTTTTTACTTCTTTTTTTGCATCTAGAGCCCATTTTTGGTGCTATTTGCATCCATTTATCAAATATGGTGCAAAACTTGACACAAAATTTGCATCAAGTTTTGCACCAAATCTTACACCAAGTTTAGCACCAGGTATTGCAATAGGTTTTGCACCACGTTTTGCACCAAATTTTATGCCAAGTTTTGTGTCATCCTTTACACCAGGTTTTGTTCCAGGTTTTGCATCAAGTTTGGCACCTAATTTTGTTTGAAATACTTTTGCATCCTCATTTGCATCCAATTTTTGCACCTACACTTGCATCGACTTTCGCATCCTTTTTTGCATCCATTTTTTCATCCATTTGTGCATCCCTTTTGCGCCAAGTTTTACATCGTGTTTTGTGTCTAGTTTTGCATAAAATTTTGCATCTACTTTTGTTGCATCCACTTTGCCCTCTTGTTTGGCATCCATATTTACATCGTCTTTTGCATCTATTATTGTACCCACTATTGCATCTAATATTTTTGTGCCACAATTAGCGCCTAGTTTGGCACCTCCTTTTGCACCCACTTTTGATTATAATTTTGCATCCTCATTTGCGTCTAGGTTTTCATCAACTACTACATCTATTTTTGCATCCCTTTTTGTATCCAATTTTGGACCGGGATTTGCATCGGGTTTTTTGTCTCGTTTTGCATCTACTTTTGCATCGACTTCTATTGCATCCACTTTTGCACACAATTTTGCATCCACTGTTGCACCCATTTTAAATTTCACTTTTTGCATCCCTTTTTACATCTTCATTTGCATCATACTTTGATTCTTTTTTTGCATCTATCATTACATCCACTTTTGTTATTCCACAATTTGCACCATGTTTTGCACTCACTATTGTATCCACGTTTGCTTCCAATTTTGCATCCATGTTCACATCCTCTTTTGCATCAAATATTGCATCTATTTTTGCATCCACTTTTATGTCAGGTTTATGCATTGGGTTTTGCATCTCGTTTTTTATCTACTTTTGCATCTACTTACATTATATCCATTTTTTGCATCCAATTTTGTTTTGCCTGTTGCATCAATGTTTGCTTCCACTTTTACATCCATTTTTGCATCTTATTTTGCATATTTTTTGTCTATTGTTACATCCACTTTTGTTGCACCATATCTTGCGCCTACCATTGCAACCACATTTGCTTCCACGTTTGCATCCACTTTTGTTTCATCCATTTTTGCATGTACTTTTGTTTCCGTTGTTGCATCCACATTTGTTTCACCACAATTTGTGCCAAGTTTTACACCTACCATTGGACCCATGTTTGCTTCCACTTTTGCCTTCATGTTTGCATC
Organism: Pinus tabuliformis; assembly: GCA_031772625.1. NCBI lineage: Eukaryota > Viridiplantae > Streptophyta > Pinopsida > Pinales > Pinaceae > Pinus > Pinus tabuliformis. The sequence continues at coordinate 1,866,521,717 of CM062816.1, forward strand.
CAAGTTTGCATTGACAACTGCATCTACTTTTGCATCCACTTTTGTGTCAGGTTTTTCATGTTGTTGCGCATCTACTTATGTTGTATCCACTTTTCATCCAATTTTACTTCTATTGTTGCCCCCATTTCTATGTTCGCTTTTGCATCCCTTTTCCAACACTCATCATATTTTTTGCATTGATGATATTCCTTATGACATTGACAATTATGAATAATTGATGACAATGTCAATAATATTGACAATGATGAAAATGAAGATGATGGCGATGACATGAATTGTGATTATGATGATAAAGACGATAGTGGTTACAATGACAATGATGATGATGGCAATGATTATGATGATGACGATGCTAATGACGTTGGCGAATCTTCCCAATTTTAGATGTTGTCATTGTCATAATCATAAGCATTATCTTTGGTGTCATGATCATCATTTTCATCTAGGTCATCATCAAAAACAATAATGGCATGAATGATGATGATGCATGATTACAACAATGTCGATAGAAATTACATTAATGATGATGATGGGGATGATAAAAATGACAATGACGATGATAATGGTGGTGATGATGATGATCATCGATCATCTGTCAAAAATAGAGTTGTTATTTCTCTTACGTATATCAATGTGTCCTAAACAACCCTTTTCTAGCACTGATCACATTTTTTGGGTTGATGATATTTCTTACAACATCTACAATTATGAACAATTGCAAACAATGTCCATAATGATGATGATGATGGCATGAATGGTGATTATGATGATAATGTAATGATGGCAATAACAATGACAAGGATGATGGTGATGATGATGACAATGATTATGATAATGAGAATGACCTTACAATCTTATGGATTCATGAACAATTACTAGGTTCAATACCATCTTCTGGATACGTATTACTATCATACTTTTTAAATTTTCTGTCTCTCTTGAGGTATCTTACTATAATGGTGTTGTCAACACTAGAAAGATATCTTGTTGTAATGGTGGTTCTAATGTTAGCACTAGCAAAGTTTAGTAGGGAGGATGCTACTACAAGAGGAATTCCTTCTAAGTGACTATGGCATTCAAAATGAGGCTTTATGGGCTGCTTGTTAACACATGTTCTCATGCTCATATAAAATTAATGTGAAAAGTTGCTTTAATTGGTTCCCATGCATAATTGATATTGATAATGGGGTGGTATAAAATTGTAATGGCATATCCGTTAGTTAGTTATGATGGGTCAACAACATTGAAACCATCCAAGTGACATTTCACCTTGGAACAATCGTCGCTCGTGCGAAAACACGAAGTTTATGTAAATGAAAGTTGTGATTGTAGTGGAATTAAAACCATCGAGAAATATCAAAGAAGACGCTGCCTACCAGTTTTGAAAGACAACCAAGGCATTGAACAACTATTTGCGTTAGGATGTAGTGAGGGAATCGAAGGAAATTTGGCAGCCCTAATTTGCCATTACTATTGCCAATCACACATTCAATAGTAACCATAAAAGGTAGCCACATATAAACAGAACCTCGAGGTGTTGATAGTCAGAATCTATTGTAATAGCTTTGACGTATATATAGTTTTGTGTTTAGATGAGAATGAAGTGGGCTTCATCCAGGGTTCGGCTCAATCCTTGTCCATTCCATGCAGTGGTGTTTAATTCGCCAAGCAAGAGAATATTACGTGAGTGTTCAGAGTTAAATCAACAGAAATCAAGGACGTGTGATTGTCAAATTATTGCTCCTCCCTTATGATTGAGCGCTTGATGCGATGGTCATTATCCTTGGGTGATACTTTTATTCCCCATTTTCTATTGAAAAAGTAGCGTTTTTCTATTCGATTATGATAGGATTGGATGAACGCCGGTTTGGGTGGATGTAGACCCATGTTTTTTTGTGGTGATCTTCAAATGTCTTGAGGATAAGAAAAAAATCCTTGACCAAGGTCCATGGTTTTGGGGATGAGTTGGTCTTCTAGTGAAGCCATGGTTTCCCAACTTCAATCCTCTCACTATGTTGCCGATGACTACTCTAGTATGGGTAAGATTCCCAGTTTTCCCATTCACTTTACCCATCTAGATCTCTTAGAAAAAGTGGGCAATTTTATTGGAAGATTCGTCAAAGTAGACAGGGAAAGACTTTTGAAAGGCATTTTCACCTATGTTTGAATATGTGTTTAGGTAGATCCCAATGAAGTTTTTCGAGATAAAATTGAGCTCAAGTGGATGGGAATTGTGTATTCCCAATTCCTGGACTATGAAAATACAACTTTTCGATATAGGAATTACCAACAAGATAGACACCTTCAAATTGTCTGTCCCTTTCCAATAGGGGCTTCCTCCTTACAGTCATCTAAGAACTCTAGCTGCAGTTGGAGGGATCTTAAGGAAAGAGAGGGATCCAAAATGTAACACCCCTCCCTTGTGTGTCAAACTTTGCAAACCTAAGCTGAGAAAAGCTAGGTATGATGTGTAATATAAAAAGTAAATACATTATTAATAAATTAATCACTTGGAAAAGCGAGACACCAAGAGATGAGATTCTTGCCAAATCACATTGGTGAATGGGAAAGGATAATTCTTTCATGGTAAAGCTTCTCGATTTAATTCTAGATAAGTTGGATGGATTGGAGATAAATATCCATTGAGAAAAACATAAAAGTTGTGCGGGAGAGAAAGGCAATCTTCTATGAGGAAAATCCTCATGGGAGAGAAAAGTGAGCTTTTATGAGATAAGCCTACGCAAATGGATAAAAAGATCCATAAAAGCGAGACACCGCTAATGGAAACCATATCATGAAAGAAGGTATTAAATACCCATTGCATAGATCAATTGGAGGCGGTTGATCCATGGCAAGAACCTCGACTCGGTGGTGAACTGAAGAGTCATTTCTAGGTTGGGTAGCGGTGCTCTGTTTTCCAAGTGTCGTTCTCTCTTTTGATCTAGTTTGACTGACTTGCGTGGATTGTTCTGTATGTTGGTTTCTTACCCTCTATGTTATAAATTCCTTAGCATATGAGAGAATTTGCTTGAGTTTTAAATGCACTGCATGTGGCGTTAATGAGATGATTTTATGGATGCACATAAATGAAATTCTAATTATAGTCACAGTATGTGGATCTTATGTAGAATTGGTGTTAACCTGTCTTTTGTTAAGATAGTGAATAGTCGTGCTTGAGCTGCTATGCAAATTTGTTAACTGTGGTTAAGGCTCGACTCTATAAACTATGGTACAAGTTATTTGTGCTATGCATCCAATGCTGCGCTTCTGATTAATTGTGCATAATCCCTAAGATACACATGTTAACGTGTCATGCAACTGTGGCAGACGGATTATTGATTATGTATGATAAATGATTTTGTTTTGAAACGGTAGAGCCTATGGTTCGGGTTATCTAATATATGCATTATGCATTATAGGATGAATTGCATCCATTGAGGCGTTCTAATTATTTATTTGTATTGCATAAGATATATGTCGGTGGTACTTTCGGCCATGACAATAGGAATATGAACATGCTATATGGCAAAGCTAGTTATTGTAAATGGATGACCTGATCTCCATAAATGTTGGATTGAATCCTCAAAGGAGGGATACTCGAATGCGGGATATTGAATAATATTGATTGATTCCTCCTCTGTGATGTGATGTAGGCATGGGTAGAAGTGCTTGTGTTAGCTTTGTTATGAGGTAGTTGTATATGAACGCGTGTGACAACCATTACATCTAAATTTATTACAAGCTAAAATTAGTAAAGGAAACCAATATGTTGCCTTTAATACTGTGGCTAGGAGGTGTCTACTGAAAGAGGACCCAAAGTTGATCATAATTCATGGAACAAGGTACCAATCAACCTTAAGCACAATGCAAGAATAGGATGAAAACCTTAAGCATGACCACCAACTCATCGAATGGCCTTGAGGCTGCAATATGCAAGAAGAGGATGAAAAACATTGACTTTGAAAGCTTTTACAACCAGAGAACCTTAAAACCCCAACTCCCTCCTTAGGACAAGTGTATTTGAGTTTACCAAGAGTTGGCTTCCAACACACCTAACGCTCAATGCCAAACATGACATGGTACACTAAAACACAAAGACTGTAAAACCTTTCAACATATCGACAAAGTACACATTCTTCCTTGAAATACACATTCTAAGGAAACCCACAAATGACTTCTCCTCATTTTGAGGATGGTACCTAAGTTAAATTGGATTGCATAGGGATTTCTTAACACAGGGTTCAAAATTATTACAACAATATACTCATTAATCACTAAATATGTCATTTGTAGGAATTGCAGTTAGGTGGGGAGGATAACACTCCTATCCATTTTTAAAGCTACACCCAATTAATAAGTTCTCCATGTGCCACAATAAATGCAATTTTTATGACTATAGTGACACATCCCTCGAGATTTCCTTCCACACCAACACTTTTATCCATGAACTAAAGAGTGACTATTTCATTATTATATTATACATACATGTTAATATAAGCATTAAAATTTGTATTCCTTTGTAAAAAATGCTAGTCCAAGAGATACATTTGATCACCTTGTCTTGTATCCAATATCCAATGTTGACCCCTATATCCTTAGATCTAGAGTGAAGGTTTCATTTCTAATGTTGTGTTTGAGCTTAAATTCTAATTAAATATTTGGGTTAGCCAAGGTCATTACTTAACTTAATGGCTTTGCAATATAAAATGTATCATATTTTTTTTAAGTTCAATTGGTGAGATATGTCTGGGGGATTGAACTTTCGATCACTTGGATACACAAGGGCTTGCCAACATGCTTTTTTCCAATTGTGCTACTACCCTCAGAAAATATACAATGTATCATATTAACATCCACTTAAACCAAATTGACTTTTGGGACACATGTCTCTTTGATGATGAAGGGAATCCAATTATGTGATGTCAAACACATTCCCTCACAAACACTCACAAAGACCCTACACTTTTTAGGGTTCGAACCTAGGTTGTCTGTTATGAAACCAACTCACAAAAAGATAGAAAAGATAGATCAACAACTTAGAAATCAGCCTCTTCGAGGGGGCAACCTCCTTTACATTACACAAAAGAACAATTATTGGATGATACAAATGACAAAGCCTCATTTCTATATATAGGAGTCTAAGGGGTCACAATATAATCAAAGTCAACATAACAATAATAATATAAGGGCACAAAAATAACAATAGTGGGCTTCTATGGGGCACAATAATAACAATATGGGGACAATAAGGGCACAACAATAACAGTAAGGGCCACAATGACACTAGTAATGGGGGAATCACTAGTGTTATAGGGACCTAACATTGTCTATATGGAAACACTGTATAATTTTGAATTTATTTATTGTAGATTTGTACATAGATGGATATTCCTTTCTTTGCATTTATCTTTTAGACTTCTTGCTTTCACCAATTGATTTAGAGCTTATGGAGTCTCAAGTAGCACCAATCCCCTTGCTTCTATTGGATTGAATAACATGATTTCTCTTTTGAAATCCATAATATCTCATTCACATGCTTCCTATTTCTCCCATAAGACTTTAGCACAGACTCCATGATCATGTTTGTGTCCCTCTTAATAACGCACTCCTTGGAAGGGGCCATAAAATCTTTTATTAGGACTAAACTTGGATGTCTCTTCTTTCTTGCCCTTTGATTCTTCATTCAATCATACCACCCATCAACTTGTTATTTTTCCATTTTTCTTATAATGACCTTTGTTGTTGGGAAGGTGCCTTTCAAGTATTTTGTCTTTGCATATAGATACACATAAAGTATCATTATTTTAATCTAATGGACGTGGTTGTTAAAATCACCAATATTTAATTAAATATGCATTGTTATACCTTTGCTCAAGTCAACTTCAATTCAAATTCTAACACATGTGTGTATACCCTTCCTTGCTTAGTTTGTATATTGTTGTAAGTCCCCAATATATTTATGTTGGCTTTTGAAAGATCATCTCATCCCAAAATAAGTAGGGGGGATTCAATATTCAAATCCGGCAGAGTGGGGTTGAAGAAATGGATATTGAAGATGGATTCAATTATAGAAACTATCTTTTGAAAAAAGTTTAGTTTTGCCCCAAAAAGAAAGTCCCTCTTTCTTAGCTTTATTGCTTCATTTGAAGGAAGGGGGGAACTAGTGAATTGTTTCAATCACATGGTTCATGCCCTCCAAGTATAGGTTAACTTGCCTAAAGATGTTCCTAACACAAGTAATCAATGCAAATATCGCCCATGGACTACTTTTATTGATAAAAACTCACTTTATTTTTTGTAAATGTCTGCTAATTCAAGTGTAGCCATAGTAGTCGATGTTCAACCTCATATGCACAAAAAAATGTTCAATCACTAACTTCCTCCAAGCATGCTTACCCTTGCACTCTTAACACCATAATGTAAAACACTTGTCATAGTGTCCAAGGTGTCGTGCCCTCAGTGGCCTCCCATCACCATTGATAATTGGAGTTGAGGTGTCACACGCTATGCTTATGAAGCATCTACATAATTTAGCACACCGAATTCCATCCATGTGTGGCAAGTTCCAATCTACATGCATACTTATCCTCTATGCACTTGCATTTAAGAATGACAACCATAACATGACATTACCATATCTATATGCCAACAACATGACACACTCCAACCAATAAGATGGACAATTACATTATTAAGAGTTACAAAACCATATTGCCATCTGAAACCAACATTTAATCAAACAACATTTGACAACACTATAGTGATTACATTTGTAATTACACTTTATCGAAAATATCAATAAAAAATTCTTATCATATTACTGTATAAATATTGCATTTAATAGAAGCTAGATGAACTTTGTTAGTCCCAAACTTTGCTTTGACTTGAAATCAACTTTTCTCCACTTAAGTGTCTCTAAGCCACCTTAATTATCAAGTAAATATATCATCTAGCAAGTGTTATAGAAATGAGGTGGATTCAATCCACTTATGTGTGGTCATAAATAGTATTTCAATTGCCTTACATGTTCAACAACTGCCTCCAAATGCTGTACGACTACCTCGAAGTACCAAATAAAACAATCATGAGATGTTGGAAATATTTATCATGGATATACTACCATAGGAGTACTATCACATGGAGTCTTATGCCCAAACATTCCCTAGTCTCAACCTGTCCTTATATATGCATGTTTAGGAGCTCTTGTCCCAGCTCGTCGGCAGGGTTTGTATTCGCCAATAAAGAGTAGAACGAGGTAAGGGCGAACTAGCTATCCCCTGAACCATTCCCCCGACCAACCAATTGTTAGGCTCACAACCCGGCTAGGCAAGGTCAAGTTTAGGAACAACCTAGCTAGGCGAAGTGAGAGAGTACCGTAGTTAAGCGCTGCAGGGTCAAAGAGAGAAGGTGAAGGGTTGGATGCCTCACCGATCAATGGGCTAAAGTAGGGGTTGGGTGCTTTGTCAAGCCCCCCCCGCTTCTTATTCACCAGTGTCGTGTCGAGAGCAAGGAACATTCTAGCAAATTCAATATTAAGCATCAATTTGCGATGAAACAGGGGATTCCTCTATAATCGGCTATGGGCTTATCTAGAAGGGCACCTCCTAGCCTTATGACTGGCATCTACACCTCCTTCCTTCCATATGCTAAGGTCAATGGTGAAGTGGGTCTAATCTCTTGCTATGGAACTTCATGCATGGACAAGGAATCAATATCTACCTACTATGCCAAGGGGACTATTAGAAGGCTACTAAATAGGACTAAAGACTATTGGCTATTGGAATGGCTAAGTTATACTAGATCTAGATCTTTATCTCGGTAGAGAAGAGAGTAAAGAAGTGAAACGTAGAGATGCGAGTATCATATGTCTAGACGAGTATAATATGTATAGAGCTCGAAGAGAATGAAATTCTCTGAGAGCTAGCCATGGCTCAAAGAGCCTCTTTTTAGTTGTTGAATTTAATGTCGACTTCTTTCTCCTTTCCCTTATTTCCTCTCTCTTATTCTTTTTTATTTTCTCCTTTCTCTTATTCCCCTGTCCTTTCCCCCCTCTCCCTACCCGTACCCCACCCTCGCCCGGACGGCCCTCAAGCGTGCCTTCCCCTATCCTCGCCCTATGATCGCTTACCGCTTATCTTTTTTCTTAAACTCGTACCTTTGATGGCTCCTCTGGAGAGCGTTCCGTTCTCCTGCGGTGCCGCCCCTTACCTCTTTCAGAGTAAGATAGACTTCTTTCTTCAAACAAGTAACAGTTGTTCGAAAAAAAAGAACAACCAACAACACCCAAAGTACTCATACCGACTTTCTCTCCTACCGAACCGAAGCAAAGCGTAGGTAACCGACTTTCTTTCTCTCGATACGGCAACCGAAGCGAAGCGTAGGTAACCGACTTTCTTTCTCTCCTACCAAAGGTAGGCATTCATCTACCGAAGGGAGGACGACAGGTAACTGACTTTCTTTCTCTCGATACGACAACACAACTACCAAAGGTAGGCATTCTTTCCGGCATCTTTCCAACTCTTGCTCTTACCTCTCTTTCCAAAGGAAGGAAGGGGGGTGTGGGGGGAAGGAAGGATCAGCTTCCTTCCCACCGCCAATGAAGGAAGGGGGTTGTAAGGAAAATATTATTAGTGCCAAATGAAAATTTATGTTAGGGATGCTTTCACATAGTTAGTTTTGTAATTATTATAAACATCACATACATAACAACCACAAATAAAAAAAGTATGTAATATATAAGAACAAAACTAATGAAGTTGTTAGTACTAAAATGAGGCATATACTATCACATGTAATCTTAGATATACTTAGTGTGAAACACCATGACATCAATGTCTGAGCAATTTGTAAATGTGCAACAAGGGCTCAATAGGGGGCTAATATTTATTTGATACTCACGTTCTTGGCTTTGTTGCTTCATTTGAAGGAAGGAGGACACTATTGAATTATTTCAATTACATGGTTCACACCTTCCAAGTATTAGTTAACTTGCCTAAAAAGGTTCCTAACACAAGTGATCAATGCAAATATCACCCATAGGCTACTTTTGTTCACAAAACTTAACTCTCCCACTTTATTTTTGTAAAGACCCACTAATTCAAGTGTAGCCATGGTAGTTGATGCACAACCTCATGTGCACCAAAAAACATCCCATAACCAACCTCCTCGAACCAAGCTTACCCTTCCACTCCTAACACCAAAATGTGCAACACTTATCATAGGGTCCAAGGGGTATTGTCCTTGGTGGCCTCTCATCACTATTGATAACTAGGGTTGAAATGTCACACCCCATGCTTGTGAAACATCTACATCATTTGGCACATTGAATTCCATCCATGCGCACCAAGTTCTAATATGCATGCATGCTTATCCTATATCTGCTTATATTTAGGAATGCCAACCATGACATAACCATTACAATATCTTTCTTCTTATTCTTCTTCTTCTTATTACTATAGAAAAAAAGGACCCTTTTTTTATTCACGAGGAAGAAAAAAGCACAAACATTGACAAAAAGATTGTAACTTCTGTCATTACAATGGGTTGCCAGAAGACAAGGCATCACGACCCAGAAGAAGAGAAAAATAAGTTGTTGTAAAACCAGGGTTTTACAATTTTTTTTCTTCTGCAAATTATAAGACTGACTAGAAATGACAATAGCATGCAACAAAAAATTGTAGAAAGTGTATTATACAACCACGAAGAGGGCCCTACTATGAGAAAAACGAAGACAGTGACTAGAAACGACATTAGCCTGTAACCAAAAATTCCCGAAAGTGTATTATACAACCATGAAGAGGCCCCTGTCAAGAGAAAAAGAAAGACATTGTATTTGAGGCTAATTGAAAGCTGAATGTAGACTCACTTGAAATTTATAGTAAGCTAGTTGATAACTAATTGAAAATTTGACTTAAAGCTAATCCATATTAGTATATGGGCATCGAATGAGAACTTTGAACTGGGTTGCCAACTAATTCATCATAATATATGTAACCTGTCTCCAGACAAATAATTCTTTTTTAGAGAGAATCTACAGTTGTATTTAGCTCCCTATGGATGTGATGGAAATTGATTTCCTAGAAGTGGTTCTTTAACTCCACAATTTTGCTTTTCCAGGAGGATAAACTTATAACTTCCAACTATGCTTTACTGTCATTTTTTTTTGGCTCCATTACAATATTTGTATGTCAACAACATGGCACACTACAACCAAGAAGATGAACAATTACATCATTAAGAGTTACAAAACCATCTTGCCATCGAATAACCAACATTAATTAAACAACCATTTAACAACATAATAGCAATTACACTATATATATAGATCACATTACACGTATAAATACTGCATTTCAATAGAAGTTAGATGAATTGCGCTAGTCCCAAAGTTTTGCTTTGACTTGAAATTAAACTCTTCTTCACTTTGTGATTTTTGTGTTATCCACTAGCATAGACCCATCTTAAATATAGATATAATATGAGCGGAGAGGGATCCAATTTCTTCATTGGCAATTATTTTTTATGAGCAAACATTATTTAAATGTTTTGTATTTTTTTTTTTTTAATTTTTTTTTTTTTAAATTTATTTTGGCTGACACTAGCAAAATTTCAACTTTGATGATGGACAAACATCGCTGTAACCATACTAGGCTGTAGAGTGAGCTTGGCATATTCATATTATTTTCATCCTCAAGGCATATTCATATTATTTTCATCCTCAACATCGAGGATTGTGTAAATCTCAGTGGAAGATGCCCCTTAGAATAGTTTTGATGCCCCCAAAATGACTTCCATTCTCAACCCCTCCCCATGACATTTGAACTTAAAACCTCGTAACAACTAAACCCCATACAAACCAACTACCCTACAACTTATGATGGATCAACCACAACAATACTTATTATAATAATTTAAAACCAATATTTCTAATTACGCCGTAAGGCGTTTCCCTCTGAAATGAACTCCCCCAAATGCCTTTCTGTCATAATCTTAACCGTTAGATCTTTTGTTAGACGATTGAACAAAAATCAACCGTCTGATTTAATAAAAAATGTTTTAAAACATTAAAAATATTTAAAAACGTTCCACTTTCCACTTGACATCTGTGCGCCGAGCATGGGAAACATGAACATATATGCCTGTAATAGCAACAAGAAAACCGTAGAAAAGAAAATATAAGGGGGCGAAGAAGGGAAAAATCGAAAGTATGTACAGGTGGGTTGAGCAGATTTGCCACTGGGTATCATCGAGATTGCCACTGGGCATCATCGAGATTGCATGTTTCGATCACCCATTCAGCGACTATCGGTGGGCCTTTCCATTTTGTTGTCAAAAAAATTACCTCCGATTCGAACGCAGACAAATTGATTCGAAACCCACTCAGCCATTGGCATTCCCTCCTCCTTTTTTTCGAGGCTTCGATCAAATTTCTCTTATCTGCTCTGTACTAGGTGAATTGGGTCTCAGCCATAATCGAGCTTTGGGTTTCAGTCATAATCGAGCTTTGGGTTTCAGTTATAATCGAGCTTTGAAATCTGCAGAAAGGAGGTTATTGAGAGAAGAATAAGTGGATTTGCAGGTTGCTGCCAATTTGATGATTTTGATTGAATGTGCTAATTAACATAATTAACATAATGGCAGAATAGGGAAAATCGAGCTTGGGAGCTTGTCTTTTATTTATATTCAGCTTGATTATATATATATTTTAGTTCGGGTGAAGCGGCATCATGGTGCAGGGAGCAATTTAGGGCAGCTTTTATGATAACAATAATAAGAACTGAACCTTGTTTTTGGGCCTGGATTTAACCGTGGTGGAAATGGAGCCGGGTTTTAGGAGAGAGTTTTTAGCAATCATGGCTAGCGATCTTATGACTAAATATCACAGAAGAACATCCTGAAAACCCTTGGAAGATGACCTCATTCCAGCGTCTCAGCTTCACAACAGAAGATATTTTGGAGAGCTTGAAGCCTGATAACATGATTGGCATTGGAGCAGCCGGTACAGTTTACAGGGTTGAAAGGCCGGGGGGTCATGTCATAGCTGTGAAGAAGCTACGGTGGGTGGAGAAAGAGAAAGAGGGAGGGAAACGAAAGAAAGGGGTATTAGCAGAGGTAGAAGTCCTGGGAAATGTTAGGCACAGAAACATAGCTAAATTGTTGGGTTGTTGCTCCAGCAATGAGGAGACTCTTCTTCTTTATGAATACATGCCTAATGGAAGTTTGGCTGACCTCTTGCACGAGAGAAAGGAAGAGAACATGCTCACTGAGTGGATGACAAGATACAATATTGCAGTTGGAGTGGCTCTGGGCTTATGCTATCTTCATCAAGATTGTCGTCCTGCCATTGTACACAGAGATGTTAAGCCTAGCAATATATTGCTTGATTCTGACATGACTGCAAGGGTTGCAGATTTTGGAGTTGCAAAGCTAATTCGAACTGGTTCGGAGGCCATGTCTTCTGTTATTGGCTCCTATGGCTACATTGCTCCAGGTAAAGTAGTTTCAAACTTCAGAACTATAAGTGGTCATTCTTTTTATGGTAACATTAATTTTCTTTTCAGAAACCATATACATTCTAACATCTTAGGATATAGCTTGTTCTTGAATGATACTCTGTCCATCCATTTTATGTTACATGATTGTCTCTGATGTGAGCAATTTACTTACAAAGTGTCTAACATCTTAGGTTACTCCATCAATCCATTCTATGTCAACATGGTTGTCTCTGGTGTGAACAATATACTTGCAAAGTGTCTAACATCGTAGGTTATACTTTGTTCTTGAATGATACTCCATCAATCCATTTTATGTTAACATGATTGTCTCTGATGTGAATAATTTACTTAGAAAGTGAGTTAGGATGGTCTAAGTGCATTTTTCTTTCAGTTTCATGATTGTTTACCCTGGAAAATCTAAGAATACAAAAGGAGAATCTTGTATTGGTTTTACATCCCTAAAGCATTAAGATTAGCTGAACACAAAAGTAAAAGGGAATCGGTTTTAGCTATTGTTTGGATTTGAAGAAGGAATTCAGAAATATGAGTATTCTCAGATCAGACAACCTTATGGAAAAGGTCTTATTATTTTTATGTATTTGTAAGTTAGTTTGTGTATCAGATTCTCAGTGATTGATGGGTATGGAGTTATGTTTTAGCCCAGCTTAGTTCAAAATCCTAAATTTGCTATAAGGTAGCATTCATTGTTTTCTACATAGCCAATCAAATTCTTACACAGATTTTCTCTTGTAATATATATCTGAAAGTTATATGTTAAACCTAGCACAGACTTGTACTGTTTCATTAATTGAGGATGGTAGCAATCTATTAAGTCCATGAGTCTATGCATCTTTTGGATTTGTGCAGAATATGCCTACACACTTCAAGTCTTTGAGAAAAGTGACATATACAGCTTTGGGGTGGTCCTCTTAGAGCTCTTGACTGGAAGACAGCCAATGGATCCAGAATTTGGAGAAGGTGTCAACATTGTGGACTGGGTCAAGGAAAGAGTTCAGACCAAGGAAGGGATGGAAAAGATCTTAGATCAAAGTGTTAGAGTTCCAAGTTTCTCAGTCAAGGAAGAGATGATGCTGGTCCTCAGAGTGGCTCTCCTCTGCACTAGTAGGTCTCCAATCAACCGACCATCGATGAGAGATGTTGTTTCAATGTTATTAGAAGCCCACCCCAAAAGCAAAGCAGCCCTTGACTCCCAATCCTTGCAACAACACAGGTCCCATTCTTCATCTCAGCCAGACAGTCCACCACGCTGTTCTAAGGAAGGAAGCCAACATTAAATATGTTTCCATTGAAGTAATCGTTGTTGGGTATGTTCGTGTTATGATATTTTTGGTGATGATCGACATATGTTTATTTTATCAGACTTTTTGCAATACCAGCTACCATGCAATTAGCAGTATTCCTGCTTATTTTAAGACCTTTTGCAGTATCAGTAATTTGCTATTTCCAATTTGGAGATCTTGAAACATTTTGCAGTACCTGCAATTTGTTATTTGCCATTTGCAGATCTTGAGACATCAATAATTTTTGTTATTGATTATATTTCCTATTTATTTTATAAGACTATGCTATGCAAAGAACAGTATTCCTACTTAATTTCTTATTTTACAAAACCTATTTGCAATTTGCATATATTGAAACCATCAGTAATTTTTTATTTCTTATTTTATAAAACCTATTTGCAATTTGCATATATGGAAACTTGTAATTTTTTATTTCTTATTACTTATGATTATGCACTCTACAATTCTGTGACCAGCTGAATGTCAAGCAATTGAACCGCGATTTAAATCCTATTTTTTCAGCAATAAGTACTATACTTTGTCTTTATTTAGTGTAGAGAACCAAGCACTTATTCTACTCATCTATAGAAGGGACAATGGTTGTTTGCCTATGAGGTATAAGGAAATCCTATCAGATGTTTTGTATTTTCGTATGGAATTGAATCATACTCCTGCACACTGTAACATTCATATATATCAACCTGTAGAGGCTTTAATAACACCTGGTATTCTGGTTAGTGATTTTATTGGACCTCATGTGCATATCCTACATGCACAGGATGGACTATTCATATGTTACAGGGTATTATTCTTATTATTTAGGGTGCACATCTTCAGGTGCTCAAGAACGATTACTAGAATAGTCAGTTAATTCTGCAATTTAAAGGATGAAAAAGGAGGTTATAGGAGTCTAGTTTTGGTTCTCATCCACAATGTCACACTAGTCTGCCTGGGCATGCTTCTCATGGTTTAATAGTGACTTGAGGAGTCATAATACCACAGATCACTAAACACGAACAGCTAAGGTAGCCCAAGGACAATAGCCATCTTTACACATTAATTAAAAATAAAGTGGGTCTTTACAAAAAAGATATTATATGTGCACTATCTGGTATTGGGATGGCTGGAACTCAGGAGGATCCTGTTCTTACACGGGCAGTAGAGGATCCTGTTCTTAGATGCCATGGGCTCTTAAAATGATCCTAATGCAGTTTCATTGTTTATTAATATTCCCATTCTTTTTTATATGCTTGACCCTGCAGGAAGGCGAAGCTGTACAGGTTTGACAAGGATGGGAATCAATGGAAGGAGCGTGGTGTAGGAACAGTAAAGTTTCTTAAGCACAAGGATACTACAAAAGTTGGGCTGGTCATGAGGCAATCCAAGACATTGAAAATATGTGCAAACCATTTAAGTATGTAAATTTGTTTGTTTGTTTTTTTTTTGTAATTTCCCCCCTGAGATTGTAATAGCTTATCTTACATCCAAGTTTTAAGAGGCTTTCTGTGCCGAGAATTTGTGTTGATCCTTATTAACTGGATTATATTGTTTTTTTTTTTTTTTGCCTTGCAGTTCATTCCCCAATGTCACTTCAGGAGCACGCAGGTAGTGATAAAACTTGGGTCTGGCATGCAACTGATTTCTCAGATGGGGAACTGAAGGAAGAACTCTTCTGCATTCGTCTTGGCTCTGTAGACAGTGAGCACTGTTCTTAGACTCTTCTAATCCTTGTTATGATCTTTTCTTTCTGTCTTGTATTTTTCTTTGATAAAATCAATGTTTGAGTACCTATATTCTTGGATCATTTCATTGAAGGGTTGATTTTGCATATGTTCTTAGGATGCTTTTGTGTAGATTATAGTGGGTTGGTAAGGGACCCCCCTCCCCAAACACCCTATCAGCATAGTTAAGACTTGAGTTTAGGGTGGCTTTAATTATCTCTGGTAATAGCAAATGATACGGAGGATTGTGCATAACCCACCCCCTTTTTGATTCCAATAAGCAGAGGTGGTCACTATGGTAATCCGATTTCAATTTGTAGTTAGAAAATGGGGTCACAACTTTCCATATTTTTTGTTTTGTTTTGTCTTTTTACGTCAAACAATAGTATATTTATTAGAACCATAGTCAACTAAACAAACAAGAAACAATTTATTTGACAGTGGAAGAAGTGATAGGCTTAGAGCAATTGAATTGTAGGCCATGCTTCTTGACAAATTGATGAACAGATGTCTCCTTACTTGAGATTTAGGTTGGCACCATGGCACCATCCTGTCCATCATTATACACTAATCTTGTCATTATCTTCTTCACTGTGAATGACTGGCTTGTTCCTTGCAAATAGATCTGGGCATAGAGGAGCCAATCCAAGAACAGTAATCTCTAGCACAAGACAATATTAATGATCTAAATACCTAATCCTGAAGCTTGAGTTTGATTTTTCTCTACTGGTTCTGAATCTCTGATTGAGAATCTCCCACTCATCATTATCAAACCTTCTCCTTCATCATTGGCATCAGCTGCACTGCTGAGGTACTTTGGTTGGTTGTCATTGGACTTGAGAGCTTGAAGTTTCAAATGATTATAGTAACAGACAGCCAGAAAAGCCAGTCCACACCCACTCAAGTTTATGACTGTAACCTTTTCATTTATTACAGACAAAGATTATGTTATGAGCAGCCAGTCCTTGACAAGACCAACAACATTCATAGTCAAGGCTGAAGTCTTTCCTATCAGAAGAAACACTGCAAGATTAAGAGCCAAGGCACAAGCAGAAATGTCATGTAATCCAAATCAAAGGAAGAGACCCTGATTATCAGAAATGGGTATTCTACTAAGGCCCAGGGGGTGCTGAGAAAAACAAGGCAACAAGGAGCAACAAAGATGTGATGGGATTCAACTTAATCCCTTTTGATGTTCGTGGAATTTGTATGAGAACCAATTGGGTAGTCTCACATGCAACTGCACTTAACTGGAGAATCACCTCCCATGCATTCATCTTGGCCTCCCCATAAGCTGAAATAGTAACTCCAATGGATATGGCCAACATATTGGCCTCGGGCTCACCTTTATAAGCTTCTTTCTTTAGGGAAACCACAATCAAATACACAGCAATGGGAATTAGAGCTTTCAGCATTTGAAATAATGATACTGAGAGGAAAACATAGGCAGAATTTGAAAACCAGAGACCCAAAGAATACACTTATCAATACTATGGGTTCAACGAGCTTGAAGACTCTTACAATAGCAACAGCCAGTGTTGAGTAGAAGCCCATGTGAATCATGGTGGGACTGATCACACTAAAGTTGTCAAGCAATGGCAACTCCAATGGATATGGCTAACATATTGGCCATGGCCTCACCTTTATAAGATTCTTTCTTCAGGGGAACTGCAATTGAATGCATATCAAATGGGCACAAGAGCTTTCAACATTTGAAATATCGATACTTTGAGAGACATGCACCAAGGGCTGCATCATTTAGGATTTGTACTCAGTTTAGGTGTCATATTCAAGGGGAAGTTGTTATGCTTTCCACCACTTCATAGATTGTTAGAGTGATGAAACAAAAGAGGCTCCCTCTTGAGGCTAGATTATGTCATTCATATCAGCTGTGTTGTTGATGTCCTAGCTCAGCCAGGTCTTGCCAAAACTCTGTTGAGGATCAAAATTTATTATAAACTGAAATGTCTTCACAAGAATTGACCTCATAAAATGCCATAATCACAAGATATGCCATACATGGCTGTGATTATGGCTCTCAAGACCCTTAGAATTTGAGCAATGAGGCTCGCAACATCACTTATGATTATGCACTCTACAATTCTGTGACCAGCTGAATGTCAAGCAATTGAACCGCGATTTAAATCCTATTTTGTCAGCAATAAGTACTATACTTTGTCTTTATTTAGTGTAGAGAACCAAGCACTTATTCTGCTCATCTATAGAAGGTACAATGGTTGTTTGCCTATGAGGTATAAGGAAATCCTATCAGATGTTTTGTATTTTCGTATGGAATTGAATCATACTCCTGCACACTGTAACATTCATATATATCAACCTGTAGAGGCTTTAATAACACCTGGTATTCTGGTTAGTGATTTTATTGGACCTCATGTGCATATCCTACATGCACAGGATGGACTATTCATATGTTACAGGGTATTATTCTTATTATTTAGGGTGCACATCTTCAGGTGCTCAAGAACGATTACTAGAACAGTCAGTTAATTCTGCAATTTAAAGGATGAAAAAGGAGGTTATAGGAGTCTAGTTTTGGTTCTCATCCACAATGTCACACTAGTCTGCCTGGGCATGCTTCTCATGGTTTAATAGTGACTTGAGGAGTCATAATACCACAGATCACTAAACACGAACAGCTAAGGTAGCCCAAGGACAATAGCCATCTTTACACATTAATTAAAAATAAAGTGGGTCTTTACAAAAAAGATATTATATGTGCACTATCTGGTATTGGGATGGCTGGAACTCAGGAGGATCCTGTTCTTACACGGGCAGTAGAGGATCCTGTTCTTAGATGCCATGGGCTCTTAAAATGATCCTAATGCAGTTTCATTGTTTATTAATATTCCCATTCTTTTTTATATGCTTGACCCTGCAGGAAGGCGAAGCTGTACAGGTTTGACAAGGATGGGAATCAATGGAAGGAGCGTGGTGTAGGAACAGTAAAGTTTCTTAAGCACAAGGATACTACAAAGGTTCGGCTGGTCATGAGGCAATCCAAGACATTGAAAATATGTGCAAACCATTTAAGTATGCAAATTTGTTTGTTTGTTTTTTTTTTTGTAATTTCCCCCCTGAGATTGTAATAGCTTATCTTACGTCCAAGTTTTAAGAGGCTTTCTGTGCCGAGAATTTGTGTTGATCCTTATTATCTGGATTATATTGTTTTTTTTTTCTTGCCTTGCAGTTCATTCCCGAATGTCACTTCAGGAGCATGCAGGTAGTGATAAAACTTGGGTCTGGCATGCAACTGATTTCTCAGATGGGGAACTGAAGGAAGAACTCTTCTGCATTCGTCTTGGCTCTGTAGACAGTGAGCACTGTTCTTAGACTCTTCTAATCCTTGTTATGATCTTTTCTTTCTGTCTTGTATTTTTCTTTGATAAAATCAATGTTTGAGTACCTATATTCTTGGATCATTTCATTGAAGGGTTGATTTTGCATATGTTCTTAGGATGATTTTGTGCAGATTATAGTGGGTTGGTAAGGGATCCCCCTCCCCAAACACCCTATCAGCATAGTTAAGACTTGAGTTTAGGGTGGCTTTAATTATCTCTGGTAATAGCAAATGATACGGAGGATTGTGCATAACCCACCCCCTTTTTGATTCCAATAAGCAGAGGTGGTCACTATGGTAATCCGATTTCAATTTGTAGTTAGAAAATGGGGTCACAACTTTCCATATTTTTTGTTTTGTTTTGTCTTTTTACATCAAACAATAGTATATTTATTAGAACCATAGTCAACTAGACAAACAGGAAACAATTTATTTGACAGGTGGAAGAAGTGATAGGCTTAGAGCAATTGAATTGTAGGCCATGCTTCTTGACAAATTGATGAACAGATGCCTCCTTACTTGAGATTTAGGTTGGCACCATGGCACCATCCTGTCCATCATTATACACTAATCTTGTCATTATCTTCTTCACTGTGAATGACTGGCCTGTTCCCTGCAAATAGATCTGGGCATAGAGGAGCCAATCCAAGAACAGTAATCTCTAGCACAAGACAATATTAATGATCTAAATACCTAATCCTGAAGCTTGAGTTTGATTTTTCTCTACTGGTTCTGAATCTCTGATTGAGAATCTCCCACTCGTCATTATCAAACCTTCTCCTTCATCATTGGCATCAGCTGCACTGCTGAGGTACTTTGGTTGGTTGTCATTGGACTTGAGAGCTTGAAGTTTCAAATGATTATAGTAACAGACAGCCAGAAAAGCCAGTCCACACCCACTCAAGTTTATGACTGTAACCTTTTCATTTATTACAGACAAAGATTATGTTATGAGCAGCTAGTCCTTGACAAGACCAACAACATTCATAGTCAAGGCTGAAGTCTTTCCTATCAGAAGAAACACTGCAAGATTAAGAGCCAAGGCACAAGCAGAAATGTCATGTAATCCAAATCAAAGGAAGAGACCCTGATTATCAGAAATGGGTATTCTACTAAGGCCCAGGGGGTGCTAAGAAAAACAAGGCAACAAGGAGCAACAAAGATGTGATGGGATTCAACTTAATCCCTTTTGATGTTCGTGGAATTTGTATGAGAACCAATTGGGTAGTCTCACATGCAACTGCACTTAACTGGAGAATCACCTCCCATGCATTCATCTTGGCCTCCCCATAAGCTGAAATAGTAACTCCAATGGATATGGCCAACATATTGGCCTCGGGCTCACCTTTATAAGCTTCTTTCTTTAGGGAAACCACAATCAAATACACAGCAATGGGAATTAGAGCTTTCAGCATTTGAAATAATGATACTGAGAGGAAAACATAGGTAGAATTTGAAAACCAGAGACCCAAAGAATACACTTATCAATACTATGGGTTCAACGAGCTTGAAGACTCTTACAATAGCAACAGCCAGTGTTGAGTAGAAGCCCATGTGAATCATGGTGGGACTGATCACACTAAAGTTGTCAAGCAATGGCAACTCCAATGGATATGGCTAACATATTGGCCATGGCCTCACCTTTATAAGATTCTTTCTTCAGGGGAACTGCAGTCGAATGCATATCAAATGGGCACAAGAGCTTTCAACATTTGAAATATCGATACTTTGAGAGACATGCACCAAGGGCTGCATCATTTAGGATTTGTACTCAGTTTAGGTGTCATATTCAAGGGGAAGTTGTTATGCTTTCCACCACTTCATAGATTATTAGAGTGATGAAACAAAAGAGGCTCCCTCTTGAGGCTAGATTATGTCATTCATATCAGCTGTGTTGTTGATGTCCTAGCTCAGCCAGGTCTTGCCAAAACTCTGTTGAGGTTCAAAATTTATTATAAACTGAAATGTCTTCACAAGAATTGACCTCATAAAATGCCATAATCACAAGATATGCCATACATGGCTGTGATTATGGCTCGCAAGACCCTTAGACTTTGAGCAATGAGGCTCGCAACATCACTTATGATTATGCACTCTACAATTCTGTGACCAGCTGAATGTCAAGCAATTGAACCGCGATTTAAATCCTATTTTGTCAGCAATAAGTACTATACTTTGTCTTTATTTAGTGTAGAGAACCAAGCACTTATTCTGCTCATCTATAGAAGGGACAATGGTTGTTTGCCTATGAGGTATAAGGAAATCCTATCAGATGTTTTGTATTTTCGTATGGAATTGAATCATACTCCTGCACACTGTAACATTCATATATATCAACCTGTAGAGGCTTTAATAACACCTGGTATTCTGGTTAGTGATTTTATTGGACCTCATGTGCATATCCTACATGCACAGGATGGACTATTCATATGTTACAGGGTATTATTCTTATTATTTAGGGTGCACATCTTCAGGTGCTCAAGAACGATTACTAGAACAGTCAGTTAATTCTGCAATTTAAAGGATGAAAAAGGAGGTTATAGGAGTCTAGTTTTGGTTCTCATCCACAATGTCACACTAGTCTGCCTGGGCATGCTTCTCATGGTTTAATAGTGACTTGAGGAGTCATAATACCACAGATCACTAAACACGAACAGCTAAGGTAGCCCAAGGACAATAGCCATCTTTACACATTAATTAACAGGTCTTACATTAATTATCCTAGGGGGTTTTAATACTTCCAAATGCTTAAAAAACAGTTAGCAGAGTATTCACATTACACATTCCAGCAATCTTTTCTATAAACCAACCAAATGCAGTCAGGAGAGCCCTCCTTTTAAACTATACAACCTTATTGTTAGTATGATCAACCTTATTTTAATATATAGTGTGACAAACCGTATGTGACAGGCAGGTGGAAAACTTTTCTCGCAATTGACTAAGCGACGTCCTGCGAGCCAGACTTGAGACGGAAACCCTCGTCAGAAGTATATGCTTGGCTCTTTTCCAAACAAATGAAGAGTCAATGAGGTTTTGTGTAATCACTTCTGGTATTGTATTGGGTTATTATTAGAAGCGATAATTGGATTCGGATTCTCATCGAGTGAGTTGTTCTGCTTTCTCAATTTGAGAGGGTTTGTTTGGAGGGAAAAACGAAAGAGGACATACAAGAATAGTGAGGGGAAAGATGCAGAGGAAGAGGATTGAGAACATCGCCAGCAGGCAGGCTACATTTTCCAAACGTAGGTGGATTGCTGAAGAAAGCTTACGAGCTCTCAGTGCTCTGCATTGCAGAAGTTGAACTTGTGATTTTCTCCCCAGCAGGAAAGCTCTATGAACTGTTTTTTAGTGCAAATCCTACTATTTTGATTCTAATAATCATGGCTATGCAAACCTCATGAGACTCTTACTAATAACCCCGGTGGTGCAAGCCCTAGTAAGCTCGATGTTGAAAAACTTAGTGTAAAACCTCCAGATCGCTGGTTTTGTTGTAGTGCTTATTGGAGAGTATATAAAAAGTTTCACACCTTTTTATGAGATATGGGAGGAAAACATGTTAAAGATTTTTAATAAATATAAAATTTCCAAAATGATGCTAGTTACGTGTGATTCTTTTTTCATTGTTTGTGATTATGAAAAATGAAACTCAATGTTTTTTCATTAGTGCACACATATTTCAGGAGATGATGATTATGTAACAAGGTTTTTTCATTTTATGGTTAACATTGTATAACAAAAACATGCGTTGTGTTATGTAATTAATACTAAAATGTAATATTGATTTTTTTTGTCAGAATGCTATAGGTAATGATTGCCAAGACGATGATCCAAATTATGTTCAACATATATCAGGAGATGATGAGGATGAGGATGAGGATGATGGTGGTGAAGGAGGAGATGATGATGATAGTTGCGGTGTTGGTGATGACGTGGATCAGAGTAATGAGGATGGTCAAGATGATCATGAGGATGATCTTGGTGGTGGTAGCTAGGCATGCACATGCATTGTTTTTTATGAAGAAATTATTGTGTAGAATGACATTGTTATGTTTAGATGGGTGTTGTGAATTTACCCTATATCAATGAGACATTTTGATTTTGTAATCATACGATGAGTTTGATTTATGTATGTTGTTAATTTATCGTAGAATAACGATATTCATGAAATATTTTGATTTGTTAATCATATTTGAATTTTACTTGTTTTGATTAAAAATAATACTGATTTTATTAGTATTATGTTGCTATTTTATACATGTTTTGAAAATTGTTAATGACACATTGTTATTTTTTTGGATGGATGTTGTCAGTTTCTCTTAAATTTCTTTACAAATGATTTTGAATTGTGATATCTGCTTTAATGATATTTAGAAACTATCATATATTTCACTATGAATCTATAAAGGGGGTCATATATGTAAAGAAAAATATACTCTATATAAGAAGTCAAATGCGGATGTAACCATGGATGCAAAATTGAAAGTAAAATTGGATGTTAAACTAGGAATTAATACAAAATGCAAACAATTGACATACAAAGTGTTTTAAATTAGAAGTGAAAAATTGTGCAATAGTTGATACAAAGAAGGGAACAAAACATGGCATACAAAAGGATATCAAATTGGGCAAAAACAAGGACACATAAATGGGCACCAAATTAGATGCAAAAAAAAACAACAACTAGATGTAAAATAAGTTGCAAAGTTGAGCGTTAAAAAGAAGCAAAAAACGTTACAAATTAATATGCCTAATGATGATGCAAATAATGGTGTAAATTTGGGATGCAAACTTGGGTGTAAAAAAGGAAAAAAAAAGATGTAAGAAAAGACATAAAACAAGATGCAAAATGGGGCTGAAAAAAGGTGAAACCAAGGATGCCATATTGGATGTAAAAAATGATTCCTAATCACATGCAAATTTAGGCTCGAACTCAGACACAAAATTATATGCAAATGTGAACACAAAATGAGGCAAAAAAAGATGCAAATTTGGATGGTGAAAACAATGTAAAACTAGACACCAAAAAAATGTAAAATTGGATGAAAAAGTCGGTGTAAATAATGGTGCAACATTGGACACAAGTAGACACAAAAAAATGGTGCAAAAAGGGGCATAAAATAGCTTAAAATTGGATGCAAAACTTGGTGCAAAAATAAATACAAAAGTAGACGTAAAAAATGGCTCTAAATTGAATGTACCATTAGACACAAAATAAGATGCAAAGGTGGACACAACACATGACTCAACATAAGATGCAAATATAAATGCAAATTTGGATGCTCAAAATGATGTAACATTAGATGCAAGAAATAGTGTTAAAAATGATGCAAAATTGGATGAAACAAATGACGAAAAATATGGTGCAAAATGAGATGGGAAAAATGGAGACAAATCAAACATAAATGTGGATGTAAAAAATGGTCCAAAAAAAGATGCAAAAATGGACACAAAAATGGATGCAAAATTTGGTGCTAAATCAAATTCAACACATGGTGCAAAGATAGGCACCAAAGCTGGTGCAAAAATAGAAGCAAAAACTAGTGTAAGACTAGATACAAAACCTGGCGTAAGACTAGATGCAAAAACTGACACAAAATGGATGCATAAAAAGACGTTAAATTGGATTCAAAATACAGTGTAAACTTGATGCAAATGATGGTGCAAAAATGGAAGCAAAGAATGACACAAAATAGGAAGCAAAAGAGAATGAAAAATAGATGCAAAAAATGACACAAAACTAGAAGCAAAACCTGTCATAAAATAAGATGCAAATCTTGGTTCAAAATTTGACGCAAAAAATGATGCATAGTTTGGTGTAAAAATGATGCAAAATCTAGCGTGAAAAAAGATGCAAAATCAGGTGCAAAAAAGGACGCTTTAAAAATTGTACAATAGAGCCAGATTTAGCGCCAGGTTGCTCATCACAATTACAAAAAAAATGCACTAAAATCTGGCGCTAAATCTGGCGCAAATCGCTGGTTTTGTTGTAGTGAGGGCGACAACCATTTAGAGTTGGGGCGCACCCACACGGTGCGACGAGCTGGCCGAATAGAGGAGATGAGCCAACGTGCGACGCAAAAGTCATCTTGAAAAATGACTAAGTGTTGGGAGTATTGGCGAGTTTATATGTGGGGGCGGTCCCGCACATGGGCGCCCACACCATGGGCGGACGCGACGGAGGGGCGAGTTGGACAAAACGGTGGGTCGGCTTGGTGAGTCGACGCCCCAACTGATGGGCCAACCGCCATATAAGTAGAGCATTAGAATGGTGGAAAAAAACATCAAGCGAAGTTTCCAAGTGTTCATGCAAGCTAGGAGGGCGAGCTACTTGGGAAGACTGAAATTTGGCGAAGTGCAGGCAAACTCTTGGGCCGAAGCACAGAGCAGCAGCAAATGTAGAAAACGGAACCACAGGTCGTGCAAAGGCATTCGGGCGAGGGCGTGCAAGGGCATTGGCCTGATGACCAAACAGGCGAGGGCGTCCGAGGGTGTTTGTCTGAACGAATGAACGGGTGAGGTCGTTTGAAGGCATTTGGGTGAAGTCGGGCGAAGGCGTTTGGGCGAAGTCTTGTGAAGGCGTTCGGGCGAGGGTGTTCGAGGGCGCTAGCCTGAACGGGTGATGTCAGTCTGAATGACTGAACAGGCAAGGTCAGTCTAAATGACTGAATGGGTGAGGGCGTGCGAGGGTGTTGGCCTGAACGGCTGAATGGGCAAGGTCGGTCTAAACGACGAAACAGGCTAGGGCATCGACCTGAACGAGTGAACGGGCGAGGGCGTCCGCCTGAACGAGTTGAGGGCGTTCGGCTGAACGAGCTGAGGGTGAACGACATGCTGAACAGTGCAATGGTGAATGAGTTGCGACAGATGGTAGAACCGGTGGGCACTCCGAATGGTGGTTCGGGTAGTCTGAACGGTGCAGGTCGGGTTGCATGGTTGTGACAGAAATTGTACCAAGGAAACTTGGGGTTTCCTGCAAAGACTGTAAAATTGTATATTTTGTGAAATATTGTTATTATCGGGCAAACTCACATTTCAGGGAGTTGCCCCTCCCATTAAAATATCCATTGTGCATATGTGTAAATGGTAATAACGATGAAGATGATCAATTGAATGTTTCTGCTATGTATGTGAATGTTATACTTAGGAAAGTTGAAAAATAAACTAAGTATAGAAAGTAGGCGTAGTCCACACTTACAAGTATTGTTAAAAAGAAAGTGAGTGGTGGTGCCGCACCCCCCATCGTGCGGTTGGAAGAGTACCGCTAGGGTAGGGGCGTGACAGGTCGCCCTTCGCGTGCAGACTTGCCCGCTGCACCGTCACAACTCGTCGCACCAGGTAGAGGCACCCACCCCGTTGGGTTGGGTCACCCTTTGCAGCTCGTCACACTGTGCAGACTTGTCGTAGCTTATACGCAGCTTGTCCGCAGCTCGACGCCCTCCTGCGTACACACCGCAGCTTGTCACGTTCAGAGCCGCTCACGCCCACCGTTCAACTCGCCGCATTCAGGACTACCCACGCCCATCGTTCAGCTTGTTAGTTTGTCCTTCGTGCAGACCCGCCCAACCGCAGAACTGTCCGCTGGTTCGGTTGTCCACCGATTTGTCGGTTCACCGCAGCTCGTCTCTTCTTCCTCGTTTAAATAGTACGACCCTTGGTCCACTTGCACCTTGCCTTTGCTCCTATTTGCCTTCACCCTTGTTCGCTCAAGTGTCTTGCCAATGCTTGTACGCTTGAGTTGCATGCCTTCTTCCACCAAGTTGCCATCCATATATTTATGTGTCTTCCAGGTGTTAAGGTGGATCGGCCTACCCAGGTCAACCATACAAATCGCACATGGAAATATCCAATAACTCGACGACCAACCAACTTGGATCCGCTTCCATACATCAGCCCGCCCAAGGTGTCCAACTCCACATGTCAACCCAACTCGTCGGTTTTTTGACTTTTCATATAAACTCGTCATGCATGCACCCATACTTAGCCGATTCTCCCAATCTCAGCTTTTCAACTCTCCAAGTAGCTCGTTGCACCATCGCACAACTCGTCGGGGGCACGCTTAACTGAACACTCCCGTTCGTCGTGTCATCTTTAACCGAACTCGTGCGTCGTCGCAAAATTGACTCGTTGTGCATAACCGAAGATGTCTCCCACCGTACCCTGTCGCACATGAGCGCGATAAGTTCGCAGGGAACTTTCATTATTTTTTCAGTGATAAACACTTTAGACAACCATAAACAATCAATTCTCTATAATAAATATCAATGATCATGTCCACTGAAACAACTCAACACCACGAAGTTATCATTGTCAATTTTCCTATTTGAAATGTTGATATCATATTTTTATGAGGCACCTAAGGCATCCTTATTTAAATTTAGAAGAAAAAACCACTGTCATTTTAATATTCGAGTGTATGTACATTTCTACTATACATTTTAATATTCTGGTACATGTACATTCCTGCTAAACATGTACATTTAGATTACGCGTCAAGCAATTGTACGTTTCTGCTGTAATTTTCCACAGAAAAAAAAATCTAGTTCAATATTGATGTGTCATTGTGATATGCCAAAGCGACATATTCTTTGTGTTTTTGTCGTTTCAACACTGCCATCTAAAAAGTTTTATTTATTTTAAGATTCAATATGATACCTAACTATCATTATTTCCACTGCACAACAATCGCGCCTGCTTTATGACTTTTTTCTTGGATGTTTCTTCGGCCATGGGACCTGGAACATGGAGTTATTGAGTGGTTGAAATATGAAGAATACAGATGAAAAATCATATTGGTACACAATCAAAGATTTTTAGTATTCCCAAATCTAATTCTAAGTCCTGCCAATCGTCCTTTGTACCATCACCAACAATAAAATCTGATTATTTAATGCATCTGGTAGTTCAAATTCATTGGTTCTGAGTTGGCTTCACAAATTCTAATAGCAGTTGTCTATAACGCGACTTTTTGAAAGTCTTTCTGGCGGGTTTTTGTCGAAATTCGGCAGGAATTTATTGGAATCGCAAGTTTGATAGCTAGTTTTTGCACAATGAAAGCGTCCCATAGGTTTTCGAGGGTGCTGAATCCAAATATGCAGTTAAAAAACCATTTTAACTGCAACAAATCAAGATTTAACCTCAATTTCTTCCGCCGGATTCCGTCACCGGAATCTCCAAAAAATCACATTATAGACAACTCCATTCTAATATTTCATGGCCTCGAGAGAATGGAGATAAAATATACGATGTTTCTTATTGTAGGGGAGACCTCAATGCCACTGCTTGTTGGGCATGCGTTTCATACGCTAGAAAGCAGATCGGTGGATTCTCTGATAGTACTTCTAGAGGCAATTTTCTGAGTGGATGTATTTTGAAATATGACACTCACAACTGTTTACAATTTTTTTTATCCAACACATCATTTCTCCCTTTTTTTCACAGCGTGTGATAACTTCACAATAAATGGCACAAATGAAAGTTCAAGGGATTTGCATTCACAAACTCTTGTTATTTACAATAATCGTTTCCTGGAAAATGTTTGTTCAACATTTTTAGTTACTTCCGTATGTGAGGATATATCAATTGTTTTTCTTAAATTGAGATTATTATTATTATTAACAATAATGTATATTTATTTTAACTTATAAAAAACCTATTTTTTAAATACAAATTTTTTTAAAAAAAATTAATCTTTAAATATTTATAATAAATACAAAATTTATTAATATAAATTTATATTTATCTTTAATATATACATATCATATATCAATTTTATATTAAAAAGCTAAAGATATTATTCATTCTTTTAAAAAATACTATTTTTTTTATTTTCTTAAAAATATCATTTTCACACCTAAGTCCATATCATTATTATATAATAAACAAAAGCCACGTAGTGGTCATGTGCAAAAATACAACAAGAGCAGTGGCATTGCCACCATGTACCTCTTGTTTCAAAAATAATACATTATAACGGTGCAACTTTGGGAAAAAATATTCCTTTCCCAAACACTGAAATAAACCGTACAAAAGTTTGGTTCAATGAATTAAAATTAAAAAAAGGAAAGGCATCCCACCATGTGACTCTTGTTTCAAAAATAATATATTATAATGGTGCAATTTGGGAAAAAATATTGCTTTCCCAAACAGTAAAAATTTGGTTCAATTAATTAAAATTAAAAAAGGAAAGGCATCTCACCATGTAACTCTTGTTTCAAAAATAATACATTATAATGGTGCAATTTGGGAAAAAATATTGCTTTCCCAAAGACTGAAATAAACCGTACAAAAGTTTGGTTCAATGGATTAAAATTAAAAAAAGGAAAGGCATCCCACCATGTAACTCTTGTTTCAAAAATAATACATTATAATGGTGCAACTTGGGAAAAAATATTCCTTTTCCAAAGACCAAAATAAACCGTACAAAAGTTTGGTTCAAGTGATTAAAAGTAGAAAAAAAAGAAAATTATTCCACCATGTGGCTTTTTTTTTAAAAATAATACATTATAATGGTGCAACTTGGGAAAAAATATTCCTTTCCCAAAAACCGAAATAAACTGTCCAAAAGTTTGGTTCAATGGAATAAAATAAAAAATAAAAAATAAAAAATCATCCCACCATGTGGCTCTTGTTTAAAAAATAATACATTATAATGGTGCAACTAGGGAAAAAATATTCCTTTTCGAGAGACTGAAATAAACCTTAAAAATTTTGGTTCAATGCACTGAAATTAAAAAAAAAAAGGAAAGACATCCCATTAATAGAGATTCTATATCAGTTCACTTTCCAACGATGAACGCACCGTCCATTGTCATCGCGGTGAAACCCACCTCGCTATCTCACCTAACTTAAGGTTCGGGGTCGGGGTCAGGGTCAATGTCAGATTATTTTATCTAGGAAGTGAGCTTTTAATTTTCTTGCATCTGGCGCTTTTGTCTTTAAACTGCATCTTACAATGCTTGGAGTTATATTATTTCATAATAATTGGCAATTTCATAGGTCCTGTTGGGAGGATGTCATCGGTAAAGAGAGGGTTATTGACATTGATTTGGGAATAACTTACATCTGCGTCGCAGTGTGCCAACATGATAGAATTGAAATTATTGGTAATGATCAGGAGAACAAAGTCACTCCTTCCATTGTTGTTTTCACTCCTTCTGAGAGGCTTGTTGGCGATGGTGCAAAATATTAGGTCACAACCACTCCCCACAACATGGTGTTCGATGTCAAAAGACTCATTAGAAAGAGATTCAATGATCTCAATGTACAAAGTGACATGAAACTATGGCCCTTCGTTCTAGTCTCTAGGGACAATGGTAAGCCACTCATCCAAGTTGACTACAATGTCCAGAGGAAGGAGTTCGCAACAAAGGAGATATCTTCTATGGTGTTAGCGAAGATGAAGATGATAGCTGAAGCATATCTCAAATCTGTTGTCAAAAATGTTGTGGTCATAGTGCCTGCTTATTTTAGCGTTTCTCAGAGGAAGGCCACTAAAGATGTTGTTGTCATTTTGGATGTTAATATGATGAGGATTATTAATGAACCCACAATAGCGGTTATAGTTTATGGGTTTTCTACACAGCGCACTGAAAAGAAAACAATCTTGATTTGAATATATTTTGCGTATGTGTTTTAGAAGTTGAATAACTAATTTGGTATAATTGGATCTAATAACTAACTAGCTGGGATCTACGAATGCAAGAAGGCACTATCACAAGAATTGTCAAAAATTGAATTGGAGATTACTGAGCTATTTCGGCAAGCAATACAAGGCCCAATAGCTCCCCAAGATTAAAGAAAAAATGGAGCTGGTCCAATTATTTCCAAACATGGTGAAGGATGAGGATATCATAAGTTTGGATACTCCCATTACAAATGAATAATTTATGGAAGTCTTCAAAGATCTAGCCAGAGACAAGAGTCTTGGATCCAATGGATGGCCGGTGGAAAGCTTTCTCCATTTCTTCGACATAATGGCCCCATAACTCACTTAGATGGTGGAATAATATTGTGTGTAGGGACACATTATAGGTGCTATTAACTCCACTTTCCTCTCTATCATTCCTAAGAAATATAAGTATTCATGTTTTGCATATTTTAGACTAATATCACTTTGTAAAGTGACATACAAAATGATATCAGAACTTATTGCCAATAGAATCAAGTTAATACTGGTTGATCACGTCACTGGAGAACAATTTGGCTTTCTTGCAGATAGGAAAATTCAGGATGATGTTGTTATTGCTCAAGAATACATACATTCCATCAAATTCCGCAAGCTAAAAGCTTGCCTCATGAAGATTGACCTCATTAAAGCCTATGGCAGGGTAGACTAGGAATTTCTTAGGCTCATCCTACACAAAGTCAGATGCCCTCACAGACACATAATTTGGATAATGGTTTGTGTTACATTGTCTAATATGGTTGTTCTCATCAATGGAACACCCACTGATTTCTTCAAGATTTCTAGAGGGATGAGGCAAGGTTGCGTGCTTTCCCCTCTTTTATTTATCCTTGTGATGGATGGGCTCAACCATGGACTATCCAGAGAAAGAGAATCTCGGAAGGTCATTAGATGCAAGGTCACACCCTCAACCTACTTGTCACACTTAATGTTTGTAGATGACCTGTTGTGCCTTGGCAGAGAGCTATTATCGAAATGACATATCTTCTACCAACATATTGCTAAATTTGGCCAAGCATCAAGCCTCTTGCTCAATACCAAAAAATCAGAGAATATTTTCAATGGATCCGATGACAGGGAGATATAACAAATTGTGGCACTATTTGGTATTAAAATCAAAACTTTAGCGGATGGTTTCAAATATCTTGGATTTCTCTTGAAGCCATGTAATTCCGAGATGAAAAATTGGCAATGGATCATTCAAAAATTCGAGAAAGAACTTTGGCTATGGGAAAACAGATGGCTCTCCATGGGTGGTAAAATGATCATAATAAAAGTTATCCTACAAGGAATCACAATATATTGGATGCACTTATTTCACCTACTCATGTTTATCATTCACAGGATTGATTCCATCATTGCAAACTTTATATGGGCAGGGGTTGGAAGAAAAAAGAAGATCCATCTCTCCAAGCTTGAATCAATTTGTAGGCCTATAGAGGATGGTGGTCGGGGCATGAAAACCCCCCACTCAGTGGTCTCCCTCATGGTACATTGGCTCGGTTAACACCTTAGTTAGGTTGAAATTAGAGCATAAGCCGAAATGTCGTAGAGGTTCTCATCTACCACGTATGATGGTTTTCGTCAACCACTTATGTTATGGATATAGGTTTGTTCGGTATTATATGCCATTTGGACATATGTTCAGTCATAGTTGGTGGAGCAGATTGATCAAGAAAATCACGATACACAGAGTCATGACATGTAGATGATAGAGGATGACTGATGTCCCTTGACGAAGTAACACTTTCAACATAACCAGATTCAAGATTGTTGTTAAGAGTTCCAATGCCATCTTGAGGAATGAAAGGATTAGCCTTCACCCTAGGCTCCATGATCCATTACGGGGTTTCTTCCGTTAGAGATGAATCATGAAAAGAGGGAGGACAATGAAGATATGGATTAGGAATTTGATTTCTAGAATTCCCAACTTCGGCACCATTGTGAGGAGGCACCCACAATGGAACTGAAAAGGGAGGAGGACAAGGAGCAAAATGAATCATAGATTCCTCCTTTGAAATGAGAGGTGTTTCATGATTTACAAGAGTTTGGGAAGTAGAAACATAAGGAGGTACAAATTCACTCTGCAAAGAGATGTGAACCAAACACTCAAAATTTCACTTAAAGAAATCCCAATTCGTGTCTTCTTCAGGAAATTCATAACAAAGGTGAAGGAATTGATCAGAGAAATACTTAACTGATTCATTAGGATTCATTCCTAGTTGATTTATTATTTTAAGAACATCTTGGTAACCATACCTATTGAAGACTTGATAAATATCCTTGAGGAAATGATGAAAAGAATGGATGGAAGTATATGGTAAGGTATGACCCCATCGA
Source organism: Pinus tabuliformis (assembly GCA_031772625.1). NCBI lineage: Eukaryota > Viridiplantae > Streptophyta > Pinopsida > Pinales > Pinaceae > Pinus > Pinus tabuliformis. The sequence continues at coordinate 1,866,554,614 of CM062816.1, forward strand.
TTAACACGATCTTCAAGGGTGAGGAAGAAATTCACACAAGAAAAATCTTCATCGTTGATTTCGTAATATTCACAAAATTTAAAAAAATCACAAATGTGCTTGGTTATGATAAATCACAATTGCACATTGCATGGATAAAGTGTGTTTACAAAATCAGTTGTGGTAGAGTCAAGTTGCAATTGCATATCGCACATCACAACAACTCGTTATGGAGAATCACCCCTGCTCCGATCGATTGTGATTTGCAATAGTTTATGGCCACCATGTGTCCTCCTAATGGTCAGCTAAAATATTGGTTGGCAAGATAGGTCAGAGGCCGAGCTCCATCCCGCAACCTCCCGTTTCAGAGTGCTAAGGCCTACCGTTGTGCCTGCATGATGGTTCTTAACTAAAAATGCAAGTGGGTTTGAATTAGTATGAATTGATCGCCAGGTTGGGGGGAAGACCGCCTGCGTAACCGCCGGCGGCCCTCCCATGTGACCACCTCGTCTGTAGCAGTTATGTTACCGCCACAAGCCGGAACCGTCGCCTTAACTGCCAGACCTAACCACCTTGCATATGATCACTTAGCCTTAACCATGAGATAGATGGGTTCGTTGGCAGGGAAAATTTACGGGACCACCAATTTCGACGAAACTGCCAGAATTAACTCCAGATAATGAATTTAACTAATAGTTAGCCAGATTTGGAGGGGGAAATTGTGGAAAGAATGGAAAAAGTCGTAACTAAGGCATATTTTGACCAAATGAGGAGCAAAAAAAGGCCGGGGTACCATTTTTTAGTATTCTGGATTGATTGGAGCAGGTTTCAGAAGCATTTGAGCACTGTAAATAAATATTTTTACACTTTTGAGCATAATAGAGAGGCCCAAGCCATTGGAAGCTGGACCAAGGAGACGTAGCCGGGGAGGGGTGAAATCCTTTATTATGTTCCTATTGTAATGTGTTTTTGATTATGTTCTGTACATGTTTATGTTGTTGTTCAGTCTTTTGTTTATGTTAAATTGCTCATAAAATTAACACAAACTCATCATTTCACTTGCAAAAATTCATGAATCCTTAGCACAATGAAAGCATTTTGTTTCTAATCTGAGGAGGATCTTAGCACAGTAATATAATACTCTAAATAAGATCACATACCATGCATGAACCTTCTGATAATGCGTGGCTATTGGAAAATGGTTACAATAACCACATGATAGGCAACACAAATTTGGTTGCAAATTTGGACCAATCTGTGAAAGCAAAGGTAAATTTGGGGACTGAAAAGACTGTGGATGTAGATGGAAAAGGAGTGGTCAACATTCTGACCAAGCAAGGGGGGCCGAAGACAATCTCAAAGGTATATTATGTTCCTAGTCTCAAACATAATTTTATAAGTGTTGGTCAATTGACACAGAAAGGATACATAGTTATCTTTCAAGGTCAAGGATGTGTTATATATGAAAATCCCCCAAGCAAGTAGCTGATACCAAAGGTGTAGATGATGAGGAACAAACTCTTTCCTCTAATTATGAATTACAATGATCAGGTCAGTTATTTTACAGTTGCATGTTCTAATGATTATTGGTTATGGCACTTTCGGTTTGGACACTTGCACTTTTCTGGTTTAATATTGTTGCAACAGAAACAGATGGTCAGAGGATTACCTCCCATCAAAGAACCTACTAGTACTTGTGAGTGTTGCATCTTGGGAAAGAAACACCATGAAATTTTTCCAAAGGGAGTTGCATACCGAGCAAAGAAACCTCTTGAGCTAATGCATACAAACTTGTGTGGACCTATAAGGACACAGTCGATTGGTGGAAGTAGTTACTTCCTCATTTTCATTGATGACTATAGAAGAAAGACTTGGGTTTACTTCTGGAAGAAAAAGTCTAAAACTTTTGTAAGGTTTAAACAAATTCAAAGCCTTAGTAGAGAACCAAAGTGATCGACAGATCAAGGTATTGAGGTTAGATCATGGTGGAGAATATGATTCAAAGGCATTCCATGATTATTGTAAACAACATGGAATCAGAAAACATTTTACAACTAGATACACACAACAACATAATGGTGTAGCAGAGAGAAAGAACAGAACCATTATGAATATGGAAAGAAGCATGTTGAAAGGAAGAAACTTGTTTAATTAGTATTGGGAAGAAGCAATTGCATGTTCTATTTATGTGATGAATAGATCTCCTACAAAGAGTGTGATGAATAGAATACCAGAACAAGCATGGTCAAGTATGTCTTGCAACATATCTAATCTCAGAGTATTTGGATGTGTCACTTATGCACATGTTCCTAAGGAGTGAAGAGGCAACTTCGATGATAAAAGTGAAAAATGCATATTCAATGGTTATAGTGAGAAACCAAAAGCTTACAAATTATATAACCCTGTCATAAAGACGACCATAATTAGCAGAGATGTTTTGTTCAAAGAACAAGAGTAATGGAATGGAACTATAGACAAAACAGTTGATGCACAAGTGCCATTGTTTGAAGAAGATGATGTAGCAGAAAAGGAGTAGCAAGAATCACAAGTGAAGGCACCAAACAAAGACACACCAACAAGGACATAAAGATTTTCATAGAAGCATGGATCTTCAAGCAGATCAACAGATTGGGACTCTCCCAACAATCAATCAGGTGATAAATCAAGCAACGGTAAGAGAAAGATGAGTTGTCTGAAAGATATTTATGATGATTTGGATGTTAGTTCAAATTTTGCATTGTTTTCATTCCAACTTCTTCGTTTGAATAAGCAATCAGAGATGAAAATTGGGTGCAAGCCATGGATGAAGAAAATGAATCTATTGAAAAGAATGATACATGGGATTTGATTGATTTACCAAAGGACAAAAATCTCATTGGTGTAAAGTGGGTATACAATACAAAGTTGAATGAGAAAGGTGAAATTGACAGATTTAAAGCAAGACTTGTAGCAAAAAGATTCTCGCAACAACCCGGAATATATTTTGGAGAAATGTTTGCTCCGGTAGCTAGATTGGATACTGTAAGAGAATTTCTAGCCACAAAATTTCACAACAAGTGGAAAGTATATCAGATGGATGTGAAATTAGCTTTCTTGAATGGAATTCTTAAAGAAGAAATTTATGTGCAGTAGCCTCCAGGATATGAAGTTGAAGGTAACGAGGAGAAAGTTTACAGGTTGAAGCAAGCACTCTATGGATTGAAGCAAGCACCTAGAGCTTGGTAAAGCAGAATTGACAGCTACATGATCAAGAATGGATTTTGCAGAAGTAACATTGAACCTACCTTGTGCACAAAGGTATATGAGCATGGACATATTTTGATTGTTTTCTTATATGTTGCTGACATTATTTTTACAGGTGATTTTGAGTTAGATGAATTTAAAGCAACCAGGATGAAATAATTTGAGATGACAGAACTTGGTCTCATAAAATATTTTCTTGGCATAGAAGTTGAGCAATCTGAAAAATGAATTTTTATTTTTCAAAATAAATATGCCAAAGATTTGTTGAAAAGATTCAGGATGAAAAATTGCAAACCAGACCCTACACCAGTTGCAACAGGTAAAAATTCAAGCAGGGATGATGAAGGGTCATATGTCAATCCAACTCTATTAAAAAGATTGGTTGGTAGCCTCATGTATCTCACAGCTACAAGGCCGGATATCATGCAAGGAGTGAGTTTGATTTCTAGACTTATGGAGTGCAGGAAAAAGAATTCTAAGATACATAGCAGGAACTAGAGATTGTGGCATAATGTATGCAAGCACAAAAAAGAAGGATTTGATTGGATACACAAATAGTGATTTTACAAGTAGTTTGGATGATAATAAGAGCACTTCTAGTTATGTGTTCCATCTTTGTTTAGGTTTGATTTCATGGGCATCTAAGAAGCAACCCATTGTGACACTTTCGTCAGTAGAAGCAGAATATGTAGTAGCAACATCAACAGCATGTCAAGCAGTGTGGTTAAGAAGAGTATTTGATGGAATCAAACAAAAACAACAAGGATCAACATCAATATATTGTGACAACACCTCAATGATTGAACTATCCAATAATAGTGTGTTTCATCAAAAGAGAAAGCATATTGATACTAGATATTACTTTATTAGAGAACTTGTGATCAATAGATAAGTTCACTTGAAGCCTTGTAAATCTAGTGATCAACTGGCTGATATATTTACGAAGTCATTAGCAAAAGATGTGTTTGAGTTTCATAGAGGAAACTTGGGTGTTGTAAGCCTAGCTGAGACATAGACCAACAAGCATGTTTGAGTTTTTATAAGTCATTATTAGTTTAGCGGTCGTAATTAAGGGGGAGTGTTAAAATAAGCTAATTACTCCTGCATGAGGATTTGGCCAAAATTAAAGAGTCAGTTAACTAAGTGTTTAGTGTTGGAGTGTTGAGTAAAGTCAAGTTAAGTGATAGATGACTTTTAGTGTGTGGTTGCATGTCAAGATATTTTAGGCAAGTCACTAGTTGGAAAATGTTAAATACCCTTCACCGAGTTCATTGTAAGAATAAATCAAGTTTTTGTGTGATCAATAGAAGAGCCGCAGCTTGTGCGTTTTGTGCGAATCTGTGTTTTGTCTCCTCTTCCTTTCCAACATATTGAACTCAAAATATCTAAAAAAAAGATCTTATTATATGTATATGTGAATCATTTATGTTACTTATCATAACTGTGTGTTGTGTCCAGGTTACAGGTCATGGAAATTACAACTTTGCCATTCTAATAGGTAAATTTATGATTTCTTCCCAATTTTTTTCTCTTCTTTAACCCTATAGTGAATTGATTTTCTTTATTCTATTCAGGGTCCAGGATTACATTATGATCAATCTCTAAATTGCACTGCAGGTTTTTCTGTTCAAGGAGTTGCGCTGATAGAGGTATTGTCAATGTATTATTGGAAAAACATAATGCCTCCTCCTAGCAGTGGTGTTCCTAGAAATTTACATGGGCAAGTGCATTTCCATTGCAGCTGCTTCGAAGAAACAATTGTAATCAATTACAGGCATTTAACAAGAACATTAATGTCAATTAGTCTACCGACATATCTATAGTACTTGTGCACATCAGAGAAGCGATCATTGTTGTCAGAGCCTCCAACTACATTGCCAACTAAAATCTTTGGATTAAGTCCATTGAGCCATCGTTGCAGGAAATCCTTTGAGGATGGATATATATGGAAAGAAAGGAAGAACCCCTATGATGTATAGGTTCTAGAAAGTTCGATCCTATAAAATATTGAATTTGCAATAATATCAAGCACTCACCACACCAAGAAAAGGAGGTTCGATGAGACACCAACATAGATAACATCACGACCAGATTCCAATATGGTCAAACGGTGATGAACACCCCCCACTCGATGGTCTCACTTGTGGTACGTTGGCTTAATTACCACCTTAGTTGGGTTAAAATCAAAGTATAAGCCCAAACTCGTAGACGTTCTCATCCACCATGTATGATGGTTGTCATCAACCACTTATGATATGGATATAGGCTTGTTTGGTATTATATGCTAGTTGGACACATGTTCAGTGATAGTTGGGCCAACCAAACTACATATAGTTGAGGGCCTTATAACTATAATTAGAAGTAGGGATGATTTTTATATTTCTATAGTTAGGCTCTCTATCAACCATTGGCGATTGTGGAGATGGAATCCTGATTTGATTTTAACACTTGAATGCAATATAAATTTCCTAAGATTCCATGTAACCACATCTAATGATCTATGAGTGAGATATTCAATTGGATTATAATAACTATTTCTTGGAAGTGACATAATGTGCTTGGATCCATCTCTTCCCTTGATGAAACAATAGAAAATTATTCTAGTTCATAAATTATGTGCGGAGATGATGCAGAAGGTGCTTTTTCTCCCACACATACCTTCTGCTCTGCACAAGCATTTATGAAATGGATTGATTTTCTATTGTTTCATCATTTCTCATAATGGTCAATGCACCTAATGTACCTATCCTTCCACTAAATATATCTTTCTTAGTGGTCTTAAGGCAAGACTTATTAACCACTTACCATCTTGGATCTGTCTATGCCTAATTGTGGGGCTTATTATACCTGCTTCTTTGATTCATGTTTTATTGTAGAATGATGAAACTGATATGATAGTATTATTCTTTTATGAGTTTGTTTGAAGTTCAAGATCTGCAGAGGAACCAAAACCCAATAGTGCTTTCACTAGAGTCGATCCCTGGTTGGCTAATGCATTCTATACACCTTATGAACCAACTATCCACTCTATCAATCAAGACTGCTCCTTTGGTGGACTCCATTCTTTTTCGCAAACTTCTCTTAGGAAAGAGTCATCTTTCTTTATTAGAGTCGTAAGAAAGTTGTTTTTATCCAACAACTCTTTGGGAGAACAAAACCACGCCCCTAATTCATACAAAAAAACCAACCTAACATTAACTACCTAGCCAGTTAATGTTAGCATGCCCAATCTGAAGCCCAAATCTACAGATACCCTACTTGAGCTGATAGAGCTACTCTAGCTAACCCACCTTCTACAATGATAGAAGAGGAAAGAGTCTTTTCACAATGACCCTAGAATTCTGAAGGCATTTCTACTACCTCACGCTTTGAGCCTTGGAATATTACAAAGATCGAATCCTCTATGGTGGAGTCATGATTTTCCTAGTTTTCTACTAAGATTTCCCTCCCTCTGCTTTCTAAAGATTGTGGAATAAGATGAGCCTGCATGTGAGTGTTTATCTCAGCGTTAGTTTCCATAATTTCTTCACCGAGCTCGATATTAAAGATCTTTTAAGGCTAGATTTCTCGTTCTGCTAAGGAGGATGAAGATATTGCAGTAGTTGTTAACAATGGTAGAGTGGATTTTTTTTCTAAGACCTTCATCGGGCTCATGGAATTGATGACTTTGATTTTTTATATGGCAGATTTATCATCTCAACTGTCATTGAATTTTAGAGCCGATCTTGTATGGAGTTCTACCCTTTCCAGTCAAAATTGTTCGGCCGACCAAAATAAAAAATGAATAGTATGGAGGGAAGTGTGGAAATAATGAGTTTTTCAGAGCTCTACACCATGGAACAATGAGCAAGTTCATTGTGAAGTAGTGTGGATCTATGCACAATCATCATCTCCACACTCCTCCTTTGTAAATGCCTGCCCTTGAATCAATAAAGACATGTCAAATAGTTTTACATGTGGAATATTTATGATATCAAGCAATTATAATCCAGGTATATTTGCTTAGACCTCGTAATATTCTTATTACAAAGATTCTTGCTAGTGTATTTTCCTTACAGATATTATTCTTGTCGATTGATAGTTATCGATATTAACTGGCAGGAAGTGGCACTTTATTCTGTTTGCCTTTAGATTTAGCTTGAGACTTTAATATCCCACAACAATAGTCTAGGCCCTTTCGTATCTGACAAATTCATTCAATGTGGTGATAGACTAATAATTATGAAGGTAGTGCTCTCTTGCCTACACTCTCAAACTAATAATGTGCCTCCCCTCGTCCATAATCATCCATTTTGACCGAGCACTTCTTGATGAAGGGCTTGTATGTTTTAGGTTTATTGAACCTCTAAATAACTGACCACACTGCGAGCGTGTCAATTTTCAGAGTTATTATGGACGAAGAGCACTGGATATCTTTGCTTCCATCATGATCAGTGTGGTGGGCCGCCAAACCATCATGCGAGTTGTGGCAATCCTCATTTCTCAAACTGAACGACTTGCATATGCTATTTTGCAAAGCTAGATTTTGTTGGGGATTTTTCTGGTAAAATCCCAAAAACAAACAAACTGAACACACACAGAGACAATGCTCTGTTTCTCTCCACAGGATCTTTTGCACAGGGAAGCTTAAATTTTTTTTGTCTGAGAACAGAGTATTACACCACCATAAAAAGATTTGTATTCATTAAAATGAAAATGCCTGATACATATTTCTTCCTCTTTCACTCAGAGGGATTTACCAAAAATACATTCAGCCAACAAAAATAAAACTCTGTCTCTTTCTGAGATTTTACACTGCTGGATAAAATTCTCATTTTACATTCACTGCTGTGAAAAACATTTTACATATACTGCTGTAAAAATAATTTTACATATGCAGTAAATTTTTTACATTACATTCACAAAAAAATTCTTTGTTCACACCATACAAATCTTCATTCGCTCTTCCCTTTGTTTGAGCAACCAACAAAGCTTACATTTCAACCTGGGTTTTTGTTTCGCACTGCTGTGCGTTCACACATACAAAAATTAACTTCATAAGAAAATCTCCCCAGCTTCCACGCTGGTCAACTCATAAAAACATTCCACAAAACATATGTGCTCCCCCTTTTTTTTTTATCTTACACTGTTGTGCAACAACGAGGAGTTTTTTTTATGAAAGTGAACAAAAAAAACGATTACATAATGCACGAGCTCCTATATATTTTGGATATTACATTGCATATACATTATAACAAAATGACCATGCCTTTCTTTAAATTCACCATACCTTCGTGCATAAAAAATATTAAAATTTAAAACTCTTACCAAAACTTCTACGGACACAATTAATACATTAAATTTCTTTTCCGGCGGTCAACCAAAATTTTCACGGCACGTTAAATTTAATTTGTTGCAGGTTCGAGAAGTCTGACAACCTTTGATTTTCCCTCGCGGAATCAAACGACTGGTATGAATATCGGAAGGCCCTTTGTTACCGAACTTTAAGTTCCGACATGGCAGAGATTTTGCAAAAAAGTGCAGGACGCGTGGAGGCAGCTCGTTGGATCGGAGTCGACTGTACGGAAACCACTTCACACCAAAAGGCGGTCCGAAATCTGTCAGGGGTAGTTTCTGGTTTCGCTGCGGCGGTTTGGGCGTTTTACGTATGCGGTTGAAATTACATATTCAACACTCCCCTTTAATTTCAACTGCTGGGCATTCGGTCATACCCAGACACTTTCTCAAAAATTCTAAGCTTTTCTGGTCCAATGGGTTTGTCAAAATGTCTGCTACCTGTTCTTGAGTCCTGCAATGTTCTAGGACAATTTCTCCATTGTTCACCAATTCTCTGATGTAGTGAAACCTTGTATCAATGTGTTTCGTTCTCTTATGAAACACTGAATTCTTTGACAATGCAATAGCTGAGCTATTGTCACAAAAAATCATTGTTGCTTTTGCCTGCTCCTGGCCTAAGCTCCTTAACATCCTTCTCATCCAAACTGCTTGACATGCTGCTGCTGTAGCTGCCACATATTCAGCCTCTGCTGTAGACAATGCTACAATGGACTGCTTCTTAGAAGCCCATGAAATGGCTCCTGAACCCATATGAAAAACATAACCGGAAGTGCTTTTCCGATCATCTACACTTCCAGCCCAATCACTGTCAGTGTATCCAATTAAATCTGAACATTCTGAGACATTATATAAAATTCCAAACATTTTTGTACCTTTAACATACCTTAGAATTCCTTTTGCTGCCTGCCAATGTGCCTCTTTTGGCCTCTCCATGAATCTAGAAATTAAACTAACAACAAACATAATGTCAGGCCTAGTAGCTGTTAAATACATAAGGCTGCCAACAATACTCTTGTACAAACTAGGATCAAAATCCTTGCTGCTGTCCTCTCTGCTGAGTTTTAATCCCATTACTGTGGGAGTGATTGCTGCCTTGCACTCTTGCATGTTAAATCTGCTCAATACTTCATTTACATATCTTTCCTATGAGATGAAAAATCCTTTTTCATTTTGATCTACTTCTATGCCTAAGAAGTATCTCAGCAAACCCATGTCAGTCATTTCAAATTCTTCCTTCATGACTGATTTGAAATTATCAATAAGATGATCATCATTACCTGTGAAAATAACATCATCAACATATAAGACAACAATCAAAATTTTACCATCCTTTTATTTGATGTAGACTGTGGGTTCTCCCTCACATTTGTCAAATCCATTCTCCAGTAGATATGAATCTATCCTACTGTACCATGCTCTTGGCGCTTGCTTCAGCCCATAAAGATCTTTCTTCAATTTGCACACTTTGTGCTCTTCACCTTTCTTCTCATAGCCTAGAGGTTGTTCAACATAAACCTCTTCCATTAACACTCCATTTAGGAATGCTGACTTCACGTCCATTTGGTAAATTTTCCACTTGTTTTGAGCTGCTATGGACAGCACTGCTCTCACGGTTTCCATTCTTGCAACCGGTGCGAAAGTTTCCTCATAATCTCTCCCATACTGCTGCTTGTACCCTTTGACAACCAGCCTTGCCTTGTGTCTTTCTATTTTGCCTTTAGCATTGCTCTTGGTCTTGTAGACCCATTTAACTCCAATGACTTCTTTACCTTTTGGTAGCTCAACTAAATCCCATGTTTTGTTTCTTTCTATGGCATTGATCTCCTCATTCATAGCTTCTATCCATTTCCTATCTTTAATTGCATCTTCGAAATGAATAGGATCATCAACATGACAATACAAGGCAAATAAGGAATTCATTCCTTCATCATAAATGTCACTTAGATTTCTAAACTTCTTACCTCTTTCATTTGGTGTGCAAGTGCTTGAAGATGCACTTGAATTTCCTCCTTGTGATGTGCTTGGAGAAGCACTTTCATTTATCCTCAATGGTGTCCCTTGATGTCCTTGTGTTGGCGCTGCTATTTGGGGATGCATTTCAGCCATCTCCTCATCATCTTCATCATGAGACAAACAATTTTTAACATTCACTGTTTTCTCTATGCTTCCATCCCAAGCTTCCTCCTCAATGAATTGAACATCTCTGCTGACAAAAAACTTCTTGGTAGATGGGATATACAACCTGTAAGCTTTGGATTCCTCACTATATCCAATGAAAATACATTTCTCCCCTTTGCTATCCAACTTCCTTCTTCACTGATCTGGAATGTGTGCATAGGCCACACATCAAAAAAAATTCATGTGGGTAACTCCTTGCTTTCTCCCACTCCATGCTTCTTCCGGCACTTTGTTCATCACTGCTTTTGTAGGACACCTGTTCAAAATGTAAACTGCACAATTTACAGCTTCAGCCCAATAATCATTTGGCAAATGCTTTGCCTTTAGCATGCTCCTCGCCATATCCATGATGGTCCTGTTCTTCCTTTCAGCAACTCCATTTTGCTGTGGGGTGTACCTAGCTGTAAACTGTTTATGAATTCCATTTTCTCTACAGAATCGTAGGAATTCCTTGGAGATATACTCACCTCCTCTATCAGTTCTCAAAACTTTAATATGCAGCCCGCTTTGGTTTTCCACAAGTGCTTTGAAATTTTGAAATTTTTCAAACACTTCACTCTTGTTTTTAAGGAAATAAGCCCAAGTCTTTCTGGTGAAATCATCAATGAATGTTAGAAAATATTGGCTGCCTGCTAATGATGGAGTTTGCATTGGTCCACATAAATCTGAGTGGATAATCTCTAAGGGTGCTTTTGCCCTTATGCTTTTCCCTGATGGAAAACTTTCTCTATGTTGTTTCCTAAATATGCAGCCTTCACAAAGGCTGTCCGATTTCTCTATCAATGGTAATCCTCTTACCATTCCTTTTCTGCTCAACAAGTTAAGACCTCCAAAATTGAGATGTCCAAATCTCAAGTGCCACAACCAATTTTCATCCTTTGGCACGCTTTGGAAAGCCTCTTGGGTAACTGCTGCAATTTCTCCTTTGTTTTTCAGATCTGCTCTTATTCTAAGAGGGAACATCCTGTTCCTTGTCATCTTCACTTCAGCAATGCATCTTTTGCTGGGTGCTATATCCATGATGGTGCACACATCATTCTCAAAGAAGACATTGTACCCCTTTTGAACAAGCTGTCCAATACTCAAGAGGTTAGATCTCATTTCAGGAACATAGTAGACATTTGCTATGGTTTTCTTCTCACCTTTCTTTGTAAATATTTTTACCTCTCCTTTTCCCATAACAAAAATTTTGCTGTCAGTCCCAAGTGAGACTTGTGATTTTACACTTTGATCTAAATCAGAAAAGAGGGCTATGTTTCCTGTCATATGGTTGCTGCAACCTGAGTCTAAAAACCATATATCTTCACTATTTGTTTCAGCCATGTTACAAGCTAACATCACATTATTTTGGCTGATGTTTTCTCTAGTGACATTTGCATTTTGTCTATTACTCATATCATGTTGCTTCTTTTTACATTCACTAGCATAATGCCCATATTTTTTACAGTAATAACATTGGACATTGGATTTTTCATACCTTTGTCCTTGAGCATGATGTTGTCCTCTTTGTTGGCTGTTGCCTCGGCCTTGGTTCTGATTTGGATTGCTGCCTCTTCCTTGAGAATTTGCTGGGCTGTTCCTTCCACCTCTGTTTTGACTTCTGCCTCTTCCTCTCTTGTTTCCTCTGCCTTGACCTCTTCCTCTTCCAAAAGACATCTGGGTCTTGAAGGCTTTCTCTAGAGATGAGTTTTCATTTCTACTCAAACTCTGCTCATGTGTTATCAGTGATGCATGAAGCTCATCAACTGAAAAGTTTGAGAGATCCTTTGTCTCTTCTATGGTGGTGACAATCACATCAAACTTTGAGGGTAGGACCCTCAACAGTTTCTCCACAATCCTCCTTTCTTCAAGGGTTTCTCCATGAGTCCTCATCTGTGTGACCAGACCAATTACATGTGTGAAAAATGAGTCAATGGTGTCTGACTCCTTCATGCTCAGATTTTCAAAATCTCTCCTCAACAACTTTAGTTTTGCTGTCTTTACTTTCTCCATGCCTTGATAGGTTGTTTTGAGGGTTTGCCATGCTTCATTGGATGTCTTAGCTGCTGCTATCCTTGGAAACACACTCTGGTCCACTGCTTGATACAACAATACAATGGCTTTTGTATCCTTCTTCCTATTGCTCTTCAATAGATCCTTCTCTGCCTGAGTTAACCTATTAAAACCATTTTCATCTGTTGGTTCTTCAAACCCATATTCAACTAATTCCCATAAATCTTGAGAGATAAACAGGGCTTTCATGGTTATGGCCCAATAGTCATAGTTTTTCCCATTAAACTGTGGGAGCTGGGTATTAAACATACCCATACTGATGCTTGTGCTGGCCATTCCTTGCATTCTTAGCTATGGTTTAAATTCTTGACTGTATGTTTAAAAACACTGACTGTTTCTTCAACAATAACTCAAAAGAAACTTTGAGGAATACCTGAATCCTTTGTTGACTGAGTCTTCACTCTGCTGGAGAAGTTGTTGCAGCAAGAGAACTCCTTTCTTCAGCTTCTTGAACACCTTCAAAGAGTCTAAGCCTGCTCTGATACCAATGTTGGGGATTTTTCTGGTAAAATCCCAAAAACAAACAAACTGAACACAAAGAGACAATGCTCTGTTTCTCTCCACAGGATCTTTTGCACAGGGAAGCTTAAATTTTTTTTGTCTGAGAACAGAGTATTACACCACCATAAAAAGATTTATATTCATTAAAATGAAAATGCCTGATACATATTTCTTCCTCTTTTACTCAGAGGGATTTACCAAAAATACATTCAGCCAACAAAAATAAAACTCTGTCTCTTTCTGAGATTTTACACTGCTGGGTAAAATTCTCATTTTACATTCACTGCTGTGAAAAACATTTTACATATACTGCTGTAAAAATAATTTTACATATGCAGTAAATTTTTTACATTACATTCAAAAAAAATTCTTTGCTCACACCATACAAATTTTCATTCGCTCTTCCCTTTGTTTGAGCAACCAACAAAGCTTACATTTCAACCTGGGTTTTTGTTTCGCACTGCTGTGCGTTCACACATACAAAAATTAACTTCATAAGAAAATCTCCCCAGCTTCGCAACATTCCACAAAACATATGCGCTCCCCCTTTTTTTTATCTTACACTGCTGTGCAACAACGAGGAGTTTTTTTTATGAAAGTCAACTAAAAAAAATGATTACATAATGCACGAGCTCCTATATATTTTGGATATTACATTGCGTATACATTATAACAAAATGACCATGCCTTTCTTTAAATTCACCATACCTTCGTGCATAAAAAAATATTAAAATTTAAAACTCTTACCAAAACTTCTACGGACACAATTAATACATTAAATTTCTTTTCCGGCGGTCAACCAAAATTTTCACGGCACGTTAAATTTAATTTGCTGCAGGTTCGAGAAGTCCGACAACCGTTGATTTGCCCTCGCGGAATCGAACGGCTGGTATGAATATCGGAAGGCCCTTTGTTACCGAACTTTACGTTCCGATATGGCAGAGATTTTGCAAAAAAGTGCAGGACGCGTGGAGGCAGCTCGTTGGATCGGAGTCAACTGTACGGAAACCACTTCACACCAAAAGGCGATCCGAAATCTGTCAGGGTAGTTTCTGGTTTCGCTGCGGCGCTTTGCGGCGGTTTGGGCGTTGTACGTATGCGGTTGAAATTACATATTCAACAGATTTCAGATTTCTATTTCTTCATAGATCTCAACATGCTTCCTAAACATCTCCATTCTCATCATAGTATATAGTCTAGTATGAAACCAGTTTATCTCTTCTCATGCAATAAACATTGATATATAAATCAAGGGTTGCAACATGCTTGTGCGGAGATTTCCGCACAGTGAAAGCTCGGCAAAAGTCTAGTTAAAGTTTTTAAAATCCCACACACTTAATTTCTCCACACTCCGGGTTTGATTTTACATGCATTACACTAATATTTCTATATGCATACGTATACATGTCAGAGTTCAATTATTAAATACCCCTACTTCTAAATCCTAAAACATTAGGACAACATTTGTTTTTTTTGCAAGCTTGGCAAGACCTTTTTATTCATTTTATTCAAAAAAAAGGTTACAACCATAACTATAGTGGTTCTGTGGCTTAAACCTTCCTAGAGGGAAACCAGGTCTGTTGGAACCAAACAACATTATAAGCCATCCAAAAGCATACAAGTTTAAGTCTGTCTAACAATGCCTTATATGACTCAATGTCTTGAAGCCTTCTAAGATCTAGGTACTTAAAACAAAATATCACAGCTTTCATATTTTCCATATATATTAAACAAAATTGAGCCAAGCATACTACTATTCATCATAGGAGTCCACGTGAGTTGGATCTTTTGCACTCGAGCTTGGTAATTTAGACTGGGGAAGACAAGGAATGTGTTTCTCGATGCGGTTGAGACGAGAATTCTACTGTTGGATTTGAAGTTGAATAAGTTGAAATTCCTTATGAGTTTCTCGAAGACCAGGATCAGAATTGGAAGAGTCAATTGTAGGGTTAAGTATGGCCTTGGCCACAATATTCTTCATTAACTAGTAGAGGTGTACAGTTTGCTTGTATTGAGAAGTTCAGCCTCTGGAGTGGCCAAGGTCTCAAACCAAGTCTCTCCATTCTTCCAATTGTATCTCAGCATCTTCCTGATGGTTTAGTTATGCCTCCCAATTAGAAATAAGTTTACGAACCTGTGTTGGAGTGCATGTTTGATATGACTGGGTAGAGTCACGGATAGGCCTTGAGGAAGATTTACGTCTCCTTCCCCTCGCATGGCGAGGCCATGCTTGACTATTTTCATCTTGCTTCCCTGCACTTCTTCCATGCCCTTGATCGCCTCTCGTTGAAGAGCTTGAACCGGAAGAAGGACGAACCATCTTACCACTCAAACAACCTATATGGAAATAGAAACCCCTATGACAGGTAGCCCAGACCTCGAGCTTGAAGCAACAAGAAAGATTGAGGTCCCGACGATCACATTGTAATTGAAAACCTGAAAGGGTACCATGCATAAAAGCATATAATACTGAACATTAGGCTTAAACCCAACAATTATTCCGAGAATGATTTGGGTCTGTCACCAGAGGCCCAAAACAACAAACTCGGGCTCCCCTAGCCCTCTTAAGACCATTCACAAAATTAAAACGAGAGGAACCATACACAAGAAACTTTGAATCTTAACAACCTTCAAAGACAACGAATGAGCCAAACAATGAACACATATATCCATACATGCGATGTATAAAAACTCCATGCCAAAGAGTACTAATACATCCCCATGCGAGATAGTAATATTCCAAAGAAAATATGAACAATTAGATAGTAAGCAGACAACTCATAATAAAACCTAGAATGTTCCTTCCAGAATTCACAGAAGAGTTTCCATTTGCTTACAGGCTCCAAATTATCTATACTTCCCCATCGGATTGGCACAAGAGTACAAGTCTCAAGGAATGAACTAAGAGAGGGATGAAGAGAAAGAACATACCTGCTAACTTTAGTCATGTGGCGAGAGGAACTAGCGATATCATGGTGACATACCACAATAGCCTCCCTTTCGTACTACCTCGAGCTGACCAAGATCCCTGAACCGATACCAGAACCCAGAACGAGGCAAATTCTGCCTGGGAATGAAGGTTTACTGCCACCAAACTTTTGCGATAAGGTGTCTCTTCGACGAGTCCTTACATTGTTTACTCTTTGCATGCACAATGCGACATTACCATGCCATCCAAATGTGCAAGGGCTGTAGTGAGGATGCCCTGCTACCCTTTCTGATTTAACGTTAATCATGGTCGAGATCTTGAAGGCTCTATTCTGCCGGCACACACCTTGATCGGGGAAAAACATTACAATGACATTAATCATAAGAAAATGTGTTAAATGATATGTTGCCAGCTAGTGTTGAATTTCCCAATAAAAGATTTTCTATAATTAATATCCAGGTTTTTTTTAACTATGTAAGAGAAATTGATTGTGCGAAAGAAGTTGTGCAGAGGTAGCTATGTAGAGAGCTTACACTTTGCAGAAAAAATTGTGTGGAGAGAAAGAAAATCAATTAATTAGCAGTAAAAGCAAAAACTATGCTGCATCTTAACTATTAATTTTGTTTACCATTACAAAGTATTCACATAAGGGTAAAAATGAATTCCATAAGCCAGGTTCATTTTACAATACTTTGCGTTTTATAGGCTTTCGTTGGAAGAAATGAGGCAATAATGACGATGGAAGACATTTTTTAAAATTTCTTTTCCATATTTAAATTGAACAATTTAGTGTATTAAATTGATAAAAGAATAAAATAAGATGATTTTTTATTTTATTTTAATGATAATGGAGTAATTTCCTATTGAACTGAAAACCAAATAAAATAAAATGTTTTCAAGAAAAGGTTTTATTATTTCAAGATTCAAAATGATATCTAACCATCACTATTTCTAATGCACGACAATCACGCCTATTTTCTGATTTTTTTTTTCTGGGTTGTTTACTCGGCAATGGGACCTGAAAGTTGGAGATACGGTGCACGGTTCATCTCACATGGAGTTGTCGAGTGGTCGTAATATGAGAATACAGAGCAGAGATCATATCTGTACACAATCAAAGATTTTTAATATATTCCCAAATCTAATTCTAAGTCCTGCAAATCATCCTTTGTACATTCGCCAACAACACTCTGATTATTTAACGCATCCTGTGGTCCAGATTCATTGGTTCTGAGTTGGCTTCACAAACTCTAATATTGGAATGTAAATTTGAAGCTAGGAGTAGATCCCCAGTGAATTTGCTATTAGAGGGACTGCCTTCGGCGTTTGTATTGTTTTCTGGCCCTTGGAATTGGACTTCACTGACTTTGCGTGGATGGAAACACCAAGAGAGCACATTGAAGAGATTCAGAAAACCAAGTTCAAAGAAAACCCTGTTACAGAAGAATTGCACCAAGCAGTCATGCTTTTGTCTGCAGAATTATACAGCAAAGATGTTCATTTTGTAATGGCAGTAACTCATCAGTTGGATTGAAAGTGCCAATCATGCTTATCTTCTTTGTTTAGTATTTTTGTTATCATGTTCAGTTGGATATGGTGTTGAAATATAATTTCAACTGCAAGTTTATTTGCGATGCGATCCATCGCAGATCGCTGCCCCCTCCACTTCTTGTCCCATGCACTGCGATGACGAATGATGATGCGATGCGATCCGATTGCATATCGCAGATCGCATCACATGTGTGTGCCCCAATTTTGTGTTCCGACCAAATGGGATTCTGCGATGCGATTTAAATGAAGTCAATGGGTGAAGTATGGGCCAGCATTAAATGAAATTTTACGCGAAGTAAAAGTTTTTACTTGCCGCCAGTAAATGTCAGTAAAGCAGTAAATGGAATTTACTGTGGGTTGGTAAGTTTTGGTGAAGTTTTTAATTTTATTTCAGCGGGAGTATGGGCACAAGTAAAAGCTAGTATGGGCACAAGTAAAGCCTGGTAAAAACATTTAATTCTTTTTTACGGAAGCATGGGAAGTGAAAACATATGTAAGTCCTTTTGTTGTCATATATATTGTGTAATGTTCCTTTTGTGAAAAAACGTGAGAGAAGAGGAATGGTAATGCACAGCAGTGCGAAGTAATGAAATTGAAGAGTGAGGCACAGCAGTGCGATGTATTGTAACCCACGCAGCAGCGTGAAGAAAATCTGTATAATTTCCACACAGCAGTGAAAGTAATTTTTTCTGTAGTTGAAGTCTGTTTTTACAGCAGTGAATGTAGAAGAGATTCTTACACACAGCAGTGTAAAATCTCAGGAGAAGACTGAGTAATTTGTTTTAAATGTTCCTGTGTAATCCCTCTGAGAGAGGAAGAAGTCTGTAACAGCAGTTATTTTATTGATGAATGCAAAGTTTTTTTTTTGTGTGTGGAAATCTCTGTCTGCTGCAAATAATTTTTTTTTGGTTTCCGCTGTTTTAAAGATCCTGTGTTTGAAACAGAGCATTGTTCTCTGTTCTGTAGTTTGTTTGTTTTTGGGATTTTGATAGAAAAATCCCCAACAGTAGTATCAGAGCTAATCTAGGCTCTTTGAAGGGTTCAAAGAAGCTGAAAGAAATACTTTTGCTGCAGCAGCTTCTCCAGCAAAGTGAAGACTCAGGCAAAAGAATCCAAGGTATTTCTCAAGTTTTCTTTCTGTTGCTGTTGAAGACAGTCTGTTATTTTAAATACACAGTGAAGTATTTTGAAGCATAGTCAAGTAGTGCAAAAATGGCTGGCACCAGCACCAGCAATAGCATGGGTATGCAGCTCCCATTATTTGATGGTAAAAACTATGACTATTGGGCAATAACAATGAAAGCCTTGTTTGCTTCCCAAGAATCATGGGAAATAGTTGAAGATGGTTTTGAACAACCAGCAGATGAAAATGAGTTTAATGCATTAACTCAGGGAGAGAAGGATCTGTTAAAGAGCCACAAGAAGAAGGACTCAAAAGCCCTCTTCTTCTTGTATCAGGCAGTGCATGGAAGCGTGTTTCCAAGGTTAGCAGCAGCTAAGACATCCAAAGATGCATGGCAAACTCTTAAAACAGCCTATCAAGGCATGGAGAGAGTGAAGACAGCAAAACTACAGTTGCTGAGGAAAGATTTTGAGAACCTGTGCATGAAGGAGTTAGACAATATTGACTCATTCTTCACTCAAGTAATTGGCCTGGTCACACAAATAAGATCTCATGGAGAGATACTTGAAGAAAGGAGGATTGTGGAGAAACTATTGAGGTGCCTACCCTCAAGGTTCCATGTGATTGTCACCACCATAGAAGAGACAAAGGATCTCTCAAATTTTTCAGTTGATGAGCTTCATGCATCACTGATCACACATGAGCAGAGATTGAGTAGAAATGAAAACTCATCTCTAGAGCAAGCCTTCAAGACCCAGATGTCCTTTGGAAGAGGAAGAGGTCAAGGCAGAGGAAACAAGAGAGGAAGAGGCAGAAGCCAGAACAGAGGTGGACGGAGCAGTCCAGCGAATGCTCAAGGAAGAGGCAGCAATCCAAATCAGAACCAAGGCCAAGGCAGCAGCCAACAAGGAGGACAACATCATGCTCAAGGACAAAGGTATGAAAAACCCAATGTCCAATGTTATTATTGTAAAAAATATGGGCATTATGCCAGTGAATGTAGAAAGAAGCAGCATGATGTGAATAATGGATCTAGTGCAAATATTACTAGAGAAAATGTCAGCCAAGATAATGTATTGTTAGCTTGTAACATGGCTGAAACAAATAGTGAAGATATATGGTTTCTAGACTCCGGTTGCAGCAACCATATGACAGGAAACATAGCTTTGTTTTCTGCTTTAGATCAAAGTGTGAAGTCACAAGTCACACTTGGGACTGATAGCAAAATTTCTGTTATGGGTAAAGGAGAAGTTAAAATATTTACAAAGAAAGGTGAAAGGAAAACCATAACAGATGTCTATTATGTTCCTGGAATGAGATGTAACCTCTTGAGTATTGGACAGCTTGTTCAAAAGGGTTACAATGTTTTCTTTGAGAATGATGTATGCACCATCATGTATATTCCACCCAGCAAGAGATGCATTGCTGAAGTAAAGATGACAAGGAACAGAATGTTCCCGCTCAGAATAAGAGCAGAATTGAAAAATAAAGATGCAATGGCAGCAGTTACCCAAGAGGCTTTCCAAAGCCAACCAAAAGATGAAAATTGGTTGTGGCACTTGAGATTTGGACATCTCAACTTTGGAGGCCTTAACTTGTTGAGCAGAAAAGGAATGGTAAGAGGATTACCATTGATAGAGAAACCGGACAGCCTTTGTGAAGGCTGCATATTGGGAAAACAACACAGAGAAAGTTTTCCATCAGGGAAAAGCATAAGGGCAAAAGCACCCTTAGAAATTGTTCACTCAGATTTATGTGGACCAATGCAAAATCCATCTTTAGCAGGCAGCCAATATTTTCTAACATTCATTGATGATTTTACAAGAAAGACTTGGGTTTATTTCTTGAAGAACAAATCGGAAGTGTTTGAAAAATTCCGAAATTTCAAAGCACTTGTGGAAAATCAAAGTGGGCTGCGCATTAAAGTTTTGAGAACAGACAGAGGAGGTGAGTATATCTCCAAAGAATTTTTATGCTTTTGTAGAGAAAATGGTATTCACAAGCAATTTACAGCAAGGTACACTCCGCAGCAAAATAGAGTTGCTGAAAGGAAGAACAGGACTATCATGGATATGGCGAGGAGCATGTTGAAGGCAAAGCATTTGCCAAATGATTATTGGGCTGAAGCCGTAAACTGTGCAATATATATTTTGAACAGGTGTCCTACAAAAGCTGTGATGAACAAAGTGCCGGAAGAAGCACGGAGTGGGAGAAAGCAAGGAGTCACCCACATGAAAATTTTTGGATGTGTGGCCTATGCACACATTCCAGATCAGCTAAGGAGAAAGTTGGACAGCAAAGGGGAGAAATGTATCTTCATCGGATACAGTGAGGAATCCAAGGCTTACAGGCTGTATATCCCATATACCAAGAAGTTCTTTGTGAGCAGAGATGTTCAATTCATTGAGGAGGAAGCTTGGGATGGAAGCATAGAGAAAACAGTTAATGTTAAAAACTGTTTGTCTCATGATGAAGATGATGAGGAGATGGTAGAAATACATCCCCAAACAGCAGTGCCAACACAAGGACCGCAAGAAACACCCTTGAGGAGAAATGAGAGTGCTTCTCCAAGCACACCACAAGGAGGAAATTCAAGTGCATCTTCAAGCACTTGCACACCAAGTGAAAGAGGTAAGAAATTCAGAAATTTAAGTGACATTTATAATGAAGGAATGAATTCTTTGTTTGCATTATATTGTCATGTTGATGATCCTATTCATTTCGAAGAGGCAATTAAAGACAAGAAATGGATAGAAGCTATGGATGAGGAGATGAATGCCATAGAAAGAAACAAGACATGGGATTTGGTTGAGCTACCAAAAGGTAAAGAAGTCATTGGAGTCAAATGGGTCTATAAGACCAAGTGCAATGCTGAAGGCAAAATTGAAAGACACAAGGCAAGACTTGTTGTCAAGGGATACAAGTAGCAGTATGGGAGAGATTATGAGGAGACTTTCGCACCGGTTGCAAGAATGGAAACCGTGAGAGCAGTGCTGTCCATAGCAGCACAAAACAAATGGAAAGTTTACCAAATGGATGTGAAGTCGGCATTCCTAAATGGAGTGTTAAAGGAGGAGGTTTACATTGAACAACCTCTAGGCTATGAGAAGAAAGGCCAAGAGCACAAAGTTTGCAGATTGAAGAAAGCTCTTTATGGGCTGAAGCAAGCGCCAAGAGCGTGGTACAGTAGAATAGACTCCTATCTACTGGAAAATGAATTTGACAAATGTGAGGGAGAACCCACCGTCTACATCAAAGAAAAGGATGGTAAGATTTTAATTGCAGTCTTGTATGTTGATGATGTAATTTTTACAGGTAATAATGACTAACTCATTGAAAATTTTAAATCAGTCATGAAAGAGGAATTTGAGATGACTGACATGGGTTTGCTGAGATACTTCTTAGGAATAGAAGTAGATCAAAATGAAAATGGGATTTTTATCTCTCAAGCAAGATATGTAAATGATGTGTTGAGAAGATTTAATATGCAAGAATGCAAAGCAGCAAACACTCCCACAGTGATGGGACTAAAACTCAGCAAAGAGGATAGCAGCAAGGATTTTGATCCTAGTTTGTATAAGAGCATAGTTGGCAGCCTTATGTATTTAACTGCAACTAGGCCTGATATAATGCATGCTGTTAGTTTGATTTCTAGATTCATGGAGAGGCCAAAAGAAGCACATTGGCAAGCAGCAAAAAGAATTCTAAGGTATCTCAAAGGTACAAAAAGATTTGGCATTTTGTATACTTTTTCAGAAAATTCAGATTTAGTTGGCTACACCGATAGCGATTGGGCTGGAAGTGTGGATGATCGGAAAAGCACATCCGGTTATGTCTTTCACATGGGTTCAGGAGCAATTTCATGGGCTTCCAAGAAACAGCCAATCGTGGCGTTGTCTACAGCAGAAGCAGAGTACGTGGCAGCTACAGCAGCAGCATGTCAAGCAGTTTGGATGAGAAGAATGTTGAGGAGCTTAGGCCAAGAGTAGACAAAAGCAACAGTGATTTTCTGTGACAATAGCTCAGCTATTGCGTTATCCAAGAATTCTGTGTTTCACAAGCGAACGAAACACATTGATACAAGGTTTCACTACATAAGAGAATTGGTGAACAACGGAGAAATTGTTTTACAACATTGCAGCACTCAGGAACAGGTTGCAGATATTCTGACCAAGCCACTGGATCAGAAGAACTTTGAATCTTTAAGGAAGCGTCTGGGTATGATTGATAACCCAGCAGTTGAAATTAAAGGGGAGTGTTGAAATATAATTTCAACTGCAAGTTTATTTGCGATGCGATCCATCGCAGATCGCAGATCGCTGCCCCCTCCACTTCTTGTCCCATGCGCTGCAATGACGAATGATGATGCGATGCGATCTGATCGCATATCGCAGATTGCATCACATGTGTGTGCCCCAATTTTGTGTTCCGACCAAATGGGATTCTGCGATGCGATTTAAATGAAGTCAATGGGTGAAGTATGGGCCAGCATTAAATGAAATTTTACGTGAAGTAAAAGTTTTTACTTACCGCCAGTAAATGTCAGTAAAGCAGTAAATGGAATTTACTGTGGGTTGGTAAGTTTTGGTGAAGTTTTTAATTTTATTTCAGCGGGAGTATGGGCACAAGTAAAAGCTAGTATGGGCACAAGTAAAGCCTGGTAAAAACATTTAATTCTTTTTTACGGAAGCATGGGAAGTGAAAACATATGTAAGTCCTTTTGTTGTCATATATATTGTGTAATGTTCCTTTTGTGAAAAAACGTGAGAGAAGAGGAATGGTAATGCACAGCAGTGCGAAGTAAAGAAATTGAAGAGTGAGGCACAGCAGTGTGATGTATTGTAACCCACGCAGCAGCGTGAAGAAAATCTGTATAATTTCCACACAGCAGTGAAAGTAATTTTTTCTGTAGTTGAAGTCTGTTTTTACAGCAGTGAATGTAGAAGAGATTCTTACACACAGCAGTGTAAAATCTCAGGAGAAGACTGAGTAATTTGTTTTAAATGTTCCTGTGTAATCCCTCTGAGAGAGGAAGAAGTCTGTAACAACAGTTATTTTATTGATGAATGCAAAGTTTTTTTTTTGTGTGTGGAAATCTCTGTCTACTGCAAATAATTTTTTTTTGGTTTCCGCTGTGTTAAAGATCCTGTGTTTGAAACAGAGCATTGTTCTCTGTTCTGTAGTTTGTTTGTTTTTGGGATTTTGACAGAAAAATCCCCAACATGGAGCACTTTAGCCATCCAAAGAATTCCTCCGCCTCGGTAGACTACTCCCATTATATATACCCGCTGGAATCGGGAGGACTTGGACATTGAACCCGCTGGAATTGGGAGCACTTGGACATTGAACGACGTATAAATCTGTAATACGAGATGACGGGTTCTTATTGCTCGCTGTCGTGGATGGTAGGGAATTATCATGATGATATCTCCATTTCTTGGGGGATGTACGGACTTATTGGTCCACGCAGGGTTTCTGGGGAGTCTTTATTGCTAGCCATCGTGCGAACGTGGGTAAATGTTTGTTAACGGAGGTTTCTTCGGAGTTTTATAAAGAAAATAAAAGAAATAAGAGGTAAATTGTTGGTTAATGAATTTCGTTCGGAGTCTCTTTTTCTTTCGTTCTTGATTGTTATTTTTTTTTTTCCTTGACACTCTTTGAAGTTTTTTAAATAGATGAGGAGGTGAATTGGCGAGCTCTCTGCCAGATGATAGTTTCATCTTTAAACTCCTACGATTTAGCCCATGCACTACCCAGATACAGTTAGATTTGGCACCTAAGGGAACAGGTGAACTCATCGGAGGGAGTAGAAGCGGGCTATCCTCCAGGCATTAGCTAGGCGACCCCATCGGGCCTTTTGCTCTATCTTCCGTGAGATTTCTCCCTATCGCTTTTAAACAAAGTGAAGTTATTCGGTAGGGTTTCCTCATCTGCATCTTAAATCTGTTATTCATGGTTTTCTTTTTGCTCATGTGTAGGAGCTTAGTTTGAAGGACTGCTAATTTTTCTTGGGATAAAGCAGTGACAGCTTTGTTCCTTGGTATAATACAAACCTCTGAATCCCATAGGTGCGTGCAATGAGTAAAGGCAAGGCAATCAACATTGATCTTGGAACAACTTACAGCTGCGTAGCAGTTTGGCAGCATGATAGAGTGGAGGTTATTGTTAATGATCAGGGAAACCGAACCACTCCATCCATTGTTGCCTTCACTCCCTTTGAGAGATTTGTTGGAGATGCGGCCAAATACCAGATTGCAAATAATCCCCACAACACCGTCTTCGATGCCAAGAGACTTATTGGAAGGCGGTTCACTGATTCCTTTGTGCAGAGTGACATTCAACTATGGCCCTTCACTGTTGTCACCGGAGACAATGGAAAGCCTGTTATCCAAGTTCATTATAAGGGCGAGAGGAAGATGGTTGCAGCCGAAGAGATCTCTTCGACGGTATTAGTTAAAATGAAGACGACAGCCGAAGCATACCTAAACTCTGATGTCAAGAATGTCGTGATCACAGTGCCGGCCTATTTTAGCGGTTCTCAGAGGAAGGCTACTAGAGATGCGGCCAACATTGCCGGTCTTAACGCCATGAAAATTATTAATGAACCAACCGCTGCAGCTATAGCTTATGGGTTTCATGGTGAGGTTTATTCCTCCAATAGTAAAAATACCGTCTTGGTTTTCGACCTTGGAGGAGGTACCTTTGATGTTTCCATTGTTACTGTGGAGGGAGGTAAATTTGAGGTGAAGGCTGTAGGACGGGACACACATTTGGGTGGCGAAGATTTTGACAATCGGATGCTCAAATACTATGTTGAAAATTTCAAGAGAAAATACAGAAAGGACATTACCACAAGCGCCAAAGCCCTTCGGAGGCTCCGTTCAGAATGCGAAAGGGCAAAAAGAATTTGTCTTCAGTAGTAGAGACTATGATTGATATTAACTATCTCTACGAAGGTCTGGATTTTCATATGAAGATTACGAGAGCCAAATTCGAAGAGCTCATTACCGATTTCTTCGATAAGTGCATGCGAATCCTCAGACAATGTCTGGAAGACGCCGGGATGAACAAAGAGCAAATTAACGAAGTGGTTTTAGTAGGGGGTTCTACTCGCATTCCAAAGGGTATAGGAACTCCTTCAAGATTTCTTCCATGGAAAAAATCTCTGCAAAAGCATAAACCCCGATGAGGCTGTTGCATATGGCGCTGCACTTCAGGCGGCAGCCTTGAACATGTTGGAATTTAATTCCAACTGCAACAATGAACAGCTGGACAAGAATCTGATCTGCAGTAAATACTCCAGGCTGATCGGTGCATCAAAGTCAAGCCCGATATTTTTGCACATTAATATGCATTAAAGTTTCAGTTGATTTCCCCTGCAGAACAGCCGACTTGTTTTTTGATAGAAGCATCACCGCCTTGCTGCATTTAATTCACAGATAAACATTAGAAGATATTTTGTAATATTTTATTGTTTTAATCAGATATGTTTTAGCATATAAATACCACACAGCAGTTCTGTTTTAATGTTAGCAGCAGCAGCAGCTGAAGAATCACACAGAGCAGAGGAGAGCACGCAGCAGCGTGAAGAAGAAGAATAATTTCAGAACAGTGAAATGCACAGCAGTGCAGATTTGAATGTAATTTGCTTTCTGGTTGTTTGCTGATAGAAAGGGTAGATGTTATTTGTGTGGAACATAAGCGTTCCTTGGTAAATCTGTTTTGTAATAGAAGTTGTGAAATTCCCTCAGTATGAGGAAGACAAATCTGTAACAGTTAGTTTATTTTGATGAATACAAGTTAATTTTTCCTGTTGCTGTTACACCGTCACCGTTGCTATTACACCGTAACTCAAAAAAATACTTGACGTCAAAAATTTACGTTGCTGCAACACCACGAACAGCGTTGCTGCAACACCAACTCTGTTGTTGCAACACCATTTCCAGAGAACGAATTTTTCTGCTTTCTGAGTTAAAAACAGAGTATTTTTCTGTGTTAAAACAGAGTGTTATTCTGCGTTGCTGCAACACCAAACTCAGTTGCTGCAACACCAAACTGTGTTGCTGAAACACCGTTTCCAGCAAGCGATTTTTTTCTGTTTTTTTTGTGCAAAAACAAAGTATAAAAAACAGAGCAATTTTTGTCTGTCTGTTATGGAATTTATCAGAAAATTCCAACATGGTATCAGAGCTAGTCTAGGCACTCAGTGAGTAAAAAACAGAGATTGTTTTTCACTGTAGGAGCTGTAAGAAGTTTGTTGAGCAGATTTTTCCAGCAGAGAAAGTTTTTTGCTTGTTTTCAAAATACAGTCAGTATCTTTTCTTTACCAATACAGGTTAAGATGGCAGATGCTGGAACAGGTTTGACAAATCCCCAACTGCCACAGTTTAATGGGAAAAATTACAGTTATTGGTCCATAACAATGAAAGCATTGTTTGCTTCTCAAGGAATATGGGAGCTGGTTGAAACTGGCTATGCTGAACCTGCAGATGCAACAGCGTTGGCTGCTTTGACAGCAGCAGAAAGAGACCAGTTGAAGGGTGACAGAAAGAAGGATGCCAAAGCCCTCTTTTTCCTCTTCCAATCAGTACATGAAAGTGTTTTTCCGCGGATTGCAGCAGCAACAAAATCCAAAGAGGCATGGGATATTCTCCAAACTGCCTATCAAGGCATGGAGAAGGTGAAGACTGCAAAGTTGCAGATGTTGAGGAGAGACTTTGAAAATCTCAGCATGAAGGAATCTGATACAATAGATTCATTCTTCACTCAGGTTATTGGCTTGATAACCCAGATAAGATCTCATGGTGAGATTCTTGAAGATAGAAGGATTGTAGAGAAAATCTTGAGATGTTTACCCTCAAGGTTTGAATCTATTGTGGTAGCAATAGAAGAAACAAAAGATCTCTCACAGCTCACGGTAGATGAGCTAAGTGCTTCTCTATTGTCTCATGAACACAGACTGAGTAGAGGAACAGATTTCTCTTTTGAGCAAGCATTCAAGACTCAGATGTCTTTTGGCCAAAGAAGAGGTCGAGGCAGAGCAAATAACAGAGGTCGTGGAAGAAGCCAAAACAGAGGCAGAAATTATCCTGCTAGCACAAGCGGAAGGAGCTGCAATCAGAACCAAGCTGAAGGTTCAAGCAAACAGCAAGCTCATGGACAAAGGTATGACAAATCCCAAGTCCAATGTCATTATTGTAAAAAATTTGGGCACTATGCCAATGAATGCAAGAAAAAACAAAATGACATGAATAATAGGCAGAATGCTAATTTTGCAAATGAAGAAGATAAGAACCCAAAGAACGTGCTGTTAACATGTAACATAGCACAAGACAAACAAGAAGATTTTTGGTTCTTAGACTCAGGTTGTAGTAATCACATGACTGGAAATATTGCAATGTTTGCCAATCTGGATGAAAATGTGAAATCTGAGGTAACAACAGGGACTGATGATAAGATATCTGTCAAGGGTAAGGGCAGAGTCAGTATTCTAGCAAAAAATGGAGAACACATGATTGTGCCAGAGGTATACTATGTACCTGGTCTGAAATGTAATCTTTTGAGCATTGGACAGCTCATAAACAAAGGTTACAACGTGTTCTTCAAAGATGATCTGTGTACTATCAGAGACATACCTCCAAGTAAGAAGATCATTGCACAGGTGCAGATGACCAGTAATAGAATGTTTCCTCTCAAACTCAGGGCAGATTTGAAGGAAGGCAGAACTATTGCGGCTGTTACACAAGAAGTCTTTCAGGAACAAGTGAAAGATGTGAATTGGTTGTGGCATTTGAGATTTGGACATCTCAATTTTGGAGGCCTGAATCTGTTGCACAGAAAGGGATTGCCGTTGATTGAGAAACCGGACAGCCTTTGTGAAGGCTGCATCTTGGGCAAGCAACACAAAGAAAGCTTTCCAGCAGGAAAGAGTATAAGGGCAAAAGCACCCTTGGAAATTGTTCACTCTGATGTGTGTGGACCGATGCAAATACCATCATTTGCCGGAAATAAATATGTTTTAACCTTCATTGATGATTACACCAGAAAGACATGGGTGTATATGCTGAAACAGAAGAGTGAAGTGTTTGAGAAATTCCGCCACTTCAAAACTCTTGTTGAAAAGCAGTGTGGGCATTATATCAAAGTGCTCAGAACAGATAGAGGAGGAGAGTACATCTCCCAAGACTTTCTGCGTTTTTGCAGAGAGAATGGCATACGAAAGCAGTTCACAGCAAGGTATACACCTCAGCAAAATGGTGTTGCTGAAAGAAAGAACAGGACCATTCTTGACATGGTCAGAAGTATGCTGAAGGCAAAACACTTGCCGTATGAGTATTGGGCAGAAGTTGTTACTTGCGCAGTTTACATCTTGAATAGATGCCCAACTAAAGCTGTCATGAACAGAATACCAGAAGAGGCATGGAGTGGTCAAAAGCAAACTATCACTCACATGAGAGTATTCGGTTGTGTTGCATATGCACATGTACCGGATCAGCTAAGGAAAAAGCTTGATAGTAAGGGGGAGAAGTGTGTTTTTGTTGGCTATTGTGATGAGTCAAAAGCATACAAACTTTATAATCCATCCACCAAGAAATTAATAGTAAGCAGAGATGTGCAGTTCATTGAAGATGAAGCTTGGGATGGAAGCTTGGAAAAAACAGTGAATGTGAAGACAATTGTGTCTCATGAAGAACGAGAGGAAGGGACAGTAGCAAATAATCCTTCCTTGGTGGCTCCTCCTACACCACAGCAAGTACAACAAACCACACCACAAGCTGGAATTCGAACAGCCTTGAGAAGTCAAGGAAGAACAGATGTTGTTACACCACAAACAGCTGATGCTGAAACACCACAGGGATCTGAAATACCCTCAAGTTCGGATGGAACTCCAAGCACACCAAGAAGACCAAGATTCAGAAATCTGAGTGAGATTTATGAACAAGGAGAGGTAAGTAATAATACCGGTCTGAATTCATTATTCGCTTTATATTGTCATGTTGATGACCCGATTCATTTTGAAGATGCTGTAAATGAAGATAAATGGATTGAAGCAATGAATGAAGAAATTGGTGCAATTGAGAAGAGTAAAACATGAGAGTTAGTGGACCTCCCTGAAGGCAAGGATGCCATTGGAGTTAAGTGGGTCTATAAGACCAAAAGCAATGCTGAAGGTAAGATTGACAGGCACAAAGCAAGGCTTGTTGTGAAAGGCTACAAGCAGCAACAAGGTAGAGGCTATGATGAAACCTTTGCACCAGTAGCAAGGATGGAAACAGTCAGAACAGTGTTGTCTATTGCAGCACAACACAAATGGAAGATTTATCAGATGGATGTTAAATCTGCATTCCTGAATGGAGTGTTAAAAGAAGAGGTTTATGTTGATCAACCTCCGGGCTATGAAGTTGAAGGCCAAGAGCATAAAGTTTGTAAACTGAAGAAGACTCTTTATGGGCTGAAGCAAGCTCCAAGAGAATGGTACAGCAGAATAGATGCTTATATGATTGAGAATGGGTTTGATAAGTGTGATGGTGAACCCACACTCTACATAAAGCAGAATGACGGTAAGATTATTATTGTTGTTTTATATGTAGATGATCTGATTTTTACTAGCAATGATGCTTCTCTCATTGCTGATTTTAAAGCAGTCATGAAGAGTGAATTTGAAATGATTGACTTGGGCTTATTAAGATATTTTCTTGGAATTGAAGTAGACCAAAGTGAAAATGGTGTTTTCATTTCTCAAGATAAATATGTAGAAGCTGTGTTGAAGAGATTTAACATGCAGAACAGCAAGGCTGCTGTGACTCCAACAGTAGTCGGGCTGAAATTAACCAAAGAAGACAACAGCAAATATTTTGATCCAAAACTGTACAAGAGCATAGTTGGCAGCGTTATGTACTTGACTGCAACTAGGCCGGACATTATGCACGCTGTGAGTTTAATTTCCAGATTTATGGAAAGACCGAAAGAGACTCATTGGCAGGCAGCCAAGAGGATTCTAAGGTATGTGAATGGAACGAAGGGGTTTGGTATTTTATACTCCTCTTCTGAAAGTTTCATGTTGACAGGTTACACTGACAGTGATTGGGCTGGAAGTGTTGATGATAGGAAAAGCACATCGGGATATGTGTTTCATATGGGATCGGGAGCCATCTCATGGGCTTCCAAGAAGCAACTAGTTGTGGCTTTGTCAACAGCAGAGGCAGAGTATGTGGCAGCAACAGCAGCAGCATGCCAAGCAGTATGGCTGAGAAGAGTTCTCAAAGATTTGTGTCATGAACAAGAAAAGGGCACAACCATTTACTGTGACAATAGCTCAGCAATAGCATTGTCTAAAAACTCTGTTTTTCATAAAAGAACAAAGCACATAGACACCAAATTTCACTTCATACGTGAATTGGTTAACAATGGTGAGATTGTTTTGCAGCACTGCAAAACAGAGGATCAGCTAGCTGACATCTTGACAAAACCATTAGCAAAGAAAGGTTTTGATCATTTCAGAAAATGTCTGGGTATGCAGCAGTTGAAATTAAGGGGGAGTGTTGGAATTTAATTCCAACTGCAACAATGAACAGCTGGACAAGAATCTGATCTGCAGTAAATACTCCAGGCTGATCGGTGCATCAAAGTCAAGCCCGATATTTTTGCACATTAATATGCATTAAAGTTTCAGTTGATTTCCCCTGCAGAACAGCCGACTTGTTTTTTGATAGAAGCATCACCGCCTTGCTGCATTTAATTCACAGATAAACATTAGAAGATATTTTGTAATATTTTATTGTTTTAATCAGATATGTTTTAGCATATAAATACCACACAGCAGTTCTGTTTTAATGTTAGCAGCAGCAGCAACTGAAGAATCACACAGAGCAGAGGAGAGCACGCAGCAGCGTGAAGAAGAAGAATAATTTCAGAACAGTGAAATGCACAGCAGTGCAGATTTGAATGTAATTTGCTTTCTGGTTGTTTGCTGATAGAAAGGGTAGATGTTATTTGTGTGGAACAGAAGCGTTCCTTGGTAAATCTGTTTTGTAATAGAAGTTGTGAAATTCCCTCAGTATGAGGAAGACAAATCTGTAACAGTTAGTTTATTTTGATGAATACAAGTTAATTTTTCCTGTTGCTGTTACACCGTAACTCAAAAAATACTTGACGTCAAAAATTTACGTTGCTGCAACACCACGAACAGCGTTGCTGCAACACCAGTTACAGCGTTGCTGCAACACCAACTCTGTTGCTGCAACACCATTTCCAGAGAACGAATTTTTCTACTTTCTGAGTTAAAAACAGAGTATTTTTCTGTGTTAAAACATAGTGTTATTCTGCGTTGCTGCAACACCAAACTCAGTTGCTGCAACACCAAACTGTGTTGCTGAAACACTGTTTCCAGCAAGCGATTTTTTTCTGTTTTTTTTGTGCAAAAACAGAGTATAAAAAACAGAGCAATTTTTGTCTGTTTGTTATGGAATTTATTAGAAAATTCCAACAGAACAATGAAGGCATCCAATTCGTCCTCATGGATGTCACGCCTTTGAGCCTTGGAGTCAGTATTAAAGAGGGTGTAATGTCTGTAGTCGTTCCCAGAAATACTCTCATTCCAACTCAGAGAGAGGCTTCTTACACTACAGCGCGTGATAATCAGGTACAAGTGTCTTTTCAAGTGTATGAAGGCGAGAGAGCAATGGTTGCGGACAACAATCTGCTAGGTGAATTTCGGTTGAGTGGAATTCCTGCGGCCGGTTGTGGAGTGGCAAGCCTTGCAGTTGTCTTTGAATTGGACGCAGACGGAATTCTGAAGGTGTCAGACCGGGATAGGGGAAGTGGGGTAAGCAATTTTATTACCATAACGAACGATGGTGGTCGGCTGAGCAAAGAGCAAATCGAGAAAATGACGGGTGATGCCGAGAGATTCAGAAGGGAGGATGAAGAGGTAAAGAAGAAGCACAGTGCCAGATTCGATGTAGAGAATTACGTTTACAACATGAGAAGCAGAGTGAAAGAAGCCGAGAGCAAGGGAGAGATGAATGTGACAGTGGCAGCGGATACTGTGCAGATGCTGAATAGTGTGGAGGAATGGTTGGATGAGAACGAGAGTGCGCAGCTTTTCGAGTTGGAAGAGAAATTGAGAGGTTTGACAAGCAAATGCAGCCTTTGACACGCTAAACATAAATTTACTGAAGCTTTTGCAAATTTCATAGCATGTTAATTTAGGATGTCTTAGTTATGATATAGTTCCTCTTTCATAATGTAGTAAACATTATATTCCATACTGAGATAATGCTATGTCTTTCTCGTCTGTGAACAATACAGGAAATTTTAGCCCTTTTATGATAGGAGGCTGTGTTATTTATCCAAATTAAGATGGTTGTGAGTGCCAAAACATAAAGCTATGAGGAATGCTTGTATGCCCTTAATTTAACTTCGCAAACATTATCTTCCTGAATTTTTAAGTGACAGGGAGCCTGGTTTAGGAACTTGAATTTTATAGTGACCGGGATTTTTTATGCTTGTATGCCCTTAAATTAACTTGGCAAACATCATCTTCTTGAATTTTCAAGTGACAGGGACTCTGGTTTAGGAACTTGAATCTTAAAGTAACAGGCAATTTTAAAGAGAAATGTCTGACGATTTGTTTAGTTTCTGCATCAACTTTGCAGGCTGTTTGTTTCCATGAGTGAAATTTTATATTTTATTCAACTCTTCCTCTCAGCAAAGATGAATTCTCATCTAAGTCGATGAATAGATATATGTGAGATGTATAAGTTTGTTAAAGTGATTTGTACATTTATAGATGTATGAACTATCTCTAATTTAAAAAATAATGAGATTCAATTTTCCGATGTGGTTTATATTGATGTAGGTTAGTGTTTTTTTTATTCGGGAAGATTTGAACTAGGACTCTATTTATCCTAAAGTAGCAAAATCCCTAATAATATGGGCAACAACCAAGTACCCCTTAGACTTGTAATGTTTATTTAGCTAACATTTGTATTTTATATATTAAGTAGTGTGAATAAATCTAAATAACTAAGAGGCTATGTCACTCTCCAACCTATTTATGAGTGCCAAAAGTGGCGAGAAAAATGCTAAAACATATGCGTCATTGGCCTTATGCTATAGCATTTCCCAAGTTGGAAATGATGTATGGAATGGCTGGCGGGCCATGTTTTTCAATGCAAATTCAGAAATTGTTTCTGTTTTAGTGTTTTTTCTCCATTTTTATGTGCCCATCCAAGCATCCAAGAAGGGCATGGGAGCATCCAAGAAGGACATGGGACCCTTAGTTGCCAAAAAAAACACATATCTAATAACTAATAAACATAACCCTATTCACTCCAGATATTTAATTAATTGATTTTTACTCTTTCTTTTTGATCTTTTTTACTACTCTTGATATTGGTGATGATGCAACCCTATTC
The DNA here is from genome assembly GCA_031772625.1 of Pinus tabuliformis. Lineage (NCBI taxonomy): Eukaryota > Viridiplantae > Streptophyta > Pinopsida > Pinales > Pinaceae > Pinus > Pinus tabuliformis. Next base: position 1,866,588,926 of record CM062816.1, read on the forward strand.
ACTCCAGATATTTAATTAATTGATTTTTACTCTCTTTTTTGGATTTTTTTTACTACTCTTGATATTGGTGATGATGCAACCATAAGTGTTGTTGCCTCTTCTTCCGATCCATGTTCTAGTTCTATTGAACAAGCATTTTGTTTTATTTTTGTTCACACAGATAAGGATATGGATGAGTTGTATTCAGATATATAATTATGGTTGGGTTCAACTTTTTTTTTTAGTACACATAGCCTTATATATAAAGAACAACTTTATTTGTGAAGAAAAGTTTTAAATTTTACATCATGTAATCATCCATGAAATTTAATATCTAAATATGATTTTCCTTTTCAAGTGTCATTTATAGGTATTATTTTTTTATTCTTGCAATATGTAGATGCCCACACACATTTCCCTCAATGTACCCATTTTGGAGAGGACCACATTTACCACTGTGGAAACTTGTAGATGTTCCTAAATTTTGTGCAACTTAGTTAAGCGTTCATGAACTCTCTTCATTAAGATAACCTTGAGAATACTTAATACAAACATGATTATTAGACAAATCTGATTTCCTCTCTAAATTTTTGGTATGAAAAAAGTAATAGTTCAATTGATTTTTTATACTTATTCTTAGGCCTAACATAACCAATTGCTTACTAAATTCCTTTGCATGTTGAAGAGATTAAAAAAAATCTTAAACACGCATGGAGCTTCTATGAGAATCCCCAAAAGAGAGCATCCAAATCAAGCTCACAAAAGATTCCCAAACGCCTTAAGAAGACAAAAATTTATCTTTTCAAGCCCACAAAATTTTCCCAAACTCCTTAATAATTCATTTTTGGATAGGCTCCAAAGCTTTCAAGAGCAAGAGCAGGAATACAATGGTACAATGTCCCCAACTCTCGGGACCAGTACCCATGTTATTATGCACTTTTTATTGTTATATGAGATGGATCATTGAGCCTAACCCTTAAGCATGCTTTTCATACTATCGTAATTTGGAGGAAGTGGGGGATTAAAATTATTACTTTACACTGGTGAAGAGAAACACTGTCTGACTTTGCTTTAATCATCCAAACCATTAGCATATTATATCCATCTTGTGTCTAACATTATTTAATTAAGTAGCAGGTGATGTGAAAGTCATAGACATTGAGCAATATGTTGCATCAGTTTTACCTGCCTACAAATCGAATGACATTCCTAATATCAACTATTAATATTTTTCATTGTTTAGCATTGGGATGGGTCTTCTTTAATCTAAACAATTGGACAATCTGGAAGTTTTTATCAATTGGGCCTTCTAACCCACTACCTCCAGTAGTATTGCAAATGTCTACAGGTTCGTAGTGACTTTGTTCATCATAACTGCTCAGGTAAAAATTCACACACTTTGTTTCTAGCTTAACATAACAACCTAAGATTGAATTGCAAGATCTGAGAAGGAATCAATAAATAACAAGGAGATATATTGTGCAGTACAACAAAGGGGTCAATAGGAAAAATTTAACATAAGATCGTGTTATAGCAGCTACAATCACCCTCTAAAATTTTGCCTTAGCTTCATTTTGGAGCCTCCCTACCAACCTTTCACAGCAGCATGTCTTGCTTGGTCAAGTACAGCTTCATTGATTTTCTTGTAGAATGACAGCCTGTTGATGAGATATTGTTGCATCACCCTCACAAGCTATTTCTCCAGACTTGGTCGAGCTGTAGGCTGAGCATCTCCCTCAAGAAATTGTGCAATTCTGGAGGAGAACCAGTCTTCTCTCCAGAAATTGCGCAATTCTGTCTAGCAGCCTACTGGGTTCTAGAATTGCGCAAATCTGTCTGTCATTATTCACTGAGAAAATTGCACAATTCCTCCTAGCAGGGCTTCTCAGCCCATAAATTGCACAATCCCTCTAGGCAGCCAGCCTAGCTCCCTCCCAGAAATGCGCATTTTCCCCCTCAGTTGAGCAGACTATTGCATGTGCAGTTGGGTTGACTGGTTCCCTCTGGGACCGAGAAAAATTGATTTGCATGCATGGGTTGCTTCTCCCAAGGCAACATGCAAAGGCATCCCTTGATTCAGGGGTCTATCTTTAGCAGCTGGAGGTTACATGCAAGGATCATTTCAGAAACCTCCCACCAAGTGTCGCTTTTCTTAGATTTGTGGCATGCACGTCACAATCTCAATTTTATCAAAAGTCATCAATTGGACATTGCAAAGCTCATTCCTCACATCGACCTTGTATCACTGACATCCCACATTCCATATAGGAGTCGTTGGCACATTCAGCTCAGTTGTCTTGGGGTAAGCCCACGTTTCATGTCTTGCATTGCGTTTTTGTTGCTTTTGTGTTTTGCTTTGTGTGAGTGATGTCTGCTTTATTTCACTGAGCGCTTGCTATCATTTTGATGTATGTTAGCTTGTAGAAGCACCGTTTCAGTTTTCGCTTGCATCTCACTGTTGTGGCATGCATGACATTGTTTTGCACGAATGGTCATCGTTGCGGCGACTCGCTTCACACACATGCATGCTTTCCCATTTTCTAAATCCTTCACTTGTTGTTTTCATGTATGATAATTCACTCTTGTTTGCACTCATCTAACCATGCATTCTGACTTCTCATGTTTTTAGTCGCCCGTCGGACGGATTGGGCTACCTTGGCCTAGATTGTACCTTGCCCGGCTAGCACTGCACATTTCTGGAAGCGAAGGCTTTGCCTTCCATCCAAAAATTGTGGAAGGTTGGCCTAACACTGACCTCCAAGCTTGCATTGCGAAATTCTTGGAGGCAGTGTCCTACTGGCCCCAAAAACTACACAATGTAGTTTGCTGGTTGCATGTCACCGCTGACTGAAATTGCACATTACGTAGTTTCAATCATCAACAGACCAAGCTAGACTGTGCATTGCATAGTTCCAACAGTTAGTCAGCCTCCTAACAACTCGAATTGTGCCTTGCACAATTTTGGCAGTCAATCTCCCAACCTCCTCGCGGAAATTGCACAACCTTCACGATCAACCATACAAGTATATTGCAAGTCAGTCCTCAAGTTTGTTTTGGTTTTAGACTGAAAGATTGTTGTCCATGAGTGTTTTTATGTCTTCAGGCATCACAGGTGTTCATCTGTCTCTAAGCAGCACAAGTAAAATGGCCTTCAGGAGAGCATAGTAAATGACAATGTTAAGAGCACAACTAGGGATGCATTCAGGCAAGTTTCTATGAGCTCACCTACCTATGAAGAAATCAAGTTGTTCATAGACAAGGACATCAATATAATATGGCAGTAGCATTACAACAAGCAGCGCCATCAGTAGCAACAGAGGATAGCACACATGCACGCAATGAATGCAAGAGGAAGGTTGTTGACAACACCGAGGTGGAACAACGTTGCAAGCTCAAGTAGATCGACTTGTGATGAAAGGAACTTTGGAGACTGAGACTATGAGGTGACGACGTGAAATGAATATCGCGCAAAGACATAGAACAGAACAAAGGAGTTTCATGTGCTGAAGCAGCAACTTAAGGAAGAACAGGAGTTGCATAGATGAGAGAATGAGTTGCAGCAGGAATAGCTACAACAGGAGGCGCAACATGCATGGATGGATGAAACTTTGCATGTACAAGTTATAGATCCATCCCAGCAGCTGGCACAGAGCAGACAAGGTGATCAGTGTTGTTGATCACATGCAGGGGAATTCAACAGCATGCATGTCATTGTGCGCACGCATGCTATCCCACCCATTTAGCACACTCACCGAGGTGAAGACAAGAAGCACGTCCAACTAGAGTTAAACATGTATTTTGAGAAGTTGATGCGCACTGCCACTAGCGCATGCTTGGAGATTAGCGCAGACACTATGCATCAACATGTTGTCAGTCTGGTCGCACCTAGGACGACCATGTGCATGCTATCAGATGAGTTGGATGGAGGAGCCATATCAACGTACCGGGTGCAATGGAGGCAAGAGTTCGCTTCAGCAAGATGACACCATTGAGCGCATAGACACCATCACAGACGACCATGCTTGGCATCAGTTCGTCACCATCGACCATCACAAGGATGTCAAAAAGTTGGTCTCAGCACAACGGTCCAAGTGTTAGTGATGTATTGCTGGCTTGCTCAAGCCATTTTGTCTCACATGGGTACATGTGCAAATTGTATATAACGTCTTGTCAAGTGGAAGATAAAGTGTCGATAGTTGGATGTAACAGTCATAGAGTAGATGAAGAGTCATGAGGGTAGATGAACTGTCACAAAGAGGAATGTCAAGGGCCACCCCACCCTTTGCTATAAATAGTCCCTCATAACTCATTGTATAGGATTTTGGTCAGCCAAGCTTCCGATAAGACTATATCAGAGAGAGCTTGGACAGTTTTGTAATGCGCCTTGGCTTTTCCATTACACAGAGCTAATATATCTCTTTGGAGGAGCAGGTAGTTGTGGCTGTAACGTTCCGTTGTTTGCATACACACTTTGTGAATCTCCACATCGGTGGTTGTGCATCCTACCGGCTGACAGCGTGCACTCACTTCAACACTTCTGTGATCTCATTGAAGATACTTTCTATCAGTTTGATCCAGAATATCTTGACCAAAAGGAAGGCTTCGCATGAATCACCTTTGGAATTTTGGCAGTGCTTTTGTGATTTTCAGTTTCAAGCTCCAAAGAGCTAGATGAAATTTCCTTATCTTTGGGATAGATTCGAGCACTACCTTAACAATTCAATCCATCCCAAGAAGAAGTTCAATTTCAAACCATGCTTAGCATACTTCGGTGATGGTGTTGCACAACCACAGACGGATATAGTCACTGTCACAAGTGATTGTCCGTCATCCCCTCATCAAATAGCTTCACCATCACAGAGTGATGTGGGAGAGCATGAACACACATTTGTTGAACCATCACGTCTTCCCGACATCGCTCATTCCGATTTTCGCACACACTTGGTTGTTAGTCCCATACCTCGTCAGATGTATTTTATACCTCAACCTTTATCTTCATATTCTGATCATCCTCTAGATGACATTGTCTTGTGTTATTCCATTCCAGACTCTACATTTGTTTTGAATGAGGATCGATCTATCAACAAAGTTGGCATTGCACAACCAACATGCTCTGGAATTCATGAAGAGCATGATAGGGAGCTTGAACATCCACTGACAATAGGGGACCATCCCTGTCTGTCTGTACTGTTGTAGCATTTTTTGGTTCTGATTAAATAGAATATTTAATCATGTTTCTATGCTCATAAGGCAATTATACAAGGCAAATGAAGGTCTATAGATCGATTAATTAACTTCCCATTCATCTCCATTTATTCATATATTTACTAATTTCCCTTCCACTCATGTTTTTCATATTAAACATTAACATATAGTATTAAATCTGTAATATTTCCCTTTTCCTGTATTATATAGTTCCTTTATTAAAATAGCCCGAAATCCTTGAGCTTCATTATAAACTCTGTATTTCATAATAATGTCACATCGGTGGATTGAAGAACCCTTTTAAAACAATGCATATACCATAGTTTTATTATAAAAACTATGTATTCAAACAATATCGCATTGCAAGTCTTCCATATGAATGCACCCCTCACAGTGCAAACTCCAATTGTGTTATGTGATGGGAGGCCTGGACCCGACATTATATATATATATCAGTTTATTCCCATATCGCATTCGTTCCCATCGCAATTTCCGTCCATGTATACATCCTTTGCCCATTGCGATCTCCAACTGCAATATCAAAGCCCAGACCCGACCACATATATATTTCAATTAATCGCTATATCGCATCTACCTTTATCATATATACCCCCGCCTAACTCTGACATCGATATGCAATTAGCGTCGAACCCGATATTATTTCACACACGATTCCATTAAATTTCAAGTCCGCCCTTATGTGTTTTGTAACGAATTTCCATGTTAAAGCGTTTTTCGATTTAAACAAAGAAATGATCCAAAGCCTCCATTTAAGCCGCTAATCACATTTTGACCACGATTAAACCATTCCCACCATATTTAATCCCTCCGTACTCTCTCTTTTGCACTGTTCATCGCCCGATAGTTTAATGGTTAACTGTTTTACCATTTAACACATAAAAGGCCATTTTTTGCTCTGTTTGCCTGTTTTAACACAGCGCAGCCTCCACTATGCCACTGCAGCCATTCAAGCCATCATTTAGCCTCCGATACGCCCTAGACTCCTCCGATAGTCTTTCAAGCTTGGCAAAGCCATTAAAGACCCTCAGCCACCATGTTTTTCTTAACAAGTTCTGTGTTTTGCAGGTTAGAAGATGTTGGATTTAAGAGATCTGTGGTTTGTACTTTTTGAATCTTCAACCGGAGAATCCACAGTAAGCGTATTTTTACACCAACGTTTCAAATCCCAAATGGGATCCATCATCAGGGTTATGAGAATGATGATAAAAGAAGAGCAGAATGGAAGAAATAAATATTCATGAGGGAAACAATTTTAAGGAACAGCACAGGTCGGCTTGAATAATTTTATTTTTATTCTTAAATTTAATTTTCATTTTTTTTTTTAAATTAATATCATTTATTTAATGGAAATTTAAAAAAAAAAAATTAATCTAGGATTAAAACCTATAGAATAAGAGGGATTAATACTAAAATCGAAAGACAGAACTAAACTATATTAATATCTATATTAATATCTATATAACTTAATATCTATATTAATATCTATATTAAAATCTAAACTATATTAATATCTATATTAATATCTAAACTATGTTAATAACTATATAACTTAATATATATATTAATATCTATATAACTTAATATTTATATTAATATCTATAATAATATTAATAACTAAACTATAATACTATCTATATTGATACCTAAACTATATTAATATCTATATTAATTTCTATATATAAATTAAATTAATATATGAACCAGATTATATTAATAATTATAAATAATTAATATTTATAATTAATTAATATAATAATTGATATATTAATTAATCATTATGAAGGGATTAATATATTAAAGAATTCTAATGATAATAATTTTAATAATGAAATAAATAAAAAGTACTGGCCAATAATAATAGAAAAGGAAAGGAAGGGAAAAAACTAACCTGCTTGAAGGCTTACCTGGGGAAGGGTTGACGCTTTTTGATTTCACTGATCAGGGGAAGCCAGCTTCCGCTAATCTCCAAACCGTTGTCTCTGTTCAGATTACAAGGGTGCTTCAAAATTTCGAGGGCTTCTCTGATTTTCCGTCTCTGATGCTGCTCTTCTCTTGCGATAATTGATGCGCCTTCCAAGCAGATGTGGTGCTTAGTCTTCGAGGAGTGTTCTGCCAAGGCTGAGGTACGAGATCTTCCATTCCTGATGTCAGCGCCATGTTCCTTGAGTCTTGTCTGGAGGGAGCGACCAGTTTCACCTATGTAACTTTTTCCACAAGAACAGTCTATTTTATAGACTCCTTTAAGCTGCTGCTTGTCAATATCATCCTTAACAGATTTCAAACTTTGTCTGATAGTACCAGGAGCTGAGAATTGGGTTATAATGTTTTTCTTTCTTAGGATTTTAGCCATTTTATCTGTAACCCCATGGATATAAGGAAGAAAAACCTTACCACATTGAGGTTGATCCTGATCATTAGGCTTGGGAGATGACAACCTCTTTTCAGCTTTCTCTATGGCTTTTTTAATCTCATGATCTTTGTAGCCTATATTTTTAAAAGTTAAAACCAAATGCCTCTTCTCTTCACTTATATGCTCTGAGTCAGAAATTCGAAGGGCTCTAATGGCAAGAGCTCTCGAGCCATTAGAGCCCTTCAAATTTCTGACTCAGAGCATATAAGCGAAGAGAAGAGGCATTTGGTTTTAACTTTTAAAAATATAGGCTACAAAGATCATGAGATTAAAAAAGCCATAGAGAAAGCTGAAAAGAGGTTGTCATCTCCCAAGCCTAATGATCAGGATCAACCTCAATGTGGTAAGGTTTTTCTTCCTTATATCCATGGGGTTACAGATAAAATGGCTAAAATCCTAAGAAAGAAAAACATTATAACCCAATTCTCAGCTCCTGGTACTATCAGACAAAGTTTGAAATCTGTTAAGGATGATATTGACAAGCAACAGCTTAAAGGAGTCTATAAAATAGACTGTTCTTGTGGAAAAAGTTACATAGGTGAAACTGGTCGCTCCCTCCAGACAAGACTCAAGGAACATGGCGCTGACATCAAGAATGGAAGATCTTGTACCTCAGCCTTGGCAGAACACTCCTCGAAGACTAAGCACCACATCTGCTTGGAAGGCGCATCAATTATCGCAAGAGAAGAGCAGCATCAGAGACGGAAAATCAGAGAAGCCCTCGAAATTTTGAAGCACCCTTGTAATCTGAACAGAGACAACGGTTTGGAGATTAGCGGAAGCTGGCTTCCCCTGATTAGTGAAATCAAAAAGCGTCAACCCTTCCCCAGGTAAGCCTTCAAGCAGGTTAGTTTTTTCCCTTCCTTTCCTTTTCTATTATTATTGGCCAGTACTTTTTATTTATTTCATTATTAAAATTATTATCATTAGAATTCTTTAATATATTAATCCCTTCATAATGATTAATTAATATATCAATTATTATATTAATTAATTATAAATATTAATTATTTATAATTATTAATATAATCTGGTTCATATATTAATTTAATTTATATATAGAAATTAATATAGATATTAATATAGTTTAGGTATCAATATAGATAGTATTATAGTTTAGTTATTAATATTATTATAGATATTAATATAAATATTAAGTTATATAGATATTAATATATATATTAAGTTATATAGTTATTAACATAGTTTAGATATTAATATAGATATTAATATAGTTTAGATTTTAATATAGATATTAATATAGATATTAAGTTATATAGATATTAATATAGTTTAGATATTAATATAGTTTAGATATTAATATTAATATAGATATTAAGTTATATAGATATTAATATTAATATAGATATTAAGTTATATAGATATTAATATAGATATTAATATAGTTTAGTTCTGTCTTTCGATTTTAGTATTAATCTCTCTTATTCTATAGGTTTTAATCCTAGATTAATTATTTTTTTTTAAATTTCCATTAAATAAATGATATTAATTTAAAAAAAAAAATTGAAAATTAAATTTAAGAATAAAAATAAAATTATTCAAGCCGACCTGTGCTGTTCCTTAAAATTGTTTCCCTCATGAATATTTATTTCTTCCATTCTGCTCTTCTTTTATCATCATTCTCATAACCCTGATGATGGATCCCATTTGGGATTTGAAACGTTGGTGTAAAAATACGCTTACTGTGGATTCTTCGTTAGAAGATGTTGTTCCAGGTTTATAAAAACAAGCCCGGATAACAGTTTGAAGACAATATGAAGATTTACTGTTGAAAACAATAGTAAAACCTGAAATGCGTAGTCAAAATCACTCAGCCAGGTTAAAAAAAATTCACATAGGTTAAAGAATATCAGTAAAAGGATTTAAATGAAGAAATTTGCCAGTGTAGAGGACACACCAGCTAAAGGGGCAAAATATCAGACAATAAAGCCAGCACAGCCTGAATAAAAGGGGACAGCAAGAAGCAGTTCAATAGCCGCCCCTATCTTCTTGCCAAGAAGATCTTCTCCATTCCTTGAATAAAGTTTAAACAATTTTTAGATATTTGTAGTTTTATTGTTGTATAAATAACCCCTTTCCTAAGTTGTAAATGGCTCGGAGTTGAAGATTCATAGCATTGCTGTAAAGTTGTGCCTGTTGGTTCCACTTTGAACCTGTAAGTCACCTTTGAAGGAAGCTTTTATAGATACTCGTTGTACTCAGTGTTTCTGGGGCCTTAATACAAAACAGAGGATTCTGAATCTGGTTTTACACAGTTTTTTGTTATCCTATAAGTTTTTCCAGTTTTCAATCATTATGTGTTTTCTTTATATGCTTACGACTTGCAGAGATATCTAGGTAGGAACAATTAGAGTATCAATTGATTCCTATAAGCTCCTGAAATGATCATCTATTAATAGAATGGATTAGTGCAACTGTTTGTGCCTCTAAATCCCCTCTAATAATAAATCATCAATATCTTGTGTAAGCTTAAGTATACTCCCTTGAATCTTTTGAATGCAATTCAGCAGGTTTTCCAACTTAGGATTGTTCTATTTTACAGTCTAAAAACTGTGCTAATCATATTTTTTGTTGTCTTCTACTCACCACTATTTTGATCTATATCACTGTGTAAAGTCTTATAGCAGCGCTCTGCTGAAGTAATTAATATATCCCAAACGATTAACATCAGACTGGCACCGTTGCTGGGGAGCGAAGTAACAAAGATCCTTCTCCGGGGAACGATAAAGTTTACATCTATTTCTTGCTGGTGAATAAGGAATAGGAATTTGTATTGGTTGCACTATTTTCACCTGGTGACTCCACTTTGTTGGATGGCGATTCCACTAGATTACCGATCCCACTCTTGTTTTGAAATTTCAGCTACCTTTACTGCTATGCAAGGTTCATGGATACTTGAAATCAGCAGTATATGTCTTTTCCTCTCAGCCATGGTCAGAAATCTAAAATGTCTACAAAGGATGCAACTTTTAAAGTACACTTGTGAGTATAAGTTTTCCATGGGATTTCATATTCATATTGCATATATTCTTCAGATTTTCAGCTGCTGGCAACTTGGTTTGTCAATAAATCCACTCGGCACTTGGTTACATTGGAAAAAATATTACACCTAACAATGTAAAGTTTCTTAGCTCACTTGGATAGAGGTGTGGGAGTGATTAGCTACTTTCAGTTTCAGGGTGTAGTAAATCTACAATTATTTTAGTTATATTTCAAGATTGTAGTATAAAGTTTGATTTGGTTGAGTGCAATAACTTCCAAGGGATTAACTGATTAACTCCATATCTTGTGAATTAGGCACTCTTGTGCTTATTTCCGCTTACATTTTCAGTTGTTTCACTTCAGCAGTTTTCAAGTTTCAGATTTCAGTGTGAAAGAGCATCCGAATTAGTGCAAGCATATGGTTGCATTTTACAGTTGTAGGTTGCAATGTGCAGTAGCAGAGTATTGAAATGACCGCATTAATCAATGGGGATTGGTTATATTTTTACATAATATGGAAAACCAGTGGTTGGTGGTTTTATGGTATGACTCCATGCCCAATACTAAAGGCAACTAGTCTACTAGTTCTCTGCATTCTACAGGAGAAAGCAGTCCCCAGATGGAGCTAATGTTGTAACATTTTTTGGTTCTGATTAAATAGAATATTTAATCATGTTTCTATGTTCATAAGGCAATTATACAAGGCAAATGAAGGTCTATAGATCAATTAATTAACTTCCCATTCATCTCCATTTATTCATATATTTACTAATTTCCCTTCCACTCATATTTTTCATATTAAACATTAACATATAGTATTAAATCCATAATATTCCCCTTTTCCCATATTATATAGTTCCTTTATTAAAATAACCAAAAACCCTTAAGTTTCATTAGAAACTATGTATTTCATAATAATATCGCATCGCAAATCGGCGGAGCCACGAGCCTTTAAAATATGCAAATACCATAGTTTTATTAATGAAACTATGTATTCCACAAATATTGCATCGACGGATTGAAGAACCCTTTTAAAACAATGCATATACCATAGTTTTATTATAAAACTATGTATTCAAACAATATCACATCGCAAGTCTTCCATATGAATGCACCCCCCACAGTGTGAACTTGTATTGCGATATGCGATGGGAGGCCCGGACTCGACGTTGTATATATCACAATTTATTCCCATATCACGTCTGTTCCCATCGCAATTCCCATCCATCCATACATCCTTTGCCCATTGTGATCCCTGACTACGATATCAAAGCCCGGAGCCGACCACATATATATTTCAGTTAATCGCTATATCGCATCCGCCTTTATCATATATACCCTCGCTTAACTCCGACAGCAATATGCGATCAACATTGGATCCAATATTATTTCACGCCCGATTCCATTAAATTTCAAGTTTGCCCTTATGTGTTTTGTAACGAATTTTTGTGTTAAATTGTTTTTTGGATTTAAACAAAGAAATGACCCAAAGCCTCCATTTAAGCCACTAATCACATTTTGACCATGATTAAACCATTCCCGCCATATTTAATCCCTCCGTACTCTCTCTTTTGCACTGTTCATCGCCCGATAGTTTAATGGTTAACTTTTTTACCATTCAACACATAAAAGGCCATTTTTTGCTCTGTTTTCCTGTTTTAACACAACGTAGCATCCACTATGCCTCTGCGGCCATTCAAGCCATCATTTAGCCTCCGATACGCCCCAGACTCCTCTGATAGTCTTTCAAGCTTGGCAGAGCCATTAAAGACCCTCAGCCACCATGTTTTTTTAACACGTTATGTGTTTTGTAGGTTAGAAGATGTTGTTCTAGGTTTATAAAAACAAGCCCGGATAACAATTTGAAGACAATATGAAGATTTACTGTTGAAAACAATAGTACAACCTGAAATGCACAGTCAAAATCAGTTAGCCAGGTTAAAACAAATTCACAGAGGTTAAATAATATCAGTAAAATGATTTAAATGAAGAAATATGCTAGCATAGAGGACACACCAGCTAAAGGGGCAAAATATCAGACAATAAAGCCAGCACAACCTGAATAATAGGAGACATCAAGAAGCAGTTCAATAGCTACCCCTATCTTCTTGCCAAGAAGATCTTCTCCATTCTTTGAATAAAGTTTAAACAATTTTTAGATATTTGTAGTTTTATTATTGTATAAATAACTCTTTTCCTGAGTTGTAAATGGTTCGGAGTTGAAGATTCATATCATTGTTGTAAAGTTGTGACTGTTGGTTCCACTTTGAACCTGGAAGTCACCTTTGAAGGAAAATTTTATAGATACTTGCTGTACTCAGTCTTTCTGGGGCCTTAATACAAAACAAAGGATTCTAAATCTGGTTTTACATAGTTTTGTGTTATCCTATAAGTTTTTCCAGTTTTCAATCATTATTTGTTTTCTTCATATGCTTATGACTTGCAGAGATATCTAGGTAGGAACAATTAGAGTATCAATTGGTTCCTATAAGCTCTTGAAATGATCATCTAATAAAAGAATGGATTAATGCAACTATCTGGGCCTCTAAATCCCCTCTAATCATAAATCATCAGCATCTTGTGTAAGCTTAAGTATACTGCCTTGAATCTTTTGAATGTAATTCAAAAGGTTTTGCAACTTATGATTGTTCTATTTTATAGTCTGGAAACTATGATAATCATATTTTTTATTGTCTTCTACTCACCACTATTTTGATCTATATCACTCTGTAAAGTCTTATAGCAGCCCTCTGCTGAAGTAATTAACACATCCCAAAGGATTAATTACTTCAATCCTACATCCGCCTTCTTTCATTGGTCTTCCAAAATTAAAACCAAAAACTCCCAAAACAATTATTTTAGATGCTCTGGCATTGGTAGCTTGACCAACTACTATCTTAGAGGTACAACATCAGACTGGTGCCATTGTTGGGGAGCGAAGTAACAAATATCCTTCTCTGGGGAACGATAAATTTTAGATCTATTTCTTGCTGGTGAACAAGGAATAGGAATTTGTATTGGTTGCACTATTTTCACTTGGTGACTCCACTTTGTCAGATGGCAATTCCACTGGATTACCGATCCCACTCTTGTTTTGAAATTTCATCTGCTTTTACTGCTATGCAAGGTTCATGGATACAAGAAATCAACAATATATGTCTTTTCCTCTCAGCCATGGTCAGAAATATAAAATGTCTACAGAGGATGCAACTTTTAAAGTACACGTGAGTATAAGTTTTCCATGGGATTTCATATTCATATTGCATATATTCTTTATATTTTCAACTGCTGACAACTTGGTTTGTCAATAAATCCACTCCACACTTGGTTACATTGGAAAACATATTACACCTAACAATGTAAATTTTTTCAATTCACTAAGATAGAGGTGTGGGAGTGATTAGCTACTTTTAGTTTCAGGGTGCGGTAGATCTACAATTATTTCAGTTGTATTTCAAGATTGCAGTATCAAGTTTGGTTTGGTTGAGTGCAATAACTTCTAAGGGATTAATTGATTAACTACATAGCCTGTGAATTAGGCACTCTTGTGTTTATTTCGCTTACATTGTCAGTTGTTTCACTTCAGCAGTTTTCAAGTTTCAGATTTCAGTGTGAAAGAGTATCCGAATTAGTGCAGGCATATGGTTGCATTTTACACTTGTAGGTTGCAATGTGCAGTAGCAGAGTATTGAAATGACAGCATTAATCCATGGGGATTGGTTATATTTTTACAGAATATGGAAAACCAGTGGTTGGTGGTTTTATGGTATGACTCCATGCCCAATACTAAAGGCAACTAGTCTACTAGTTCTCTGCATTCTACAGGAGAAAGCAGTCCCCAGATGGAGCCAATGTTGTAGCATTTTTTGGTTCTGATTAAATAGAATATTTAATCATGTTTCTATGCTCATAAGGAAATTATACAAGGCAAATGAAGGTCTACAGATTGATTAATTAACTTCCCATTCATCTCCATTTATTCATATATTTACTAGTTTCCCTTCCACATATTTTTCATATTAAACATTAACATATAGTATTAAATCCATAATATTTCCTTTTTCTCGTATTATATAGTTCCTTTATTAAAATAGCCCGAAACCCTTAAGTTTCATTAGAAACTATGTATTTCATAATAATATCGCATCGCAAATCGGCGGAGCCACGGACCTTTAAAATATGCAAATACCATAGTTTTATTAATAAAACCACGTATTCCACAAATATTGCATCAATAGATTGAAGAACCCTTTTAAAAAAATGCATATACCATAGTTTTATTATAAAACTATGTATTCAACAATATTGCATGGCAAATCTTCCATACGAATGCACCCCCTGCAGTGTGAACTCCAATTGCGATATGCGATGGGAGGCCCGGACCCGACGTTATATATATCACAGTTTATTCCCATATCGCGTCCGTTCCCATGCAATTACTGTCCATGCGTACATCCTCTTCCCATTGCGATCTCCGACTACGATATCAAAGCCCAGACTCAACCACATATATATTTTAGTTAATCACTATATCGTATATACCCCTGCCTAACACCGATAGCGATATGCGATTAGCCTCAGACCTGATATTATTTCATGCCCGATTCCATTCAATTTCAAGTCCGCCCTTATGTGTTTTGTAACAAATTTCTGTGTTAAATCATTTTTTCGACTTAAACAAAAAATGACCCAAAGCCTCCATTTAAGTCGCTAATCACATTTTGACCATGATTAAACCATTTCCACCATATTTAATCCCTCTGTACTCTCTCTTTTGTACTGTTCATCGCCCAATAGTTTAATGGTTAACTGTTTTACAATTTAACACATAAAATGACATTTTTTGCTCTATTTGCCTATTTTAACACAGTGCGGCCTCCACTATGCCTCTGCGGCCATTCAAGCCATCATTTAGCCTCCGAGACGCCCCAGACTTCTCCGATAGTCTTTCAAGCTTGGCAGAGCCATTAAAGACCCTCAGCCACCATGTTTTTCTTAACAAGTTCTGTGTTTTGTAGGTTAGAAGATGTTGTTCCAGGTTTATAAAAACAAGCCTGGATAACAGTTTGAAGACAATATGAAGATTTACTGTTGAAAACAATAGTAAAACCTGAAATGCGCAGTCAAAATCACTCAGCCAGGTTAAAAAAAATTCACATAGGTTAAAGAATATCAGTAAAAGGATTTAAATGAAGAAATCTGCCAGTGTAGAGGACACACCAGCTAAAGGGGCAAAATATTAGACAATAAAGCCATCACAGCCTAAATAAAAGGGGACAGCAAGAAGCAGTTCAATAGCTGCCCCTATCTTCTTGCCAAGAAGATCTTCTCCATTCCTTGAATAAAGTTTAAACAATTTTTAGATATTTGTAGTTTTATTGTTGTATAAATAACTCCTTTCCTAAGTTGTAAATGGCTCAGAGTTGAAGATTCATAGCATTGTTGTAAAGTTGTGCCTGTTGGTTCCACTTTGAACTTGTAAGTCACCTTTGACGGAAGCTTTTATAGATACTCGTTGTACTCAGTGTTTCTGGGGCCTTAATACAAAACAGAGGATTCTGAATCTGGTTTTACATAGTTTTTTGTTATACTATAAGTTTTTCTAGTTTTCAATCATTATGTGTTTTCTTCATATGCTTACGACTTGCAGAGATATCTAGGTAGGAACAATTAGAGTATCAATTGATTCCTATAAGCTCCTGAAATGATCATCTATTAATAGAATGGATTAATGCAACTGTCTGTGCCTCTAAATCCCCTCTAATAATAAATCATCAACATCTTGTGTAAGCTTAAGTATACTGCCTTGAATCTTTTGAATGTAATTCAGCAGGTTTTCCAACTTATGATTGTTCTATTTTACAGTCTAGAAACTGTGATAATCATATTTTTTGTTGTCTTCTCAGCACTATTTTGATCTACATCACTATGTAAAGTCTTATAGCAGCTCTCTGCTGAATTAATTAATATATCCCAAAGGATTAATTACTTCAATCCTACATCCGCCTTCTTTCATTGGTCTTCCAAAATTAAAACCAAAAACCCCCAAAACAATTATTTTAGATGCTCTGGCATTGGTAGCTTGACCAACTACTATCTCAGAGGTACAACATCAGACTGGCGTCGTTGCCAGGGAGAGAAGTAATAAAGATCCTTCTCCAGGGAACGATAAAGTTTAGATCTATTTCTTGCTAGTGAACAAGGAAAAGGCATTTGTATTGGTTGCACTATTTTCACCTGGCAACTCCACTTTGTTGGATGGAAATTCCACTGGATTACCGATCCCACTCTTGTTTTGAAATTTCAGCTGCCTTTACTGCTATGCGAGGTTCATGGACACTTGAAATCAGCAGTATATGTCTTTTCCTCTTAGCCATGGTCAGAAATCTAAAATGTCTACAGAGGATGCAACTTTTAAAGTACACTTGTGAGTATAAGTTTTCCATGGGATTTCATATTCATATTGCATATATTCTTCAAGTTTTCAGTTGCTGGAAACTTGGTTTGTCAATAAATCCACTCTGCACTTGGTTACATTGGAAAACATATTACACCTAACAATGTAAAGTTTTTTAGTTCACTCAGATAGAGGTGTGGGAGTGATTAGCTACTTTCAGTTTCAGGGTGCAATAGATATACAATTATTTCAGATATATTTCAAGATTGCAGTGTCAAGTTTGGTTTGGTTGAGTGCAATAACTTCCAAGGGATTAATTGATTAACTCCATAGCCTATGAATTAGGCACTCTTGTGCTTATTTCCACTTATATTGTCAGTTGTTTCACTTCAACAGTTTTCAAGTTTCAAATTTTAGTGTGAAAGAGTATCTGAATTAGTGCAGGCATATGGTTGCATTTTGCAGTTATAGGTTGAAATGTGTAGTAGCAGAGTATTGAAATGACACCATTAATCCATGGGGATTGGATATATTTTTACATAAGATGCAAAACTAGTGGTTGGTGGTTTTATGGTATGACTCAATGCCCAATACTAAAGGAAACTAGTCTACTAGTTCTTTCCATTCTATAGGAGAAAGCAGTCCCCAAATGGAGCCAATGTCGTAGCATTTTTTGGTTCTGATTAAATAGAATATTTAATCACGTTTCTATGCTCATAAGGAAATTATACAAGGCAAATGAAGGTCTATAGATCGATTAATTAACTTCCCATTCATCTCCATTTATTCATATATTTACTAATTTCCCTTCCACTCATATTTTTCATATTAAACATTAACATATAGTATTAAATCCATTATATTTCCCTTTTCCCGTATTATATAGTTACTTTATTAAAATAGCCTGAAACCCTTAAGTTTCATTAGAAACTATGTATTTCATAATAATATCGCATCACAAATCAGTGGAGCCACGGGGATTTAAAATATGCAAATACCATAGTTTTATTATAAAACTATGTATTCAAACAATATCACATCGCAAGTCTTCCATATGAATTCACTCGCCACAGTGCCAACTCCGATTGCGATATGCAATGGGAGGCCCGGACCCGACGTTATATATATCATAGTTTATTCCCATATCACGTCCGTTCCCATCGCAATTCTCGTCCATGCATACATCCTCTGCCCATTGCGATCTCCGACTGCGATATCAAAGCCTGGACCCAACCACATATATATTTCAGTTAATCGCTATATTGCATCCGCCTTTATCATATATACCCCTGCCTAACTCCAACAGCGATATGCGGTTAGCCTCGGACCCAATATTATTTCATGCCCAATTCCATTAAATTTCAAGTCCGCCCTTATGTGTTTTGTAACGAATTTCTATGTTAAATCGTTTTTTCAATTTAAACAAAGAAATGATCCAAAGCCTCCATTTAAGCTGCTAATCACATTTTGACCATGATTAAACCATTCCTGCCATATTTAATCCCTTCGTACTCTCTCTTTTTCACTGTTCATTGCCCGATAGTTTAATGGTTAGTTGTTTTACCATTTAACACATAAAAGGACATTTTTTGCTCTGTTTGCCTCTTTTAACACAACGCAGCCTCCACTATGCCTATGCGGCCATTCGAGCCATCATTTAGCCTCTAATATGCCCCATACTCCTCCAATAGTCTTTCAAGCTTGGTAGAGCCATTAAAGACCCTCAACCACCATGTTTTTCTTAACAAGTTCTGTGTTTTACAGGTTAGAAGATGATGTTCCAGGTTTATAAAAACAAGCTCGGATAACAGTTTGAAGACAATATGAAGATTTACTGTTGAAAGCAATAGTAAAACCTGAAATGCATAGTCAAAATCACTCAACCAACAAATTCACAGGATTAAATAATATCAGTAAAAGGATCTAAATGAAGAAATCTGCCAGCGTAGAGGATACACTAGCTAAAGGGGCAAAATATCAGACAATAAAGCAAGCACAGCCTGAATAAAAGGGGACAGCAAGAAGCAGTTTAATAGCTACCCCTATCTTCTTTCCAAGAAGATCTTCTCCATTCCTTGAATAAAGTTTAAATAGTTTTTAGATATTTGTAGTTTTATTATTGTATAAATAACTCCTTTCCTGAGTTGCAAATGGTTCGGAGTTGAAGATTCATAGCATTGTTGTAAAGTTGTGACTGTTGCTTCCACTTTGAACCTAGAAGTCACCTTTGAAGGAAGCTTTTATAGATACTTGTTGTACTCAGTCTATCTAGGGCCTTAATACAAAACAAAGGATTCTAAGTCTGGTTTTACACAGTTTTGTGTTATCGTGTAAATTTTTCCAGTTTTCAATCATTATGTGTTTTCTTCATATGCTTATGACTTGTAGAGATATCTAGGTAGGAACAATTAGAGTATCAATTTATTCCTATAAGCTCCTGAAATTATCATCTATTAATAGAATGGATTAATGCAACTGTCTATGCCTCTATTGGTTTGCACAACTGTGTTTCTTGTGAACCATGCCTTCACCAACATGGGTCAACCAATGCGTTGATGGTTGCATTGGAAGTATCACTTCATGTGAGACGACCCATGCACTGTTAGCTTAGGAGTAGCAGTAGTTCTTGTTTTTTTTTGAGTTGTTTGCTTGCATGCATGTTTGCTTCTTTCTTTGTGTGTTTGCTTGCTTGCTTGTTTGTTTGCTTACTCACTTTGATTTTGCATTTACTTCTGCTTGTCCTTTGCTTTGTTGTTTGTTTTCTTGTTTTTGTTCGTAGGATAGTTTCGCATGAAACCATGCATGACTTTTGAAAAAAGCTGGGTAAAAGTACAAGAGGCCGTATACATCTATCACTACTTGGTTATATTTCATCCCGCCTCTGTATGATGAACTTGTTACTTTTAGTCCATGATACGTCGATGGAAAATGCGTATTGTTCAATGTGAACCTTGGTGAAAACACAACGGTTGTGCGCTAACTAGTGTCACCTTCTCGAGTCGGTTGTTTTTGGGTTAACCCTTGTCAGCTTAGTCAAGTAGAGTAAGGTGAGGGGGAAAACCTTAGCAGGTATGTCAGAGGTATATAATAAACTACTTCTCTAAATGAAAAACCTCTTCTACTCTCAATAAGTCGAGATCCCTCTTTCGCCTTCGAAATGAATAAGTGTTATGCACAAGTATGAAAAAAAAATGAAAAGTGAAAAGTGAAAAATGAAAAATGAATAAGGTGAAAGAAAAGAAAGGCTTCCCATGCAAAGAGGTGACGCAAGTAACTCCACCATGGTAATGACCACGCTCACTGGAAGCGGAGTGATGCTTGTGTTCCTGCGAGACTTCGTCGGGGTACTGTCCAGGCCTATTTGTAGTGGAGCAACACTAGAGATGAAACTAAGACTCTAACAACTATACTTCTTGTGCACCAATATACTCCTCAACCCCAATCGAAACAAATGTGTTGCCTTCACTTGGAATGTGTGTCAATCGACCAAGAGCTTGGAAAATGCTACATCTTATTATTAAGCAAGTGTGAAAACCAAGACAAACTGAGAACTAAGCAATACTTCTAGAGGTGTTAGACTTGCTTTTCATGAACAAGGTCCATTTATAGAGCTGGAGTTCTACCAGTGTGTCACCAAGTGTTGTAGCAGCTACATCCACCCTCCAAAATTTTTCCTTAGCTTCGTTTTGGAGCCTCCCTACCAACTTTTCACAATAGCATGTCTTGCCTTGTCAAGTATACAAGCTTCAGTGATTTTCTTGCAAAATGACAGCTTGTACGTGAGAGCTTGTTTCATCCCCCTCATAGGATGTTTCTCTTGACTTGGTTCAGTTGTAGGCTGAGAAACTCACTTAAGAAATTGTGCATTTATGTAGGGGAACCAGTCTTCCCTCCAGAAATTCTACAATTCTGTCTGGCAACCTACTGGACTCCAGAATTGCGCAAATCTGCCTGTCACTATTCACTGAGAAAATTGCATAATTCCTCCCAGTAGGGCTGCTCAGCCTAGAAATTTCATAATTCAGGGCAGCAGTCAGCTGCTCTGCCTAGAAATTTTACAATCCCTCTGGCATCCAACCCATCTCCCTCCCAGAAATGCACATTTTTTCCCCTCAGCTGAACAGACTGTTGCATGTGTAGTTGGGTTGATTGGTTCCCTCTGCGACCAAAAAAATTTAATTTGCCTGCATGGGTTGCTTCTCCCAAGGTAGAATGCAAAGGCATCCCTTGATTCAGGGGTCTATCTTTAGTAGCTGGAGGTTACATGCAAGGATCATTTCAAAAACCTCCCACCAAGTGTCGCTTTTCCTACGTTTGTGGCATGCGCATTGCAACCTTGATTTTATCAAAACTCATCAACTGAACACTGCAGAGATCATTCCTCACATTGACTTTGCAACTCTGACATCCCACATTACATCTAGGAGTTGTCAGCACATTCAACTCATTTGTCTTGGGGTAAGCCCGCCTTTCATGTCTTGTGTTGCGTTCCTGAAACCTTTGTGTTTCTCTTTTCGTGAGTGTTGTCTTCTTGATTTTAGTGAGAGCTTGCTGTCGTTTTGATATATGTTAGCTTATAGAAGCACCATTTCAGTTTTCGTTTGCATCTCACTGTTGTCGCATGCATGACATTGTTTTTCACGAATGGTCGTTGTTGCGGTGATTCACTTCACACACATGCATGCTTTCCCATTTTCTGAATCATGCACTTGCTATTTGCATGTATGATCATTCACTCTTGTTTGCACTCATCTCACCATGCATTCAGACTTCTCATGTTTTCAGTCACCCGTCGGCTGGACTAGGCTGCCTTGGCCCAGACTGTGCCTTGCCCGCTAGCACTGCACATTTCTGGAATTGAAGGCTTTGTCTTCCCTCCATAAATTGTGCAAGCCTAGCCCAGCACTGACCTTCAGGCTTGCATTGTGCAATTCTTGGAGGCAATGTCCTACTGGTCCCAGAAACTACGCAATGCAGTTTGTTGGTTACATGTCACTACTAACTGAAATTGCGCATTGCACAGTTTGAGTCCTCGGCAAGCCAGGCTATACTATGCACTGTGCAGTTTCAACAGTTAGTCAGCCTCTTGAAAGCCCGGACTATGCCTTGCGTAGTTTTGGTAGTTAGTCTCCCGACCTCCTGCCAGAAATTGCACAACCTTCATGATCAATCACATAGGTATATTACAAGTCGATCCTCAAGTTTGTTTTGGTTTTTGGCTGACAGATTTCTTTCCATGAGCGTTGCTATGTCTCCAGGCATAACAGGTGTTCATTTGTCTCTCAGCAGCACAAGTACAATGGCCTTGAAGAGAGAAAAGTCAAGGACACTGTTAAGAGAAAAACTAGGGATGCAGTCAGGAAAGTGTCTATGAGATTGCCTACCTATGAAGACATCAAGTTTTTCGTAGACAAGGACATCAAGATAATATGGCAAAAGCATTACAGCAAGAAACACCATCAGCAGCAGAAGGCAGCACACCTACACACAATGAATGGAAGAGGAAGGTTGTTGACAACACTGAGGCAGAACAAAGTTGCAAGCTCAAGCAAATCCACTTGTGATGAAAGAAACTTTGGAGACTGAGGCTGTGAGGTGTGGGTGTGACATGAAGATCGTGCAAAGACAGAGAATATAATAGAGAAGGAGTTGCTGTGCTAAAGCAACAACTCAAGGAAGAATAGGAGCTACATAGACGAGAGAATGAGTTGAATCAGGAACAGGTACATAAGGAGGCGCAACATGCATGGATGGATGAAACTACGCCTGTATAAGTTATAGAACCATCACAAAAGCTGGCATGGAGCAGAAAAGGTGAGCAATGTTGTTGATCACATGTAAGGGAATTCAGCAGCATGCATGTCATTGTGTGCACGCATGCAATCCCACCCATTTGGAACACTCACCGAGGCGAAGAAAAGAAGCACGTCCAACTAGAGTTGAACATGTATTTTGACAAGTTGATGCGCATGACCACCAGTGCATTCTTGGAGATCAGCGCAGACATTATGCATCAACATGTTGTCCGTCCGGTCGTACCCAGGTTGACCATGCGCATGCTATCAGATGAGTTGGACGGAGGATCCATATCAGTGTATCGGATGCAATGGAGGCAAGAGTTCGCTTTAGCAAGATGTCACCATTAAGCACACAGACACCATCATGGACGACCAAGCTTGGCATCAGTTCACCACCATCGACCATCACAAGGATGTCAAAGAGTTGGTCTCACCACAATGGTCTGAGTGTTAGTGATGTCTTGCATGGCTTGCTCAAGCCATTTTGTCTCACATGGGTACATGTGCAAATTGTATGTAACGTCTTGTTAAGTGGAATTTCAAGTGTCGATAGTTGGATGTAACAGTCATAGAGTAGATGAAGAGTCATGAGGGTAGATGAACTGTCACAAAGGGGAATGTCAAGGGCCACCCCACCCTTTGCTATAAATAGTCCCTCATAACATATTGTATAGGCTTTTGGTCAGCCAAGCTTGCGATAAGACTATCTTAGAGAGAGCTTTCACAGTATTGTAATGCGCCTTGGCTTCTCCATTACGCAGAGCTAGTATATCTCTTTAGAGGAGTAAGCAGTTATGGCTGTAACGTTCCGCTGTCGGAACTAGTGGTTGGACATAAATGTATTATATTACTGGAACTTACACTTCTTAATATAATAGAGCTGGCACGTTTCATGCATATGTCATATTGTATTCCAGCTATCTTGTTTACTATAAATGGTATATGTATCTATTTTCTTCACATGCATGTATGGAATATTTTGTATAAGTATGTATGAATCTTACTAAAATGTGTTGATTGGTTTAACCATCACTTTGGAATTTTAGCTAAATTTCTTTCCAGTTTGTGATTCATCTTCGCTCATGTGTTCCCTTCCAAGCCATGTGCTATCACAGGTTTCCAAGGGGCACACTCACCCCACTCTCTCTGTGTTAGAACTGTTCATGCGCCTTCCTTGTGTCACTGCAGTTGTCACACCCTTGCTACCAACAGGGACATCTTACTTGCCTCTATGAAAAATCACGGTCAAGGAATTTTTGTACGATCCACTGTTGGGACTCCTACACCAAACGGTCTAAGGTCTTATTCGGACTTCTTACTGGGGACATCCCCTGACATGTTGGCGGGTCCAACACTGTCAACACATCGGTAGATCACAAAGTCAAGATTGAGTAGAAAGGTGTTGCAGATCAATCACAATAATTTCATTCATTCACTCTATTTCTTAAAATACTCACAGAAATGAAGTTAACAAGAACAAAGACAAATAGTTCTTAATAGAAAATGCAAACCAACATCTACATTTCGTTCTCTCTATTCCCAACAAGAGAATTCCCAAAACTTGTTTCACTATAGTGGCACAAAAGACAAAAAATGATTTCCTTCAAATGATCAATGTTCATAAGCATCTTGTTATCCATGATAACCCCTAGAAATTTTTTTTAGTTTGATTAGTCATTTTAGATAGGCCTTTTATGTTTAGGTTCGTGTAGAATTTGTCATATCGTACATTTAGTGTTTGGTAGGGTCATCATAAAAGGGTAAAGGTTGTAACTCCATTTGCATAGAGGTCATTGTTTCATAATTGAGTCATTTGACAGTTATACAAACTTTCGCAGCAACTCCAGTTCAGCAAACCAAGAATTTGCTACGAAAGTCCCTGACAGTTCCGTAGCAAAACGGTCCATCTTAACACTTGTCTCGCTACGAAATTCAATTGCTGCATAAAAATATTATTTTAAATAATTGTTAGTGATGTTTGAGTTGTGTTGAGTCATAAAATACCTTTATTCTCGTGCCCTCCACTTCTTTTTATTCATTCTTACCTTTCATTTCTCCACTTTACACTGTTTGCTGCTACCAAAGTTCATAAGTGTTGTCACTGTAATAGGGTTTTATGATGTCAAAATGAGTCTAGTTGTTGTCTAAGTGTTGTCTAGGTGTTATTAAGTTGATTTGCAGGTGAAGAGGAAGCAACTCACAAGCAACTCCTAACATGTTGCTAGCATGACATTGAGAAAACAATATAAAGGAGGTGTTGTGGTGCATTATGAGCCCATTCAGAAGAAAAATTAAGAAGAATTCTTACAAGAACAGCTAAGAGAGGCAAGGGAAGAACTCATTGAGAACAAACTACAAGTTGAAGACTTCAAGAAAGAGATGGCACAACAAATAGACTTTCATGATGAAGTGACGGAAAAGTCTAGGAAAATGGTGGAGAGATCTTTACCTTTGCACAAGATGCTAAAGCACACCTACAGGAGGAACACTTGGCTAGAAGCAAACAGGAGAAAGTTGTAGAATAGGGTCAAATTATTGGAAGAACTGATTGAGAATATCAAAGTTGAGTTTTTAAGGAAGAACCTCAAGATTATAGCTGTAGAGGAGGACACTATTTGAAAATGGTCAAAGTTGATCAAATCCACATTTTTTCCTTGTATATCTCTTAACTAACCTTTTTCAACATTATACATGATGGATTATAATTCTAGAGGTGATAAGAAAAGATAAAAATAAGAAAAAATTCAATACACAGAAAACTCAAAAAATTCGTAGCAACTCCCCATAATGAAGCAGGAAACTTGCTACGAAATTGTTGTAGCATTTTATGGAGGAGAATGAAAGTAATAATATCATCTAAGGGAGTTCTAATGGCATGTGTTTAGCTAATAAACATCAATGAATACTTCAACACTGTCAAAAAGGTCAAAGAGGTAGCAAAGAAATGATTGTTTTAGTAGTCAACTTCAAGCTCACATTCTAACCAAATGGTAAGGAATTTTGGAAATATGAAGGAGGTTTTCGTTCAGCACATGCTAATCTACAAAAATCTCTCTCAGTGTTTATACATCTATAAGGGCTTGGAGAATGCACACTTATCTTTGAGGCCTATTTTACAGAATGTTTCCTAGTCAGAAATTTTGAAATTCGACTTGGTGGAGGTCCAGGTTAGCAAGTCAACCAAGTCAACATCCATGTGGCTTGAGTTTAATGAAAACAAAGTTACTAAGCACCTTAGAATTAGAAAAGGCATCAAAATTATAGCATAGGGGTGGTTTTTGAATTTGAAAACAATGCCATCAAGGTATTACTACACATCACAGAGTGTTTAATAATGTCCACTTCATCATGCAAAACTCCTATTTTTCATAATTCCAAGTGAACACATAGCCACATCAACATAACAACCAACTCATTAAAGAAGACATTCAACAAAAATAAATTTAGTCATCAACAACATGTCGAAGGTGTAATGACACTCCAACAAATTCAACAAGAAATTGAGCTCGGATATCTTCATCAAGAGAAAGTGGTTAGAGTTTTAAAAACTAGTAGTCCTAGTTGAATTCCAACTATGTAAAACAGAAAATCCCTATGAGGACTCTGCCAATTAGAAGAAAAATAGAATAGGTCTCTTAGATAGTGAATTGAATCTGGCCCAGGTGGCAAGTTCGTGTAAAGAGATCTTTTCTCTATAAATAGATGTCTTTTTGACTTTGGGAAGGGTTGATCGATGATGTGAGAAGGCCAATTTATGTAAATTTTTATCCATTTAATATACATTTGTAGCATACTCTATTTTTTCTACCTGAGATTCAGTTTTTATCTTTATGTTTTCTTATCATGTTTTTATATTGTTAACAATGTTCATAGCATATTGATTACTTGGAATTCATGTTAGACTTGCTCCAACTTCCTTCATGTGCTGTGTTTTACTGTAAAAGTTTAATTCACTCCATTTCAAAGCCAAAAATGCCTTAGCTTCCTTTAAACAATGTTGTTTGTAATTGAATTTTCTCTTAACTAACTCCATGCCCAATGGTGGCAACCATCACTCTCTTTCACCTGCAAAAATCACATAAAAATCCAGAGTTAGCCATCTGAACTTTGAGTTTTATACAGTCAATTTCATAAATATTTTGAGAGAGCCCTCTCAGATTGGAAGGGCTAACTTCTAGTCAAAAGTTGGTTTGAAATAGTTATGTGGGGTTGAAGGTTGACACAGCCCAACCCTTTCTAGCCCAGTGATAACATTTTGGTGCGTTTGTCGGGAGCTGAAAAGCTCCATTTCTCGAATTTTCTTTGAGTCTCTTCATTCTGATTCCTGAGGGTAACAGGAAATCAGAGTTTTCTAAAGGTTGTGATATTACCTTGACGACTCCAATCTCAAAAGATACAAAAGATAAAAGCTTCATGGTGACTCCACTGCTTGAATATCAACAGTTTGGAGAAGTTCCAAGATGAATTCTACTGCAAGAAGAGATGTTAGGTATGCTCCTATCGATGGGTCTCACATCTATGGTTTTCCAAATCCTATGCCTTGTGTCGATTGGTCAACCCATCTTCCCATGTTCAAAGATGAAAAGAAAGATGATGTTGGTCTGCATTTGGTTAAGTTCCATATACATGTATGTAGACTGAGGGTTGAGTTTCTTGAGGATTGTCTCATGAAGATATTTATGGCTACCTTATAAGACAAAGCTAGAGTATGGTATGAAGGGTTTTCATCAAGAAGCTTGTGTTCTCTTAAATATTTCCATAGAATATATTTTGGACATTATGGGAAGTCTCATCCTTCATCACCACTATTTCAAGACTATTGTAATTTTTGGAGAGGTTTCATTCAATGTCTCAAAAGTATTAATGATGATGTAGAATGTATGGATGATGAGGAGATGTTATAGGCACTTTATGAATTTTCTTCTCAAGCTAGTTTTCATGATGATCAAGACTTTTTCCAACAAGCAGATGTCTCTTCTTTAGTTGAAGATGAAATGGATCAGCGGTTTGACAGTTAATTCATAATACATGAAATCCATAAGGATTTGCAGCCTTGTCAATCTATATGCAATCAAAGGTATGATCCAAATCATTCAAAAAAAATTCAACCCTTTCCTTTTTTGAGATTTTATGTCAAGAAGAAACTCCTCAAGATCAGGTTGTTGAAAATACATGCATGAAAATCCTGAAGAGTGAGGTAACATGTGATGAAAGTTGTCTACCTAGACAAGATAATCTTTCTGTTGAAAATCATAATGATGTTGTCCCGGTTAAAGTGCATGAAAGTTCACTTTTAGGTAAACCTAAGTTACATGAAGAACTGAATATACATGTTTTACCTATTCTATTTGAGGATCATCAAAATGACATGGATGATATGCATAAAGTTGTTTGTATAGGAATTGTTAGTGTTCAGACTCAAGATGACATTCCTCAAGCAAAACTACCAAAGGTTATATCTGATCTGTTTGATAAGAAAAATATTAGTTTTGAGGCACACAATATGGATGTCATGTTTGAATATGTTCAAAAATGTATGGATGTTTTTGTTGATTTACATGGAAGGGAAGACAAATCTATTGTTTCCTTTTTATTTGATGATGTTCTTGGAATTGAAGACATAAGACAAACGAAGCCATTAATTATGAATGAATTCAACCCTCATGGCTTTACTCAGCAAGAAGAGGTTTTTTTTCATGATTATCAAGATCGTTTAGTAAGTCTATTCCAGTAATCAGTGATGGTGGAGTTTTTTTCGCTTATAAGTTCAGGTTGTGGATCCAGTTTTTATTCTAAGTTGCCAATAGATGGTCCACTTAAGAATAGTCAATGAGCTAAAGTGTTGGATTAGCTCTTTATCTGGTTATATTGGAGGTTTCATATTGCTTGAATTAAGCAGGTGGATTTTCATATTTTAGAGTAGGGTTATCGGTACATAAATAAGCTTGTTGGGCAAGAATATCCTTAAGATTTAGGCTACATTTTGCAATTGTCAGTTCCAGTTTGTACAACAGTTTGATATCATATTGCAACAGTAGTTGATGTTTTCTAGATGGTTTATAATGTGCTTTTCAGTTTGGTGAGTGGTTTTGAATGTAGTCTTCAAATTGGGATGATCCTAATGGTCAGGAAACTGGTTTGTTCGTTCTTTGCTACACCACAGGGGCACAACACATCCTAAGGCTCCTCTAAAAACATTCATCTTCTTCCCCTTTCTACAGTACAATTTCTTTCTTAAACATAATTAGAAATTTCTCCTTGAAAACAATATTCAATTATAAGGTTTATGTAGAGTTCAATACCATGCAAATCACACTTAAAAAATATTTGGTTAGTGGTATGTTGCATGTATCTTCTCTCAGTGCAATACACATTTAATATCACTCTTTAAATCTTGAGTGATATGCATTGTATCATGTGAGAAAAAAAATTGTGCAATAGAAAATGAAGAGTTGGTCACAAAGAGAAATTCTTGGTAACAACTTCCAAAATATTTTCTCTACTTTCCACTTGTTCAAGTTGGTTGTGGCTGCTTGAAATGCCCATGTGATCCGGATTTAAACAGGAACGCAATAAAATACAGAGATAACCATAAATACAGATATGCAGCGGAAATAATACTTCATTTCATTACTGTAAAATACTGAAATATTCTTATAAACAGAAATGGAAAGAAACCAGCTAGGGCGATGGTAGCTTATCTCTGACGAGAGATGTGGCGGCTACATTCCTCTGAACTGTTCTGAACTGTGTTACAATGAGGCTCGAAGGCCTATTTATTGTTGAGAAACAATGGAAAACCCTTCACATCCCGAAACCTAACCCTAGAAGATGAAACGCCAAATTGTGGGCCCCGTTTGGGTAAATTGGTACATCAATTTCCCGTGGCATACGATCTCCGTTTGACGCGTACGATAGCTTGTTAGGAAGATCTATCTGAGTACTACCACTTTGGGAGGCAACATGGGTCCATGGACCCATGTTGCCCCAGATTCCCAAAAAAACGTCGTTTAGGGCCTCAAAACGGCTCCGGAAGTTCAGGACCCGAAAAACTGCTAAAAATAGTAAACTGTGCTACAATTTAGGAAACTGAAAAAGCTGAAAGAGACAGTTGTGCGGGTCCAAATGGGATAGGTGGGTGGCCACCAACATCCACCTGGATCATTCCTCCCCCCTTAGGAAGCAATGGTCCCCATTGCGTTGAGTTCCTCCATCTGCTGAACTTGTCCTGCAATATCTGATGTGTCCAGTGATGGTGGGAAGCATGGTCGACGATGGTCCACATTGAACATTTGGTGCAAGCGAAGGAATGGAGAAATGATGTGCTCCAAAGCATTGTTCCCCATAGCCTTGGTACTGCTGTAAGGACCATGTCGGAGTGGTTTGAGCTTCTGATGGGTTCTAGTAAGGCGTTCT
Source organism: Pinus tabuliformis (assembly GCA_031772625.1). Classification (NCBI taxonomy): domain Eukaryota; kingdom Viridiplantae; phylum Streptophyta; class Pinopsida; order Pinales; family Pinaceae; genus Pinus; species Pinus tabuliformis. Next base: position 1,866,619,155 of record CM062816.1, read on the forward strand.
TTCTGTCGATGCAACCAGACTTTGTTGCCCACCTGAAACTTGTGTGGTACCCATGTGGGTGAGGAGAAGTTGTTCTTGTGTTTTGTCATGACCATATCCCTTTGCTGCTGCTGTTGGATGGAGGAACCCTTTGCAGGGGTCATGGATGTAGCAACGATCTTCCCCTTACTTTGGGAGTGAGCCAGACAGATGAATTTCTTGCTCTGTGAGATGAGCTTGCTGCCTTTCTTAGCAGTGATCAAAGAGGTGGCAGTAGGTGGGGCTACCTCCGGTATCCTGTATAACGAATCACCCAAAGAAATAATGACAGCGTGAGGCCTTGACTCATACACAGCATGTCGCCTCCACAAGTATGGCTGGCCTAATAGTACATCACAAACATCCAGAGGTGTAACATCACACAATACCTCGTCTGTGAAGGTCTTGATGCTGTAGGTAAGGCGGCACTGCTGGCGAACTTTCACATCTCGTCCTTCGTGAAGCCACCCGATACTGTACGGCTGCGGGTGCGGTGTAGTCGGTAGGCCCAACCGCTTCACGACCTCTGCTGAAACGAGGTTCTTTTGGCTGCCACTGTCGACAATGAATTGTAGCGGCGAACCCTTCACCCACATCTGTGAGTGGAAAAGATGCTCCCCTTCCTCTGGATTTTCGGGCTCATCTTTCTGGATCTTGGCGGTGGCAACAGTGGCACTGGGATCCGCATCAATGATCTGCTTCACTTTGCCATTCCCCTTGTCAGGTTCTGGCTCAGGGTCAAAACATGCATCTGATTCGGAAGCCTTCAATTCGGCCACCAGTGACTGATTGGTCTGACACTCACTTGTGTTATGAGTGGGACTCTTGTGGAACTCACGCCACTTTCCTGTGTCCTTCTTCGGCTTCGTGGTGTTGTTCTTTTCTTGCAGCTTCGACGGGTTGTCTTGGGTCACCCCGCCTTGGCTTTGTCCTTTGGGCTTCGGATTTGCAGATCCAAAGTCTCGCTTCTTCTGTTTTAACTTTTGCTCGATTTTGACAACGTATCAGTATGCTATGCCGAGTGAGGAGATGTTCAAGAACCCCATCTCTTCTTGGATGTATTTGTGTAGGCAGCCACGGTATTTGAGTACCAGATGCAGCTCAGAATCTTTGATACCCAACTGTGTGCGAAGGGTATGAAAAATGTTTGTGAACTCTGGCACATCTTGGTCTCGTCCCTGCCGCAGTGTGGTCCATTTGATGTATTTGTCCTCATAACTTCCGATAGGGTAGTACTGCTCCTTGATGGCATCCCAGAAGTCATTCCAAGTGGGTGCGGCTGAAAATAGTGACCCTGTACTTTCATCCTTCTGCTCGCAGTAGGTTTCCCACCAGTCCTTGACATGGGGGGCTGCTTTGAGAAGAGTGAAAACAATATTTTCTCGACTTGAAAATTCGTGAACAGAAAAATACCCATCTAGCAGATTTAACCATTTATCTACGACATCTGCGTCTATTTGACCCTCGAAGATGGGGATTTCAAAATTAACTTGTACCTTAAATGGTGTGGCATTTCCAGAGTCGCTGTTGGAAGCCGATGCGTCTCCTCTGGGTAGCCGCTGAAGGATCTGCGCAAAGCTATCCATCATCGCGTTCCTTTGCCGCTCGAGCGCTTCTTCGAGCAAGATTTTGATAGGATCTCCTGCTCCCTCGTCTTTCTTCTCATCTGCCATGGGAGGCCGTCGGCATTTTCGAGGCTGGTCTTGTAAAGGTTCGACCAGTTCAAGCCCTAACTCCTTATATCCCGACCTCGTTGGGGACATGCAAAGAAAAACAGAGAAAAAGCAGACCGCTCTGATACCACTGATCCGGATTTAAACAGGAACGCAATAAAATGCAAAGATAACCATAAATATAGATATGCAGCGGAAATAATACTTCATTTCATTACTGTAAAATACTGAAATATTCTTATAAACAGAAATGGAAAGAAACCAGCTAGGGCGATGGTAGCTTATCTCTGAGGAGAGATGTGGCGGCTACATGCCTCTGAACTATTCCGAACTGTGTTAAAATGAGGCTCGAAGGCCTATTTATTGTTGAGAAACAATGGAAAACCCTTCACATCCCGAAACCTAACCCTAGAAGATGAAACGCCAAATTGTGGGCCCCGTTTGGGTAAATTGGTACATCAATTTCTCGGGGTCGTAACTTTGGCATACGATCTCCGTTTGACGCATACGATAGTTCGTTAGGAAGATCTATCCGAGTACTACCACTTTGGGAGGCAACATGGGTCAACGGACCCATGTTGCCCCAGATTCCCAATAAAATGTCTTTTAGGGCCTCAAAACGGCTCCGGAAGTTCAGGACCCAAAAAACTGCTAAAAATAGTAAACTGTGCTACAATTTAGGAAACTGAAAAAGCTGAAAGAGACAGTTGTGGGGGTCCAAATGGGATAGGTGGGTGGCCACCAACATCCACCTGGATCATTCCTCCCCCCTTAGGAAGCAATGGTTCCCATTGCGTTGAGTTCCTCCATTTGCTGAACTTGTCCTGCAATATCTGATGTGTCCAGTGATGGTGGGAAGCATGGTCGATGATGGTCCACATTGAACATTTGGTGCAAGCGAAGGAATGGAGAAATGATGTGCTCCAAAGCATTGTTCCCCATAGCCTTGGTACTACTGTAAGGACCATGTCGGAGTGGTCTGAGCTTCTGATGGGTTCTAGTAAGGCGTTCTTTCTGTCGATGCAACCAGACTTTGTTGCCCACCTGAAACTTGTGTGGTACCCATGTGGGTGAGGAGAAGTTGTTCTTGTGTTTTGTCATGACCATATCCCTTTGCTGCTGTTGTTGGATGGAGGAACCCTTTGCAGGGGTCATGGATGTAGCAACGATCTTCCCCTTATTTTGGGAGTGAGCCAGACAGATGAATTTCCTGCTCTGTGAGATGAGCTTGCTGCCTTTCTTAGCAGTGATCAAAGAGGTGGCAGTAGGTGGGGCTACCTCTGGTATCTTGTATAATGAATCACCCAAAGAAATAATTACAGCGTGAGGCCTTGACTCATACACAACATGTCGCCTCCACAAGTATGGCTGGCTTAATAGTACATCACAAACATCCAGAGGTGTAACATCACACAATACCTCGTCTGTGAAGGGCTTGATGCTGTAGGGAAGGCGGCACTGCTGGCGAACTTTCACATCTCGTCCTTCGTGAAGCCACCCGATACTATACGGCTGCGGGTGCGGTGTAGTCGGTAGGCCCAACCGCTTCACGACCTCTGCTGAAACGAGGTTCTTTTGGCTGCCACTGTCGACAATGAATTGTAGCGGCGAACCCTTCACCCACATCTGTGAGTGGAAAAGAAGCTCCCCTTCCTCTGGATTTTCGGGCTCATCTTTCTGGATCTTGGCGGTGGCAACAGTGGCGCTGGGATCCGCATCAATGATCTGCTTCCCTTTGCCATTCCCCTTGTCAGGTTCTGGCTCAGGGTCAGAACATGCATCTGATTCGGAAGCCTTCAATTCGGCCACCAGTGACTGCTTGGTCCAACACTCACTTGTGTTATGATTGGGACTCTTGTGGAACTCACGCCACTTTCCTGTGTCCTTCTTCAGCTTCGTGGTGTTGTTCTTTTCTTGCGGCTTCGATGGGTTGTCTTGGGTCACCCCGCCTTGGCTTTGTCCTTTGGGCTTCGGATTTGCAGATCCAAAGTCTCGCTTCTTCTGTTTTAACTTTTGCTCGATTTTGACAACGTATCGGTATGCTATGTCGAGTGAGGAGATGTTCAAGAACCCCATCTCTTCTTGGATGTATTTGTGTAGGCAGCCACGGTATTTGAGTACCAGATGCAGCTCAGAATCTTTGATACCCAACTGTGTGCGAAGGGTATGAAAAAATTTTGTGAACTCTGGCACATCTTGGTCTCGTCCCTGCCGTAGTGTGGTTCATTTGATGTATTTGTCCTCATAGCTTCCGACAGGGTAGTACTGCTCCTTGATGGCATCCCAGAAGTCATTCCAAGTGGGTGCGGCTGAAAATAGTGAGCCTGTACTTTCATCCTTCTGCTCGCAGTAGGTTTCCTACCAGTCCTTGACGTGGGGGGCTGCTTTGAGAAGAGTGAAAACAATATTTTATTGACTTGAAAATTCGTGAACAGAAAAATACCCATCTAGCAGATTTAACCATTTATCTACGACATCTGCGTCTATTTGACCCTTAAAGATGGGGATCTCAAAATTAACTTGTACCTTAAATGGTGTGGCATTTCCAGAGTCGCTGTTGGAAGCCGATGCGTCGCCTCTGGGTAGCCGCTGAAGGATCTGCGCAAAGCTATCCATCATCACGTTCCTTTGCCGCTCAAGCGCTTCTTCGAGCAATATTTTGATAGGATCTCCTGCCCCCTCGTCTTTCTTATCATCCGCCATGGGAGGCCGTCGGCATTTTCGAGGCTGGTCTTGTAAAGGTTCGACCAGTTCTGTTGGGTCCCTATAATACTAGTGATTACCCCATTACTATTGTAGTTATACCCCTTATTTATATTGTTGTGCCCCTATTACCCACATATTGTTATTTCTGTGCCCCATAGAATCCCTCTATTGTTATTTTTGTGGCTTTATATTATTATTGTTAGGTCGGCTGGATTATATTGTGACTCCTTAGACTCCTATATATAGAAAGGAGGTTTTGTCATTTGTATCATCCAAGAATTGTTCATTTATGTAATGTAAAGGAGGTTTCCCCCTCGAAGAGGCTGAATTCTAAGGCGTTGATCTATCTTTTCTATCTTTTCTTGAGCTGGTTTCATAACATTTGGTATCAGAGCTTTGGATTCTAGGGTTTCGCTGCTCCAAACAGGTCATCGTGGCATTTTCGCTATAACTTTTTTTCTGTGACGTTTCAGAAGTCGCAAAAAAAACCCATTTGAGAAGAAATCGCGCTGAACCTTGGGTCCGAATTTCAGAGTTTTTCGCACGATATTTTCGGAGATATGATCTGAGGAAGTTGGTCTTTTTGCAGACTCCTGAATTACATTCAAAACAGGTGACCTGGGGAAAATCGTCATAACTTTCTCTCTGAGGATCGGATTGAAATTTCGTAAGAAGGTACAGAAAGAGGACGGACTGTAGTTTCTTTTATATATTTTTCAGAGTCAAAGGTTGAAACAGTGACACGTGGCACGTCGTACAAGTTCGCTCTACTGAACTAGTCTATAATCAAGTCACTGTGGGAGATTTCACATAACTCTTCCTTGGAGAATCCAATTTGGGTCAGACTTGTGGCATTGGAAAGAGGACACAGAGGGCTACTACAGGTCACAAATTCAGAACTAGATGATCAGAAAGTACAGAGATACATCAGAGGCAATATCGAGCTCCTACAAAGTGAAAAAAGGTGTGTAGATTTTTTTAATTTTTTCTTAAGCTTGGTTTGAAAATTTATTTTGAAGGAATTCAAAGGGCATAGTAGAGCATTATTATCGGTAACTGATGCCCCGAGGAAAGAAAATGCAAACACCTAGTAAGGAACCTGAAAGCTCTAGCATGACTCATGAAGAAGAGGAAGAAATGCTACATGATATATCAAAATTACAAGAACAAGTGCAACAAATGTCACTTGCACAAAAAGCAACAGAATCTAAAATGGATGGTTTAAGGAAAGATGTAGAAGCTAAGATGGATGGTTTAAAGAAAGGTGTAGAAGCTAAGATGGATGGCATGGAAGCTAAGGTGAATGGCATGGACGCTAAAATTGATGGCATGGATGATAAGATGGATAAGTTGCTACAAGAAATAGTCACTAATGGTGAAAGAGTAGTAAAGGAAACTCATGATGAGAACAAAAGAAATGTTAATCATGATTCCATAGACTCTAATGTTGGATCGAAGACTCACCATGTTCCAAAAATCGATATGAGGAAGTTTGATGGCAAGGATCCCGCCACATGGATATTACAGATGGAGCAATTCTTCGATCTCAATAATGTGCAAAACACACAAAAGGTACGTATGGCAACTTTATATTTGGAACCAAATCAGTTTGTATGGTATCAATGGCTTTGTTCTCGTAAACAATTTATCACTTGGGCAATTTTTACGGAAGAATTGATAGCACATTATGAGGATACAAAAAGCAACACTTTTTTTAGCCAATTGATAAGTCTCAAACAAAAGGGTTCAATAATGGAGCACATTGAGGAGTTCCAAAAATTGAACATAAGGGTAAAAGATATTCCAGAGGAGCATAGGATTGATGTGTTCATAGGGTCTTTAAAGGATAATATCCAACATGATGTGCGCCTTTGGGAACCTGATTCATTAGAGAAGGCATTCAGGTTAGCAAGAAAAATGGAAAGCAAAATTATGGCAACTAGGAAGCATACCATTCACAACTATAAAGACGGAAGTGTTGTTGCCCATAGTCTTCCACAACCTACAAGGTTGACACCACAACAATTGGAAGAAAAAAGAGCAAAAGGGCTTTGTTACAATTGTGATAGCAAATACACAAAAGGTCATAAGTGTGCTGAGAAGAAATTATTCTACATAGATTGTGAAGAGGAAGAAGAAAAGGAGCAAGAAAGGTCAAAAGAAGAGGATATATTCCAGGAACAAAGCCTAGATGAAGAACAAATAAATCCGACCATATCTTGTAATGCATTGGCGGGAATTACCACTCCTCAAACCATCAAGATAGAAGGACAAATCAAGAAGAAAAAGGTAATAGTGTTGATTGATTCAGGAAGCACCCACAATTTTATTCATTGTAGGGTAGCAAAAGAATTGAATTGCTTCCTATATCCAGCACCAGAGTGTCAAGTGATGATTGCAAATGGAGGAACAATAAATTGTTCTGGAAAGTGCCATAATATCAAGCTATCCATGGGAGAATATGTATTGACTAGCCCAATGCTTTCCATTCCAATGGGAGGTGCTGATGTTGTACTAGGAGTCCAATGGCTACAATCCTTGGGTACAATAGCTTTTAATTTTCAAGAACTTTTCATGAAATTTTCTGTGGAAGGAAAGGAAGTTGAATTAAGGGGTATTGCAGGGAAACCAGGAAAGATAATCAGCTCTAATGGCATGACAAAGCTTCTAAAAAAGGAGCAAAGAGGTGTAATTGCACAATTATGTTCGCTAGATGTTTCCACATTGGAATCATCTATTTCTCCAGATCTCCAAAAAGTCCTGGACAATCATTCCAAGGTATTTGAGACTCCCAAAGGTCTCCCACCTATGCGTGATCATGATCATGCTATTCATCTGATTCCAGGAAGTGTTCCTCCAAACATCAGGCCGTACAGATATCCCTATGTCCAAAAAAGTGAAATTGAACGTATGGTTGCAGAAATGCTAGAGGCTGGTATAATTCAACCGAGTCAAAGTTCTTTCTCAGCTCCAGTAGTATTGGTGCACAAGAAGGATGGATCATGGCGCATGTGTCCAGATTATAGGGAGCTCAACAAGCTCACTATTAAAGATAAGTTCCCCATTCCTGTCATTGATGAATTACTGGATGAATTGCATGGATCAATTTACTTCACCAAGTTGGATCTTCGTTCGGGATATCATCAAATCAGAATGAAGATTGAAGACATTCCGAAAACGGCATTTAGAACTCATGAGGGTCATTATGAATTTTTGGTCATGCCTTTTGGCCTTACCAATGCACCTTCAACATTTCAAGGTTTGATGAATTCAATTTTCAAACCATTCCTTAGAAAATTTGTGTTAGTATTTTTTGATGATATACTAATCTACAGCAAGTCTTGGAAGGATCATGTTGAACATGTTGACAGGGTGCTACAACTATTGGAGGAGAAACAATTATATGCAAAAAGATCCAAATGTTTCTTTGGAGTCCAGGAGGTGGAATATTTGGGTCATATTGTATCTCATGAAGGAGTTAAGGTAGACCCTAGCAAAATTAAAGCCATTAAGGAATGGAAAATCCCCACATCCATAAAGCATCTGCGAGGATTTCTTGGGTTGACAGGGTATTATCGCAAGTTTGTTAAGAATTATGGGAGAATAGCAGCACCTCTAACAACATTATTGAAGAAAGATTCATTTTCATGGACTCCGGAAGCAACAAAGGCCTTTGAACATCTTAAAGAGGCAATGTGCCAAGCACCGGTCTTAGCTACACCGGACTTCACAAAAACCTTTATTGTGGAATGTGATGCTTCAGGAAATGGAATTGGTGCTGTTCTAATGCAAGATGAAAGACCCATTGCTTTTGAAAGTCGTCCAATCAAGGGAAAGTTTTTAAGCAAAGCTATTTATGAGAAGGAAATGTTGGCAATACTCCATGCACTTAAGAAATGGCGACCCTACCTAATGGGAAGACACTTCAAGGTAAAAACGGATCATGATAGCCTTAAATACTTTTTAGAACAAAGATTATCCTCTGAAGAGCAACAAAAGTGGGTCACAAAGATGTTGGGTTATGACTTTGAAATCATCTACAAAAAAGGGAAGCAAAATGTGGTGGCAGATGCACTCTCAAGAAAGGATGAGGATGTGGAAGCATTGTTGTGTGCCATTTCTATTATCCAACCAGATTGGATAAACGAAGCAAGGGAGGAATGGAAGAATGACGAAGAAGTGTGGGCACTTATTCGAAAGCTACAACAAGATTCCAGTACTTCTGATACATTTAGCTGGCAAAATGATTCGTTATGGTACAAAGATCGCTTATACCTCTGTAAGAATTCCCAGCTAAAACAAAAGATTCTTATGGAATTGCACACTTCTCCCTTAGGAGGGCACTCAGGATTTTTAAAAACTTACCACAGGGTTAAGAAGGAATTTTTTTGGGATGGCCTTAAATCAGATATTCAAAAGTTTGTGGCGGAATGTTTGGTTTGCCAACAAAATAAAGTTGAAACAATTAAGACACCGGGTCTATTACAACCTTTATCCATTCCAAGCCAACGTTGGGAGGAGGTTTCAATGGATTTTATCACAGGTTTACCCAAGTCTGAGGGAAAGAGTGTCATCATGGTGGTAGTTGACAGACTTACCAAGTATGCACACTTTTGTGCATTATCACATCCATTTAAAGCCAGTACAGTTTCTACTGCATTTATGGAAACAGTTCAAAAGCTACATGGAAACCCAAAGATTATTGTAAGTGACAGAGATCCCATTTTCACTGGAAATTTTTGGACAGAATTATTTTCTTGTCTTGGTACTCAGTTAGCTCATAGCTCATCTTATCATCCTCAATCTGATGGGCAAACTGAGATAGTAAACAAATGTTTGGAAGGATATCTTCGTTGCTTTGTATCTGATAAACAGACACAATGGGTCAAATGGTTGCCTCTGGCTGAATGGTGGTATAACACTTCCTTCCATACAGCAACAAAAATGACCCCATTTATGGCACTTTATGGGTATCAACCACCATCCATCACATCATATTTAAGAGAAAATTCTAAGGTTCAGGCAGTGGAACATCACATCGAACATCAACAACAAGTCCTCCAACTCTTAAAGGATAACCTCGTGTTGGCACAAAATAGAATGAAACAACAGGCAGATCAACATCGCAGTGAAAGAAGTTTTGATGTAGGTGATTGGGTATTCCTACGGCTACAACCATATAAGCAAATGTCCCTAAAGCAAGCTAAGAAGGATAATAAATTATCACCAAAGTATTATGGTCCGTACAAGGTGTTGCAAAAGATTGGTACTATGGCATACAAATTGGAGCTTCCTGCAGCTTCTCGATTGCACCCAGTTTTCCATGTTTCATGTTTAAAGAAGGTTATAGGCGACAAGCTCCCAGTTCAAACAATATTGCCAGAACTTGACGAGGAAGGAAAAATTATATTGGAACCGGAAGCAGTCACAGAAACAAGAACTCGACAGCTACGAAATCGATCAATTTCAGAGTATCTTATCAAGTGGAAGAACTTATCCGCTGAAGATTCCACATGGGAGGATGAGAATTTTATGCAGAAGTATCCAGAACTACTCAAGCGTTGAGGACAACACTTTTTTGAAGGAGAGGGGCATGTTGGGTCCCTATAATACTAGTGATTACCCCATTACTATTGTAGTTATACCCCTTATTTATATTGTTGTGCCCCTATTACCCCCATATTGTTATTTTTGTGCCCCATAGAATCCCTCTATTGTTATTTTTGTGGCTTTATATTATTATTGTTAGGTCGGCTGGATTATATTGTGACTCCTTAGACTCCTATATATAGAAAGGAGGTTTTGTCATTTGTATCATCCAAGAATTGTTCATTTATGTAATGTAAAGGAGGTTGCCCCCTCGAAGAGGCTGAATTCTAAGGCGTTGATCTATCTTTTCTATCTTTTCTTGAGCTGGTTTCATAACAAGTTCAAGCCCTAACTCCTTATATCCTGACCTTGTTGGGGACATGCAAAGAAAAACAGAGAAAAAGCAGACCGCTCTGATACCACTGATCCGGATTTAAACAGGAACGCAATAAAATACAGAGATAACCATAAATACAGATATGCAGCGGAAATAATACTTCATTTCATTACTGTAAAATACTGAAATATTCTTATAAACAGAAATGGAAAGAAACCAGCTAGGGCGATGGTAGCTTATCTCTGAGGAGAGATGTGGCGGCTACATTTCTCTGAACTGTTCTGAACTGTGTTACAATGAGGCTCGAAGGCCTATTTATTGTTGAGAAACAATGGAAAACCCTTCACATCCCGAAACCTAACCCTAGAAGATGAAACGCCAAATTGTGGGCCCCGTTTGGGTAAATTGGTACATCAATTTCCCGGGGTCGTAACTTTGGCATACGATCTCCGTTTGACGCGTACGATAGTTCGTTAGGAAGATCTATCCGAGTACTACCACTTTGGGAGACCCATGTTGCCCCGGATTCCCAAAAAAACGTCGTTTAGGGCCTCAAAACGGCTCCGGAAGTTCAGGACCCGAAAAACTGCTAAAAATAGTAAACTGTGCTACAATTTAGGAAACTGAAAAAGCTGAAAGAGACAGTTGTGGGGGTCCAAATGGGATAGGTGGGTGGCCACCAACATCCACCTGGATCACCATGACAATGTGGTTCCTCATAGAGTCTAGATTAGAGGTTGTGATTGATTAAAAAAAATATCTTATGAATGATTTATTTTTCCCTCTTATATGCAATGGGGGGAAATTAGTGAGTAATGATGTTTTTCCATGTGAATTTTACAAGGATATGTGGTAATGTTGAAAAAGATTTCTACCATCTCTCCTATGGGGTCTTTTCCCCTGGATGAGACCTCTACATTGAAATGCTACACTCATCTTTAAGGGCCTCAACCTTCTGAACCCCAATACCATGAATCCCATCAATCGATCCATTAAGATCAATTTTTTTTTTCTCATCAACAAAAAATATTGTAAATTACTTGTACTCTCCTCCAATATGCAATTCTGCAATTGCACCTAACCACCTTAGACTAGAGATTTTAAAATTAACACCTAAAGAGTCTAGCCTAAATTGCTCTTAATTTTTTAGATACAATGATAGTGATAAATTTGTGGCCCATTGCATGAAAAAATAAACGTGATGTTTTTATCACCTTTACTGAATTTAAATTTCCCCATGTGCTCTAGTGCTCATACTCTATAGCATGTGTAAATCGGGCCAAGCAGCTTGTGTTTGAATTTTTTTGCCATGAATTGCTACAAATAATTCAAAAATATTATATCAAAGACACATGTATCAAAAGTTGGAGAAACAAATTCACACCTTTTATCATGTTCAACATGATTTGAAAGGTCCATGTCACACGGAATGAGTCGATCTTGCGGACAAGATTGACCTTCCTAGAATCTAACGATATCTAGCAACAAGCAAGCCAATCAAAAACTATCTTTCTCTAAATATGCATTTACAAACAAAAGCAAACAAGTGTTTTAGGCCTACCTTAGGTCCAATGCAAGTTTGTGGAAGCCTCGCTCCTTTGATCCAAATGAGCTCCCTCGTTGCAAATCTGCAAACACAAACAAGCAAACAAATTAAATAGCACCTGAAAAGCCAATATCATAAAGCATATTTAACATGAAGATCAAGGAATTCATGAAACAAATGACATAAGACAATTTGTTGAGAAAAATGAATCTGATTGTATTAATTCAAATCAAAGAAGAACTTTACAACTTGTGCCTTGATGCTGTACAAGCTCCTCCCAGGGTCCAACAAGAAGTCTCCTCTACTTTGACAAGTTTCACTCTCTTCCCAATGAAGCCAAAAAGGTATGTGATATCTCTCCTCTCAAGCTTAACTAGGAAGTCTCAATTCCACCAGCATTTACCCTAAAAAATGTTCAGCTTCTAACCTCCCTAGCAACTAGCCCAATGCCTTAATTTATAGTGCAATGGAGGGAAGTTACTAGGTCCTCCTTCAAAGGGATAATGCCCTCCTTCAAAGGGATATCTCCTCTCATCAAGGGATTAGCTCCTTCTCTTTTGGGATGCATGAACCACCTAAGAGCGACCAATCCACGTCAAAATTCCTTCTAGAATCATCTAGAATTAACCCAAAGTGAGTTTTTAAGAATAAACTTGCGCCTTTTTGACTTTCACAGGGGTCCGTACCCACTCCTTTAGAGACAGAGCGGGCAGGTCCGCAGTTTTTGTAAACATGTGGTGCGAGACCGCAGGCAACAGTGAGAGAAAGTGCGGAACCATAGCTTTGTTGATTTTTAATGTCTTTCTCTCATTTTCAAAGCTTGACTTGAAGAGCTGAGATCTGAGACTTTCTTAGGAGGACAATACAAGTGATGATAGACCCATACTGACTGCAAATAATCATGGTGACGATATTTTTGTGTAACCGATTGCCCCCAAAAGTGCGAAGTCTGTAGTAGATGAGGATTTCATTTATCATTTAGGAAGAGTGAAGTACTTTATCATTTCGAGGATGATCTTGTGGAGAGACCGGTCGGAACCTGTAAAAACATTCAATGCAAGATATATATATGAGATCATATCATCGCTGAGGTAGGCATTCCCATACTCAGATCAAAACTAACTAGAAAACTAACTACTGCTTTGATATAGGAATGATCTTGTAATACATCACAAGTATAGACACATGTAGACACAGTATGGACGCAGCCACCTGTTTATGGATAGTCCACAATATAATGAATACAAAATTCCTCGCAACCTGGATGGTAGAAACTAGATCCAGGGTCTTCATTTCTACTTCCCGAAACAGTACGATTCTATCCATGCGAATGAATGTGTTGAAGTCGAACATGGTAGAAACCACTTGATTACCAGTCAATGATGTAAACTGTTAACAAGTGTGAGAGAAACCACCAGTGATGTCAATGGCTCTCAAAGTACCCAGTACAATCCATGAGATGTGAATAAATGTGTTGATGTCGAACATGTCATGGAATCATTTGATCGAAGGTCAATGATGCAACCTGTCGTCAAAGGCGAGAAACCTGCCATTGAGGCATGCAGATCCCAAGGTACTGACGATTTCTAGATCATCTTTCTAGATAATGAGCTGAAGTCGATAGAAAGTGATCCGTCACAGGCAAGCCCACAACACGAAATCATAGATCAAGTTGAAGAAATTTAGTTGCAAGGATTGACTCAGGGATGGTCAAGATGGATGACAGATATGTTGCAGATGAATGGCTTATTGGCAGTGACCTCTTGAACACATAACGACACAACAGATGGTTTGGTGACAATTGACCCAAAGTTAATACCCAGAAAACAGTTGAAGACTTTCAATGTGGTTTGATCAATTGTTAGGCAAAGGATTTCCCAACCCGGGTGAATAAAAGTGTCATGTTAAAGAGTGGTTACAAAGTATGACAAACAGGCTCATTTTTCTCTCTTTCCCCCACCATTTCTGGCAAGTACCTCTTTATTTTTGACAAGCTTAAGGAGGATAACATTTGCTTGATTATAAGCTCATCCTTCGGATGAGTCCAACTTAGTTTAAATTCGAACCCTAAGAAGGAGTGGTTCGTTCCTGTTTGTAATTGAACAGGTCCTTCACTATGAAATTTTAACGAGTCCAGTATAGGAGAAACTCGGCGTTTTTCAATTTTAGAGAGTCTGAAAAACTTAAGAAGACTCCAGGGTTGACCTTTTTCGTAAATTTGTGTCTCCCAAGCCCGAAAAAGTATAAAATAATAATTGAGAGAACCGCTTGATCTTTACGACCAAGGAGTACTTTTCGTAATTAGTGCCCCTGATCCAAAAAAGTAAAAAAACGATCAATGACACATCATTTTATAACCAATATTGAATTTGAAACGACAAAAATCCGACAATATTTTCATGTTTTTACGGTCTAAAAAGAGCTGTAAGTGGACCATATTTTTAGTTCCATTTTAACGAGTTTAAAAAGAAAAACTCAGCGATCTTTTCATTTTTTAGGAGTCAGAAAAGAGCTTAAAGGTGACTCTAAATGTTTTTTCGTTGAAAATGATAGATTTCGCCTGAATAATCCGTTATCCTGAACAAGAATGCAAACATTACTCATACCTGTTTGAAATGGATAGAAATGCCGCAAAAATTACCTTTCTAAAGTGAAACATAAACAAATTTGCAATTCATTTACTCAAAAAACTTATAAAAAGGGCTTTCGTCAATTCATTTTTACCGTTTGAGATTTGGGTGAGAAAATAGTGCTTTTGTTCAGAAACTTCCCGTGAAGATTGCGGAAAATCCAACCGTCGGAATCGAACGTCGTCTTCTCCAGGTAATCCACATCATCCTACTCTTCAATTTCAACCGTTTCAATTTTTGTTTTAGGGTTTTATTTCATTTTTTAGAGGGTTTTTAGGCTAAAAACCCGCGCGCGGGGGCCCGCAGGCGTAACACTGGCAGCCCGCGGACCCCGACTTTTTCTCAATGGGGAAAAAGTCAGGGGTCCGCACCTTCCATGAAGGCAAGGTGCAGACCCACGCACTGTCTCTAACACAGAGGGTGCAGTCCCCGCAGCAAGGGTTTTTAACCCAAAAATTCTCAAATTTGACCTAAACGATTTAATTTCTTGCATTCTAACTTGCCTTTTTGTTGGATGTAGAGAGTACGTCATGCTAGATTGGCGTGAACGGGAGCATGAGGACGTGGATCTTGCCGCGTTGAATCACCAACCTTCGATTGATGCATTGAAGCCATGCAGCTTGTACAAATTCTGGGTCATACCTGGCATGAGGGCCCAGGTGGATTTCTTACAGTGGCTGGTAGACAGGTGGAGCATATAGGACCAGTGCTTCTTCATTGGTGGCCACCAGCTCGAAATCGAGCCGACAGACATATACTTCTTGACTAGTTTGCCTAAGAGAGGCGAAGACTTGACTCTATTCGGGACTAGGCCAGGTGGCTAGTCTGTTGATAGCCTCCGGCTAGAGTTCTGCAACAGCCAGGCTAGAGACAAAGGGATAGACATTAAAACCATATCCCGTCTTGAACTCATGTTGATCGCGTTTACTGTCACCAGACTTTGCGGGAGTGCCGCACTACATATTGCCACCGGATCCCAGATGCGGATGGCAGTTGACTGCTTTCAAGGCACCATCTTCAACTGGTGCGATGCTGTGTTGGCCAATGTAAAAGGCCAACTGACCAGGGCCAAGAACGGACAACTGAATACCTTTGGTTATGGGGCTTTGGTTGTGAGCTTTGGTCTGGAGAGGGTCCCAATGTTGGTTCCGCAGCACCTTACTATTGGAGCTGGGCTTCCTCGAGAGCCCAAACTGATGCGATGGGTTGCAGTTATGGCCCGTCATTCGGACGAGGGGACAGAGGTTGTTCGATTCAAACCTGAGTATTTCCAATGGTTGGAAAACCAGGTTTTCTTCTATTCATGACTTCCCTTACGCTGGGGTAGATTTTCGTGGTGACCCAGACATTGCTCTTCCACCAGGAGAGCAATGGGATGACTCAGGTAAAATCATTTTCAACATTTTCCTATTTTAATTTTTTTATTTTTTATATCGTCCCAAAACTGATAGTAAAAGTTTCAAATGCAGATGTGGGTCCACAGCGACCAGCCACTCTCCGGCCTTACGAGAGGAAACAACCAGCTGCAGCCGCGCCAGCCCCACAGGACGAATCAGCAGAGACCTTGGCCGAGTTGGAGAGTCATCTAGAGCGCTTGACAGGAGACATTCCGGAGACCAGCATAGATGACATTCCTCGTCGACTTCAGTGCTATGTGATTGGGGTCCCAGGACCTTTTAGGAGGTTCCTTTGCAAGGTGGCCCATGCAGTGGTTTCTTATCGAGATCATCACCAGTGATAGGATGATCGCCTATTTTAGGCACATATGACATTTTTGCTTTTTGTACTTATCATTTTTGCCGATCATAAGGTGTGTTTCAACAAATGATCGAGGACGATGTATTTTTGACACACTCCTATATATATATCACTATTACCAGTTTATCTTGTAAATCATTTTATGGAATGTTTTTAAATTTACATGTATGGTTATTGCAAATGTCTACTTAACATTCGAGAAGCAATTGCATCTGCTAATGTATTTAGAGATCTTGGAATATGCTGATATTCAATATAATCAAATTCACGTTCCAAGAGACGCACTGTCAAAAATAATCTCAATAACACTGGATTTCTAATGGCATATACTCTATTAAGCTGTAATACAATGAGTTCAGAATCTAACCTCACTATCAAACTCTGAATCCCAAATGAAATAGATTCAGATAATAACTCAATCACTGCACTATACTCGACAATTTTGTTCGTTGTTTGACCAAGGCTTACCCCATGCATAGATACCAACTCATCAGAAGGCGAATAGATAACCCAAGCTGCGGAAGAAATGTTCCGTGTATTACGACAAGCACCATCAGCGAAACCAATGTATGTTTGGAGAAGCATCGACATCTGTAATATCAATAGTAAAACCAAGATAAGCAGGAATAATAACGAAAAACACTCTCTAAGCTAAGCACACTTTTTTAAACTAAAACACATGAGCTAGAAAGAAAACTATCCTAACTAAAAATCTCTATACCCATTCTTTAAGCATAATACCTCTTCAGGTAAAGACCATTTCTGGGTTTACCTAAAGAGTCCCCGTCAAAGTCTACCAATTCATAGGCCCCTTTTGCTAGCTTTCGCTTGACAACATAGGGACCATGCCACATAGGAACGAATTTTCCAGCGCCTAATTTATCATTAGCTTGATCGTACACTAAGACTAGATCTCCTTCCGAAAAATTTCGAGGAGTCAAATTTCGATCATACTGAGCTTTCATACGTTTTGTGTGAGTTTCGATCGCCAATGCAACATCACGTTGATTCTCATCTAATTGAGCCAAGTATAATAAACGTTTTTCCTCTTCGGAAGTGGCTGGAAGTAACTCGATGGCCATTTGCAATGACGGGATTTCGCATTCAATGGGTAACACAACTTCCAGACCATGAACTAGTTGGAAAGGAGTGAACCCTGTTGATGTTTTTACTGAGGTTCGATACGCCTAAAGCGCTGAAAATAGCATGTTATGCCAATTCGACCGATGAATCCCAATGATTCGTCAGATCATGATGACTAAAAATTTGTTGATGGATTCAACCAGACCATTAGCTTGTGGATAATAAGGAGTTGAACTATTGTGACGCAAGCCAAGCTGGCCTGTAAGTTCGGTCATCATAAAATTTCGAAAATGATGCCCATGATCAGTGATAATTGCTTGTGGAACACCAAACCTAGCAATTATATGATTGAACACGAAAATTGCAGTTGTTTTTCCATCTGCCTCAAATGTAGGCATCGCCTCGGCCCACTTGGTAAAATAATCTACCGCAAGGATGATATACGCATGCCCCCCGGCCGAGTGAGGGTTACATGTAATAAAATCGATACCCCATTTGGAAAAAGGACCAATGGAAATTATAGGGTGGAGAGGAGCAGGTGGAGCGCGCATCTTTCGATCAAAAATTTGGCAGTTGTGGCATTTTCGGACCGCGTTAATACAATCTTTAAACAAAGACGGCCAGAAGTAGCCAGCGCGCAATATCTTTTGGGCTGTGGCATACCCAGACATATGACCGCCACACGCTCCAGAGTGACAGTCATTTAGAACCCTTTCAGCTTCCTCGTGAGTTAAACAATGTCGAAAAACAGATTCCAACCCACAGCGATAAAGAGTATCTCCAATAATCCTGAATTGTTGGGACTGGAATAGTATTTTCCGACGTTCTAACCTTGAAATTTCTGGCCGAAAGGATTAGGTCTGGAGATAAACGATGATATCCCCATACCACGGATCTAAAGTGCTAATGAGAAACAAGGATTCGTCCGCAATGGGCTCCTCCGCCACAGTTTCCGTGTCAGCACGCAGGAAGTCACACATTAACTCCGCAAAAACTAAAGATTTCTTAGACTTAGATTTTTCAAATTCCAAGTAGAACTCCTGCAGGATGACAATCCATTTAGAGTACTTGCCCCCTAGCAATTGCTTGGTCAAAATGTAGATCATCGGGTTGCAATCAGAAATTACTATAGTTTTACGTAGTAAAATGTAGTGACGAAAACGTTGGACAGCTTGAACAGCTGCCAATGCCAATTTCTCCACATGTGAATATTTTAGCTCAGTTGGATTTAAAGTTCAACTAAGGTAATATATCACATGTTCAGTACCGAATTCATCTTCCTGAACTAAGACCATTCCAATGGTGGAATGAGAGGCGGCGAGATACAAGAAGTAGTCCTGGTTGTAGTTGGGAGGATGCAATAATGGTGCATGGGTCAACGCGTGTTTTAGTGCATCAAAAGATTTCTGATCTATCTCATCCCAATAGAATGGAGTATTTTGTTTCAGCAACCGGGTAAAACCCTTTGTAACCTCGGCGTAGTTAGGAATGAATCATCATAAAAAGTTTGTTTTCCCTTGCAAACTTTGGAGTTGGCAAAGACTCGAAGGAGGAGGCAATTTGAAAATAGCTTCAACCTTCGAGGGATCGACACGAATGCTGGCTTTCGAAACAACAAATCCCAACAATCGACCCGTTTCTATACAGAAAAGACACTTGTGTGGATTCAACCGAATCTGATAATGCCTACACCTCATAAAGATTGCTCGCAAATGGATGAGATGATCAGCTCGATGTAATGAATGAGCAGGCAAATCATCGAGATAGGGTTGCACAATGTGCTTGATATCATGAAACGCATAAGACATGGCCCTTTGAAAATTTGCCCCGGCACTCTTGAGCACAAAAGGTAATTTGCAATAAGCAAATGTCCCCCATGGACAAATGAAAGCCGTTTTTGGTTGATCGGCAGGTAGAATATTGATTTGATTGTATCCGGAAAAATCATCCATGAAGGAGAATATTTCGTTGTCGGCACAATCATCAATGATTTGATCGATATAGGGAGTTGGGTAATTGTTCTTTGGACATGCTCGATTAATGTCCCTATAATCAATACATATTCTTATTGTCCCTTGCTTTTTGTTAACCGGAACAATATTCGATACCCAATCCGTTAACGGGATCGGATAAATGAAACTTGCTTTGAGTAATTTTTCAACTTCTACTTTAATAGCAGCAGCTTTTCTTGGGTGAATCTAACGCAAACGTTGCCAGACGGTTTTAGCGTCCGGGTAAGTCTTGATTTCATGAACAACAATTGCGGGGTCAATTCCTGGCATTTCCTCATAGGACCAGGCAAACACGTCGTGGAATTCTTGAAATAGGGCCTTATATATTTGAATTTCATCTCTGTACACGAGGCACCTATATGAATGTTCTCAACAATTCCAGGCTTAACCGAAATGTCAATAGGAATGGTTCGAGAGATGTTTCCCAAATTTAACTCCGAATCAGGATTTTTCATTGGATTCTGAGGTTCCTTGACATATTCAGTCATAAAAATTGATGAAAAATCATTTTCAAAACAATTATTCTCGGGTAAGAATGAAGATCTGTGATGGAGATCTTCCCATGGTAAATCATCTACACATAGGATTTCACGAATTTTCTCATCAGAGTGAACAAGTTCGGAAAACATTTTTGAATCCGAGCTTGATGTGAAAAGTGATTCCTCACAGACCATACTCATTAAGTCAATATTGGTTGAATATGGGCCGGTAAACGATTGCACGGCCTCATACGCAATTTCATATGGACTCAAAGGCATAACATCACCAAATGAGTCTATCTCAAATTCAGAAGGAACAATCCAAGGATCATCATAAACAATGGTGTTTGACGAAATCATATGAATGGTTGCAAAAGAAGACGATGTGTTGATCGGAGGAAAAGGAAAAGTTCCCAGTAAACCGACATCTTTAACTAATCCTACTCCAACATCCTTATACGGGATAGTCGTTTTACAGACATGCTGAATACTTTCAGAAGAGGCTGGGTCGAATGAAAAGTAAGTCAGCTGGTCTATTGTTACGATATTTCCATTATGAGGAAACTTTATAACCCGAAAGACCGATGAAACAACAACTGTCATAGCGTAAGACCAACTACGACCCAAGAGAAGGTTGTAATCTAGAGGGGCATCAACCACCTCCACATCTAGATTAACGGTTTTTCCTTCAACCCCTATAGGTAGATCATGTAGAATGCCAAAAGGATGAAACCCACGACCATAAAAGGCTTTTAGAATCATCGGGGATTGAATTAGTGAAGGAGAACCAAGCGATCTCCAACACTGTATCGACATAATACACGTTGAGGCTCCCTCATCAATCACAGTCCTATGAATAGGCCTGTTTTTTACTATCACTGGGATCTGGAAAGCCATTTGATGAGGTAAGCGTGGTGTACTATTTTCTAGATCGAAAATTATTAGGTTTGAGTCCTGAATGTCAACAACTCCTATAGCTGACAAAAGTAACTTACGTTGTGCTGAACATGATTGTAGCACTTCCAAAGCCGACATTGTTGAGGGTAAAACAACTAAATCCTCAACAATGTTATAGTTCTGAACCGCTCTCGCATGTGGATTGAAAGCTGACTTTCGAAGTATACCCTTGGCGGGCAGTTTGATTACCAAGTCTGTATTAGGTTTCTCGATCTGTAGTGGATCGGAACTGAGAGTTGAGGTTGATGGGTTAGAATGAGAAGATTCTGCTTCTTTACCATCAACAGGACTTTTACTACCATAATCATGCGATCGAGTCGCAATCCTAACATGGGACATCATCAGTATGGGTTCTTCATTGGCACTCGAGGAAGAACCTATCATCTTACTGTCTTGACTTGGAAAAGGATCCTTCAAAACAACAGGCGTTTGGGAACCTTTGACAATCTTCGCAACCTCTGCATGATGACGGCAGTCTCTTGTAAAATGTTCTTCATCACAAATGAGACAAGGATAACGAGGTTTGCGTTTTTCATCATTGGATTTCGCTTTTTCAGGTTTTTCTTTTGAATTTTTATTCGTTTTATTTTTCTTCTTCCCTTTCTTCTTACCACCAGATTTTGATTTGGCTGTAGATGACTCTATAACGTGAATATCGGCCGAAATCTCCATGGAAGAATCTCCTGTCGAGGAATCTGACAAGGTTATGATAGGAGAAGAATTCTTGGAAGACTTCTTCTTACTTTTGGTGTTAACCGTGCCAATCATACCATTAGCGGCATGAGATCCTGAAGGAGCTGCAGCAATTTGATTTTGCTTAGGAAGATCGGGAATTTTCTCGTGTAACGTACCTGACTGAGTATAAACCAAGTCAAGGTACTGTGCTTGAGCAATTACTTGCTCCTCATTAACGACTCCTGCCTTAGCCACATCCTCAGTGATCTTTGGCAACAAAGATTTTACAAACCATTCAGCTAAGATCTGATCCGAAATAAAAACCTTCACTAAACGTCGTCGACGTCTCCATTCATGAATGTGATCTGAAATGTAAGTGGACGTCGACTACTTTAATGAAGTTAGTAATTCCGTGCCATTGTCATATCTGACTGGAAACTGAAAATGAGTTAAAAACGAGGTAGCTAGCTAACTAAAATTATAAAAAGTGCCTCGCGGTAACTCAATGTACCACTTGGCCGCGAGACCAATTAGAGTGCGTTGGAAAAGCCTTAAACGGATTGAATCATCTGAAATGGAGTTAGACGCACACTAGAGGTGATAAGTCATCACATGGTTCGACGGGTCCTCTCCTGATTTTCCTTCAAACTTAGGAATATCACTAGGCAAATTATTCGGCATTGGCGGCCAAAGCGGAAGATAATTAATGGGATCGTTCATTAGGCGTGACAAGTCAGGCAAGTCCAAAGTTGCGATAAACGGTAACTGACGATTAGGGTCCCTAAAACTCTGGGTCATGAGACCAGCCCCAGGAGGAGGATATCCAGGATAACTAGAAATAGGGATTGCATTTGGGATATTGTATCCTCCTGGAAAACCAGGATTAACCGGATCGTACTAGGGTTGTTGAGGTTGTTGATATGTGTACCTAGGATACGGTTGATACTGATAGACTGGCTGCTGCACAGCAGGACCGAATTGGTACTGTCTCTGGTACGGTTGATAAGTAAATTGTGGTTGACTTGTGACAACCATACTTGAACCAGGTTTTCCTACAGGCATCTGAACCGAAGTTTGTATCGTGGATCCAAAAAGAGGTAAAGATGTTTGAGGAGTAGATATAGGAACAGTAGAAACCGGAGCTGTCGATACTCAAGAAGTAGGTGGGGTAGATTGAAAAAATGTTGCGGCAGTTGCAGCAGTCGTTTGAGGCGGAGTATGAGGCGTACTAGGCCCAGGCTGAGAAACTACTGAAGGTACAGAAGTTTGAATGGTAGACTGGACAGGTTGCTGGGGTGAACCAGAAACTAAGGGTTGTCCAGTTTGAGATGACAACTGTACATTCGGTTGCAAGACATGTTGAGTTTGCGATGGATCCCACACTAAATTCATTCCGGGGTACGGACCCATAAAAGGTTGAGGATATTGAGGACCATAACCGGGTTGAGGGTAGAGTTGATAATTCAAATGTACATTTCCCGTTCCTTGAACATATGATTGACCAGAGGGTGGTTGGAAACTTGGGTTCGAGTACTGACCTTGGGGTTGATACCCTTGACGTACTGATACTGGGGTTGACCTTGAGGTACATATTGATACTGGGGTTGACCTTGAGGTACATATTGAGTTTGGGGTTGACCTTGAGGAATGTACTGTCCCGTAGGTATGTACTGTCCTTGAGGTTGCCCCCCAGGTGCAAATTGGGTACCTTGAGGTTGCCCCCCAGGCGATAATTAAGGATTTGAGGCTGCCCCCCAGGCGGTAACTGGCCACCTTGAGGTTGAGGATTAGGAATAGTACCTGACATCATAAGAATATCTTCTACACTCAACGGCTTAGTACCATTGCTTCCAGTTAATAACCCTTTTTCAATGGGTTGAGGAGATGCTCCCGAAAAAGTACCAGAAAGTCACTGATACCTAGAGGGAACAGAAGGACAGCCGTACAAAAAGGATTCTGGCGATTGAGTAAACATGAACGACTGTCTTGACATATTTAATTGAGGATAGTAACCTCTAGGTGTTGGGTGATAAGGAAAACGAGGTGGTGAAAAAATTAACCTTGGGCTTTCCAAGAAATTAGTCAAAGAAAGATACCAAGCACTGCTCTTAGGTGGACTGTAAAAAATTGATTCATGCTCCCTTAGTTCAATAGCAAGTTGATTTTCAGGGATAGGGATGCCTACTTCTTCTTTCGGAGTAGCAAGTTCTTCGATAGCTATAATTCTAGAAGGAAGATTTTGGGTAATTATTCTTTCTACCCTAGGTGAACTAGGACCACTAGAAGCTAGAGAAGCAAACCCCGATGTTGGAGTAGCAGCAAATTCACTTTTAGGTTCCTTACCTATATCACTAGTAGATGAAAAGCTACCAGTAACTTCGGAAACAGACACTGATTGTGGATTATAATCTACTACTAAAGCTTGAAAATCAGGATGTACCACCAAAGAAGACTCTCCTTCTTTAGGTGACCCAACTCTACTGTCTCTAGGAGTTACGAGGGCTCTTAACCCTTTAGGCTGGCTCGGTGAAAACTCAGGAGGTTGGCCTCGAAGTCTACAGGACTTCCTCGATAATTGAGCCACGATTACAAAAATTTAACTACTTCACACGCAAACAAAGTAAAATCTCAATGAAAACCACCTAAAGCCTTTAAAGAACCAAACAAATTTGAATCACACACCTAAAGAATCTAGGAGATCAAACACACACAAACAGTAACTTTCCGTACTGAAAACACTAGTTGGTGATGAAGCCCAACGTCGCAGAGTTCAATACAGAAATGGCGGTTGGAACAGTTACCCCGACAACCTGCTTAATGAATAGACTGGCACAAGTTTCTCCACTAAACCGTCTCGAGTGAAGAGAACCCCCCAGAAAATCCAAGTGAGTCTAGCCGACGTCTGCTCCAGGTACAGTGGGATCTTCCCACCACTATCACCTCAGGAAGAATCCTAAAGAATATGGTCACTAAGGTTACCAACCGAAACAAATATACCTGGGGGAACAGTCTACAATCCGATACGCACGCAAGGGCAGAGTAACAAGCTCAATCCCCTTGAAGGCTCCTTGACATAATCCAAGGTTTACCAACAAGTGACCCCAGGCTCCTCGACAATGGTTAATTATCCGAGGTTTACCGTTTTTAATACGTGAATATCTGGTGTCATTCCCAATGAGGAAGGATTGATTCCCACACTGGTTCAGACACGATCTCGTGCTTCTCCTTTAAGAGGAGCTTTCCCAGAGCATAAATGCAACAATTGGATTTCTCTCCTACCGCAAGATACAGCTACTTGTTTGTTTTACTGTCTTGGAGAGTTAATTACTCCCTATTCCAAGACACTAGCCTAAGCTATGTTGGTGTATCAGAGCCCTAGAAATAAAAATATTACTAGATAAATTTTACTTTAAGCGTTATTTTTATTGGTTTTTGTTTAAGTCAAGAGGTGCGGAGATGAAACTCGTGGTATGAAGACTCGACTCGAAATCACTAAAAAATGCACTTAAGATGATTAAGCAATCTTTTCCCTTCAATGAACTTTTAGCTAGGAAAGAGTTTGAGAATGCAAATACTTGTAAACACAAATCTTTCTTAACAAACAAATTAAAAGAAGAGCTTTTTGTCCTTTCCAGTGCACTCAAAACGAGACAACTAGTTATTTTCACAAAAATTTCCCTTTTCTTTCAAAACACTCAACCACTACAAAAACAAACTTTTCCAAAAGAGATTTTTTTATTTTTTATAAAACACTCAAAACTATGGAAATGACTAATCTTGAGATCTATAAACTATAAAAACCTATTTGAAGTCAAAGCTTACAAGATGTCTTTTTCAGGATGTTTTACTTAGCTAGATGTAAACTAAGGACCAATTTATGCAGAATCACAAATCAGTCAAAAAACAACCAATTTTGTTTTCTTTTCTAAAAATGAAATCCAAACTTTTAACACAAGCTTTTCGAAGTTTCATAAAGAGAAAACACAAGGTGGATTCCTCAACAAAGGTAGATTTTGCAAATGGTCAGACTCATAAGAAGGCTGGTAAAAACCAAGGTGATCTGAGGCTTCTACAGCTTCTAAGCTCAGAGCTACTACAAGACCAAACTGAAAACCAAACCCAACAAGCAAAACTTCTAGGAATTTCACCTAAAACCCTAGCACCAATGAAATTAACCTAGGAAATCTTCTGACAGGTTATATGCAGGTCTGGGCAGGGGATAATAACATCTAAACAAAAACTAAGCTGACTAACAGAGAAAATCTTAGGTTTTCCAAAATTTTGACAGGGTCCGCAGGCCCACAGTTAACACAGGTGCGATACTGCTCTGTGGTAAAAGAAAAAGTGCAGATAGGTCTTCACTGTGTCAAAAGCCTAGGGTGCGGTCCTCTCCCAAAGTTATGAAAAACAAAAAATAATCCTGGATCTACTAAGTCTACCCAATTCCACACAAAACAAGCCAAAAATAGAAACAAAAACATAGTTTCTCAGGTCAAAGTAAAAAACAAGGAAAAAATCAAGTCCCGAGTGGAATCGCCATTTTGTCACACGAAATGAGTCGATCTTGCGGACAAGATAGACCTTCCTAGAATCTAACGATATCTAGTGACAAGCAAGCCAATCAAAAACTATCTTTCTATAAATATGCATTTACAAACAAAAGCAAACAAGTGTTTTAGGCCTACCTTAGGTCCAATGCAAGTTTGTGGAAGCCTCGCTCCTTTGATCCAAATGAGCTCCCTCGTTGCGAATTTGCAAACACAAACAAGCAAAAAAATTAAATAGCACCTGAAAAGCCAATATCATAAAGCATATTTAACATGAAGATCAAGGAATTCATGAAACAAATGACATAAGACAATTTGTTGAGAAAAATGAATCTGATTGTATTAATTCAAATCAAAGAAGAACTTTACAACCTGTGCTTTGATGTTGTACAAGCTCCTCCCAGGGTCCAACAAGAAGTCTCCTCTACTTTGACAAGTTTCACTCTCTTCCCAATGAAGCCAAAAAGGTATGTGATCTCTCCTCTCAAGCTTAACTAGGAAGTATCAATTCCACCAGCATTTACCCTCAAAAATGTTCAGCTTCTAACCTCCCTAGCAACCAGCCCAATGCCTTAATTTATAGTGCAATGGAGGGAAGTTACTAGGTCCTCCTTCAAAGGGATAAATCCCTCCTTCAAAAGGATAGCTCCTCTCATCAAGGGATTAGCTCCTTCTCTTTTGAGATGCATGAATAACCTAAGAGTGACCAATCCACGTCAAAATTCCTTCTAGAATCATCTAGAATTAACCCAAAGTGAGTTTTTTAGAATAAACTTGCGCCTCTTTTACTTTCACAGGGGTCCGCACCCACTCCTTTAGAGACAGAGCGGGCAGATCCGCAGTTTTTGTAAACAAGGGGTGCGGGACCGCAGGCAACAGTGAGAGAAAGTGTGGAACTAGACCTTTGTTGATTTTTAATGTCTTTCTCTCATTTTCAAAGCTTGACTTGAAGAGCTGAGATCTGAGACTTGCTTAGGAGGACAGTACAAGTGATGATAGACCCATACTGACTGCAAATAATCATGGTGACGATATTTTTGTGTAACAGTCCATATAGGTTTTTGTGAAAAATTGCATATGAATTTTTTTTTTTCACTACAACAAAAAAATAAGCTCTTGCTACTATCCACAATAAAATCAAGACTTGGAAGAAGATTGAGAGATAGACACTAAAATTTGTAACAATTGTCTATGCTAATACATAGGTTTCTAAGTTATAAAGGTTTCATACTCACCTTCTCCCTCTCCTTATCTTTTTCCATTCATTTCCATGTTGTTATTCTATTTATTTCCAATCTCCCATCTTCTTCTTCTCATGTGATTCTTGTAACATCTCTTAATTACCCTATGGATAAATTATTATCTCAATGTTCAATTTAGTCTATTGAATACTTTTTTTCTCCATGTGACCATCCCAACCCTCTTTTGATAGTTCTCTGATTGAATCCTTGGACCCAAAACCCCCACTTAGGTGGGCATGTATGGAAACCAACATCAAAGGTTTGGTTCTCAAAAATCCCCCCCTTCCATCATGCAAGTTTATGTGCTCCTTATCATGTAAGTGAATTATGAAGCAATAGACTACGCTCAATGGAAACCATTTTTTATAATGAACATTCCAGATGAATGGAGTGCAACCTATTGTGTAAGTTTCTTTTGTTTAGCAGGTCAAGTGTTGTAACCCTTGGCTTCCTAGAGATGCCTTATATTAGGAAATCTATATGGGCGGTGAACATCACTTCAATGTCTAATTCCATGATGGAAACAAGCCAAAGTTTGGTGATCAATGTCAACATTGATTTGGCAAGTAAACTCCATAAATCACTTCTCTCTAACAACACCCAAGGCTCATTGAATTCTAACTTGATTGAGCTCAATATTGTGCTTGCAAACGTAGAAACCATTTTGGAATTGTTGGAACTCAATTAGTCGATCATGCTCAACATATTATTGGCTTGGCTCATCTTCATGGGGTTAGGAATTGATGCAGGAGCTTCCAACATCCAAGTCAAATACATTTTACCAAACCTAGGGGTCATTCATTTACTAAGGGAGCTGGTTCCCTAGTTGTTAATTATTTGTAATTTTCTATGTTTTTAAGAATATTTTAATATTTATGTGATTATCAGAAAACGTCTCGAGAGGTTGAGTGAGTTAGAGAGACTTTAGAGTCAATCAGATTTCTTGAGAGGATTTTATGGATCTAGAGGATTTGAAGATAGGTTTATTAGTTGAGTGAATTATGGATATGAACTAATTCTAGTTTTGGATCCTTTTATATATTTTGTAAGCCAAAAGGCATTCAAGAGAATCCATCATAAAGAGAGGAGAGATTCAAGAGGATTTGGAGGCCGAGTAAGGCCACGAGGCCAATAAGGGCCAATACAATGTAAATTTGGCTAGAGGAGGGTCTTTTATAAATTATGTGTATATAAATTCATTAACTGAGGAAATATTTTGTTTTGAAGCATTGAATGTGTGAAATCGAGCCTATGTACATTACTGTGAATGATTTCTTGTAATCGTTGTTAACAAGATGTGATGCAGATTGAACACAATTAAGCTCAATAAGGATTTTCATAGCGGGAGCAACCCACGAAGGTATATATAGATCACAAAGGCCAAGAAGATATAATTCTTCCTTGAATGTAGCTAGAGTAGATCAGAGGAAGCATAGGCGCTATAAAGGATCAGAAGGGAGCCATGGAAAGGAACACAATGGAAGGCTGGATCGATTCCTGTGTAGGCGCAGAGCAAAAATGGTCGAGAATATAATGAAGGGGTGGAATACTTGCGTTTTTTTAATGCTAACAAGATTACATCAATTGAAAACACAAGGAAACATAACTCAAAATTATGTCACAAAAACGCCATCAAGAGACAACGTCGAACCAAAGGTTCTTTCCTGGGGTATTGAAGGAGGAGAATTCAAAGGAGCATCGAGCTGATTAGGTGTTGGGCATACATGGCAGTGTGTTGATATGTGAGGCTTCGAGATGATGTGGATGAAGCTAAGAGGATGACGTGAATCCTGTCGGGTGACAGGTTCATACAACATCGTAAGTTTGTCAAATGAAAGGTGACAGGAATATGTTTTGTCTCCCAAACACTATCTCCTGGGAGGTTCAAGAAGTGTGCAACAAGGGAACAATAGAGGTGACGTGGAAGACTGATCATTGGGGTGAAATGAGTCAGGATGATACAGAGTGGTCTCAATGGGAGATGATATTGACAAGGGGCCTCCAACTACTATTGATGTTTCCAGGATGTAAAAGAGATGTGCGTGATTTTTGTAAGGATCGAGGACAACAGTTGAGGGAGGAAGAGAACACAAAATAATGAGGAAATTCCCATCTCTTGGAGTCCATATCCTAGAGGTAGGTCATTGTGTGAGTTATTATATAGGTCGGGAAGCAATGACATGGAGTTATTTCATTGGTGGATAAAGGATGGTGTATAATAGAAAGGGTCGGACACCAAGGTCATAACCTTTGGTCACTTGCGGATTGGTAGGAACTTTGTGAATGGACGAAAAACTACAAGCGATGGATTTGGCCCTGCATTATGAGAGATAAAGGGGATTTATTATAATTGTTGAGAAATAGAAACAAGAAATTCCAGTTTAATTTGTCCTTGAATTAAGTTGTGAACTAAAATCGAATTCTATTCTCATAACAACTTGTAAATAGTTAATTAAGTTTAATTGACTTAATTACCTTAGGAATTTTGAGTTGGAAGTATTTATGTAGTCATGTATATGTTCTCCCTAAAATTTATGGGTCTAGGATGAGTTTATTTGAGTTGTAATTAGATAACTCAGTTTAACTGAGTTATAGACCGTTAAAGTAGTTCTAACTATTTGTGGAACTAGTAGAGGTCTAGTAGTGAGTTAGTGCATTGGTGCATCCTTAGTGCTACTACAGCTAACTAAACATTCCCTCATGAGAAACTCATGCATGTTAGTTCAAAGAAAGACCCAGTTAAGACTAGAGTGCAGGGATAGTGTACTATCAGTTGTAGAATGATTTGTGTTGTACAGGTCATGCATGAAATCATAGAAGGACCTACGTTTGGATTGCACAGTTATGGAGGAAGGATTTCCAAATTAAATATGGGTTGATCCATAGAGGAATTGCGCAAGGAACTAGGGGCTTGGTAGGCAGCATAAATTGGATAAGGGTTGGTTAGTGTGGGCTTGTGAGGTAGAGATTTGATCATACTTGTGCAAGAATTGTTCTAGTGAGAACAAGCTTTGTATTATCACTCAGATTTCTAACTAATGCAAAGAAGTCGGGGTTTTGAGCAGTGTATTTCCCCAGAGAAACAATTGTGTTATGTATCTTTGATTATCTTCCTCTTGTTGATTATTGTTTTCATCGATTTATTGGTTTACACTTCTTAAAGGGAGAATAGATTCTTGTCTTTTGTTTTAGTACATTACATGAGCTGTGAATCTACAGGAAAATCTACACAATATACTAGAGGAGATTTCGAAGTTTTGAGTTTTGGGTTACACGTGAAATTCGAATTCGTAATACATATTTTAGGATCAAAATATGGCTTTCTACGATTTGAGGCTTGAGTATGCCTTGGAAGGGAACTTGAATTATATATCCTAGAAGGATAGGATGGAGATTGTGCTAGATGATAATGGCCTTAAGGAATTCATTGATAAATATATTCCTAAGCCATTATCATCCTATGAGAATATGGAGTTTACTTGCTAAATCAATGTTGACATTGATCACCAAACTTTCACTTGTTTCCATCATGGAATTAGACATTGAAGTGATTTTCACTGCCCATATAGATTTCCTAATATAAGGCATCTCTAGGAAGCCAAGGGTTACAACACTTGACCTACTAAACAAAAGAAACTTACACAATAGGTTGCACTCCAAGAGATGAAATTCAAATTCGCAATACATACTTTAGGATCAGAATATGGCTTTCTACGGTTTGAGGCTCGAGTATGCCTTGGAAGGCAACTCGAATTATATATCCTAGGAGGATAGGATGGAGATTGCGCTGGATGATAATGGCCTCAAGGAATTCATTGAGAGACATATTCCTAAGATATTCCTCAACATTGATTTGGAAAGTAAACTCCATATTAATTTGGTGATAAATATTCTCATAGCAACTTGTAAATAGTTAATTAGGTTTAATTGACTTAATTACCTTAGGAATTTCAAGCTAGAAGTCTTTCTGTAGTCATTTATATGTTATCCCTAAATTTTAGGGGTCCAGAATGAGTTTATTTGAATTGTAATTAGATAACTCAGTTTGACTGAGTTATATACAATTAAACTAATTCTAAATGTTTGTGGAACTTGTAGAGGTCTAGTAGTGAGTTGGTGCACTGGTGTATACTTAGTGCTACTCCAACTAATTGAATATTCCCTCATGAGAAACTCATGCATGTCAGTTTAGAGAAAGACCCAGTTGAAGCTAGAGTGTAGGGACAATGTATTATCAATTGTAGAATGATATGAGTCGTACAGGTCATGCATGCAATCCGTTGTCGCTCACTGCATTGTGGGGTTTCAATTGGTCAAGGTTTCCTAGGAGTAGTGAAGTTTGGAGCCACTGTCCCAAGCCATAGAAGATATCATAGCTTAATTAGACCCTCTCCATTTCCTAGTGCTTAGGAAAACCTTCCCAATGGTATATAGAAGTCCAAAAAAGGACTACTAGATCAAAAGTTAGGGCATGTTGAAGATTTCCTTTATAAAGCTCAGAAAACCAAAAAATGCCTAAGTATGAGGGCATCCCGCAATCCCGCATCCTGCAAATTGGTTGTCACAACAGTCTTGTAGTCACAACAAACTCCAAAACTTGTGGAGGCCAATATTTCGATATAGTGTGAAATTGTCGGGGGAGGGCTGCCCCTTTCACTCTCCTCCACGTGGCGATATTCCGCATCTCGACAATCCCGTAGTCCCGCATCCCAGTGACCCTACAGTTCTCGTAGTCTTGTTGGTTCCCACAATCCCCTTTGGCCCTACATCCCACATCTCGGCAATCCCGCGGTCTCGCAGATCGGTGGGTTCTAAACTTAAAATACCGTGTGGGGGCCGATCTTGCGATATGGTGTGACATCGCCAGGGAGGACCGAAATTCATTAACAAAGGAAATTCTTGTAAAAACAGGGTTGGGCATGGCTTTTTCTCTCTCCTCTAGGGGGCCAAGTGGTGACCTTTGATTGGTTCTCATAGTAGACATGGCACTTGTGCCCTCAGTGATGTGGCAGTACAGATGATGACGTGGCAAATGACATGTGTCACCTACTTTCATCATTTTCAGGGGTGAAATGGGGCCATTTCTGAGTGCCACATGTCACCACTCATAGGGTGACGCATGGGAGTGATGACATCAACCCACAGATCGATGATCGTAGTTGTTAAGGAGAAAATCTAAAGGCAAGGTGCCTGTGATTGCAATATGTGGGAATCCCTCCCGAATGTGATATGTTATAGTGGTCCTACCTCAGGAGGCTTTCACATCCGGACTGTCATTTTGCACTATGGAAAAAGGTAAAGGGTCCCCCTCTCCTGCAATGTGGTTGTGATGTCTTAGGTTATCCCACAATCCCGCATTATCAGCAATCACAAGTGTTTGGGGAAGAGGCTTAAGGGAAAAGCATGGTAAAGCGCTGATATGCGGGATTTTGTGATACAAAGGAAAAGGCTCCTAGACACAAGTCTGAAGGCCTTAGCACCTAAGGGCTAAGCCCTTAGTTCTAGCCCTCAGTCATATGATTAAAGCCACACGAGGGGCTATAACAAAGGGGAGCAAAGCAGGAAATCAAAAGTGCTTGTTTCGCTTGTTTTAGAGGAAAAGGCCCGCACCTAAGAGACTACACTGTTACACTTTAATACATATCACGCACCACGTAAAGGTACTGATAGTGTAGGATAGAGGTTTAAAGGGCGTGATGGGTCGACAACTATGGTTTTAAGAGGAATAGGTGGTGCATTCAAAGCACGAGATGGCATGATCCAACGGAAGCCCACTATGACACGGGTCTGGGAGCCAACGCCGAATGAATTAAAGGCAGAAAATATAGTGGTGGGTCAAGCAGTGTAGGAATACATACCTTAAGTAGAACAACTCCTGTAGCAGAGACGATTATAGGACGGGAAAGGAGATCTTTGTATATTTTACATCTTATGTTCATTTATTTGTTGTATTGTAACATGCCTCCTTTCAATGAGGCTTTTAATTCTGTAATGTTTTGGGCCATAGAGCCATATTTGACTGAGACAGCTAGTCAACCTGACAATTGAGACTAGGCCAGAGATATTTTGTTGTAATGAATGTTCTTTCTCCCCTCTCCAGATAAATAGGGAAAGCAAGACCTAGAAAGGGTTCATAAATTCTATAGAAAAGATTGCATAATATTTTCAGACTGTATCTTTTTGTAATACAGATCTTTTTCATAATATCAAGGAAACAGTGGTGATTTCCCTTCAGGTATTACATTATGTGTTCCCTTTTCCAATCTCATTTTATGTTCATATTTCCTCTCTGTATTCATGCAAATTGTAGCTGCTAGAAATGTTTCAAGCTTCCTCATAGATTTATTTGTATTGATACATGAATGCAAGTGCCTGTAATTATATCACAGATTCACTTGTCTCAATATTGTTGATACATATACCTATGTGGGTTTTTGAAATCATATCTTTAAATCTGCAACACATGAATCATAGCATCCTTCCCCTCCTTCATCCATTATTTTTGCTTGTAACTCAAATAAGTATAGAAATCCTTAATTCCTCAAGCTTTATGTGTTAAGTGTAGAATGCTTGAAGATTTATTCTCTATGTGATGAGTTTCTCTTTCTCTTTGTCCTCTCTCATATGCTCTGCAAAATCTTATTAAGCTGTAAGCCCTTGAATTACTCGGCCTCTGCTATTTTCATACATATTTATGAGATCTGAACTTGTGAGGAAGTGCCAGAAATCCATGTTTTATTTCTTTGGATAAATGAACCAACCCATTTCCTATATATATATATATATATATATATATATATATCTATATATATATAGATATATAGATATATAGAACCTGAGTGATGTATCTAGTTTCCTGTAAATCAGTTGAGACACGCCAATTTAGATGTGCCCAGGCACTGGTCATGTAAGAAATCCAAGGTTGTCTCTAGGAGCTACAACATCTTTTGGTGCCGCTGTCGGGGACCTTATTGAAGGATTTTTTCCCTGGGATACGAAAAGTTGAACACTCATTGTATAGGTGAGTGAAGTTTGTTATGATTTCCTTCACATTACCTTGGTGACTCCACACCCCCCTCGTTATCATTCATAACCTTGGCTTTTAAAAGGCCTCGTACTCGCTCATATACATCCCAGCAAAAAGCCCCATTTGTTACCATCTCGCTAGCCTTTGAATTTCCCTCATCCAATTCTTAGCTTGTTGTTTCTCATTATTAAGGACTTACTCCTAAGGCCCTAACATATCCTCCTTCCCCTCCAAACACTATGGTCTTGACCCCAATTCCTCAAGAAAATTTTAATCCCCCTCCACTAATCCAAATGGCTCTTCCAGGATTTTTGCTAAACAAGTATGCACCTCTTGATCTACCTTAGCCCTTAAGTGCAATGCCCCAAGACTACCTAAAGCATCTGCCTAGGTTCAATGGGGAAGATGATAACTCAGCACAGAGTCACATTGAAACCTTCAGTGCTTTTTCTGAGAACATAAACATGGAACAACTGGATGTGGTCATGAGACTTTTTGTGCAATCCCTCGATGGAGAGGCTAGAAAATGGTTCAAATCCCTACCTAATGCCTCCATCACTACATGGGAGCAACTTGAAAATGCTTTCACCTAGAAATGGGGAGAAAAGAGGAATCATGAGTACCTCCTCACTGAGTTTAATGCCATAAGAAAAATGCTGAAGGAGGATACTTCAGAATTTATCAAAAGATTCAATAAGTAGTTCAATAACCTACTAGCCGACATAAAGCCTCCCCCAACTGCAGCTCGTGTAGTTTTATTGGGAGCCTTTGAATCTAATGTTGGCTTTACCCTGAGAGAAAGCAAGTCTACCACTCTAGATCAAATTCAGATCGATGCTTTCGGAGTGGAATCAAATTTGGCTTCGGCAAGGAAGTCAAGGGTAAAGCAAGAACCCACTAAACCCAAAAGAGGAAAAGAAGAGGCATCCTCCTCTAGTCGAGATGGAGAATCATCAAACTCAAAGTGGGACAATCTGGACAAATCCATCAAGATTTTATCACAAAAGTTTGGAAAGCTTGAAATCGAGAACAAGAAACTCTCTAGGTAGAATGCTCAAGTCAACAACTAGGGCTATAACCCACAATATAGAAGGCCTCCACTGCAACTACTTCCAAGGGAAAGAAAGGAGCAGCTTGATCAGATCCCTCATCCCTTATACTTGGAATATGGTCCCGATGAACAATCGTCAGATACATAAGAGATGTAGGGAAATATATATGTTGGTTTTGCTGAAGAAGAACATGAGAATATGGCTCACCAGGAGGCCAGTCATCATAGAGAAGTAGCAGCAAAGGAGGAAGATATGGATTATTATTGCAAATAGTTTGCAAAGTTCATGCAAACACAACCACAATGTAAGTATAATCTAAGATCTTTAACGAAGAGGACGAGAGAACCGGAACAACAAGGGGAAGTTGCTACCCAAGTGGTTCCTCCAACACTAGCCAAAGGGAAAGATAAGCTCCATCATGACCCACCCAAGACAGGATTCTATGCAAATAAGGGGAAAAATGGTCCTAAGGGCCACACAGAAAAGGAGGCACATGTTCTATTGACAACTACCAACAGGAAGGGAGAAAGAACAAAGCCAGGAGATACAAAAAAGGCCCAACATACATTCAATCTCCAAAAGGAGCTGGAAAAGGTAAAAAATCTTGTTCCTCTAACTAAGGTTCTAAAGTAGCCTCATTACAAATCTCAAGTCTCTCAATTCATGCATCCAACCACCTCTACACCATCAAATGATAGTTTGAACCTTCAAGAGGAGAGGCCCATGGTTGTTTTTGGGCCACATGTGGAAGAGTTGGATGCTTCTACTATGCCTTTCTATGTGACTTTGGTGATCCATGACCTTTTGTTGCATAATTTCATGTTGGATTCTATGGCCTCACACCACCTCATGTTGTTGATTAGTGGTTTTCCTTGATATCAACCCAAGTAGCACCAGGGGCTACCCCGATATTTCAAGGGAATTTTGAACTGACAACTCATATTATTTTGCATAAAATATCTTCTCAATGGATTCTACTCGTCGATATGTTTCCGTTGATATATGGTACACCTCCCAGTTCTTCATGGTTTGAGAATTATTTGCATTTGAAGTTAGTAACCCCAGTTAGTGGGCTAAAACCCTATGGGGTTGTGGCATGGCACCCTAGTTAGTGGGCTAAAACCCTATGGGGTTGTGGCATGGCACTCATAATTGGTTGTGGTCATTGAATAGTCAATAATTAATAATATTTTTTTCTCCTAAAATCCCTCCAACGTTCACTTGTTGAGGACCCTGTCAACTCAAGACATTCATATAAATAATGACCCTCATATCCTCCTCTTGTAGGGATTTTGTGTCTTAAAACAAGGCATCATGGAATTTTCGCTATAACGTTTTTTCTGCGAAGTTTTAGAAGCTAACATTAAAACCCATTTGAGCTTAAATCATTATGAAATTCATGACCAAATTTTAGATCTTTGTTCGCTATATTTTTGGAGATATGATCTAAGGAAGTTAGGGTTTTTGCAGGCTCCCAAATTCCATGTCAAACAGGTGACGTTGGAAAAATCATAATAAATTTCTCTCTCAGCATTGGATTCAAATTTCGTAAATAGTCACAGAAATAGAATGGATTTTAGTGTTTTGAGGAGCGTTTTCAGGACCTAAGGTCACGACAGTAACACGTGGAACTTCGTACAAGTTCGCTCCACTGAACTAGTCTATAATCAGGTCATCGTGGGAGATTAGGCATAAAACTTTGTTGAAGGATCCAATCTTGATCAGGCATTGGAAAGAGAAACCAACAAGACACAATTTAAGACCCTAGAGAGACGAAATTGCATAGATACAATAGATTCAATATCAAGCTCCTAGAAGGCAAGAAAAAACATGCATTCAGGGATCACTGCAGTAAGGACCACACATCAACAGTCAAGGGTAAGTCTCCTACAAAAAGTTATGTATGATTAGTGTTGGGGGCGGGATCCCCCAAGGTAAGTTTTGGGGCTTAAAACCCAAATTTTTACTAAGTCTGATGTAAAGACTCCACGATTTGTGGGCGCGGAGCGTGAAGTTGTAATTGAGTCATAGGGTTGTCTACCCTTACTCTTGTAATGTAATGTCAGCTTGAGAGTTCTACCCATGGTCCGCGGACCATGGAATTGTATAAATAGAGTTAGGCTCCAAGTTGAGAAAAAGCTAAGAAAATCTAAGGGAAGAATCTAAGAGAAGATGAAGCATTGAGTCTTGGGTCGTAGGATAGGAGAAGGCTCTGCAGCTAAGTGCATAGAGGCCTAGTAGTCCGTAGCTGAGTGCGCAAAACCCTACAGCTGAGTGTGCAGGGTGAGTCGAGTCTGTAACCGATTCAAGAAGTAATAAGAGAAGTTCTTATCATTCTGTTTACCTTTTTTCCTATTTTATGCATTGAAGTATATTGGATATAAATTGCAAGTTACTACTTATTTGTTGCGCGAACTTATATGAATGTGTTGAATAAGAGAATATAAACTAAGTATCTGTTTAAAGCAAAGTTAACTAAAAGTTATAAGAGGATAAGTAAGATCCGCGGTGGAACTCAAGGAAAGAGTGCAGATCACTGCCTTAGTAGCGCGAAATCACCTCAGCCCCTAACTAAGGGTTGTGTGAAGGCGATCGTGACAGGGCACGAAGGCCTCACAGACCAGCGAAGTGCGCGCAGTGACCTGTGTGAAGCTATTCATAGTTGGATTAAGTCGACCCCTCAAACATCTCAAGGGTGCAGAAACTTGGTTCTAGCATCCCCCCATACTGCTTCAGGTGAGACCTCAGTCCATGCTCCGTGGGTTGTTGCCGAAAGGGCCAGTAGTACAGGGATTTATTTCGCTAATTAACTCCGAACCTGGGTCAAGCCCCATCAAGCCAACAAACGGTTCCATTGTTGGGACCAAAATCTACATAGATATGTCTAATGTTGCATCGATGGAATCTAACTAAGAAGGAAATTGAAGGTTGGTTGGACAAGAAAATTCATGAGTTCACGGCAAAGGAGAACAGGAATTCACAACGGTCGAAGGAAGAGTGGTTAGACTGCTACGTGTACACAAAGATCCATGAAATTTTCTTTGCGTCTTTCCATATTGATCTATAAGAGTGGATCGCGAAGCTAGCAGATAGCCAAGGAAGGTGGAAGCTTGATGGACCTATTGTGTGGACCCTAGAGTTGGTGCGTAGATTGGAAGCATCAGAAAATAAGATTACGTGTGCTTTTGATCACTGGATCAATCAGATTATTGGAGGATTTGTTACTAAGTTCACGGTAGATACTTCGATCAGCTATAGCAAGGCAGAGTGACGCTTTCTCAAGGGACCGCGGGGCTAGAGACTAGCCCCTTGATTTCACCTCCGCGAGGGGACGAGGAAGAGCTCGCGAAGGTATCTCCGCAAAGTGCGATTCATTTGATAAGGAAGAGGATTCTATGCATACCACCCCCACCCACACCACCGCCAGTTTCACCGTCATCACCTCCATATTTTCCCGTACCACCTTCGCCACCACCATGTTTTAATATGGCGCAATGTTGCACGAAGCAATGACGAAACGTGGACGTTTTTTGGAAGTGGAGACGCGGAAGCGTCATTTCCCAAAAATCTAGGAAACGAAGCATCTGTGGAAGCGTTTGCTATATATATATATATATATATATATATATATATATATATATATATATATATATATATATATATATATATATATATATATATATATATATATATTAATTTATATTTCTTGCATTTATACTCAAAACAAACATCCCAAATACCAAATTAGTTGTAGAAGACATGAAAACATGCATATTTTTGCATAAATCGAATAGATATGGCATCCATGATTCCATTGTAGTTACTAGTATGTACTATGTACATCAACCATCTATATTCTAGCAATTACAAACATACATCAAATTTTTAAGCATATTATAAAACATAAAACATAGAGCATAATATGATTAATCTAGCAAGTGAGCAACTGTCAACATTTGTCATGTCTAAAATTCAAATGTTTACAAAATATGTCACTTGGTCATTGCCAAGACAAAAAAAGTTCAAATTCACAAGCCTACAAGTCTAATGATTAATCTATGACAAAAGGAGTAAATTGTGAATATATCTACTAATCTCTCCTCCTTCCACCATGAAGAGAACGTGGCGGTGAGCCTCCACGTGGTGGAAATGAAGAAGATGGTGCCTGTGGAAGTTGTGGCAGTGGCACTAAAACTAATGAAGACAGACCCCCTGCTGTTGGTGTTGAACCATGGAACCTAGGAACCAAGGGACTAGATGGGGGTGGCATCTCAACACAATCATCATCATCCTGGAATCGCTCAAAAAATTCATACAAAAAAAACGCTAGTTAACAAAAAAATTAAAAACATGAATTAGAGAAATGCTTTATAAGGAAAATTCATACCACAATGGACATACCTGGATAAGAGCATCCTCTAATTTCTCTAATCGCAACACTCCATCCTCCAAATTGGGCTCCTCTGGATTCTTGTCCCAAATCTTAAGGACTTTATTAGTCTTTGCATCATTATAGTAATGGCACAACAATCGCAAGTTGTAATGAACATAAACCAAGCTCTCTACCTAGTCTAAACTCAACCTGTTCCTTTTAACACTATGGATGAAAGAATAAGAGCTCCAACACCTCTATGCAGAAGAAGTGTTTACCACCTGTGATAGCACCCGCAATGCCAAAGTCTGTAGAAGTGGAGTAGCCCCTCCATGCATGTTCCACTGGCACTCAAAAGGAGAAAAAGTCTCTCGATCTCTAATTGCATGCATTCTCCCAAATGGACCACTGTTAAGCGTATAGTTGCTCAACTGTCTCCGTACCATGGCAGCCTCCTCCTCATCGGGGATTAATTTACTCAATGTAATCATATATTTTTTGTGAACCTCTTGATCTTGTTGTGGTTTTCTCCTGCTTCCCCCCCAGGTGCTGGTGTAGAAAGCCATGATGGATGATAGTATTTAGGTGTCAAACCATATGCTAATGCATGCAATGGAACATTTAGCATTTCTCATCGGTTTTTCACCTCTACACGAATATAATTGTACAAGGTGATATCTCTAGGCTCAACAATGTCTTTAATCTTCCCCAACATGCTATCCATTTTCTCATACACCTCCCCAATTATTGGTCGATCTGAATCTCAAAACTTGATCATGTAATAAATTGGTTTGGTGAATTGCAAAACATATTTAACCTGTGACCAAAAGTACATGTCAAGAATAGTGTCCTTGGCTACATTAGCACCATCTCTATTAGTGTTAATTTCATCTCATGTTTTAGCACACACCATATTAGTTAAAGCTTGTCTCACCTTCACTAGCCGCCTAAAGGTGAGGTAATAATTGGCAAATCTTGTCTTTTCAAGTTTAAGCAACTGCAACTTGGAGTAAGTGCCATAGAAGTAGTTTACCCTTGTATGCCCTGTGATGAATTTAATGAGTTTCTTACCTCTCCTGTAAAGCTCATTAATCCACCCACATTATTTATGCTTCACATTATCATGCATCAAAAGGTTCAATGTGTGAACCAGGCACCTAGACCAAAAGATCTGTGGATGAGTATGCTCAATAATTTTTCTTGCTGCCTTACAATTTTCTACATTATCTGTGATCACTTGAACCACATTATTCGGACCAAAATTTTTGATTGATTGCAATAGGAGATCTGCAATGTTTTGTGAAGATGCACTAATGGAGGAGGAGTCATGACATGTAATAAATATTGCACCACTAGCAGAAACACCAAGAACATTTATCAAGTGTTGGTTTCTAATATTTGTCCACCCATCTAATACAATGGATACCCCACAATCTACCCACTCATTTGTAAAATGTGTCAAAGCTCTTCGAACCTTTGCTTTTTCTCTTTCTAATAACACTGTTTTAGCTTTCTCATAGTTGGGGGACTTGTATCCTTTTGGGGCTTCATTGATGGCCTCTGCCATTTCATGCCAATAGGGAGAGCGAAGCACATTGAATGGTACATCGCAAGAACACAAGAATCGAACTATCTTTCCATCCACATCATCCCTCCCAGCAACATTAAGGAAATACCCTATTGTTCTTTTACCTCCAGAGCTTCCAGAAGTACCATGAGGAGATGAGCTACCAAATATAGAGGTTGCACTTGATTCAGAATGAGCTTTTTGTTTCTTGCTTTTTTGTTGCGCAGACTCCTCTATTTGGATGTATCTTCTTCTTTGTTCAGATGAAATGTTTGGGCAAATTTGTATCCCCACAGCGCCCTTTTTATCATCACTGTCCATCACCCCACAAAGATGCCTCCTCACACGGGTATATGAACCACTAAATGGTTTTCCTCCATGACAACCATGAGGGCACAAAAATTTGTAGCTTCCACCACCCTTTCCCCCTTCAAGTTTGGTCACATAGTTCCACAAGGGTGTTATTGCATCTTTCCCCTCTGGTGTTTCAGTTTCCCCTTCAGGTTCAACTTAATCCCCTTCCTCTTCAAACCCTTCCTCCTCATCATACATTGGGTCACTCATATTGGGACCATTGTCCTCTTGTGTTTCTTCCCTTCTATTCCTACTCACCCTTTCCATCATTAAAACCAAAAGTGGAATGATACATAGAAGCCAAAAGAACACCATATTGGAATATGGATATAGGTGGTGGACAACCTGCAACTAAATGAGCAAGTAGAAACAATGGGAAAGAGTAGGAGATGGAGGAGACAAATACAAAAAAAATGTCAAAAAAATAAGGGAGTTTGGGGTTTGCACTTACCTCTTTAGCTCTTGTAGATGAAGTCCTCCAAGCTCCTACTCCAAGCTCCTCCTCCTTCACTCCTCCAAGCTCTCCTCTCTTCTCCTCTCTTCTCTTCTCTTCTCTTCTCTTCTCCAACTCTCATAAACTCAAAGTGAGTAAATGAGGGATGAATGGGGGCTTTAATCCCTTCATTCATCACCCTAACCCAAGGTGGACCCACCCCCAACAAGCAAACATACAAAAAAAAAAAAAAAAAATTAAAAAATTAAAAAACAGAGATTTTTTGGCCGTGCGGCGGAAAAAGAGGAAGCGTGTATGGAATCGTATGCAATCCATACGATTCACCCTCCGAAGCGCAGCACTTCGTACGGCTGAAGCACTGTAGGAAATGCGCTACGGACACACGCTTCTGGAATTTCCAAGAAGCGTATTTATCAGTTCGAAACGAATTTCAGACAATGCTTCCCCCACGCATCTGTACGTATTGCGTTTCAGGGTTTAGATCCGAGGGGGACGTTTCCTGCAACACTGATATGGTGAGCTTGATAAATTTGTCTGTGTTCAAGGGAGTAGGAAATGAAGATCTGGACCAGTTTTGGTTCGTTATAAAAGCCGTATGGGAAGCGTTGCGAGTTACAGATGATAATATCAAGAAAGTGACATTGGTTAGCGCTCTGTAGGATCGTGCACTGACTTGGTACATCAAGCAATCAAGTGATAATCCGAATGCAGGAATTGCGGTTATTCAAGCTGCGCTAACTAGGGAGTTTAGCAGGCCAAAGTCAGAAGCGCAGTCGATCATTGGGTTCAAAGAGATCACGATGCTACCAGGCGAGATCCCTTGAGAGCTGGATCAGAGGCTGAAGTGCACAATCCGCGAAGCTAACATGACTCTGACAAATGGACAACACCGTGAATGGTTTGTAGCATCACTATCACTGCATTTGAGGAATGCACTGTCACAACAGGGGTTGAAAAATCAGGAAGAAGCTTTAGAGATCGCGATGAGGTTGCATGATACCCCAATACAGGATCCTAACTTGGGAGTTTAGCATATCCACACGCAATTGAAAAACTTATGCCTCGAGATGCAGAGTCTAAATCAAGACAAAACAATCCAACCAGAAGCACGCGAAGAGGTGTGGTGTGTAAAATGCAAAGGTCAAGGTCATGATAAAGACCTTTTCCCGATATTCGTGAATTACCTCGCGGGAGGGGGGCTGATGCCGTTAATACCGGAAGCGTAAGTAGGACCGAACGCGGCACCTACTCTATGGTGCACGATTCGTCAAATAGGAGGAAAGCATGCTATAGACAACTGCATTTTTTGTAAAACTACATGCAGAACTCGCAACAGTTGTTCTATAATTTCTATAGATCGGTGGGACATGATGAGCACACATGTAGAAGTTATGAGCTAATGATGGATAGAAATCCCACCTACAGGGTTCAGGCCGAAACGCAGCCCCTAGACCAAGGCGTAGGGATGGCGTGGATCAGATTCCAGGGGCGCGGACAAGGCCGAGGTGGAGGAGGACCTGGGAGAGGTTGCAGACAACTGATATGCTACAATTGCGGAGGGTCAGGACATTATGCCCACAATTGTACAAATCCAACACGTCCATCATGTCTGTACTGTACCTTGTTTGATCATGAGATGGAGGATTGTCCGACGCTAATAGCTAGGCTACATGAAAAGGGAGTGCTACCACCTCCCTCAACTCAGAACCTACAAATGATGAGATTTGAGTTGCGTGAGGATGATCCCAATGTGAATATTGTGCTCTGAAGTGGAATTATGATGGGAGATGATAAAGGAAAAAAACTCGAATAAAGTACTTGGGTTCTCGAAGCTTTGACGAATGAAGCAGAGTTTGATTTGGAGCGCTCTCGAGAAACCTTTATGGAAGCTAAGAAGAGCTTCGTTGATGCCTCCACTTCAGGAAGCAAAGATAGATCGGAGCTGGAGATGGACCCATTGATGCTGACAATGTTCCTAGAAACATACATGAAGCTACTGCATGATAGTAAGGCTGTAAAGGGATTACAGGAACTCATTAATAGATGCGCAGGGACCACGCAAGGAGAACTATGCGTAGTCCGAAAGATCGGAAAACACAAGACAAGAACAATAAGAGAAATGAGCTTAACCGCACAGATTCGAGAATATGAGATGGACCAAGTAATTTTGGATTTAGGGTCAGACGCGAACATTCTACCGGAGCAGATATGGGAGCGCATGGGAAGGCCTACGCTGTAGTGGTCTCCTATTCAACTGTGCCTGGTGAACCAACAGAAGATAATACCCCTGGGGCGATTATAGGGAATCATAGTGGATATTGAAGGAGCGAGCATGCCAGCTGACTTTGAGGTGATAAAGATTGTTGATGAAAACAATCCCTACCCCATGCTCTTAAGAATTGATTGG
The DNA here is from genome assembly GCA_031772625.1 of Pinus tabuliformis. Taxonomy (NCBI): domain Eukaryota; kingdom Viridiplantae; phylum Streptophyta; class Pinopsida; order Pinales; family Pinaceae; genus Pinus; species Pinus tabuliformis. The sequence goes on from CM062816.1 coordinate 1,866,663,639, forward strand.
GCCACTGACATAAATGGGGTGATTAATCTGAAAAAGCATAAGATGATTTTCAAGAAGAAGTCTCTGCGTGTAGTAATACCATTGGACCCTGTTGAGGGATCGCGCTATACTAAGCCAGTGCGCGACTATGAAAGTGACAACGATTTGGACTGCATCTACAAGATAACCGGGCAAGAGAAAGATTGGGTAAATCCCACTGCAGATGGACAAATTTCATGGGAGTGCGAAATCTCCTGTACTTCAGATTTGGATGAGGAGATAGAGTGGTGATAGAACCGGTTACATGAAGTAACCACGCTGAACTGTAACATGATGACAAGTTCACTGCGTTACGTATCAACGGAAACGAGAGATCTACTTACCTACGATGGAGTAGGAGAGGTAGATGATTTCCTGAACAGATTTGAAAGGGAGGTGGCAGAGAAGCAACATTTCGAAGCCTTGAATTGGGTACTGCGCGCTACACCCGCGAGGTGGTTGGGTACGCACAAAGGAAACGTTGATGACTGGAACGCATGTAGGAGGATGATGTACACGCGGTTTGGGAAGCATATAGAGTGGCCGACAGCTAGATACACTAGCTAGGATGGTCTGTGTGAACATATGTCTAGATGGGCACAGACCTATGGTAAACCACCTGCACATATGCACTTGAACTTTATGATGGGAAATATGGACAATAAGCATGTGTTCGGGGGGAAAATGCACGAACGGCAACTCGAGATGGAATGACAAAATGTGGAAAGAACGAGCGCGCAGATAGTTGCCCATGCGAAAGCCTTTCACGAAGTATGCAGAGCACTGAGCAAGGTATGTAATGCGCAGCGAAGCGATTGGGACCTGCGTGTACCAGCAGTCCTATGGGCTTATAGGGCGACGTGCAAGAGACTGGTGGGACAAATGCCTTCTATGCCAGTTTATGAAGCGAACGTTGAAATACCGATGAAGTATATCATGCCTAGTCTGCGCATAGCGGCGCCTGCAGATACGACAGATTGTGGAGCCTTGAAAGAAGGGATCGCGTAGTTGGAAGAAGAAGAACACTTGGGACCTGATGAAGAGATCCAGTGGGGTAATCTTAGGCTTCAAGAACTCTTGAATAAAAAATTTCGTTTGAGGGAGAAAATTTCCATGGCGGAAGAAGAAGTCAAGAAGCTGGAGGGAGGAATGAAAAGGGATTTTCTTGATAAAAGGACTGTGGTGATAAAACGGGATGCACACGATTACATTGATAAATTTGGAGACTACTGCCGAGAGTTGATCAATTTGATGCCTTGGATTGGACCGCATATTACTAAAAGGATCACAGATGGCGGCGCGATGCAAATGGTAAAATGCGCGACGCAAGTAGTAAGGTTAAAAGGCAAACTTTTCCAAGGAGAAGTAAATGATGATTGGGTAAAGTCATATACAGGTGCTGCGATCACCTGAATAGCCATTGGAAACACAATCTTAGTGCTCCAGGCAGTTGAAAGGAGGCACGAGACTATAAGTTACTCTTCCCGAGAGCTACGCAATGCCAGGGTTGTGCGCAGGAGCGAAGTATCACAGGGTCTGCGACAATGCAAGGGTAGTTGCGCTTCCTCATGGGTTGGCTGGAAAGTAAATGTTATAATCACTATTCACAATGTGATACTTGGCTTGAGACCAAATGGAGTGGGCGGCAGGCATTTAAGGTGAGCTTTATGGGGTAGATTTGGGAAAATATGCCACCAAGGGAGCATTAATGGATCGGATTTGGGGGGAACGGTCGAATTCAATTCAAAAAGCACTATAAAGTAGAAAGGGCTGCCCCGCAAACAATACTTGGTCATTTTAGGATTGAGTTGTTGTGCGCCCAAAAAAGACTAAACCTAGACTTGTTGAGAGCATTGTTTGAGCACCCATCTGAGCAGTTGAGCAATTTCAAGAAAAACAAGATGGTAGCATATGAAGAAGTCGAGGATATCAAAGAAATGACCGCCAAAGAGGCCGCGCAGACCATGACACTAAAAGATGTTGCTGAGAGCACTAGGATGGTTGCAGAAATCCCTAAATCCCCACGCACGTCGAGACCCAAGAAAGATAATCTGCCCATGATTCTGGCATGTGTGTCCCCTCAAAACCCACTGCGAACTAAGTTAACCATGGAAGAAAAGGGGAAAGCGGTTAATTTGGAAACCGATGAGGAAGAGGAAGACCTTGAGGACATCCTGATAGAAGAGGACAAGGATGAAGACATGGAGGAAGAAACTAAGGGTGTGGACCCTCTAACTAGTTTTCCTGCATATGTTCCTTTGTGGAAGGGGAAGGCAAAGGTGCCTAAGGACTTAGATGACAATAAAAGCCCTTTGTAGACTCTGCTGCTACCCGATGATATCTTTTTCGAAGGCGTGCACCTGGGACGGGTGCCGAGTTTGATGTTTGAAGATTGGGATCTCGCCAACCATGAGAAATTCCCTCACTTGGCGACCACGCAGCTCATGAAGCCAAAGAAACACACCGCGGCGGGGTTCATAGAGTTGGAACTGTGCAAGTGGTTGCGTGGAGTCAAAAAGACAAGGTTGTTGAACTTGCTCTGGGTGTTGCATTACCATAGCACCCTAGTGACCATCTTCATCATCAGGCAGCTACTATGCCTGGTGCATGATGGGTGTTTATGGCTGGAGGAGCCCATCCCCATCACGGACCACCTGATACATAGAATTACCCAACTCCCTTGCAAAGGAGAAGACCCAACAGACATTTCGGAGGGTAAAAGTAGTGATTTGGCCATCGCGGAGGCCATGAAAAGGAAATATAAGTTGGAGAAGAAAAAGAGGGGCTACGCGATCTCCAGTATCAACAACAAGGCAGTCCGAGTTGTGACTCAAATACTGGCGGGTAAGGTCATGCGGAAGTGTCGCGTAGATGAGGTGCCCGCGCCAGTGGTTGCACTTGTCGAGCAATGCGCAGAGGGGTTCTAGTTTAACTAGTCCAAATACTTATGCAAGGAGTTCCTGGAGAATTTTTGCGATGCACAGGGACACGGGAAAACCTTCCACTATGCGTGGCTTCTGCTATCCATAGTGCTGGTGGTTGGGGAATTGCCTGAGGACATCCAGTTCCCCACAATTGCGAGGGATCTCCTGGAGGCCGCAAAGTACGCTTCACTGTGGGCCACTAAAGACGCACACAGGATCCGAGACAGTAAAATATTCTGGGTGTTCATGGAGATGAACATCAAAATGGGGATTAACCACAAGCCGCGGCTATCACCCACTGTCTATAACAGCTTACAAAGCTTCGCAGAGTTTAAGGCGGACTTCCATCACGTCTACATTAGGGTGCACAAGAACCCCACAAAGAAGTGGAATGAACTACCATACATGGCCACAGATGATGTTATCTTCGACATACTTGTGGCATGGCTGCCAGAGACGCACACTCTAGCCACTTCCGTGGTGGAAGCAGACAAGTCTGTTGCACAGAAAAAGGAGGAGGAGGCAAAACTGCGGATGGCGCAGTTGGCAGAAGAGAGAAATCTCTGGTCACTCCCTTGCCCATAGCATGAGAGTGACTGAACCTTAAATTGTCAAGAACAACAGTGGGACCCCGGAACAGGTTGTCTTAGTGGTTGACTTGTCTCCCAAGGGTTCTGTTGATGGTGTTGGATGGCTATGTGTGATATTCCGTCGATTCCACTTCCTTAAGGTCACCTAGGAGATTGAATCTAATCATAGTAGCCTCTCATCTCATGTTTACCCCGGATGGCACGGTAACTTGGGTGGATGTGGGAGGAGAGAATGTGATCTTCTAGAAAAGTGATAATAACCTTCTCATCAACCCTGCAAGTCAGAATAACTTCCATCTATTTAGTGAAATAATTAGTGGCCATTAGAATATACTTGTGTTCACCACTTGAATTGCGATGTATTTCTCCAATGAAGTCTAATCCCCACTGCTGGAATGGAGCTTGAACTTTTATAGGCTTCAATTGTAGAGATTTAATTTTCTATTTTCCCACGAACATCTGGCATTCTAGACAAGCCCTGAAAACAACAATATTGTCTTTAAAAAGGGAACGCTAATAATATATGACTCTCAAAATCTTGTATGTCATGACCTTCCATGATTGTTGTCCGTTGCATACTCCACGATAAAGTTCTGAAATAATCTCATGCATTTGTTCTTTAATGACACAAGTTAGTAGGATGTCGACATGTTCTTTCCAGTACAAGCCCATGCCTATCTTGGAAACTGTGACCCAACAGAAGTGAAGCAAGATATCCATCTCCAATTAGACCTCTGATTCTCAAAGAGTTCACACACCAATATCTCTGAATGATAATCCCTGAAAAAATACAAGCAATCCCCACTGCCAGCACACTTATAATCAAAATCAGCTTTCTCTCCAAAAAATCTATTGAAGACTTAAACCAGGCATCGTTTCAATCTCCGGCCACCCATCCCCCTGCAGCTCCCAGATATTCAAGCATTTACACTTCTTGGGAGAACCCAATCCTCCCACAAGAGTAAGCCGACCTCTTCTCTTTATAAGGAAGGAGCACATGAGCTGCTGAGGCCTTGGCACCATGACCTCACTCCAAGTACCCTTCACTAAATCAAATGCAATGATATTATAAGGTCTAGCAGATGTGAGGAAATAGATAACTCCATTACAGTAGACTGTGTCATTGGGTGTCCACACAGCCAACCTCACAGCATATTCACAGGGGACTTCTCCAATCACATGCCATGAATCAGCGCATGAATCATAAATTTCTATTGTGGGTTCATAGCTGTTACCATTTTGCGAAGACCCGCCTACTACAATGACCTGAAAGCTGCCGTCACAGCCATATTTGTCAGTAGGGCCAAATTTTCTCTCAATTCCACAAATGCACGGATTCAAACGAGGATGGTGCAACGCAGGCAACAGCCTCCATTTCTTTGCTATTGGATTACAGACTGCAAGATGGTGTGATCCAGTCGAGCTCCCCTTGATAAGGAGCTGCTGACCAATTGCTGCCACAGGAAAATGAATGGACGGGGGAAGAAAACAAAGAGGAATTGAATACCATCTATTCGCATTTGGATTATAAGCATAGCAGCAGTCCCTGTAGTTGTATTTAGAGACTGCAAATAACCAGGGCACAACAATACATAGTCAACCTATATTTGAGTTGGGAAAATCATTTGAAGATTATAGTGGGCACAACACGAGGACTTGCATATCTACACGAGGATTTTGATGTCCGCATTATACACAGAGATATCAAATGTCCCAATATACTTTTAGATGACAAATTTCATGCTAAAATAGCAGATTTTGGATTGGCAAGATTCTTTCCAGAAGGTGAAACCCATGTTTCAACCAAAGTGGGAGGAACAATGTAAGTTGTGCAATTGGTCTATTGACTTATTAACATTGTAAGTTCAATGATTCAGAGAATACTTTCAATTAATTGATTCAGCAGCCACTGAGCCCTCATTCTCCTACCACTAAATACGTAAACCATCTAAACATGTACAGAAATAGCGTTGAAAGGGACGAAATGGTTCAGAAAATACTTTCAAAAACCCTTTCAACGACCTCTAGGAAAGCAAGCTCTTCATTGTCGCCATCGACAGTAGAAGGTTTAGAGGTTTTAATGAAAATTTCAATACCGTTAATATTCAGAGTGCAGATGCCAAGCAAATACTTAATACAACCAGGAACCAGGAAAATGGGCTACACTGGTACCTGCAAGGCTTACAGATTCGAGGCAGAAAATTGATTTGTTCGATGCAGAAAACTGATTTAACCTATACCCATAACAAAGCAATGGACTGAGATTAAAACAGTGGAAGCAAAATGAGAGAGAATGGGATCAGAAAACCCATTTTTGAGAGCACTAACCTGAAATTTGAACAGAAGAACTCTGAGCACCTGAGCGAACAATTTTTGAACAGGAAAACGGAGCTGTAAATAGGGTATACTGAATAACTGAGGGCTAGGTCATGCACAGCAAAGTGCATAGCAGAAACGGGACACATTATTGCAGCAGGTAGTGGAAGAGCCCGGAAACATTATTGCAGTAGGGCGTGGAAGAGAACAAGAAGAGAAGAAAGCGGAAAGAGGAGGAACAGAAATGGTCGTGGAAGAGAACAGGAAGAGCAGAAAGCTGAAGAGGAGAAACAGAAATGGAGTTGCACGACAGATGTCAACCATATGCTAGTTGAAGGTGCACGCCAGTTGTCAATCATAGAAACAAAAGGTAGACGAAAAATCTCACTCAAAGGAAGGCCTATCGGCCTAATTATTTTATTTTTATTTTTTTAATGTAATTTTCATTATGGTATGTTTTTAAATTTAAAAATCATATTTTTGATGGTCTATATTTATAGTGTGGGTAATCTTCTTTCCTCATGGCCCAGTTTTATTTCTGCATTAAAGGAACAATTTTATCCCTTAGGTTATAAGCAAAAAGCCTTAATGGATTGGCAATACTTAAGGCAAGGCAGACGCTAGGATGTTCAAAGCTTTACCGAGGAGTTTAGAAAACAAGCACTTAATTTGGGCATTGCACTTGACTCACCTGAAGTAGTAACTAAGTATATTGGATCATTACATAGTTATATTAGACATTCATTATTATTGTTTGAACCAACTACTATTGACTCGGCCAGTGTAAAGGCCATTCATCTTGAGAATAGGGGAAAAAATGAAAGAGATGATCATTCCAAGAAACCACCTTTCAAACCTCCAAATGGCAAACCCAAAGTGAAAGGAAAGGGAAAGGAGAAGAGGATGGCATCAACCAAGAAAGATGAAGGAGAAAGGCCTTATTGCACTCACTGCAAAAAGGAAGGTCATGACGACGATCATTGTTGGAAATTGTACTCGGAAAAGAGACCAAAGAAGTATGGAGGAAAAGGAAAGCAAAAGACAGTGGCAACTGTGTAGCAAGACCTTGGATCTGATTCTAGAGATGAAGCATTGATCACGACAGTAGGAACAAAAGGTACTCTTACACCTCATGTTAATTCTAAATCACATGAAGGCACTAGTTCAATAGATGAGTCTCTTCCTAATGAATGAAAGAGAATTGAGTTATTTCATATTAGAGTTGTCATAAATCATACAAAAGTGGAAACTCTATTTGATACCAGATCCCAAGCAAATTTAATTTCAGAGTCCTTGGTAAAGAAGCTAGGCTTAGAAACCAAACCACATCCAAAACCTTACCCACTTGGATGGATACATGATAAAGCAAAATTGAATGTAACTAAGTAGTGCAAGGTTAAATTTGTGATCGCTTCTAAGTTAGTGGATGAGGTAGAACTTGATGTGATACCATTGGATATCTGTGGCATGGTGTTAGGGAGTCCATATCTATATGATATAAATACCAAATCAAAAAAGATGGGGTAGAATATATTGTAAGGGCTCATCAAACTAAAATCAATGCCAGCCTTGTAAGCATAGGACAAATGAAGAGGTTGGTGAATTCCAGTAAGGGTTGCATGCTTATGGTTGTAAGGGGGAAGGATGAATAATTATCCAATGCTTTCCATGGTTGTGATCATGTGCATAAAAAGGAATTATGTGAATTAATTTCTAACTATGATGAGATGTTTCAGGAACCAAGGGGATTACCTCCGAAGAGGGAAATCCAACATGAGATCCATTTGCAGCATGACGCTCCTTTACCAAATATTGGCATGTACAAGATGTCGACTATTGAGATGGAGGAGATCAAAAAATAGGTGCAAGAACTATTTAACCAAGGGGTCATTAGACCGAGCACTTCTCTGTGTGAATCACTGATTGTCTTAGTGCCGAAGAAAGATGGCACATGGAGGATGTGCGTGGATTACCGAGCACTAAACAAAATCACGGTGAAAAATCGTTACCCTCTCTCGCGCATTGATGATTTACTAGATCAATTAAAGAATGTTATCTATTTCACCAAATTGGATTTGCGTAGTGGTTATCACCAAGTCCGAATTGTTGTGCAGGATGTGTGGAAAATCGCCTTCAAGACCAAACAGGGGTTGTTCGAATGGATGGTGATGCCATTCAGACTTTGCAATGCTCCAGCCACTTTCATGAGGGTCATGAATGATCTCTTTAGGCCTTTCATTGATGAATTTGTTCTTGTATATCTAGATGATATTCTTGTCTTTAGTAAAAATTGGAATGAACATGTATGCCATGTAAAGAAAGTGCTTGATGTATTGAAAAAAGAAAAACTCTATGTAAAATTGTCAAAGTGTGAGTTTGGGAAAACCTCTTTGGTTTACCTAGGTCATATTGTTGGTCATGGTCAGTTAAAAATTTATCCTCTCAAAGTTGAAGCAATTGTAAATTGGCCTAAGCCTACTAGTGTAACCGAGGTTCGCAGCTTTTTGGGTGCAGTACAGTATTGGAGGAGATTTATTGCCAATTTCTCTATTATTGCAGCACCTTTACACACACTGACAAGTGTAAAGAAAGTCTTTCAATGGGGAGGAAAGCAACAGAAGTCCTTCGAAACATTGAAAGAAAAGATCAGCACCGCACCGGTCTTGGCCTTACCAGATCTCCAACAGCCATTCGAGATCGAGATAGACGCCAACGGATATGCCATGGGAGTTGTACTGATGTAGCAAAAGAAGCCGATATGTTACCATTCAGAGAAATTCTCTCAGGCTGTGATAAACTATCCCACTTATGACAAGGAGTTATATGCCTTAGTCCAGAGTGTGAAAAAGTGGAAACACTACCTGATCGGCAAGGAGACCATCATCCATATGGATCATCAGCCCTTGCAGTATCTTCAGCCACAAACCAAGTTGCAACAAGTGTGTCATTTCAGGTGGATGGGTTTTCTTCAGCAATTTCATTTGGTAATAAAGTACAAGAAGGGAACTAGCAATAAAGTATGCTATCTCACCCTCCTATTTATGCTTCTGTTATTTTGCATTATGCTTCGTTATCTTTTGAAAGTTATGTTGAACAATATGCTAACAATGATGACTTTAAGGAGATTTATGAAAAACTAACCCAGGTGGACAACTATCACTTGTAGGGAAAACTATTGTATCACCTTGGAAAATTGTGCATACCCATAGGGGAAAGGGTACATGTAATCTGGGAGGCCCACACCTCCCTTGTGTCTGGTCATTTTGGTGTTGAAAAAACTTTGTGTCATGTACAAAGATTTTTCTTTTGGCCTCATATGAAGAACATTGTGACTCGCTATGTAAAGGGATGTGTGATGTGTTTTGTTTCAAAGCCCTCTAATAGAAAACTCGGGCTCTACACACCACTCCCTATTCCGAGTCGTCCATGGGAAAGTGTGTCGATGGATTTTGTAGGAGGTTTTCCTTTGTCTAGAAAAGGTCACGACTATTTGTATGTCGTCGTTGACTGTTTTAGTAAGATGTGTATTTTAATGCCTTGTAAAAAGTAGATCATTGCAGAGCAGACTACTTATCTTTTCTTTCAGCATGTTTGGGTCCATTTTGGGTTGCCCACATCGATTGTGTCAGATCAGGACTCTCGCTTTATCGGAGAGTTTTGGACCAGCTTGTGGAAGATTATGGACACCAAGTTGAAAAGAAGCATGACATTTCATCCAAAAATTGATGGACAGACAGAGGTTGTCAACCGCACCGTGGTACACTTGTTGCGAGGCTATTGTGGAAAACATCCTAAGTTGTAGGATGTTAGGTCCCTATAGTACTAGTGATTCCCCCATTACTATTGTCATTGTATCCCTTGTTGTTATTGTTGTGCTGCTATTGTCCCCATATTATCATTATTGTGCCCCATAGAAGCCCACTATTGCTATTTGTGTGCTCTTATATTATTATTGTTAGGCCAGCTTTGGTTATATTGTGACCCCTTAGACTCCTATATATAGAAAGGAGGTTTTTTCATTTGTATCATCCAAGAATTGTTCATTTGTGTAATGTAAAGGAGGTTGCTCCCTTGAAGGTCTTGTTTCTAAGTCGTTGATCTATCTTTTCTATCTTTTTGTGAGCTGGTTTCATAACATTTGGTATCAGAGATTTGGATTCTAGGGTTTCGCTGCTCCAAATAGGTCATCGTGGAATTTTCGCTATAACTTTTTCGCTACGAAGTTTCAGAAGCTAAACAAAAAACCCATTTGAGAAGAAATCGGTCTGAACCTCGGGTTCAAACTTCAGATCTTGTCTCGCTATATTTTCAGAGCTATGATTTGAGGAAGTTAGGGTTTTTGCAAGCTCCATAATTTCATCTCAAACATGGCATTGTGGAAGTTTCGCTATAATTTTTTTTCTACAAAGGTTCCGACTCTGAAACTAAAACCCATTTAATCTGAAATCTTGGTGAAGCTCCGGTCCAAATTTCAAACCTTGTCTTGCTATATTTTTGGAAATATAATCTGAGGAATTTAGGGATTTTGGAGACTCCCGAATTATATTCTAAACAGGTGACCTTGGGAAAATCATCATAACTTTCTCTTTAAGCATCATATTGAAATTTTGTAAGAAGCTTCAAAAAGAGGATGGACTGTACATTTTTGTATATTGTTTTTAGGTTCGAAGGTTGAAATAGTAACACGTGGAACTTCGTACAAGTTTTCTCTACTTAATAAGTATATAAGCAGGTCATCTTGGGAGGTGGGGAATAACTCTTTCTTGGAGAATCCGATTTCGATCAAACTGGTGACATTAGAAAGAGGGCATAGAGTGATACTGCAAGTTGCAATTTCAGACCTTGAAGATCCAAAATTACAGAGTTACAATCGTTCAATATTGAGCTCCTACAAAGTGAAAAAAGGTGTGTAGTTTTTTTAAATTTTTGCATAATTTTGGTTTCAAAAATTAGTTTGAAGGAATTCAAAGGGCATAGTGAAGAATTATTATCAGTAATTGATGCCCCAAAGAAAAAAATAGAAACACCTAGTAAGCAACCTGAAATCCCTAGCATGACTCATGAAGAAGAGGAAGAAATGCAACATGATATATCAAAATTATGAGAACAAGTGCAACAAATTTCACTCGCACAAAAAGCGACAGAAGCTAAGATGGATGGTTTAAAGAAAGACGTAGAAGCTAAGTTGTATGGCGTGGAAGCTACGATGGATGGTTTAAAGAAAGGCGTAGAAGCTAAGATAGATGGCGTGGAAGCTAAGATGGATGACTTAAAGAAAGGTGTGAAAGCTAAGATGGAAGATTTGACAAAATTTCTACAAGAAATGCTTACTAATGGTGAAAGGGTAGTAAATGAAACTCTAACGTGATGAGAAAAAAATAAATGTTAATCATGATTTCATAGACTCTAACGTTGGATCGAAGAAACACCATGTTCCAAAGATCGATATGAGGAAGTTTGATGCAAGGATCCCGCAACATGGATACTATAGATGGAGCAATTTTTCGATCTCCATAATGTCCAAAACACACAAAAGGTACACATTGCAACTTTATATTTGGAACCAAATTAGTTTGTATGGTATCGATGGCTTTGCTCTCGTAAACAAATTGTCACTTGGGCTATTTTTATGGATGAAATGATAGCGCATTATGAGGATACAAAAAGCAACACTTTTTTTAGCCAATTGATAAATCTCAAACAAAAGGGTTCAATGATGGAGCACATTGAGGACTTCCAAAAATTGAAAATAAGGGTAAAAGATACTCCAGAGGAGCATATGATTGAAGTGTTCATAGGGACTTTAAAGGATAACATCCAACATGAGGTTTGCCTTTGGGAACCTGATTCATTGGAGAAGGCATTTAGGTTGGCAAGAAAAATTGAAAGAATAATTATCAGATTGATCCAAGTGGACCTCCAGACACTAGTGGCATGAAAAAGGCTCAAAATCTAAAGTGGCAGAAAATCGATTACCTTGACATCACATCGAAGTGCTCGTCGCCCTGATTCCAACGGCACGAACGACACTCCAATCCGAGTTCATATGAAGAAGATAGAGGGAGTCAAAGTGTGGGGTTGATTTACCCATGTGGCAGGCTTAAGGAGGGCGCAATTTGGCAAGAATCCAGCATCGGAATCCAACGAATTTTCTAGGCAAAATTGTGGGTCCGTTAATTTGTCTAATATCGCCTAAGGTTTTGGAAAATTCCTAAGTGGGTGGTGGTTATTTACTTTTAAATAAAAAATATAAACAAATATGGGGCGGGCGACCATGACCCCACCGCCCTTGGAACCTACATAACAAAAATGATATTAAATGGGGATGGGCAACCATGACCCCGCCACCTCCCGGAGTCCATCAACAAAAAAATATACGCATATGGTGGGGGCGTGGGATGTCAACCCCACCGCCCCTCCACCTAACATTCAAACCGCCGGAGATTTGGGGGAGCGGGAGACCGGGATCGGTGGACCCACCTTTGATTACACACTACACTCAACTTATACGGAGGCAATGACAGAGGTTTAGGGGAGCAGGCCACCATACCGACGGACCCTCCTCCCATTTAAATAAACTATAACTGTTATGCATTAAAAAAGGGAGGGGCGAGATTTGATCCCTTAACCCCCCTCAACGAGTTTCCTTGTTTGCCAATGCGCCCAATGGCCTTCCTTGGTTGATCCGCCCACCAAACATTACATCAAGACTTTTGCACAATGTGCTCGGGGGAGGGGAACACACATGTATTTCGAGACATATGATTTGCAGGAGGCAAAACCGTGAGCAGGGCTGTGACAGGGGGCGGAACTTTGCCTGAGCACATTTTCCAAGGGGTCAGTTTTGGTCAAGTGTCAGAATTGGGAAAGTTTTATATCGATTTTTCACATCTCAGCGACATGAACTCAATGGTGATGCCCGTTTCTACAACAGAGCTTTCCATTTTTTGGCCATTTTCTAGATTGGAGGTATAAGACTCCTTTTTGTAAATGTTGATTGTACTCTTCTTTCTCATGCCACTTAATGAATGAAGGCCTCCCCATTGATTGCGCAGGGCCCAGAGACGTAGTCCAAATCGGACGAACTTCATTATCAAGTCTCTTGTCTTCTTTCATGCTTTTATGTTTTATCCTCTTCTCTCATGTGCACATTAAATTTCTATGGTTATGCTGTAATTTATCCATGTAATTCTTTAATACATCTATAAGCAAAAGATCTTGGATCATTAAATCCCTTCAAAACGAGTCAAATGGCCTTCAAACTTGTAGATTTGAATAAAACCTGTTCAAATACAAGAGAGAGATTTTTGGAGTGAGTATATTGGAATTTATCAAGGAGATTTCATAGTAAAAAAGTACAGATTTAATAATGATTCGTGTTACTATCCCAATGTGACCTGGTGTGATACTTTCATAAACCTTAAAAGCATATTATTAATGTTTAATAAAGAGCTCAAAAACTTGATGAAGGAATGTCAAAAGTTGATTCAATTTAGTTTTTAATTTGCCCACCAATATATTTGGAGACCTTTAAAGCAACATTGCATTGGACAAGGCAATTGTCGAAACCTTAATAAGATTTTATTATTTTGGCTTTTCATTGAGTGTTCAACAACTCGTAAGAGAGGTGGGTGTCAAAACTATCCAAGAAAATAAGAGTTTTGTTGTTGTTGTATTTGTTGCTTTTTCTTGAAAACCCAATTTTTGGAATTGGTGATTCTTCTAGTAATAAAGCATCCATTTATTATAAGTTTAGTCTTTTATTTTTTAAAAGATTCACATACTATGCATTCAATCTTGTTAATATTAGTGTATATCCTATGATCCAATGCCAAAATATACTATGAAAAATATATATTTTATCTTTTAGATCCAATAGTATGTATTAAATTATGTAAATTACAACATAAATGGTATTAATTAATCTACTTTTGAGTTCTTATTGATAACATTCAATAGTTTTATTATGTTGGTTATCTTATGTCCCACAAAGTCTCCTTTAGATCTCTTTAGTCATATCTCATATATACAAATGCTATGGCATGCATAGGTCAAGAACATTTAATTTCCACTTCTGAAGATTTTATGATAGAATGTTCCATACAATTTCAAACCAAAATTCAAAATTTAATAAATCATTTGTGTTATATAATCATTTTGGTTTTTTATGATAAATATATGAAAATTTTAAACATAACTATTTTATTGAAAAATAATTTTTTTAAAGAATTTTTATGAATAAAAAAAATATGTATTATATAAGCATTTTAATTTTTTTTTATAAATTTTCATTGATAAAAAATTAATTTATTATTAAAAAATCAATAAGAAATTTTGAATCCAAAGAAATCGAAATTCCAACCAATATCTCCGGAAAATGTGCCATTCACCTACAACTTTATCGCCATCTTCTTTACTTTTGATAACCAAAAGCAAAAGAATCTCGACCCTCCATGTGCCTATCAACATCAGTTCAACTTTATGTGGAAGAGGGTTGGAATTTGAGAACCATGGTACTCATTAAATTGGATTATATGAGCTCGGCGCGCAGCATAGAATATGATGTTCAACTTGACACACATTAAAATAAAATAACAAAGAGAAGATGCGAACATCGCGGGACAGCTTCGTACGTTGAACTTGGAATGTGTCATTCATCACTATTAACCAGAAAGTGTTTGCCTGAAAATTAAATAGAGATTAGAGTGTCCGTGCCCTGAGGTCCTCGCGGGCAGGGGTTAAATTTGACGGGTGACCTTACTCGTTAAGGAATTTTTTTATGACGTTTTTATTTTTAAACTGCCCATCATATGACTTTTAAAATTTATTTGTACAAGTTTCATCTAATTTCAAATTGTACAATAAAAGAACAATAGTTGTGAAATAATTTTCAAACCAAAAACATAATGTGCATGATTTCTCGGTTGGATACAACGACCCTTTTGGTGGCTCCCAGCCTTTCCCAACAACCGACTTTGCAGACAAAAAGTTGTGTTCAACCTCATTTCGGACAAAACCCAACAGTCTAATGCTATTTACTGCACAAACCGCTGTTGAAAGTGCAATCCAATTTTTTACAACAAATACAAAACAAAGCTCAATTTTTTACATAACCCACTACTCAGAATTCAGCTGGTTTAATATCCCAAAACATATCTTGAAGATCTAATGTCAACACAGAAAGAAACCGGGACTCCAGGTAATCCGTCTCGAATTCGTTTACCGTTTAGTTTTATTAGATACGTTAGTACATCTAACATCTCTTGTCGTTGTAGACTGTAGTATAGTGATGACTCGATGAGTATTCCCGCCTATCACGCGGCCCGCGGGTGACCCGGGTTCGATCCCCGGCAACGGCGAGTTTTGATTTCCAATTTCTTCACGGAAATCAATTGCAAACGGCGTGTTTTGTTTTCCAATTTGCCCGCGGTAATCAATTGCAAAATAACTAATATTTAGTATTTGGTTTTCCAATTTCAAAATTAATTATTCAGTTTTTACCACATTTTCTTGCTTCAACTTACATCACCCAATATTAATATGGTGTTGTAAGACTTAACAGAAGGCATTCGAAATCAAACGAGTCCAAAACCGCAACAGACATGATCTTGATCGAATATGGAAGCAACATGTCGAGTCAATAATCTTCACGGGAATCAGCCCAGAAAATAAGCCCATCACGGATTTTGCCATCATTGTGATTTTAACTAATTCAGAAATGGAGGAAGGCAGCATTGCTAAAACCATTGCAATTCAAAAATGAAAGAAATATACTAGCAAAACGAAAGTAATCTTATAGGGATATTTGTAATAATAGTTAAAAAATATTCTATACATTAAAGTTAAATTCAACTATGTAAAACAGTGCTGCTCATATTTTCACAAAAAATCTGAACATCAAATAGATATTTTGGGAACATCAAATGATAATGGGTAGGAACTAGGAAGCAGTGAAAGAGGGACTTTGCGAAACAGTGAGCCAAAGTAATAAACCATCCTTAGAATTACTGCGTACCTTTTGGCTGTTGAAGAGCGTCTTCAAAAGAAGAGTTTTTCTGGATCCACCCTTGCCAACAACGCCAATGCTCTTCGCCTTGGGTTCATCGATTACCAGCTTTTCGAGAATTGAAAATGCTTTTTGCTGTCCCACTATAAGGGGTTCGTCAATCAATTTCATCATTGCAGACCTCGTTGGAGCCAGAACACCATGGTATGTACTTGCAAAAGTGCTTGAAGAAGTCAAGGCTACGATCTGCCCTAGTTCCTCTTGGAGCTTTTGAGTTTGACCCTCTAGTAGCTCTGGAATTTGGGCCAACGCAACCAGAGGGGACAATTCGATATGTTCATTGATCTCTGAAATCAAACCCCTGATCCTCCGGCTGGTTTGATAACGAGATATAATGTTACACATAGGTATTGTGGAAGTTTGCACCATTTTAGATGCCTGCTGGAGAAGGGCGTCCAACTCTTTAAGCCATCCGTTTACAGCTGAAGCCTTATCTTTTTCCTTCCTGTTTATTGCTGGCCGGTATTTTTGGATCTCCTTAACGATAGGCTTGATTTTCACTACCAGATCTTTCAGAGATGCCATTTCCTTCTGGCAGCGAACCGCAATGTTTATGTGATCAAGAATCTGCTGGATAGTTTTGTCAATACCAACCCCAATAAATCCAGAGCATTGAATACCCACTAGAGCATTGAATACAACTACTTTTGATGCAGAGATTTCAGGGTATAAAAACCAAACGCTATGCGAATGCGATACATATGAAAAGCCGAATGTGAATTGAATGCTAATTTGATAACTGGTAAGCGGTAAACCCGAAAGACCGAATGTGAATTAAATGTTAATTGAATGCAAAATCTGCATCCTGATCCGATCACTGTCACACCCGATACACCATATTAAAAATGCCATAGGTTAAATATATATAAAGAAAAATTATAAAAAAAAAATTAAAACTTTTAATTTTTATACATGCCCGTCAATATGACGGTTTTGAAAATGAATGGCAAGTTCCGCATGACGTGGAGGTTCAAAAATAAAACGTATTTTACGGGTAAAAATGCAAAATACGTCCATACGGGCGTCAAATTTAACCCCTGCTCGCGGGTGTATTAATGGATCTATAAAATTGGAAATAGGTGTCGCCGATCTGAAACTGATTACGTGCAAATTGAACAACGTATGAATCATTGAATCCACCCTTTTGGGATCATGGCTTATACATCGTATATACCCGCTAGAATCGGAAGCACCTGGACACTGAACGACGTATAAATCTGTAATACGAGATGACAGAATTGAACAACGTATAAATCTGTAATACGAGATGACGGGTTTTTATTGCTCGCTGTCGTGGATTGTAGGGACTTATCATGATGATATCTCCATTTCTTGGCAGATGTACGGACTTATTGGTCCACGCAGGGTTTCTGGGGAGTCTTTATTGCTGGCCATCGTGCGAACGTGCGTAAATGTTTGTTAACGGAGGTTTCTTCGGAGTTTTATAAAGAAAATAAAAGAAATGAGAGGTAAATTTTTGGTTAATGAATTTCGTTCGGAGTCTTTTTTTCCTTTAGTTCTTGACCGTTATCTTTTTCTTCGACATTTCTAAAGTTTTTAAATATGGAAAATATGAAAGATGTAAATTTATCTTAAAGTTTAGAAATTTTGTGGAATTTTACTAGTTTATAATATGAAATCTATAAAATGTTTGGAGATAATTTTGTAAAAATATTCAAATTTATGATATTTTTATATAGTCTATATATAATTTTTTGGTGATTTTTAAGATAAAATAGTTTTATTCTATATAATTAGAGCGAATCATTTAAAAAAAAAAAAAAAAAATTAGCTAATATTTTTTTGGAAAAAGTATAAAAAAATAGCCCATAGGCTAATATGAGCTCCTAAATTTTTTAAAATAAGAAGGTGAATCCGCGAGGTCTGTGCCAGATGATAGGTTCAACTTTAAACTCCTACGATTTAGCCCATTCACTGCCCAGATTCAGTTAGATTTGGCACCAAAGGGAACAGGTGAACTCATCGGAGGGAGTAGAAGCGGGCTGTCCTCCAGGCATGAGCTAGGCGCCCCCATCGGGCCTTTTGCTCTATCTTCCGTGAGATTTCTCCCTATTACCTTTAAACAAAGTGAAGTTATTCGGTAGGGTTTCCTCATCTGCATCTTAAATCTGTTATTCATGGTTTTCTTTTTGCCAATGTGTTGGAGCTTAGTTTGAAGGACTGCTTTTTTTCTTGGGATGATGCAGTGACAGCTTTGTTCCTTGGTATAATACAAACCTCTGAATCCCATAGGTGCGTGCAATGAGTAAAGGCAAGGCAATCGGCATAGATCTTGGAACAACTTACAGCTGCGTAGCAGTTTGGCAGCATGATAGAGTGGAGGTTATTGTTAATGATCAGGGAAACCGAACCACTCCATCCATTGTTGCCTTCACTCCCTCTGAGAGATTTGTTGGAGATGCGGCCAAATACCAGATTGCAAATAATCCCCACAACACCGTCTTCGATGCCAAGAGACTTATTGGAAGGCGGTTCACTGATTCCTCTGTGCAGAGTGACGTTCAACTATGGCCTTTCACTGTTGTCGCCGGAGACAATGGAAAGCCTGTTATCCAAGTTCATTATAAGGGCGAGCTGAAGATGTTTGCAGCCGAAGAGATCTCTTCGATGGTACTAGTTAAAATGAAGACGACAGCCGAAGCATACCTAAGCTCTGATGTCAAGAATGCCGTGATCACAGTGCCGGCCTATTTTAGCGATTCTCAGAGGAAGGCTACTAGAGATGCGGCCAACATTGCCGGTCTTAACGCCATGAAAATTATTAATGAACCAACCGCAGCAGCTATAGCTTATGCGTTTCATGGTGAGGTTTGTTCCTCCAATAGAAAAAATACCGTCTTGGTTTTCGACCTTGGAGGAGGTACCTTTGATGTTTCCATTGTTACTCTGGAGGGACGTGAATTTGAAAAAATTCAAAGTGGCAGAAAATCGATTACCTTGACATCACATTGAAGTGCTCGTCGCCCTGATTCCAACGGCACGAACGAAACTCCAATCCGAGTCCGTATGAAGAAGATAGAGGCAGTCAAAGTGTGGGGTTGATTTACCCATGTGGCAGGCTTAAGCAGGGCGCAATTTGGCAAGAATCCAGCGAATTTTCTAGGAAAAATTGTGGGTCCGTTAATTTGTCTAATATCGCCTAAGGTTCTGGAAAATTCCTAAGTGGGTGGTGGTTATTTATTTTTAAAGAAAAAAATATCAACAAATATGGGGCAGGCGACCATGACCCCACCGCCCTTGGAACCTACATAACAAAAATGATATTAAATGGGGATGGGCAGCCATGACCCCGCCACCCCCGGAGTCCACCAATAAAAAAATATACGCATATGGTGGGGACGTGGGCTGTCAACCCCGCCGCCCCTCCACCTCACATTCAAACCGCTGGAGATTTGGGGGAGCGGGACACCGGGATCGGCGGACCCACCTCTGATTACACACTACACTCAACTTATACAGAGGCAATGACAGAGGTTTAGGGGAGCATGCCACCATACCGACGGACCCTCCTCCCATTTAAATAAACTATAACTGATGCATTAAAAAAGGGAGGGGCGAGATTTGATCCCCTGACCCCCCTCGACGAGTTTCCTTGTTTGCCAATGCGCCCAACGGCCTTCCTTGGTTGATCCGCCCACCAAACATTACATCAAGACTTTTGCACAATGCGCCCAGGGGAAGAGAGCGCACACGTATTTCGAGACATATGATTTGCAAGAGGCAAAACCGTGAGTAGGGCTGTGACAGGGGGCGGAACTTTGCCTGAGCACATTTTCCAAGGGGTCAGTTTTGGTCCAGTGTCAGAATTGGGAAAGTTTTATATCGATTTTTCACATCTCAGCGACATGAACTCAATGGTGATGCCAGTTTCTACAACAGAGTTTTCCATTTTTTGGCCATTTTCTAGATTGGAGGTATAAGACTCCTTTTTGTAAATGTTGATTGTACTCTTCTTTCTCATGCCACTTAATGAATGAAGGCCTCCCCATTGATTGAGCAGGGCCCAGAGACGTAGTCCAAATTGGACGAACTTCGTTATCAAGTCTCTTGTCTTCTTTCATGCTTTTATGTGTTTCTCCTCTTCTCTCATGTGCACATTAAATTTCTATGGTTAAGCTGTAATTTATCCATGTAATTCTTTAATACATCTATAAGCAAAAGATCTTGGATCATTAAATCCCTTCAAAACGAGTCAAATGGCCTTCGAACTTGTAGATTTGAATAAAACCTGTTCAAATACAAGAGAGAGATTTTTGGAGTGAGTATATTGGAATTTATCAAGGAGATTTCATAGTAAAAAAGTACAGATTTAATAATGATTCGTGTTACTATGCCAATGTGACCTGGTGTGATACTTTCAGAAACCTTAAAAGCATATTATTAATGTTTAATAAAGAGCTCAAAAACTTGATGAAGGAATGTCAAAAGTTGATTCAATTTAGTTTTTAATTTGCCCACCAATATATTTGGAGACCTTTGAAGCAACATTGCATTGCACGAGGCAATTGTCGAAACCTTAATAAGATTTTATTATTTTGGCTTTTCATTGAGTGTTCAACAACTTGTAAGAGAGGTGGGTGTCAAAACTATCCAATAAAATAAGATTTTTGTTGTTGTTGTATTTGTTGCTTTTTCTTGAAAACCCAATTTTTGGAATTGGTGATTCTTCTAGTAATAAAGCATCCATTTATTATAAGTTTAGTCTTTTATTTTTTAAAAGATTCACATACTATGCATTCAATCTTGTTTAGATAATCTTCGGCAAAATCACATAACCAATCTTTTGTCGACGCGTTTCGAACTAACCAGTGTGGTTCATCGTCAGGACAAGTT
This sequence comes from Pinus tabuliformis, assembly GCA_031772625.1. NCBI lineage: Eukaryota > Viridiplantae > Streptophyta > Pinopsida > Pinales > Pinaceae > Pinus > Pinus tabuliformis. Next base: position 1,866,684,407 of record CM062816.1, read on the forward strand.
GAAGAACCAATCTGGCTTAGCTTGATTAAATAGAGTGTGCAGAGACTCCAACGGCTATATTGCCAACGGCTAATTTTGACCTAATGATCCTAGTCAAACCACTAATCTTATTATTAATAAAAACATATAATTAGTTAATATAATATTTATATTTATTATTTAAATATATATAATCTATATTTATTATTTAAATATAATCTCTATTTATTATTATTTAAATGTAATTTATATAATCTATATTTATTATTTAAATATAATGGTCCTTAATAAATTCTATCTTCATGTTTATTAAATAATCTATATTTATTATTATTCCTAAATTATATAAATAAATAGTATTAAATTACTATTATTCTTAGAATTTAGTTACAATAGGTAATCGTGTATATATTTAATAATAATTATTTAAATCTAAGGGTCCATTGGTAAACTAGATCTTCTCTATTTGTTCTTTAAAATATATCATTTTTATTAATTATTTTAATATAATGGCCCATTCGAAATTAAAATAATAAGTTATATACAATATTTTAAGTTTATTAAATAATCTATAATTACTTAATAATTTATAATTCCAATATTATTAAAAAACAAATAAAATAGTATTCTAGTTAAATCATTATTATTCTTAGAATTTAGTTACATTAGGTAAATACCATAATTTAAGTATATGTTTTTTAATAATATAACTAACTCAAACTAATTCAATGTTATTGGTATATCATATATTTATATTAATTTCCTGTTTATCATTTAAACCTAATGGTTATTTGGTAAACTAGATCTCCTTTTATAATTAATTTAGTAATTTGTATTCATTAAATAATCAATATTTATTCACTAAAATTTTTATTTTTTATTTTTATTTTTATTTTTTTATTAAAATTAACTATGTTATTAGGAAATAAACTATTACTTATAAGGTTTAAATAGGGGTTTTTTTTTTATTAATTAAATAAATAGGAAATTAGTTAAAGGGAAATTTCAATAATTGAAATTATGGAAACAAAAAATCTAAACTCATAAGAATATACCCCCTAGTATCATAAACGGGATAATTAGTCCGAAATTACTTAATAACTTATTAATAACTCAAGCACTTCATAATAATATGACTAACCCGCCAAAAACAAAACTTAAGGAGAGGGAAGACAGAAACCCTAAGACCTAACAAAAGGGGAATGAGGAGGCTAGGAAGACAAGGCTGGGACCCAGCAACTGCTAATCTTCCAGCCATCATCCCTATTAAGATTGTTCGGCCTTTTCTCAATCTCCAGGGCCTCTCTAAATTTGCGATGGTGAAACTGCGCAACTTTGGCAATGACTTGAGCCTCTTCTATACAAACATGATGCATAGTCTTCCCCGCATGCTCAGCCAGGGCTGAGGACTTGGTCCTACCATGTCTTAAGTCAGCCGAATGCTCGCTAATCCGTTGATTGATAGAGCGACCAGTCTCACCAAAATTCAAAATTTAATAAATCATTTGTATTATATAATCATTTTGGTTTTTTATGATAAATATATGAAATTTTTAAACATAACTATTTTATTGAAAAATAATTTTTTTAAAGAATTTTTATGAATAAAAAAAATATGTATTATATAAGCATTTTAATTCTTTTTATAAATTTTTATTGATAAAAAATTAATTTATTATTAAAAATCAATCATCAATAAGAAATTTTGAATCCAGAGAAATCCAAATTCCAACCAATATCTCCAGAAAATGTGCCATTCACCTACAACTTTATTGCCATCCTTTTTTACTTTTGATAACCAAAAGCAAAAGAATCTCGACCCTCCATGTGCTTATGGACATCAGTTCAACTTTATGTGGAAGAGAGTTCAACTTTATGTGGAAGAGGGTTGGAATTTGAGAACCATGGTACTCATTAAATTGGATTATACGAGCTCGGCGCGCAGTATAGAATATGATGTACAACTTGACACGCATTAAAATAAAATAACAAAGAGAAGATGCGAACATCGCGGGACAGCTTCGTACGTTGAACTTGGAATGTGTCATTCATCACTATTAACCAGAAAGTGTTTGCCTGAAAATTAAATAGAGATTAGAGTGTCCGTGCCCTGAGGTCCTCGCGGGTGTATTAATGGATCTATAAAATTGGAAATAGGTGTTGCCGATCTGAAACTGATTACGTGCAAATTGAACAACGTATGAATCATTGAATCCACCCTTTTGGGATCATGGCTTATACATCGTATATACCCGCTGGAATCGGAAGCACCTGGACACTGAACGACGTATAAATCTGTAATACGAGATGACGGAATTGAACGACGTATAAATCTGTAATACGAGATGACGGGTTTTTATTGCTCGCTGTCGTGGATTGTAGGGACTTATCATGATGATATCTCCATTTCTTGGCGGATGTACGGACTTATTGGTCCACGCAGGGTTTCTGGGGAGTCTTTATTGCTGCCCATCGTGCGAACGTGCGTAAATGTTTGTTAACGGAGGTTTCTTCGGAGTTTTATAAAGAAAATAAAAGAAATAAGAGGTAAATTTTTGGTTAATGAATTTCGTTCGGAGTCTTTTTTTCCCTTTAGTTCTTGACCGTTTTCTTTTTCTTCGACATTTCTAAAGTTTTTAAATATGGAAAATATGAAAGATGTAAATTTATCTTAAAGTTTAGAAATTTTGTGGAATTTTACTAGTTTATAATATGAAATCTATAAAATGTTTGGAGATAATTTTGTAAAAATATTCAAATTTATGATATTTTTATATAGTCTATATATAATTTTTTGGTGATTTTTAAGATAAAATAGTTTTATTATATATAATTAGAGCGAATATTTAAAAATAAAAATAAAAATTAACTAATATTTTTTTGGAAAAAGTATAAAAAAATAGCCCATAGGCTAATATGAGCTCCTAAATTTTTTAAAATAAGAAGGTGAATCCGCGAGGTCTGTGCCAGACGATAGGTTAACTTTAAACTCCTACGATTTAGCCCATTCACTGCCCAGATTCAGTTAGATTTGGCACCAAAGGGAACAGGTGAACTCATCGGAGGGAGTAGAAGCGGGCTGTCCTCCAGGCATGAGCTAGGCGCCCCCATCGGGCCTTTTGCTCTATCTTCCGTGAGATTTCTCCCTATTACCTTTAAACAAAGTGAAGTTATTCGGTAGGGTTTCCTCATCTGCATCTTAAATCTGTTATTCATGGTTTTCTTTTTGCCAATGTGTTGGAGCTTAGTTTGAAGGACTGCTTTTTTTCTTGGGATGATGCAGTGACAGCTTTGTTCCTTGGTATAATACAAACCTCTGTATCCCATAGGTGCGTGCAATGAGTAAAGGCAAGGCAATCGGCATAGATCTTGGAACAACTTACAGCTGCGTAGCAGTTTGGCAGCATGATAGAGTGGAGGTTATTGTTAATGATCAGGGAAACCGAACCACTCCATCCATTGTTGCCTTCACTCCCTCTGAGAGATTTGTTGGAGACGCGGCCAAATACCAGATTGCAAATAATCCCCACAACACCGTCTTCGATGCCAAGAGACTTATTGGAAGGCGGTTCACTGATTCCTCTGTGCAGAGTGACGTTCAACTATGGCCTTTCACTGTTGTCGCCGGAGACAATGGAAAGCCTGTTATCCAAGTTCATTATAAGGGCGAGAGGAAGATGTTTGCAGCCGAAGAGATCTCTTCGATGGTACTAGTTAAAATGAAGACGACAGCCGAAGCATACCTAAGCTCTGATGTCAAGAATGCCGTGATCACAGTGCCGGCCTATTTTAGCGATTCTCAGAGGAAGGCTACTAGAGATGCGGCCAACATTGCCGGTCTTAACGCCATGAAAATTATTAATGAACCAACCGCTGCAGCTATAGCTTATGCGTTTCATGGTGAGGTTTGTTCCTCCAATAGAAAAAATACCGTCTTGGTTTTCGACCTTGGAGGAGGTACCTTTGATGTTTCCATTGTTACTCTGGAGGGACGTGAATTTGAGGTGAAGGCTGTAGGAGGGGACACACATTTGGGTGGCGAAGATTTTGACAATCGGATGGTCAAATACTGTGTTGAAAATTTCAAGAGAAAATACAGAAAGGACATTACCACAAGCGCCAAAGCCCTTCGGAGGCTCCGTTCAGAATGCGAAAGGGCAAAAAGAAATTTGTCTTCAGTGGTAGAGACTATGATTGATATTGACTGTCTCTACGAAGGTCTGGATTTTCACATGAAGATTACGAGAGCCAAATTCCAAGAGCTCATTACCGATTTCTTCGATAAGTGCATGCAAATCCTCAGAAAATGTCTGGAAGACGCCGGGATGAAGAAAGAGCAAATTAACGAAGTGGTTTTAGTAGGGGGTTCTACTCGCATTCCAAAGGTACAGGAACTCCTTCAAGATTTCTTCCATGGAAAAAAACTCTGCAAAAGCATAAACCCCGATGAGGCTGTTGCATATGGCGCTGCACTTCAGGCGGCAGCCTTGAACAATGAAGGCATCCAATTCGTCCTCATGGATGTCACGCCTTTGAGCCTTGGAGTCAGTGTTAAAGAGGGTGAAATGTCTGTAGTCGTTCCCAGAAATACTCCCATTCCAACTCAGATAGAGGCTTCTTACACTACATTGCGTGACAATCAGGTAGAAGTGCCTGTTCGAGTGTATGAAGGCGAGAGAGCAATGGTTGCGGACAACAATCTGCTGGGTGAATTTCAGTTGAGTGGAATTCCGGCGGCCCGTTGTGGAGTGCCAAGCCTTGCAGTTGTCTTTGAATTGGACGCAGACGGAATTCTGAAGGTGTCAGCCCGGGACAGGGGAAGTAGGGTAAGCAATTTTATTACCATAACGAACGATGGTGGTCGGCTGAGCAAAGAGGAGATCGAGAAAATGACGGGTGATGCCGAGAGATTCAGAAGGGAGGATGAAGAGGTAAAGAAGAAGCACAGTGCCAGAGTCGATTTAGAGAATTACGTTTACAACATGAGAAGCAGAGTGAAAGAAGCCGAGAGCAAGAGAGAGATGAATGTGACAGTGGCAGCAGATATTGTGCAGATGCTGAATAGTGTGGAGGAATGGTTGGATGAGAACGAGAGTGCGCAGCTTTTCGAGTTGGAAGAGAAATTGAGAGGTTTGACAAGCAAATGCAATCTTTGACACGCTAAACATAAATTTACTGAAGCTTTTGCAAAGTTCATAGCATGTTAATTTAGGATGTATTAGTTATGATATATAGTTCCTCTTTCATAATGCAGTAAACATTATATTCCATACTGAGATAATGCTATGTCTTTCTCGTCTGCGAACAATACAGGAAATTTTAGCCCTTTTATGATAGGCAGCTGTGTTATTTATCCAAATTAAGATGGTTGTGAGTGCCAAAACATAAAGCTATGAGGAATGCTTGTATGCCCTTAATTTAACTTGGCAAACATTATCTTCCTGAATTTTTAAGTGACAGGGAGCCTGGTTTAGGAACTTGAAAATTATAGTGACCGGGATTTTTTAAGCTTGTATGCCCTTAAATTAACTTGGCAAACATTATCTTCTTGAATTTTCAAGTGACAGGGACTCTGGTTTAGGAACTTGAATTTTAAAGTAACAGGGATTTTTAAAGAGAAATGTTTGACGATTTGTTTAGTTTCTGCGTCAACTTTGCAGGCTGTTTGTTTCCATGAGTGAAATTTTATATTTTATTTGTTTTCACGAGTGAAATTTTTTATTTTATTTTTTTTCTCAAATAAGTTTGCTTCATTTTATTTAATGTATAAAATTATTGTATTTAAATGTTCCTCTTAGCAAAGATGAATTCTCATCTAAGTCGATAAATAGATATATGTGACACGTATAAGTTTGTTAAAGTGATTTGTATATTTGTAGATGTATGAACCATCTCTGATTTAAAAAATAATGAGATTCAATTTTCCGAAGTGGTTTACATTGTGATGTAGATTAGTGTTTTTTTATTCAGGAAAATTTGAATTAGGACTCTACTTATCCCAAAGTAACAAAATCCCTAATAATATTGGCAACAACCACGAACCCCTTAAACCTATAATGTTTATTTGGCCAAAAACATTTGTATTTTATATCTTAAGTAGTGTGAATAACTAAGAGGCTATGTCACTCTCCAACCTATTTATGAGTACCTAAAGTGGCGAGAAAAACACTAAAACATATGCGTCATTGGCCTTATCCTATAGCATTTCCCAAATTGGAAATGATGTATGATACGGCTGGCCGGCCATGTTTTTCAATGCAAATGCTTTCTGTTTGTGTTTTTTTTTCTTTTTTATGTGCCCATCCAAGCATCCAAGAAGGGCATGGGACCCTTATGTTGCCAAAAAAACACACATCTGATAACTAATAAACATAATCCTATTCACTCCAGATATTTAATTAATTGATTTTTATTTTTTATTTTTTATGGATTTTTTTACTACTCTTGATATTGGTGATGATGCAACCATAAGTGTTGTTGCCTCTTCTTCCGATCCACATTCTAATTCTATTGAACAAGCATTTTGTTTTATTTTTGTTCGTACAGATAAGGATATGGATGAGTTGTATTCAGATATATAATTATAGTTGGGTTCAACTTATTTTTTTAGCACACATATCTTTATAAAGAACAACTTTAGTTGTAAGGAAAAGTTTTAAATTTTATATCATGTAATCATCCATGAAACTTAATATCTAAATATGATTTTCCTTTTCAAGTGTCATTTATCGGTATTATTTTTTTATTCTTGCAATATGGAGATGCCCACACACATTTCCCTCAATGTACCCATTTTGGAGAGGACCACATTTACCACTGTGGAAACTTGTAGATGTTCCTAAATTTTGTGCAACTTAGTTAAGCAGTCATGAACTCTCTTTATTAAGATAACCTTGTACTTGCTTTTCTTAGAATTGTGGCATGCGCGTCGCAATCTCAATTTTATCAAAAGTCATCAACTGGACATTGCAGAGCTAATTCCTCACATCGACCTTGTATCACTGACATCCCACATTCCATATAGGAGTCGTTGCGACATTTAGCTCAATTGTCTTGGGGTAAGCCCATCTTTCATGTCTTGCGTTGCGTTTTTGTTGCTTTTGTGTTTCGCTTTGTGTGAATGATGTCTGCTTTATTTCAATGAGCACTTGCTATTGTTTTGATGTATGTTAGCTTGTAGAAGCACCATTTCAGTTTTCGCTTGCATCTCACTGCTGTGGCATGCATGACATTTATTTGCACGAATAGTCATCGTCGTGAAGACTCGCTTCACACACATGCATGCTTTCCCATTTTCTAAATCCTTCACTTGTTGTTTTCATGTATGATCATTCACTCTTGTTTGCACTCATCTCACCATGCATTTAGACTTCTCATGTTTTCAGTCGCTCGTCGGACGGATTACGCTGCCTTGGCCCGGACTGTACCTTGCCCGGCTAGCACTGCACATTTCTGGAAGCGAAGGCTTTGCCTTCTATCCAAAAATTCTGGAAAGTTGGCCCAGTACTGACCTCCAAGCTTTCATTGCGCAATTCTTGGAGGCAGCCCCAGAAACTACACAATGCAGTTTACTATTTGCATGTCACTGCTTACTGAAATTGCACATTACGCAGTTTCAATCATCAACAGACCAGGATGGACTGTGCATTGCATAGTTCCAGCAGTTAGTCAGCCTCCTGACAACCTGGATTGTGCCTTGCGCAATTTTAGCAGTCAGTCTCCCAACCTCCTGGCGGAAATTGCGCAACCTTCACGATCAATCATACAGGTATATTGCAAGTCAGTCCTCAAGTTTGTTTTGGTTTTCGATTGAAAGATTTCTTTCCATAAGTGTTGCTATGTCTTCAGGCATCACAGGTGTTCATTTGTCTCTAAGCAGCACAAGTAAAATGGCCTTCAGGAGAGCATAGTAAATGACACTGTTAAGAGCACAACTAGGGATGCATTTAGGCAAGTGTCTATGAGCTCACCTACCTATGAAGAAATCAATTTGTTCATAGACAAGGACATCAAGATAATATGGCAGTAGCATTATAGCAAGCAGCGCCATCAGCAGAAATAGAAGGCAGCACACCTGCACGTAATGAATGCAAGAGGAAGCTTGTTGACAACACCGAGGTGGAACAAAGTTGCAAGCTCAAGCAGATCCACTTGTGATGAAAGGAACTTTAGAGACTAAGACTATGAGGTGATGACGTGACATGAATATCGCTCAAAGACAGAGAACAGAACAAAGGAGTTTCATGTGCTGAAGCAGCAACTCAAGGAAGAAAAAGAGTTGCATATATGAGAGAATGAGTTGCAGCAGGAACAGGTACAGTAGGAGGCACAACATGCATGAATGGATGAAACTTCACCTGTACAAGTTATAGATCCATCCTAGTAGCTGGCATAGAGCAGACAAGGTGATCAGTGTTGTTGATCACATGCAAGGGAATTCAATAGCATGCATGTCATTGTGTGCATGCATGTGATCCCACCCATTTGGCATAGTCACCGAGGTGAAGACAAGAAGCACGCCCAAATAGAGTTGAACATGTATTTTGACAAGTTGATGCGCATGGCCACTAGCGCATGCTTGGAGATCAACTCAGACACTATGCATCAACATGTTGTCGGTCCGGTCGCACCCAGGATGACCATGCACATGCTATCAGACAAGTTGGATGGAGGAGACATATCAGCATACCGGATGCAACGGAGGCAAGAGTTCGCTTCAGCAAGATGACACCATTGAGCGCACGACACCATCACAGACGACCAAGCTTAGCATCAGTTTGTCACCATCAACCATCACAAGGATGTCAAAAAGTTGGTCTCAGAACAATGGTCCGAGTGTTAGTGATGTCTTGTTGGCTTGCTCAAGCCATTTTGTCTCACATGGGTACATGTGAAAATTGTATGTAACGTCTTGTCAAGTGGAAGTTCAAGTGTCGATAGTTGGATGTCACAGTCATAGAGTAGATGAAGAGTCATGAGGGTAGATGAACTGTCACAAAGGGGAATGTCAAGGGCCATGCTACCCTTTACTATAAATAGTCCCTCATAACTCATTGTATAGGATTTTGGTTAGCCAAGCTTTTGATAAGACTATATTAGAGAGAGCTTGGACAGTTTTGTAATGTGCCTTGGCTTTTCCATTATGCAGAGCTAATATATCTCTTTGGAGGAGCAGGAAGTTGTGGCTGTAACGTTTCGTTGTTGGAACTAGTGGTTGGACATGGATGTATTGTATGACTGTAACTTACACTTCTTAATATAACATATCTAGCACGTTTCATGCATATGTCATATTTTATTCCAGCTATCTTGTTTACTGTAAATGGTATCTGTATCTGTTTGCTTACGCATGCATGTATAGACTATTCTGTATAAGTATGTATGAATCTTACTGAAATGTGTTGATTGGTTTAACCATCACTTTGGATTGTTGGTTAACTTGCTTTCCAACTTGAGATGCATCTTCGCTCCTGTGCTCCCTTCTAAGCCGCATGCTAGAAGGAGGGCCATATGACAAGCTATGTCCTCTCATCCTGTTTTGAACCTTTACATATCTATCATGGAGTCTTCCACTCTCATCCCTCCATGATTTGTTTCGCATGCTGAATCTGTCACCATCATAAGGGATTTCTTTGATCTCTTATCCACATACATGTATGGTGGTGAAGGCAAATTGGCTTGGCCTGAGTTCTTACATGACTTCCTTGCCTTGCTTGACAAGGATGATGGATGTTCTAATGAACAAGCCAGTTCGCTGCTTGCATACACACTTTGTGAATCTCCACATTGGTGGTTGTGCATCCTACAGGCTGACAGCATGCACTCACTTCAGCACTTTTGTGATCTCATTGAAGATACTTTCTATCATTTTGATCCAGAATATCTTGACCAAAAACTATTACAACAATGGAAGGCTTCGCATGAATCACCTTTGGAATTTTGACAACGCTTTTGTGATTTGCAATTTCAAGCTCCAAAGAGCCAGATGAAATTTCCTTATCTTTGGGATAGATTCGAGTACTATCTTAACAATTCAATCCCTCCCAAGAAGAAGTTCAATTTCAAACCCTGCTCAGCATACTTCGGTGATGGTGTTGCGCAATCACAGACGGATATAGTCCCTGTCACAAGTGATTGCCCGTCGTCCCCTCATCAAATAGCTCCACCATCACAGAGTAATGTGGGAGAGCACGAACATACATTTGTTAAACCGTCATGTCTTCCCAACATCGCTCCTTCCGATTTTGGCACACACTTGGTTGTGAGTCCCATACCTCGTCACATGTATTTTATACCTCAACCTTTGTCTTCGTATTCTGATCATCCTCTAGATGACATTGTTTTGTGTTATTCCATTCCAGACTCTACATTTGTTTTGAACGAGGATCGATCTATCGACGGAGTTGGCGTTGCACAACCAACATGCTTTGGAATTCATGAAGAGCATGATAGGGAGCTTGAACAACCATTGACAGTGGGGGACCATCCCTATCTGTCCCTATTGTTGTAGCATTTTTTGGTTCTGATTAAATAGAATATTTAATCATGTTTCTATGCTCATAAGGCAATTATACAAGGCAAATGAAGGTCTATAGATTGATTAATTAACTTCCCATTCATCTCCATTTATTCATATATTTACTAATTTCCCTTCCACTCATATTTTTCATATTAAACATTAACATATAGTATTAAATCCATAATATTTCCCTTTTCCCATATTATATAGTTCCTATTAAAACAGCCCGAAATCCTTCAGTTTCATTAGAAACTCTGTATTTCATAATAATGTCACATCGCAAATCAACGGAGCCACAGGCCTTTAAAATACGAAAATACCATAGTTTTATTAATAAAACTATGTATTCCACAAATATCACATCGGCGGATTGAAGAACCCTTTTAAAGCAATGCATATACCATAGTTTTATTATAAAAACTATGTATTCAAACAATATCGCATCGCAAGTCTTCCATATGAATGCACCCCTCGCAATTCGAACTTCGATTACGATATGCGATGGGAGGCCCGGACCCGATGTTATATATATAATAGTTTATTCCCATATCGTGTTCGTTCCCATTGCAATTCCCGTCCATGTATACATCCTCTGCCCGGACCCGACCACGTATATATTTCAATTAATCGCTATATCACATCCGCCTTTATCATATATACACCCGCCTAACTCCGACAACGATATGCGATTAGTGTCGAACCTGATAGTATTTCACACCCGATTCCATTAAATTTCAAGTCCACCCTTATGTGTTTTGTAACGAATTTCTCTGTTAAATCGTTTTTTCGATTTAAACAAAGAAATGACCCAAAGCCTCCATTTAAGCCGCTAATCACATTTTGACCATGATTAAACCATTCTCACCATATTTAATCCCTCCGTACTCTCTCTTTTGCACTGTTCATTGCCCGTAGTTTAATGGTTAACTGTTTTACCATTTAACATATAAAAGGCCATTTTTTTCTCTGTTTGCCTGTTTTAACACAGTGTAGCCTCCACTATGCCACTGCAGCCATTCAAGCCATCATTTAGCCTCCGATGCACCCCAGACTCCTCCGATAGTCTTTCAAGCTTGGCAGAGCCATTAAAGACCCTCAGCCACCATATTTTTCTTAACAAGTTCTGTGTTTTGTAGGTTAGAAGATGTTGTTCCAGGTTTATAAAAACAAGCCCGGATAATAGTTTGAAGACAATATGAAGATTTACTGTTGAAAACAACAGTAAAACGTGAAATGCATAGTCAAAATCATTCAGCTAGGTAAAAACAAATTCACAGAGGTTAAATAATATCAGTAAAATGATTTAAATGAAGAAATCTGCCAGTGTAGAGGACGCACCAGCTAAAGGGGCAAAATATTAGACAATAAAGCTAGCATAGCCTAAATAAAAGGGACATCAACAAGTAGTTCAATAGCTTCCCCTATCTTCCTGCCAAGAAGATCTTCTCTATTCCTTGAATAAAGTTTAAACAACTTTTAGATATTTGTAGTTTTATTATTGTATAAATAACTCCTTTCCTGAGTTGTAAATGGTTCGAAGTAGAAAATTCATAGCATTGTTGTAAAGTTGTGACTGTTGGTTCGACTTTGAACCTGGAAGTCACCTTTGAAGGAAGCTTTTATAGATACTTGTTGTACTCAGCCTTTCTGGGGCCTTAATACAAAACAGAGGATTCTGAATCTGGTTTTACATAGTTTTGTGTTATCCTATAAGTTTTTCCAGTTTTCAATCATTATGTGTTTTCTTCATATGCTTATGGTAGGAACAATAGAGTATCAATTGATTCCTATAAGCTCCTAAAATGATCATCTATTAATAGAATGGATTAATGCAACTGTCTATGCCTCTAAATCCCCTCCAATCATAAATCATCAGCATCTTGTGTAAGCTTAAGTATACTACCTTGAATCTTTTGAATGTAATTTAGAAGGTTTTCAAACTTATGATTGTTCTATTTTACAGTCTCGAAACTGTGCTAATCATATTTTTTATTGTCTTCTACTCACTACTATTTTGATCTATATCACTATGTAAAGTCTTATAGCAGCACTCTACTGAAGCAATTAATATATCCAAAGGATTAATTACTTCAATCCTACATGTGCCTTCTTTCATTGGTCTTCCAAAATTAAAACCAAAAACCCCCAAAACAATTATTTTAGATGCTCTGGCATTGGTAGCTTGACCAACTACTATCTCAGAGGTACAACATTAGACTGGCGTTGTTGCTGGGAAGTGAAGTAACAAAGATCCTTCTTCAGGGAACGATAAAGTTTAGATCCATTTCTTGCTAGTGAACAAGGAATAGGCATTTGTATTGGTTGCAATATTTTCACCTGGCGACTCCACTTTGTCAGATGGCGATTCCACTGAATTACCGATCCCACTCTTGTTTTGAAATTTCAGCTGCCTTTATTGCTATGCAAGGTTCATGGATACTTGAAATCAACAGTATATGTCTTTTCCTCTCAGCCATGGTCAGAAATCTAAAATGTCTACAGAGGATGCAACTTTTAAAGTACACTTGTGAGTATAAGTTTTCCATGGGATTTCATATTCATATTGCATATATTCTTTAGATTTTCAGCTGCTGGCAACTTGGTTTGTCAATAAATCCACTCCACACTTGGTTACATTGGAAAACATATTACACCTAACAATGTAAAGTTTTTTAGTTCAGTTAGATAGAGGTGTGGGAGTGATTAGCTACTTTCAGTTTCAGGGTGCAGTAGATCTACAATTATTTCAGTTATATTTCAAGATTGCAGTATCAAGTTTGGTTTGGTTGAGTGCAATAACTTCCAAGGGATTAACTGATTAACTCCATAGCCCGTGAATTAGGCACTCTTGTGCTTATTTCCACTTACATTGTCAGTTGTTTCACTTCAACAGTTTTCAAGTTTCAGATTTTAGTGTGAAAGAGTATCCGAATTAGTGCAGGCATATGGTTGCATTTTGCAATTGTAGGTTGCAATGTGCAGTAGCAGAGTACTGAAATGACAACATTAATTGATGGGGATTTGTTATATTTTTACATAAGGTGGAAAACTAGTGGTTGGTGGTTTTATGGTATGACTCCATGCCCAATACTAAAGGCAACTAGTCTACTAGCTCTCTGCATTCTACAAGAGAAAGCAGTCCCTAGATGGAGCCAATGTTGTAGCATTTTTTGGTTTTTATTAAATAGAATATTTAATCATGTTTCTATGCTCATAAGGAAATTATACAAGGAAAATGAAGGTCTATAGATCGATTAATTAACTTCCCATTATCTCTGTTTATTCATATATTTACTAATTTCCCTTCCACTCATATTTTACATATTAAACATTAACATATAGTATTAAATTCATAATATTTCCATTTTCCCGTATTATATAGTTCCTTTATTTAAATAGCTCGAAACCCTTAAGTTTCATTAGAAACTATGTATTTCATAATAATATCGCATCGCAAATCAGTGGAGCCACGGGCCTTTAAAATATGCAAATACCATAGTTTTATTAATAAAACTATGTATTCCACAAATATCGCATTGGTGGATTGAAGAACCCTTTTAAAACAATGCATATACCATAGTTTTATTATAAAACTATGTGTTCAAACAATATCACATCACAAGTCTTCCATATGAATGCACCCCTCGCAGTGTGAACTCCGATTGCGGTATGCGATGGGAGCCCTAGACTTGACGTTATATATATCACAGTTTATTCCCATATCACGTCTGTTCCCATCACAATTCCCGTCCATCCATACATATTCTGCCCATTGCGATCTCCGACTGCGATATCAAAGCCCGGACCCGACCACATATATATTTCAGTTAATCACTATATTGCATCTGCCTTTAACATATATACCCCTGCTTAACTCTGACAACGATATGCGATCAACATCGGATCCAATATTATTTCACGCCTGATTCCATTAAATTTCAAGTCTGCCCTTATGTGTTTTGTAACGAATTTATGTGCTAAATCGTTTTTTGGATTTAAACAAAGAAATGACCCAAAGCCTCCATTTAATCCACTAATCACATTTTGACCATGATTAAACCATTCCCACCATATTTAATCCCTCCGTACTCTCTCTTTTGCATTGTTCATCGCCTGATAGTTTAATGGTTAACTTTTTTACTATTTAACACATAAAAGGCCATTTTTTGCTCTGTTTTCCTGTTTTAACACGGTGCAACATCCACTATGCCTCTGTGGCAATTCAAGCCATCATTTAGCCTCTGATACGCCCCAGACTCCTCCAATAGCCTTTCAAGCTTGGCATAGCCATTAAAGACCCTCAACCACCATGTTCTCTTTAACAAGTTCTATGTTTTGTAGGTTAGAAGATGTTGTTCCAGGTTTATAAAAACAAGCCTGGATAACAGTTTGAAGACAATATGAAGATTTATTGTTGAAAACAATAGTAAAACCTGAAATGCATAGTCAAAATCACTTAGCCAAGTTAAAACAAATTCACAGAGGTTAAAGAATATCAATAAAAGGATTTAAATGAAGAAATCTACCAGCATAGAGGACACACCAGCTAAAGGGGAAAAATATCATACAATAAAGCCAGCATAGCCTGAATAAAAGGGGACAGCAAGAAGCAGTTCAATAGCTGCCCCTATCTTCTTGCCAAGAAGATCTTCTCCATTCCTTGAGTAAAGTTTAAACAGTTTTTAGATATTTGTAGTTTTATTATTGTATAAATAACTCCTTTCCTGAGTTGTAAATGGTTTGGAGTTGAAGATTCATAGCATTGTTGTAAAGTTGTGACTGTCGGTTCCACTTTGAACCTGGCAGTCACCTTTGAAGGAAGCTTTTATAGATACTTGTTGTACTCAGTCTTTCTGGGGCCTTAATACAAAACAGAGGATTCTGAATATGGTTTTACACAGTTTTGTGTTATCCTATAAGTTTTTTTAGTTTTCAATCATTATGTGTTTTTTTCATATGCTTATGACTTGCAGAGAAATCTAGGGAGTACCAATTGATTCCTATAAGCTCCTGAAATGACAATCTATTAATAGAATGGATTAATGCAACTGTCTAGGCCTCTAAATCCCCTCTAATCACAAATCATCATCATCTTGTGTAAGCTTAAGAATATTGCCTTGAATCTTTTGAATGTAATTCTGAAGGTTTTCCAACTTATGGTTGTTCTGTTTTACAGTCAGGAAACTATGATAATCATATTTTTTTGTTGTCTTCCACTCAGCACTATTTTGATCTATATGCATATCACTATGTGAAGTCTTAGAGCAACCCTCTGCTGAAGTAATTAATATATCCCAAAGGATTAATTACTTCAATCCTACATCCACCTTCTTTCATTGGTCTTCCAAAATTAAAACCAAAAACCCCCAAAACAATTATTTTAGATGCTCTGGCATTGGTAGCTTGACCAACTACTATCTTAGAGGTACAACATCATACTAGTGCCATTGTCGAGGAGCTAAGTAACAAAGATCCTCCTCTGGGGAACGATAAAGTTTAGATCTATTTCTTACTGGTGAACAAGGAATAGGAATTTGTATTGGTTGCACTATTTTCACCTGGCGACTTCACTTTGTCATATGGCGATTCCACTGGATTACCAATCCCACTCTTGTTTTGAAATTTTAGCTGCCTTTACTACTATGCAAGGTTCATGGATAGAGGAAATCAACAGTATATGTCTTTTCCTCTCAGCCATGGTCAGAAATCTAAAATGTCTACAGAGGATGCAACTTTTAAAGTACACTTGTGAGTATACGTTTTCCATGGGATTTCATATTCATATTGCATATATCCTTCAGATTTTCGGTTGCTGACAACTTGGTTTGTCAATAAATCCACTCTACACTTGGTTACATTGGAGAAAATATTACACCTAACAATGTAAAGTTTTTCAGTTCACTTAATAGAGGTGTGGGAGTGATTAACTACTTTCAGTTTTAGAGTGCAGTAGATCTACAATTATTTTAGTTATATTTCAAGATTGCAGTATCAAGTTTGGTTTGGTTGAATGCAATAACTTCCAAGGGATTAATTGATTAACTCCATAGCCCGTGAATTAGGCACTCTTGTGCTTATTTCCGCTTACATTGTAAGTTGCTTCACTTAAACAGTTTTCAAGTTTCAGATTTCAGTGTGAAAGAGTATCTGAATTAGTGCAGGCATATGGTTGCATTTTACAGTTGTAGGTTGCAATGTGCAGTAGAGAGTATTGAAATGACAACATTAATCCATGTGGATTGGCATCCAATGCTACTGCACAACCGAGATGGAGCCAATGTTGTAGCATTTTTTGGTTCTTATTAAATAGAATATTTAATCATGTTTCTATGCTCATAAGGAAATTATACAAGGCAAATGAAGGTCTATAGATTGATTAATTAACTTCCCATTCATCTCCATTTATTCATATATTTACTAATTTCCCTTCCACTCATATTTTTCATATTAAACATTAACATATAATATTAAATCCATAATATTTCCCTTTTCCCATATTATATAGTTCCTTAATTAAAATAGCCCGAAACCCTTAAGTTTCATTAGAAACTATGTATTTCATAATAATATCGCATCACAAATCAGCAGAGCCACGGGCCTTTAAAATATACAAATATCGCATCGGCAGATTGAAGAACCCTTTTAAAAAAATGCATATACCATAGTTTTATTATAAAACTATGTATTCAAATAATATCACATCACAAGTCTTCCATAAAAATGCACCCCTCGTAGTGTGAACTCCGATTGCGATATGTGATGGGAGGCTCGGACCTGACATTATATATATCACAGTTTATTCCCATATTGTGTTTGTTCCCATCGCAATTCCCGTCCATGCATACATCCTCTGCCCATTGCGATCTTCAATTGCGATATCAAAGCCCAGACCCGGCCACATACATATTTCAGTTAATCGCTATATCGTATATACCCCCGCCTAACACCGACAGTGATATGTGATTAGCCTCGGGCCCGATATTATTTCACGTCCGATTCTATTAAATTCTAAGTCCGCCCTTATGTGTTTTGTAACAAATTTCCGTGTTAAATTGTTTTTTCGATTTAAATAAAGAAATGACCCAAAGCCTCCATTTAAGTCGCTAATCACATTTTGACCATGATTAAACCATTCCCACCATATTTAATCCCTCCGTACTCTCTCATTTGTACTGTTCATCGCCCAATAGTTTAATGGTTAACTGTTTTACCATTTAACACATAAAATGACATTTTTTGCTCTGTTTTCCTGTTTTAACATAGCACGGCCTCCACTATGCCTCTGTGGCCATTCAAGCCATCATTTAGCCTCCGATACGCCCTAGACTCCTTCGATAGTCTTTCAAGCTTGGCAGATCCATTAAAGACCCTCAGCCGCCATGTTTTTCTTAACAAGTTTTGTGTTTTGCAGGTTAAAATATGTTGTTCCAGGTTTATAAAAACATGCCCGGATAACAGTTTGAAGATAATATGAAGATCTACTGTTGAAAACAACAGTAAAACCTGAAATGCATAGTCAAAATCACTCAGCCAAGTTAAAACAAATTCACATAGGTTAAAGAATATCAGTCAAAGGATTTAAATGAAGAAATCTTCCAGTGTAGAGGACACACTAGCTAAAGGGGCAAAATATCAAACAATAAAGCCAGCACAGCCTGAATAAAAGGGGACATCAATAAGCAGTTCAATAGCTACCCCTATCTTCTTGCCAAGAAGATCTTCTCCATTCCTTGAATAAAGTTTAAACAATTTTTAGATATTTGTGGTTTTATTATTGTATAAATAACTCCTTTTCTAAGTTGTAAATGGTTCGGCATTGAAGATTCATAGAATTGTTGTAAAGTTGTACCTGTTGGTTCCACTTTGAACCTATAAGTCACCTTTGAAGGAAGCTTTTATAGATACTTGTTGTACTCAGTCTTTCTGCAGCCTTCATACAAAACAAAGGATTCTAAATCTGGTTTTACACAGTTTTGTGTTATCCTGTAAGTTTTTCCAGTTTTCAATCATTATATGTTTTCTTCATATGCTTATGACTTGCAAAGATATCTAGGTAGGAACAATTAGAGTATCAATTGATTCCTATAAGCTCCTAAAATGATAATCTATTAATAGAATGGATTAATGCAACTGTCCGTGCCTCTAAATCCCCTCTAATCATAAATCATCAACATCTTGTGTAAGCTTAAGTATATTGCCTTTAATCTTTTGAATGTAAGTCAAAAGGTTTTCAAACTTACGATTGTTATATTTTACAGTCTCAAAAATATGATAATCATATTTTTTGTTGTCTTCTACTCACCACTACTTTGATCTATATGACTGTGTAAAGTATTATAGCGTCCCTCTGCTGAAGTAATTAATATATCCCAAAGGATTAATTACTTCAATCCTACATCCGCCTTCTTTCATTGGTCTTCCAAAATTAAAACCAAAAACCCCCAAAACAATTATTTTAGATGCTCTGGCATTGGTAGCTTGACCAACTACTATCTCAGAGGTACAACATCAGACTGGCGCCATTGCTGGGGAGCAAAATAACAAAGATCATTCTTCAGGAACGATAAAGTTTAGATATATTTATTGCTAGTGAACAAGGAATAGGAATTTGTATTGGTTGCACTGTTTTCACCTGGCGACTCCACTTTGTCTGATGGCGATTCCACTGGATTACTGATCCCACTCTTGTTTTGAAATTTTAGCTGCCTTTATTGCTATGCAAGGTTCATGGACACTTGAAATCAGCAGTATATGTCTTTTCCTCTCAGCCATGGTCAGAAATCAAAAATGTCTATAGAGGATGCAACTTTTAAAGTACACTTGTGAGTATAAGTTTTCCATGGGATTTCATATTCATATTGCATATATTCTTCATATTTTCAGCTGCTGGCAACTTGGTTTGTCAATAAATTCACTCCGCACTTGGTTACATTGGAAAACATATTACACCTAACAATGTCAAGTTTTTCAGTTCACTTAGATAGAGGTGTGGGAGTGATTAGCTACTTTCAGTTTCAGGGTGCAGTAGATCTATAATTATTTCAGTTATATTTAAAGATTGCAGTATCAAGTTTGGTTTGGTTGAGTGCAATAACTTCCAAGGGATTAACTGATTAACGCCATTGCCCATGAATTAGGCACTATTGTGCTTATTTATGCTTACATTGTCAGTTGTTTCACTTCAGCAGTGTTCAAGTTTTAGATTTCAGTGTGAAAGAGTATCCGAATTAGTGCAGGCATATGGTTGCATTTTGCAGTTGTAGGTTGAAATGTGCAGTAGCAGAGTATTGAAATGACATCATTAATCCATGTGGATTGGATATATTTTTACATAAGATGGAAAACCAGTGGTTGGTGGTTTTATGGTATTACTCCATGCCCAATACTAAAGGCAACTAGTCTACTAGTTCTTTGCATTCTATAGGAGAAAGCAGTCCCTAAATGGAGCCAATGTTGTAGCATTTTTTGGTTCTATGCTCATAAGGAAATTATACAAGGCAAATGAAGGTCTATAAATCGATTAATTAACTTCCCATTGATCTCCATTTATCCATATATTTACTAATTTCCCTTCCACTCATATTTTTCATATTAAACATTAACATATAGTATTAAATCCATAATATTTCCCTTCTCCCGTATTATATAGTTCCTTTATTAAAATATCCCGAAACCCTTAAGTTTCATTAGAAACTATGTATTTCATAATAATATCGCATTACAAATCAGCGGAGCCACATGCCTTTAAAATATGAAAATACCATAGTTTTATTAATAAAACTATGTATTCCACAAATATCGCATCGGCGGATTTAAGAACCCTTTTAAAACAATGCATATACCATAGTTTTATTATAAAACTATGTATTCAAACAATATCACATTACAAGTCTTCCATATGAATGCACTCCCCACAGTGCGAAATTCGATTGTGATATGCGATGGGAGGCCCGAACCCGACATTATATATATCACAGTTTATTCCCATATCACATTTGTTCCATCGCAATTCCCATCCATGAGTACATCCTCTGCCCATTGCGATCTCTGACTGCGATATCAAAGCCTGGACCCGACCACATATATATTTCAGTTAATTGCTATATCGCATCCGCCTTTATCATATATACCCCCACCTAACTCTGACAACGATATGTAATTAGCCTCAGACCCGATATTATTTCACGCTCGATTCCATTAAATTTCAACTCTGCCCTTATGTGTTTTGTAACGAATTTCTGTGTTAAATCATTTTTTCGATTTAATCAAAGAAATGATCCAAAGCCTCCATTTAAGCCGCTAATCACATTTTGACCATGGTTAAACGATTCCCACCATATTTAATCCCTCCGTACTCTCTCTCTTTCACTGTTCATTTCCTGATAGTTTAATGGTTCACTGTTTTACCATTTAACACATAAAAGGCCATTTTTTGCTCGGTTTGCCTCTTTTAACATGGCGCAGCCTCCACTATGCCTCTGCGGCCATTCAAGCCATCATTTAGCCTCCGATACACCCTAGAATCCTTCGATAGTCTTTCAAGCTTGGCAGAGCGATTAAAGACCCTCATCCACCATGTTTTTCTTAACAAGTTATGTGTTTTACAGGTTAGAAGATGATGTTCCAGGTTTATAAAAACAAGTTTGGATAACAGTTTGAAGACAATATGAAGATTTACTATTGAAAACAACACTAAAATCTGAAATGCACAGTCAAAATCACTCAACTAGGTTAAAACAAATTCATAGGGTTAAATAATATCAATAAAAGGATCTAAATGAAGAAATATGCTAGCGTAGAGGACACACCAGCTAAAGGGGCAAATTATCAGACTATAAAGCCAACACAACCTGAATAAAATGGGACTGCAAGAAGTAATTCAATAGCTACTCCTATCTTCTTGCCAAGAAGATCTTCTCCATTCCTTGAATAAAGTTTAAACAATTTTTAGATATTTGTAGTTTTATTATTGTATAAATAACTCCTTTCCTGAGTTGCAGATGGTTGGGAGTTGAAGATTCATAGCATTGTTGTAAAGTTGTGACTGTTGGTTCCACTTTGAATCCAGAAGTCACCTTTGAAGGAAGCTTTTATAGATACTTGTTGTACTCAGTCTTTCTAGGGCCTTAATACAAAACAAAGGATTCTGAAATGGTTTTACACAATTTTGTGTTATCATGTAAGTTTTTCCAGTTTTCAATCATTGTGTGTTTTCTTCATATGCTTATGACTCTCATAGATATCTATGTAGGAACAATTAGAGTATCAATTGATTCCTATAAGCTCCTGAAATGATCATCTATTAATAGAATGGATTAATGCAACTGTTTGTGCCTCTAAATCCCCTCTAATCATAAATCATCAGCATATTGTGTAAGCTTAAGTATACCGCCTTTAATCTTTTTAATGTAATTCAGAAGGTTTTCCAACTTATGATTGTTCTATTTTACAGTTTGGAAACTGTGATAATCATATTTTTTGTTGTCTTCTACTCTCCAATATTTTGATCTATATCACTGTGTAAAGTCTTATAGCAGCCCTCTGTTGAAGTAATTAATATATCCCAAACGATTACTTACTTCAATCCTACATCTTCCTTCTTTCATTGGTCTTCCAAAAAACCCCCCAAAAGAATTATTTTAGATGTTCTGGCATTGGTAGCTTGACCAACTAGTATCTCAGAGGTACAACACGTACCTCCTCCATTTTTTCCTAACATCCATGATGATCCTGCCATCCTTGATTTTTCATGCGCATCTCCATCCACAAATGTACCCATTGTTGATCATTTATAGGACACACCCGATATCATTCCACCTTTTGACAACAGAGAAGATCAATCATTCATGGAAAATCCACTTGACCTTTCATCTTCTTTTTCTGGAAATGTAGAGGGTGAACATCCTTTCTTCTCATCTACCCCTCTGTTTGATTCATTAAATCATGAGGATGCTGACCAACATCCTGAGTTTTCTGATCTTGGCTGTCCTGATCTCTTTACCCCATCATTTGATCATGATGTTGATTCATTCGTTGTTAATCTGTCTAAGCAACTAGTCTACAATGATCTATCTATCGACGAAGTCGAAACCCTTGAGACTATCGAGGAACTTGAGCTTGAGCTGATGGTTATGTCAGGCCCTCACTTCACTTCCGATTAGAAAATTTTTTAAACACCTGAGGCTCCTCATCACTCATCTGTATGCACTGAAGAACAATCCAACACTCAGATTTCACTTCCTCCACTCGAACTACATGATCCCATCGCTCATGCATTGGAGGAATCTTACATAGCAAGCACACTTGCACAACGTAAGTGGTCTACCTTTCTCACATTTGCTTGCATGTCATGGTCAAGAGAATGCATACACTCAACATCTGCATGTAGTGTAACACAACACCATGGCAAGTCCACAGAGTGCATGTCATGCGCTTTCACTCATTTTTGTTCTATGGACACTTGTAAGCTCAGAGTGTGTCTATTTTCATTGTTGTATCTTTCACATCTATTGGTTCACACAACTGTGTTTCTCGTGAACCGTGCCTTCACCGACATGGGTCAACCAATGCATCGATGTTTGAATTGGAAGTATCACTTCATGTGAGATGACCCATGCACTGTTAGCTTAGGAGTAGCAGCAGTTCTTGTTTTTTTTGAGTTGTTTGCTTGCTTGCATGTTTACTTCTTTATTTGTGTTTTTGCTTGCTTGCTTGTTTGTTTTCTTACTCACTTTGATTTCGCATTTACTTCTGATTCTTCTTTTCCTTGTTGTTTGTTTGCTTGTTTTTGTTCATAGGTTAGTTTCACATGAAACCATGCATGACTCTTGAAACAAGCTGGGTAAAAGTACAAGAGGCCTTCTACAACTATCACTACTTGGTTAACTGTCATCTTGCCTCTGTATGATGAAATTGTTACTTTTAGTCCATGATACGTCGATGGAAAATGTGTACTATTCGAAGTGAACCTTGGTGAAAACACAACGCTTGTGTGCTAACTAGTGTCACCTTCTCAAGTCGGTTGTTTTTGTGTTAACCCTTGTCAGCTTAGTCAAGTAGAGTAAGGTGAGGGGGAAAACCTTAACAGGTACCTCAAAGGTATATAATAAAATACTTCTCTAAATGAAAAACGTATTCTACTCTCAATAAGTCGAGATCCCTCTTTCGCCTTTGAAATGAATGTGTGTTATGCACAAGTATGAAAAAAAATGAAAAATGAATAAGGCGAAAGAAGAGAAAGGCTTCCTACGTAGAGAGGTGACGCAAGTAACTCCACCATGGTAATGACCATGCTCGCTGGAAGCGGAGTGATGCTTGTGTTCCTGTGTGACTTCGTCGGGGTACTGTCCAGGCCTATTTGCAGAGGAGCAACAACAGAGATGAAATTGAGACTCTAAAAACTATACTTCTTGTGCACCAATATACTCCTCAACCCTAATCGAAACAATTGTGTTTCCTTGGCTTGGAATGTGTGTCAATCGACCAAGAGCTTGGAAAATGATACATCTTACAATTAAGCAAGTGTGAGAACCAAGACAAACTAAGAATTGAACAATACTTCTAGAGGTGTTAGACTTGCTTTTCACGAACAAGGTCCATTTATAGTGCTGGAGTTCTACCAGTGTGTCACCAAGTGTTGTAGTGGCTACATCCACCCTCCAAAATTTTTCCTTAGCTTCATTTTGGAGCCTCCCTACCAACGTTTCATAACAGCATGTCTTGCCTTATCAAGTATACAAGCTTCAGTGATTTTCTTGTAGAATGACAGCCTGTACGTGAGAGCTTGTTTCATCCGCCTCATAGGATGTTTTTCCTGACTTGGTTCGGCTGTAGGTTGAGAAACTCCCTCAAGAAATTGCGCATTTCTGTAGGGGAACCAGTCTTCCCTCCAGAAATTCTGCAATTTTGTCTGGCAACCTGCTGGACTCCAGAATTGCGCAAATCTGTCTGTCGCTATTCATTGAGAAAATTGCACAATTCCTCCCAGCAAGGCTGCTCAGCCTAGAAATTGCATAATTCAGGGTAGCAGTCAGCTGCTCTGCCCAGAAATTGCACAATCCCTCTGGGCAGCCAACCCATCTCCCTCCCAGAAATGAGAATTTTCCCCTTAGCTAAGCAGACTATTGCATGTGCAGTTGGGTTGATTGGTTACCTCCGAGACCAAGAAAATTTAATTTGCATCAATGGGTTGCTTCTCCTAAGGTAGAATGAAAAGTCATCCCTTGATTCAAGGGTCTATCTTTAGTAGCTATAGGTTACATGCAAGGATCATTTTAGAAACCTCCCACTAAGTGTCGCATTTCCTACATTTGTGGCATGCGCATTGCAACCTCGATTTTATCAAAAGTCATCAACTGAACACAGCAAAGATCATTCCTCACATTGACTTTGCAACTCTGACATCCCACATTGCATCTAGGAGTTGGCAGCACATTCAACTCATTTGTCTTGGGGTAAGCCCGTCTTTCATGTCTTGTGTTGCATTCCTATTGCCTTTGTGTTTCTCTTTTTGTGAGTGTTTTCTTCTTGATTTTAGTGAGAGCTTGTTGTCGTTTTGATGTATGTTAGCTTGTGGAAGCACCATTTCAGTTTTCGTTTGCATCTCACTGCTGCCGCATGCATGACATTGTTTTGCACGAACGCTCGTCATCACGGTGATTCACTTCACACACATGCATGCTTTCCCATTTTCTAAATCATGCACTTGCTATTTGCATGTATGATCATTCACTCTTGTTTGCACTCATCTCACCATGCATTCAAACTTTTCATGTTTTTAGTCGCCCGTCGGCTGGACTAGGCTGCCTTGGCCCAGACCGTGCCTTGCCCGGCTAGCACTGCACATTTATGGAAGTGAAGGCTCTGTCTTCCCTCGATAAATTATTCAAGACCATCCCAACACTAACCTTCAGGCTTGCATTGCGCAATTCTTGGAGGCAATGTCCTACTGGTCCCAGAAACTACGCAATGCAGTTTGCTGGTTACATGTCACTGCTGACTGAAATTGCGCATTGTGCAGTTTGAGTCCTCGACAGGCCAAGTTGTACTGTGCATTGCGCAGTTCCAATAGTTAGTCAGCCTCCTGAAAGCCCGGACTATGCCTTGTGCAGTTTTGGCAGTTAGTCTCCCGGCCTCCCGCCAGAAATTGCACAACCTTCATGATCAATCACACAGGTATATTGCAAGTCGATCCTCAAGTTTGTTTTGGTTTTCGGCTAATAGATTGCTTTCCATGAGCATTGCTATGTCTCCAGGAATAACAGGCGTTCATTTGTCTCTCAGCAACACAAGTACAATAGCCTTCAAGAGAGAAAAGTCAAAGACACTGTTAAGAGAAAAACTGGGGATGCAGTGAGGAAAGTGTCTATGAGCTTGCCTACCTATGAAGACATCAAGTTTTTCATAGACAAGGACATCAAGATAATATGGTAGAAGCATTAAAGCAAGCAACACCATCAACAGCAAAAGGCAACACAGCTACACACAATGAACGGAAGAGGAAGGTTGTTGACAGCACTGAGGCAGAACAAAGTTGCAAGCTCAAGCAGATCCACTTGTGATGAAAGCAACTTTGGAGACTGAGGCTATGAGGTGAGGTCATGACATGAAGATCGTGCGAAGACAGAGAACATAATAGAGAAGGAGTTGCATGTGCTAAAGCAACAACTCAAGGAAGAACAAGAGCTACATAGACGAGAGAATGAGTTGAATCAAGAACATGTACAGAAGGAGGTGCAACATGCACGGATGGATGAAACTACGCCTGTACAAGTTATAGATCCATCACAATAGTTGGCATGGAGCAGACAAGGTGAGTAGTGTTGTTGATCACATGTAAGGGAATTCAAAAGCATGCATGTCATTGTGTGCACGCATGCGATCCCACCCATTTGGAACACTCACCGAGGTGAAGACAAGAAGCATGTCCAACTGGAGCTGAACATGTATTTTGACAAGTTGATGCGCACGACCACCAATGCATTCTTGGAGATCAACACAAACATTATGCATCAACGTGTTGTCGGTTCGGTCACACCCAGGTTGACCATGTGCATGCTATTAGATGAGTAGGACGGGGGAGCCAAATCAGTGTACCAGACACAATGGAGGCAAGAGTTCGTTTTAGCGAGATGTCACCATTGAGCGCACGGACACCATCATGGATGATCAAGCTTGGCATCAGTTCACCACCATCGACCATCACAAGGATGTCAAAGAGTTGGTCTCACCACAACGATTTGAGTGTTAGTGATGTCTTGCATGGCTTGCTCAAGCCATTTTTTCTCACATGGGTACATGTGAAAATTGTATGTAACGTCTTGTCAAGTGGAATTTCAATTGTCGATAGTTGGATGTAACAGACATAGAGTAGATGAAGATTCACGAGGGTAGATGGACTATCAAAAAGGGGAATGTCAAGGGCCACCCCACCCTTTGCTATAAATAGTCCCTCATAACACATTGTATAGGCTTTTGGTCAACCAAACTTGTGATAAGACTATCTTAGAGAGAGCTTTGACAATATTGTAATATGCCTTGGCTTCTCTATTGCGCAGAGCTAGTATATCTCTTTGGAGGAGCAGGCGGTTATGGTTGTAACATTCCGCTATCGGAACTAGTGGTTGGACATAGATGTATTGTATTACTAGAACTTACATTTCTTAATATAATAGAGCTAGCACGTTTTATGCATATGTCATATTTTATTCCAGCTATATTGTTTACTCTGAATGGTATACGTATCTATTTTCTTACACATGCATGTATGGATATTTTGTATAAGTATGTATGAATCTTACAGAAATGTGTTGATTGGTTTAATCATCACTTTGGATTTTTAGCTAAATTTCTTTCTAGTTTGTGATTCATCTTCGTTCATGTGTTCCCTTCCAAGCTACATGCTATCACAGGTTTGCAAGGGGCGCACTCACCCCACTCTGTGTGTGTTAGAACTATTGATGCACCTTCCTTGTGTCGCCGCAGTTGTCACACCCTTGCTACCAACAGGGACATCTTACTTGCCTCTATGCAAAATCGCGGTCAAGACATTTTTGTTCGACCCACTGTTGGGACTCCTACACCAACGGGCTGAGGTCTAATTCAGACTTCTTATCGGGGAGATCCCCTGACATGTTGGCGGGTCCAACACTGTCAACACATCGGTAGATCACAAAGTCAATATTGAGTAGAGAGGTGTTGCGGATCAATCACAATCATTTCATTCATTCACTCTATTTCTTAAAATACTCACAGAAATGAAGTTAACAAGAAAAAAAGACAAATAGTTCTTAACAAAAATTGCGAACCAACATCTACATTTCGTTCTCTCTATTACCAACAAGAAAATTCCCATAACTTGTTTCACTATAGTGGCACAAAAGACAAAAAATGATTTCCTTCAAATGATCAATGTTCATAAGCATCTTTTTATCCATGATAACCCCTAGAAATATTTTTTAGTTTGATTAGTCATTTTAGATAGGCCTTTTATGTTTAGGTTCATGTAGAATTTGTCATATCATACATTTAGTGTTTGGTAGGGTCATCATAAAAGGGTAAAGATCGTAACTCCATTTGTATAGAGGTCATCGTTTCATAATTGAGTCATTTGACAATTATAAAAACTTTCACAGCAACTTGAGTTCAACAAACCAAGAATTTTCTACGAAAGTTCCTGACAGTTCCATAGAAAAATGGTCCATCTTAACACTTGTCTCACTACAAAATTCAATTGTTATGTAAAAATATTATTTTAAATAATTTTTAGTGATGTCTGAGTTGTGCTGAGTCATAAAATACCTTTATTCTCGTGCCCTCCACTTCTTTTTATTGATTCTTACCTTTCCTTTCTTCACGTTATACTGTTTGCTGCTACTAAAGTTCATAAGTGTTGTCACTATAATAGGGTTTTATGATGTCAAAATGAGTCTAGTTGTGGTCTAAGTGTTGGCTTGGTGTTATTAAGTTGATTTGCAGGTGAAGAGGAAGCAACTCACAAGCAACTCCTAACGTGTTGCTAGCATGACATCGAGAAAATAATATAAAGGAGGTGTTGTGGTGCATTATGAGCCCATTCAGAAGAAAAATTAAGAAGAATTCTTACAAGAATAGCTAAGAGAGGCAAGATAAGAACTCATTGATAACAAACTACAAGTTGAAGACTTCAAGAAAGAGATGGCACAACAAATAGACTTTCATGATGAAGTGACGGAAAAGTATAGGAAAATGGTGAAGAGATCTTTACCTCTGCATAAGATGCTAAAGCACACCTACAAGAGGAATACTTGGCTACAAGAAGATAGGATAAAGTTGCAGAATAGGGTCAAATTATTGGAAGAACTGATTGAGAAGATCAAAGTTGAGTTTTTAAGGAAGAACCTCAAGATTATAGCTGTAGAGGAGGACACTATTTGAAAATGGTCAAAGATGATCAAATCCACATTTTCCCCTTTTATATATCCTAACTAACCTTTTTCAACATTATACATGATGGAGTAGAATTCTAGAGGTGATAAGAAAAGATAAAAATAAGAAAAAAATCAATACACAGAAAACTCAAAAATTTCGTAGCAACTCCCCATAATGAAGCAGGGAACTTGTAATGAAACTGTTGTAGCTTTTTATGGAGGAGAATGAAAGTAAAAATATCATCTAAGGGAGTTCTAATGGCATTTGTTTAGCTAATAAACATCAATGAATACTTCAACACTGTCAAAAAGGTCAAAGAGGTAGCAGAGAAATGATTGTTTTAGTAGTCAACTTCAAGCTCACGTCCTGACCAAATGGAAAGGAATTTGGAAATCTGAAGGAGGTTTTTGTTCAACACATGCTATTCTACAAAAATATCTCTCAGTGTTTATACATCTATCAGGGTTTGGAGAATGCACACTTATCTTTGAGGCCTATTTTACAGAATGTTTCCTAGTCAGAAATTTTGAAATTCGACTTGGTGGAGGTCCAGGTCAGCAAGTCAACCAAGTCAACATCCATGTGGCATGAGTTTAATGAAAAAAATTTTACTAAGCACCTAAGAATTAGCAAAGGCATCAAAATTACAGCATAGGGGTGGTTTTTGAATTTGAAAACAATGCCATCAAGGTATTACTGCACATCAGAGAGTGTTTAATAATTTCCACTTCATCATGCGAAACTTCTATTTTTCATAATTCCAAGTGAACACATAGCCACATTAGCATAACAACCAACTCATTAAAGAATACATTCAACAAAAATAAATTTAGTCACCGACAACATGTCGAAGGTGTAATGACACTCCAACAAATTCAACAAGCAATTGAGCTCGGTTATCTTCATCAAGAGAAAGTGGTTAGAGTTTTAAAAACTAGTAGTCCTAGTTGAATTCCAACTATGTAAAACAGAAAATCCCTATGAGGACTCTGTCAGTTAGAAGAAAAATAGAATAGGTCTCTTAGATAGTGAATCGAATCTGGCCCAGGTGGCAAGTTCATGTAAAGAGATCTTTTCTCTATAAATAGATGTCTTTTTGACTTTGGGAAGGGTTGATCGATGATGTGAGAAGGCCAATTTATGTAAATTTTTATCCATTTAATATACATTTGTAGAATACTCTGTTTTTTCTACCTGAGATTCAGTTTTGTCTTTATGTCTTCTTATCATGTTTTTATATTGTTAACAATGTTCATAGCATATTGATTACTTGGAATTCATGTTAGACTTGTTCCAACTTCCTTCATGTGCTCTATTTTACTTTAAAATTTTAATTAACTCCATTTTGAAGCCAAAAATGCCTTAGATTCCTTTAAAAAATGTTGTTTTTAAATGAATTTTCTCTTAACTGACTCCATGCCCAATGATGGCAACCATCACTCTCTTTCACCTGCAAAAACCACACAAAAATCCAAAGTTAGCGATCTGAACTTTGATTTTTATACAGTCAATTTCATAAATATTTTGAGAAGGCCCTCTCAGATTGGAAGGGCTAACGTCCAATCAAAATTTGGTTTGAAATAGTTATGTGGGGTTGAAGGTTGACACAGCCCAACCCTTGCCCAGTGATAACATTTTGGTGCATTTGTCGGGAGCTGAAAAGCTCCATTTCCCGAAATTTCTTTGAGTCTCTTCATTCCGATTCCTGAGGTTAATAGGAAATCAGAGTTTTCTAAAGGTTGTGATATTACCCTGACGACTCCAATCTCAAAAGATACAAAAGATAAAAGCTTCATGGTGACTCTACTGCTTGAATATCAGTAGTTTGGAGAAGTTCCAAGATGAGTTCTACTACAAGAAGAGATGTCAGGTATGCTTGTATGGGTCGGTCTCACATCTATGGTTTTCCAAATCCTATGCCTTGTGTTGATTGGTCAACCCATCTTCCCATGTTCAAATATGAAAAGAAAGATGATGTTGGTCTACATTTGGTTAAGTTCCATATACATGTATGTAGACTGAGGGTTGAGTTTCCTGAGGATTGTCTCATGAAGATATTTATGGCTACCTTAGAAGAAAAAGCTAGAGTATGGTATGAAGGGTTTCCATCAGGAAGCTTGTGTTCTCTTAAATATTTCCATAGAATATGTTTTGGACATTATGGGAAGTCTCATCCTTCATCACCACTATTTCAAGACTATTGTAATTTTTGGAGAGGTTTCATTCAATGTCTCAAAAGTATTAATGATGATGTAGAATGTATGGATGATGAGGAGATGTTATAGGCACTTTATGAATTTTCTTCTCAAGCTAGTTGTCATGATGATCAAGATGTTTTCCAACAAGCAGATGTCTCTTCTTTAGTGAAGATGAAATGGATCAACAATTTGATAGTTAATTCATAGTACATGAAATCCATAAGGATTTGCAGCCTTGTCAATCTATATGCAGTCAAAGGTATGATCCAAATCATTCAAAAAAGATTTCAGCCCATTCCTTTTCTAAGATTTTATGTCAAGAAGAAACTCCTCAAGATTAGGTTGTTGAAAATACATGCATGAAAATCCTGAAGAGTGAGGTAACATGTGATGAAAGTTGTCTACCTAGACAAGATAATCTTTTTGTTGAAAATCATAATAATGTTGTCCTGGTTAAAGTGCATGAAAGTTCACTTTTAGG
The DNA here is from genome assembly GCA_031772625.1 of Pinus tabuliformis. Lineage (NCBI taxonomy): Eukaryota > Viridiplantae > Streptophyta > Pinopsida > Pinales > Pinaceae > Pinus > Pinus tabuliformis. The sequence goes on from CM062816.1 coordinate 1,866,715,992, forward strand.
TAAATCTGAGTTACATTAAGAGTTGAATATACATGTTTTACCTATTCTATTTGAGGATCGTCAAAATGACATGCATGATATGCATAATTTTTTTTGTATAGGAGTTGTTAGTGTTCAAACTCAAGATGACATTCCTCAAGCAAAACTACCAAAGGTTATATCTGATCTGTTTGATAAGAAAAATATTAGTTTTGAGGCACACAATATGGATGTCATGTTTGAAGATGTTAAAAAATGTATGGATGTTTTTGTTGATTTACATATTAGGGAAGACAAATCTATTGTTTCCTTTTTATTTGATGATGTTCTTGGAATTGAAGACATAAGACAAACGAAGCCATCAATTATGAATGAATTCAACCCTCATGGCTTTACTCAACAAGAAGAGGTGATTTTTCATGATTATCAATATTGTTTGGTAAGTCTATTCCAGTCATCAATGATGGTGGAGTTTTTTTCGCTTATAAGTTTAGTTTATGGATCTAGTTTTTATTCTGAGTTGCCAATAGATGGTCCACTTAAGAACAGTCAAGGAGCCCAAGTGTTGGACAAGCTCTTTATCTGGTTATATTGGAGGTTTCATATTGCTTGAATTAAGTAGGTGTATTTTCATATGTTAGAGTAGGGTTATCGGTACATAAATAAGCTTGTTGGGCAAGCATTTCCTTAAGATTTAGGCTACATTTTGCAATTGTCAGTTTCAGTTTGTACAACAGTTTGATACCATATTGCAACAGTAGTAGTTGTTTTCCAGATGGTTTATAGTGTTCTTTTCAGTTTGGTGAGTGGTTTTGAATGTAGTCTTCAAATTGGGATGCTCCTAATGGTCAGGCAACTGGTCTGTTGGTTCTTTGTTGCACCACAGGGGCACAACACATCCTAAGGCTCCTCTAAAAACATTCATCTTCTTCCCCTTTCTACAATACAATTTCTTTCTTAAACAGAATTAGAAATTTCTCTTTGCAAACAATATTCACTTATAAGGTATATTTAGAGTTCAATATCATGCAAATCACACTTAAAAAATATCTGCTTAGTGGTATGTTGCATGTTTCTTCTCTCAATGCAATACACATTTAATATCACTCATTAAATCTTGAGTGATATGCATTGTATCATGTAAGAAAAAAAATTGTGCAATAGAAAATGAAGAGTTGGTCATAAAGAGAAATTCTTGGTAACAACTTCCGAAATATTTTCTCTACTTTCCACTTGTTCAAGTTGGTTGTGGCTGCTTGAAATGCCCATGACAATGTGGTTCCTCTCGGAGTCTAGATTAGAGATTGTGATTGATTAAAACAAATATCTTATGAGTGATTTATTTTTCCCTCTTATATGCAATGGGGGGGAATTAGTGAGTATTGATGTTTTTCCATGTGAATTTTACAAGGATATGTGGGACATGTTGAAAAATATTTCTACCATCTCTCCTATGGGGTCTTTTCCCCTGGATGAGACCTCTACATTGAAATGCTACACTCATCTTTAAGGGCCTCAACCTTCTGAACCCCAATACCATGAAGCCCATCAATCGATCCATTAGGATCAATTTTTTCTTCTCATCAACAAAAAATATTGTAAATTACTTGTACTCTCCTCCAATATGCAATTCTCCAATTGCACCTAACCACCTCAGACTAGAGCTTTTAAAATTAACACCTAAAGAGTCTAGCCTAAATCGCTCTTAATTTTTTAGATACAATGATAGTGATAAATTTGTGGCCCATTGCATGAAAAAATAAATGTGATGTTTTTATCACCTTTACTGAATTTAAATTTCCCCATGTGCTCTAGTGCTCATACTCTATAGCATGCGTAATTTGGGCCAAGTAGCTTGTGTTTGAATTTTTTTTCCATGAATTGCAACAAATAATTCAACAAGATTATATCAAAGACACATGTATCAAAAGTTGGAGAAACAAATTCACACCTTTCATCATGTTCAACATGATTTGAAAGGTCCATATAGGTTTTTGTGAAAAAATTGCATATGATTTTTTTTTCACTACAACAAAAAAATAAGCTCTTGCTACTATCCACAATAAAATCAAGACTTGGAAGAAAAGTGAGAGATAGACACTAAAATTTGTAACAATTGTCTATGCTAATACATAGGTTTCTAAGTTATAAAGGTTTCATACTCACCTTCTCCCTCTCCTTATCTTTTTCCATTCATTTCCATGTTGTTATTCTATTTATTTCCAATCTCCCATCTTCTTCTTCGCATGTGACTCTTGTAACATCTTTTAATTACCCTATTGATAAATTATTATCTCAATGTTAAATTTAGTCTATTGAATACTTTTTTTTCTCCATGTGACCATCCCAACCCTCTTTTGATAGTTCTATGATTGAATCCTTGGACCCAAAACCCCCACTTAGGTGGGCATGTATGGAAACCAACATCAAAGGTTTGGTTCTCAAAAATCCCCCCTTCCATCCTACAAGTTTATGCGCTCCTTATCATGTAGGTGAATTATGAAGCAATAGAATACGCTCAATGGAAACCATTTTTTATAATGAACATTTCAGATGAATGGAGTGCAACCTATTGTGTAAGTTTCTTTTGTTTAGTAGGTCAAGTGTTGTAACCCTTGCCTTCTTAGAGATGCCTTATATTAGGAAATCTGGATGGGTAGTGAACATCACTTCAATGTCTAATTCCATGATGGAAACAAGCCAAAGTTTGGTGATCAATGTCAACATTGATTTGGCAAGTAAAATCCATAAATCACTTCTCTCTAACAACACCCAATACTTATTGAATTCTAACTTGATTGAGCTCGATCTTGTGCTCGCAAACCTAGAAACCATTTTGGAATTGTTGGAACTCAATTAATCGATCATGCTCAACATATTCTTGGCTTGGCTCATATTCATGGGGTTGGGAATTGATGCAGGAGCATCCAACATCCAAGTCAAATACATTTTACCAAACCTAGGGGTCATTCATTTACTAAGGGAGCTAGTTCCCTAATTGTTAATTATTTGTAATTTTCTATGTTTTTAAGAATATTTTAATATTAATGTGATTATTAGAAAATGTCTTGGGAGGTTGAGTGAGTTAGAGAGACTTTAGAGTCAATCAGATCCCTTGAGAGGATTTTATGGATCTAGAGGATTCGAAGATAGGTTTACTAGTTGAGTGAATTATGGATATGAACTAATTCTAGTTTTGGATCCTTTTATATATTTTGTAAGACAAAAGGCATTCAAGAGCATCCATCACAAAGAGAGGAGAGATTCAAGAGGATTTGGAGACCGAATAAGGCCATAAGGCCAATAAGGGCCAATATAATGTAAATTTGGCTAGAGGAGGGCCTTTTATAAATTATCTGTAAATAAATTCATTAACTAAGGAAATATTTTATTTTGAAGCATTGAATGTGTGAAATCGAGCCTATGTACATTACTGTGAATGATTTCTTGTAATCGTTGTTAACAAAAATTGATGCAGATTGAACACAATTAAGCTCAATAAGGATTTGCATAGCAGGAGCAACCCACGAAGGTATATAGAGATCACAAAGGCCAAGAAGATATAATTCTTCCTTGAATGTAGCTAGAGTATATCAGAGGAAGCATGGGCACTATAAAGGATCAGAAGGGAGCCATGGAAAGAAGCACAATGGAAGGCTGGATCGATTCTTATGTAGGAACAGAGAAACAATGGTCGAGAATATAATGAAGGGGTGGAATACTTAGGTCTTTTTAATGCTAACGAGAGTACATCAATTGACAACACAAGGAAAAATAACTCAAAATTATGTCGCAAAAATGCCATCAAGAGACAACGTCGAACCAGAGGTTCTTTCCTGGGGTATTGAAGGAGGAGCATTCAAAGGAGCGTCAAGCTGATTAGGTGTTGGGCATACATGGCAGTGTGCTGATGTGTGACGCTTCGAGATGATGTGGATGAAGCTAAGAGGATGAGGTGAATCCCGCTGGGTGACAGGTTCATACAACATCGTAAGTTTGTCAAATGACAGGTGACAGGAATATGTTTTGTCTCCCAGAGACTGTCTCATGGGAGGTTCAAGAAGTGTGCAACAAGGGAACAACCGAGGTGATGTGGAAGACTGATCATTGGGGTGAAATGAGTAAGGATGATACAAAGTGGTCTCATTTGGAGATGAGACTAACAAGGGGCCTCTAACTACTACTGATGTTTCTCGGATGTAAAAGAGATGTGCGTGATTTTTGTAAGGACCGAGGACAACAGTTGAGGGAGGAAGAGAACAAAAAATAATGAGGAAATTCCCATCTCTTGGATTCCATATCCTAGAGGTAGGTCATTGTGTGAGTTATTATATATGTCAGGAAGCAGTGACATGGAGTTATTTCATTGGTGGATAAAGGATGGTGTATAATAGAAAGGGTTGAACACCAAGGTCATAACCTTTGGTCACTTGTGGATTGGTAGGAACTTTTTGAATGGAGGAAAAACTACAAGCCATGGATTTGGCCTTGCATTATGAGAGATAAAGGGGATTTATTATAATTGTTGAGAAATAGAAACAAGAAATTCTAGCTTAATTTGTCCTTGAATTAAATTGTGAACTAAAATCGAATTCTATTCTCATAACAACTTGTAAATAGTTAATTAAGTTTAATTGACTTAATTACCTTAGGAATTTTGAGTTGAAAGTATTTATGTAGTCATGTATATGTTCTCCCTAAAATTTAGGGGTCTAGGATGATTTTATTTGAGTTGTAATTAGATAACTCAGTTTAACTGAGTTATAGACAGTTAAAGTAGTTCTAACTGTTTGTGGAACTAGTAGAGGTCTAGTAGTGAGTTAGTGCATTGGTGCATCCTTAGTGCTACTCTAGCTAACTAAAGATTCCCTCATGAGAAACTCATGCATGTTAGTTCAGAGAAAGACCCAGTTGAGACTAGAGTGCAGGGATAGTGTACTATCAGTTGTAGAATGATCTGAGTTGTACAAGTCATGCATGCAATCATAGAAGGACCTAATTTTGGATTGTGCAGTTATGGAGGAATGATTTCCCAATTAAATATGGGTTGATCCTCAGGGGAATTGTGCAAGGAAAAAGGGGCTTGGTAGGCAGCATAAATTGGCTAAGGGTTGGTTAGTGTGGGCTTGTGAGGTAGAGATTTGATCATACTTGTGCAAGAATTGTTCTAGTGAGAACAAGCTTTGTATTATCACTCAGATTTCTAATTAATGCAAAGATAGTCATGGTTTTGAGCAGTGGGTTTCCCCAGAGAAACAATTGTGTTATGTATATTTTATTATCTTTCTCTTGTTGATTATTGTTTTCATCGATTTATTGGTTTCCACTTCTTAAAGGTAGAGTAGATTCTTGTCTTTTGTTTTAGTACATTACATGAGTTGTGAATCTATAGGAAAATCTACACAGTATTAGAGATGAAGATAGTATACTAGAGGATATTTTGAAGTTTTGAGTTTTGGGTTACAGGTGAAATTCGAATTCATAATACATATTTTAGGATCAAAATATGGCTTTCTACGATTTAGGCTCGAGTATGCCTTGGAAGGCAATTCGAATTATATATCCTAGAAGGATAGGATGGAGATTGTGCTAGATGATAATGGCCTCAAGGAATTCATTGATAAAGATATTCCTAAGCCATTATCATCCTATAAGAATATGGAGTTTACTTGCTCAATCAATGTTGACATTGATAAACAAACTTTCACTTGTTTCCATCATGGAATTAGACATTGAAGTGATGTTCACTGCCAATCTAGGTTTCCTAATATAAGGCATCTCTAGGAAGCCAAGATTTACAACACTTGACCTACTAAACAAAAGAAACTTACACAATAGTTTGCACTCCAAGAGATGAAATTCGAATTCGCAATACATACTTTAGGATCAAAATATGGCTTTCTACGGTTTGAGGCTCGAGTATGCCTTGGAAGGCAACTCGAATTATATATCCTAGAAGGATAGGATGGAGATTGTGCTGGATGATAATGGCCTCAAGGAATTTATTGAGAAACATATTCCTAAGATATTCCTCAACATTGATTTGGCAAGTAAACTCCATATTAATTTGGTGATCAATATTCTCATAGAAACTTGTAAATAGTTAATTAGGTTTAACTGACTTAATTACCTTAGGAATTTCAAGCTGGAAGTCTTTCTCTAGTAATTTATATGTTATCCCTAAATTTTAGGGGTCCAGGATGAGTTTATTTGAATTGTAATTAGATAACTCAGTTTGACTAAGTTATAGACAATTAAACTAGTTCTAAATGTTTGTGGAACTTGTATAGGTCTAGTAGTGAGTTGGTGCACTGGTGCTTCTTTAGTGCTACTCCAACTAATTGAATATTCCCTCAGGAGAAACTCATGCATGTCAGTTTAGAGAAAGACCCATTTGAAACTAGAGTTTAGGGACAATGTATTATCAATTGTAGAATGATCTAAGTTGTACACGTCATGCATGAAATCCGTTGTCACTCACTACATTTTGGGGTTTCAATTGGTCAAGGTTTCCTAGGAGCAGTGAAGTTTGGAGCCACTGTCCCAAGCCATAGAATATCTCAGAGCTTAACCAAACCCTCTCTATTTCCTAGTGCTCAGAAAAGCCTTCCCAATGGTATATAGAAGTCCAAAAAAGGACTCCTAGATCAAAAGTTAGGGCTTGTTGAAGATTTCCTTTGGAAAGCTCAGAAAACCAAAAAATGCCTAAGTATGAAGGCATCCCGCAATCCCGCATCCTAAAAATTGGTTGTCACAGTAGTCTTGCAGTCACAACAAACTCCAAAACTTGTGGGGGCCAATCTTGTGATATAGTGTGAAATCATCAAGGGAGGGCCACCCCTTTCACTCTCCTCCACGTGGCGATATTCCACATCTTGGCAATCCCGTAGTCCCGCATTCCGATGATCCCACAGTTCTCACAGTCTTGTAGGTTCCCGCAGTCCCGTAGGGCCCCGCATCCCGCATCTCAGTGATCCCACAGTCCCACAAATCAATGGGTTCTAAACTTAAAAGACCGTGTGGGGGCTGATCTTGCGATATGGTGTGACATCACCGGGGAGGGCCGAAATTCATTAACAAAGGAAATTCTTGTAAAAACAGGTTTGGGGAGGGCTTTTCCTCTCTCCTCTAGGGGGCCAAGTGGCGGCCTCTAATTGGTTCTCATAACAGACATGGCACCTGATGTCATCAGTGAGGTGGTAGTACAGATGATGATGTGGCAGATGACATGTGTCACCTAGTTTTAGCTTTTTTAGGGGTGAAATGGGGCCATTTTTGAGTGCCACATGTCACCACTCACAGGGTGACACATGGGAGTGATGACATCACCCCAAAGATCGATGATCGCAGCTGTTAAGGAGAAAATCTAAAGGCAAGGTTCCTGTGATTGCAATATGTGGGAATCCCTCCTGGATGCGATATGTTATAGTGGTTCTACCTCAGGAGACTTTCACGTCTGGACTGTCATTCTGCACTATGGAAAAAGGTAAAGGGTCCCCCTCTCCTGTAATGTGGTTTTGATGTCTTAGGTTATCCCACAATTCGGCATTATCAACAATCGAAAGTGTTTGGGGAAGAGGCTTAAGGCAAAAGCATGGTAAAGCGCCGATATGCGGGATTTTGTGATACAAGGGAAAAGGCTCCTAGAAACGGGTCTAAAGGCCTTCGCACCTAAGGGCTAAGCCCTTAGTTCTGGCCCTCGGTCATATGATTAAAGCCACATGAGAGGCTATAACAAAGGGGAGCAAAGCATGAAATCAAAAGTGCTTGTTTCGCCTATTTTAGAGGAAAAAGGCACGTGCCTAAGATACTATGCTATTACACTTTAATACATGTCACCCACCACGTCAAGGTACCAATAGTGTAGGACAGAGGTTTAAAGGGCGTGATGGGTCGACAACTATGGTTTTAAGAGGAACAGGTGGTGCATTCAAAGCACGAGATGGGCTGATCCAGCAGAAGCCCACTGTGACATGGGTTCGGGAGCCAGCGCCGAATGAATTAAAGGCAGAAAATACAGAGGTGGGTCAAGCAGTGTAGGAATACATACCTTAAGTAGAACAACTCCTGTAGCAGAGACGATCACAGGATAGGAATGGAGATCTTTGTATATTTTACATCTTATGTTCATTTATTTGTTGTATTGTAACATGCCTCCTTTCAATGAGGCTTTTATTTCTGTAATGTTTTGGGGCATAGAGCCATATTTGACTGAGACAGCTAGTCAAACTCACAATTGAACTAGGCCAGAGATATTTTGTTGTAATGAATGTTCTTTCTCCCCTCTCTAGATAAATAGGGGAAAACAAGACCTAGAAAGGATTCATAAATTCTATAGAAAAGACTGCATAATATTTTTCAGACTGTATCTCTTTGTAATACAAATATTTTTCATAATATCAAGGAAACAGTGGTGATTCCCCTTCAAGTATTACATTATGTGTTTCCTTTTTCAATCTCATTTTATGTTCATATTTCCTCTCTGTATTCATGCAAATTGTAGCTGCTAGAAATGTTTCAAGCTTCCTCATAAATGCAAGTGCCTGTAACTATATCACAGATTCACTTGTCTCAATATTGTTGATACATATACCTATGTGGGTTATTGAAATCATATCTTTAAATCTGCAACACATGAATCATAGCATCCTTCCCCTCCTTCATTCATTATTTCTGCTCGTAACTCAAATAAGTATAGAAATCCTTAATTCCTCAAGCTCTGTGTTAAGTGTAGAATGCTGGAAGATTTATGCTCTATGTGATGAGTTTCTCTTTCTCTTTGTACTCTCTCATATGCTATGCAAAATCTTAATAAGCTATAAGCCCTTGAATTACTCGGTCTCTACTATTTTCACACATATTTATGAGATCTAAACTTGTGAGGAAGTACCAAAAATCCATGTTTTATTTCTTTGGATAAATGAACCAACCCATTTCCTATATATATATGTATCTATAGAACCTGAGTGATGTATCCAATTTCCTGTAAATCATTTGAGACACACCAATTTAGATGTGCCCAGGCACTGGTCTTGTAAGAAATCCAAGGCTGTCTCTAGGAGCTCCAACATCTTTTGGTGCCACTGTCGGGGAACTTATTAAAGGATTTTTCCCCTGGGATACGAAAAGTTGAACACTCATTGTATAGGTGAGTGAAGTTTGTTCTGATTTCCTTCACATCACCTTGGTGACTCCACACCCCCTCATTATCATTTACAACCCTGGCTTTTAAAAGGCCTCATACTCGCTCAGATACATCCCATCAGAAAGCTCCATTTGTTACCATCTCGCCAGCCTTTGAAGTTCCCTCATCCAATTCTTAGCTTGTTGTTTCTCATTATTAAGGACTTACTCCTAAGGCCCTAACATATCCTCCTTCCCCTCCAAACACTGTGGTCTTTACCCCAGTGCCTCAAGAAAATTTTAATCCCCCTCCACTAATCCAGATGGCTCTTATAGGATTTTTGTTCAACAAGTATGCATCTCTTGATCTACCTCAGCCCTTAAGTGCAATGCCCCAAGACTACCTAAAGCTATGCCTAGGCTCAATGGGGAAGATGATAACTCAGCATAGAGTCACATTGAAACCTTTAGTTCTTTTTCTGAGAAAATAAACATGGAACAGCTGGATGTGGTCATGCGATTTTTTGTGCAATTCCTCGATGGAGAGGCTAGAAAATGGTTCAAATCCCTACCTAATGCCTCCATCACTACATGGGATCAAATTGAAAATGATTTCACCTAGAAATGGGGAGAAAAGAGGAATCATGAGTACCTCCTCACTGAGTTTAATGCCATAAGAAAAAATCCGAAGGAGGATACTTCAGAATTTATCAAAAGATTCAATAAGTAGTTCAATAACCTGCTAGCCAACATAAAGCCTCCCCCAGCTACAGCTCATGTAGTTTTCTTGGGAGCCTTTGACTTTGACATTGGCTTTACCCTGAGAGAAAGCAAGTCTACCACTCTATACCAAATTCAGATCGATGCTTTCGGAGTGGAATCAAATCTGGCTTGGGCAGGGAAGTCAAGGGTAAAGTAAGAACCCACTGAACCCAAAAGAGGAAAAGAAGAGGCATCCTCCTTTGGTCGAGATGGAGAATCATCATATTGAAATTGGGACAATCTAGAAAAACTCTCATCAAGATTTCATCACAAAAGGTTGGAAAGCTTGAAATCGAGAACAAGAATCTCTCCAGATAGAATGCTCAAGTCAACAACTAGGGCTATAAATCACAAGATAGAATGCCTCCACTGAAACTACTTCCAAGGGAAAGAAAGGAGTAGCTTGATCAGATCCCTCATCCCTTATACTTGGGATATGGTCCCAATGAACAATCGTCAGATACATAAGAGATGTAGAGAAATATATATGCTGGTTTTACTGAATAAGAACATGAGAATATGGCTCACCAGGAGGCCAGTCATCATAAATAAGTAGTAGTAGAGGAGGAAGATATGGATTATTATTGCAAAGAGTTTGCAAAGTCCATGCAAACACAACCACAATGTAAGTATAATCTAAGATCTTTAAAGAAGAGGATGAGAGAACCAGAATAACAAGGGGAAGTTGCTACCCAAGTGGTTCCTCCAGCGCTAGCCAAAGGGAAAGATAAGCTCCATCATGACCCACCCAAGACAGTATTCTATGAAAATAAGGGGAGAAATGGTCCTAAGGGGCACGCGGAAAAGGATGCACATGTTCTATTGACAACTACCAATGGGAAGGGAGAAAGAATAGAGCCAGGAGATACAGAAAATGCCCAACATACATTCAATCTCCAAAAGGAGCTAGAAAAGATAAAAAATCTTGTTCCTCTAACTGAGCTTCTAAAGCAGCCTCATTACAAATCTCAAGTCTCTCAATTCATGCATCCAACCACCTCTACACCATCAAATGATGGTTTGAACCTTCAAGAGGAGAGGTCCATGGTTGTTTTTGAGCTGCATGTGGAAGAGTTGGATGCTTCTACTATGCCTTTCTATGTGAATTTGGTGATCCATGACCTTTTGTTGCATAATTTCATGTTAGATTCTGTGGCCTCACACAACCTCATGTTGTTGATTAGTGGTTGTCCTTGATATCAACCCAAGTAGCAACAGGGGCTACCTCGATATTTCAAGGGAATTTTGAATTGACAACTCATATTATTTTGCATCAAATATCTTCTCGATGGATTCTACTCGTCGATATGTTTCCATTGATGTATGGTACACCTCCTAGTTCTTCACGGTTTGAGAGTTATTTGCATTTGAAGTTAGTAACCCCAGTTAGTGGGCTAAAACCCTATGGGGTTGTGGCATGGCACTCATAATTGGTTGTGGTCATTGAATAGTCAATAATTAATAATATTTTTTTCTCCTAAAATCCCTCCAACGTTCACTTGTTGAGGACCCTCTCAACTCAAGACATTCATATAAATAATGACCCTCATATCCTCTTCTTGTAGGGATTTTGTGTCTTAAAACAAGCCATCATGGAATTTTCGCTTTAAGTTTTTTTTCTGCAAAGTTTCAGAAGCTAACATTAAAACCCATTTGAGCCTAAATCATTATGAAACTCATGAACAAATTTTAGATATTTTCTCGCTATATTTTCAGAGATATGATATGAGGAAGTTAGGGTTTTTGCAGGCTCCCAAATTCCATGTCAAACAGGTGACATTGGAAAAATTGTAATAAGTTTATCTCTAAGAATTGGATTCAAATTTTGTAAATAGTCACAGAAATAGAATGGATTTTAGTGTTTTGAGGAGCATTTTCAGGACCTAAGGTCACAACAATGACACGTGGAACTTCGTACAAGTTCGCTCCACTGAACTAGTCTATAATAAGGTCATCGTGGGAGATTTGGCATAGCACTTTGTTGAAGAATCCAATCTTGATTAGACATATGGGGTTGGAAAGAGAACCCATAGGGCTACCACAGGACACAATTTCAAACCCTGGAGAGATGAAATTGCATAGATACAACAGATTCAATATCAAGCTCCTAGAAGGCAAGAAAAAACATGCATTCAGGGATCACTACAGTAAGGACCACACATCAACAGTCAAGGGTAAGCCTTCTACAAAAAGTTATGTTTGATTTGTGTTGGGAATGGGATCCCCCAAGGCAAGTTTTGGGGCTTAAAGCCCAAGTTTTGACTAAGTCTGATGTAAAGGCTCCGTGATTTGTGGGCGTGGAGCGCGAAGTTGTAATTGAGTCATAGGGTTGTCTACCCTTACTCTTGTAATGTAATGTCGGCTTGAGAGATCTACCCATGGTGCATGAACCATGGGATTGTATAAATAGAGTGAGGCTCCAAGTTGAGAAAAAAGCTAAGAAAATCTAAGGGAACAATCTAAGAGAAGATGAAGCATTGAGTCTTAGTTGAAGTGTAAAGTCGTGTCTTGGGTCATAGGATAGGAGAAGGCTCTGCCGCTAAGTGCGTAGAGGCCTAGTAGTTTGTAGCTGAGTGCACAAACCCCTACAGCTAAGTACGCAGGGTGAGTCGAGTCTGTAACCAATTGAAGAAGTAATAAGAGAAGTTCTTATCATTTTGTGTACCTTTTTTCCTATTTTATGCATTGAAGTATATTTGATATAAATTGCAAGTTACTGTTTATTTGTTGCACGAACTTATATGAATGTGTTGAATAAGAGAATATAAACTAAGTATCTATTTAAAGAAAAGTTAACTAACATCTATAAGAGGATAAGTAAGATCCGCAGTGAAACTCAGGGAAAGAGTGTAGATCACTGCCTTAGTAGCACGAAATCACCTCAGTCCCTGACTAAGGGTTGCGTAAAGGCGATCGTGACAGGGCACGAAGGCCTCATAGGCCAGCGAAGTGCGCAGAGTGACCTGCATAAAGCTATTCATAGTTGGATTAAGTCGACCCCTCAGACATCTCAAGGGTGTGGAAATTTGGTTCCACCATCCCCCCATACTGCTTCGGGTGAGACCTCAGTCCACGCTCTGCGGGCTGTTGCCGAAAGGGCCAGTAGTACAGGGATTTGTTTCGTTAATTAACTCCGAACCTGGGTTAGGCCCCATAACGCTAACAAGTGGTTCCGTTGCTGGGACCGGAATCTGCATAGATATGTCTGATGTCGCATCAATGGAATCCAACTAGGAAGGAAATTGAAGGCTGGTTGGACAAGAAAATTCACGAGTTCATGGCGCAGGAGAACAAGAATTCATGACGGTCGAAGGAAGAGTGGTTAGACTGCTACCTATACACAAAGATCCTTGAAATTTTCTTCGCGTCTTTCGCTATTGATCTGTACGAGTGGATCGCGAAGATAGTAGATAGCCAAGGAAGGTGAAAGCTTGATGGACCTATTGTGTGGACCCCATAGTTGTTGCGTAGATTGGAAGTATCAGAAGATAAGATTGCATGTGCTTTTGATCATTGGATCAATCAGATTATCGAAGGATTCATTACTGAGTTCACGGTAGATACTTCATTCAGCTATAGCAAGGCAAAGTGACGCTTTCTCAAGGGACTGCAGGACTAGAGACTAGCCCCTTGATTTCAAATCCACGAGGGGACGAGGAAGAGCTCACGAAGATATCTCTACGAAGTGTGATTCATTTGATAAGGCAGAGGATTCTGTGCATACCACCCCCACCCACACCACTTCTAGTTTCACCGTCATCACCTCCATCTTTGCCTGTACCACCTTCACCACCACCGCGTTTTAATATTTCACAATGTTGCACGAAGCGGGGATGAAACACGGACGTTTTTTGGAAGCGGGGATGTGGAAGCGTCATTTTACAAAAATCTAGGAAGCAAAGCGTCTGCGGAAGCATTTGCTATATATATATATATATTTGCATTTATACTCAAAACAAACATCCCAAATACCAAATTAGTTGTAGAAGACATCAAAACATGCATATTATTGCATAAATCAAATAAATATGGCATCCATGATTCCATTGTAGTTACTAGTATGTATTATGTACATCAACCATCTATATTCTAGCAATTACAAACATACATCAAATTTTTAAGCATATTATAAAACATAAAACATTTAAGCATATTATAAAACATAAAACATAGAGCATATTATGATTTATTTAGCAAGTGAGCAACTGTCAACATTTGTCATGTCCAAAATTCAAATAATAATGTTTACAAAATATGTCACTTGGTCATTGCCTAGACAAAAAAGGTTCAAATTCACAAGCCTACAAGTCTAATGATTAATCTATGACAAAAGTAGTAAATTGTGAATATATCTACTAATCTCTCCTCCTCCCGCCACGAAGAGAACGTGATGGCGGGCCTCCACGTGGTGGCAATGAAGAAGATGGTGACTGTGGAAGTTGTGGCAGTGGCATTAAAACTAATGAAGACAAACCCCTTGCTGTTGGTGTTGAACCATGGAACCTAGGAAGCAAGGGACCATATGGGGGTGGCATCTCAACACAATCATCATCATCCTGGAATCGCTCAAAAAATTCATACAAAAAGAAAAAACACTAGTTAACAAAAAAAATTAAAAACATGAATTAGAGAAATGATTTATATGGAAAATTCATACCACAATGGACATACTTGGATAAGAGCAGCCTCTAATTTCTCTAATCGCAACACTCCATCCTCCAAATTAGGCTCCTCTGGATTCTTGTCCCAAATCTTAAGGTCTTTATTAGTCTTTGCATCATTGCAGTAATGGGACAACAATCAAAAGTTGTAATGAACATAAACTAAGCTCTCTACTTGGTCTGAACTCAACCTGTTCCTTTTAACACTGTGGATGAAAGAATATGAGCTCCAACACCTCTATGCAGAAGAAGTGTTTACCACCTGTGATAGCACCGACAATGCCAAAGTCTGTAGAAGTGGAATAGCCCCTCCATGCATGTTCCACCACTCAAAAGAATAAAAAGTCTCTCGATCTCTAATTGCATGCATGCTCCCAAATGGACCAGTGTTAAGCATATAGTTGCTCAACTGTCTCTGTACCATGGCAGCCTCCTCCTCATCAGGGATTAATTTACTCAATGCAATCATATATTTTTTGTGAACCTCTTGATCTTGGTGTGGTTTTCTCCTGCTTCCCCCCCGCCCGGGGTGTTGGTGTTGAAAGCCATGATGGATGATAGTATTTAGGTGTCAAAACATATGCTAATGCATGCAATGGAATATTTAGCATTTCCCATCGGGTTTCCACCTCTGCACGAATATAATTGTACAAGGTGATATCTCTAGGCTCAACAATGTATTTAATATGCCCCAACATTCTATCCATTTTCTCATACACCTCCCCAATTATTGGTCGATCTAAATCTCAAAACTTGATCATGTAATAAATTGGTTTGGTGAATTGTAAAACATATTTAACCTGTGACCAAAAGTACATGTCAAGAATAGTGTCCTTGGCTGCATTAGCACCATCTCTATTAGTGTTAATTTCATCCCATGTTTCAGCACACACCATATTAGTTAAAGCTTGTCTCACCTTCACTAGCCACCTAAAGCTGAGGTAATAACTGGCAAATCTTGTCTTTGCAAGTTTAAGCAACTGCAACTTGGAGTAAGTGCCATAGAAGTAGTTTACTCTTGTATGCCTTGTGATTAATTTAATGAGTTGCTTCCCTCTCTTGTAAAGCTCATTAATCCACCCACATTCTTTATGCTTCACAATATCTTGCATCAAAAGGTTCAATGTGTGAACCAGACACCTAGACCAAAAGATGTGTGGATGAGTATGCTGAATAATTTTTCCCACTGCCTTACAATTTGCTGCATTATCTGTGATCACTTGAACCACATTATTCATGCCAACATATTTGATTGATTGCAATAGGAGATATTCAATGTTTTGTGAAGATGCATTGATGGAGGAGGAGTCATGACATGTAATAAATATTGCACCACTAGCAGAAACACCAAGAACATTTATCAAGTGTTGGTTTCTAATATTTGTCCACCCATCTGATACAATGGATACCCCACAATCTACCCACTCATTTGTAAAACGTGTCAAAGATCTTCGAAACTTTGCTTTTTCTCTTTCTAATAACACTCTTCTAGCTTTCTCATAGTTGGGGGACTTGTATCCTTTTGGGGCTTCATTGATGGTCTTTACCATTTCATGCCAATAGGGAGAGCGAAGCACATTGAATGGTACATCGCAAGCACAAAGAAATCGAACTATCTTTCCATCCACATCATCCCTCCCAGCAACATTAAGGAAATCACCTTTTGTTCTTTTACCTCCAGAGCTTCCAGAAGTACCATGAGGAGATGAGCTACCAAATATAGAGGTTGCATTTGATTCATAATGAGTTTTTTGTTTCTTGCTTTTTTGTTGTGAAGACTCCTCTATTTGGATGTATTTTCTTCTTTGTTTAGATGAAATGTTTGGGCAAATTTGTATCCCCACAACACCCTTTTTATCATCACTGTCCATTACCCCACAAAGATGCCTCCTCACACAGGTATGTGAACCACTACATGGTTTTCCTCCATGACAACCATGAGGGCACAAAAATTTGTAGCTTCCAGCACCCTTTCCCCCTTCAAGTTTGGTCACATAGTTCCACAAGGGTGTTATTGCAGCTTCCCCTCTAGTGTTTTAGTTTCCGCTTCAGTTCAACTTCATCCCCTTCCTCTTCAAACCCTTCCTCCTCATCATACATTGGGTCACTCATATTGGGACCACTGTCCTCTTATGCTTCTTCCCTTCTATTCCTACTCCCCCTTTCCATCATTAAAACCAAAAGTGGAATGATACATAGAAGCCAAAATAACACCATCTTGGAATATGGATATAGGTGGTGGACAACTTGCAAGTAAATGAGCAAGTAGAAACAATGGGAAAGAGTAGGAGATGGAGGAGAAAAATAAAATAAAAAAATTCAAAAAAATAAGGGAGTTTGGGGTTTGCACTTACCTCTTTAGCTCTTGTAGATGAAGTCCTCCAAGCTCCTCCTCCTTCACTCCTCCAAGCTCTCCTATCTTCTCCTCTCTTCTCTTCTCTTATCCAACTCTCATAAACTCAAAGTGAGTAAATGAGGGATGAATGGGGGCTTTAATCCCTTCATTCATCACCCTAACCCAAGGTGGACCCACCCCCAACAAGCCAACATACACAAAAATAAAAATTAAAAATTAAAAAAAACAGTGATTTTTTGGCTGCATGACGGAAAAAAAGGAAGTGCGTACGAAATCGTACACGATCCAAATGATTTGCCCTCGGAAGCACGACACTTCATATGGCCGAAGCACCATATGAAATGCGCTACGAACACATGCTTCTGGAATTTCCAAGAAGCGTGTTTATCAGTCTGAAACGTGTTTTGGTTTTTTCGAAGCACGTTTCGGACAACGCTTCCCCCACGCATATGTATGGATCGCGTTTTGGGGTTTAGATCTGAGGGGGGGGGACGTTTCCTGCACCACTGATATGGAAAGCTTGATAAAGTTGTCTGTGTTTAAGGGAGTAGGAAATGATGATCTGGACCAATTTTGGTTCGTTGTAAAAGCTGTATGGGAAGCACTGGGAGTTACAGATGATAATATCAAGAAAGCGACATTGGTAAGCACTCTACAAGATTGCGCACTAACCTGGTACATCAAGAACTCAAGTGATAATCCGAATGCGGGAATTGCAGTTATCCAAGCTGCGGTAACTAGGGAGTTTAGCAGGCCGAAGTCAGAGGCGCAGTCGATCATTGGGTTCAAAGAGATCATGATGCTACTAGGCAAGATCCCTTGGGAGCTGGATCAAAGGCTGAAGTGCACAATTCGTGAAGCTAACATGAATTTGAAGGATGGACAACACCGCGAATGGTTTGTAGCATCACTATCACCGCATTTGAGGAATGCGCTATCACAGAAGAGGTTGACAACTCAGGAAGAATCTTTAGAGATCACGATGAGGTTGCATGATACCCCAATACAGGATCCTAACTTAGGAGTTCAGTAGATCCATGCGTAGTTGAAAAACTTATGCCTCGAGATGCAGAGTCTAAAATAGGACGGAACAATCCAACTAGAAGCACACAAAGAGGTGTGGTGTGTGAAATGAAAATGTTAGGGTCATGATAAAGACCATTGCCCAATATTCATGAATTACCTCATGGGAGGGGGGCCAATGCTATTAATATGGAAGCATAAGTAGGACCGAATGCAGTGCCTACTCTATGATGCGCGATTTGTCAAATAGGAGGAAAGCATGCTACAGACAACTACATTTGTTGCAAAAGTACACACAGAACTCGCAATAGTTGTTCTGTAATTTCTGTAGATCGGTGGGACATGATGAGCACACATGTAGAAGTTATGAGCTAATGATGGATAGAATTCCCGCCTATAGGGTTCAGGCTGAAACACAGCCCCTAGACCAAGGCGCAGGGATGGTATAGATCAGATTCTAGGGTCGTGGACGAGGTCAAGGTGGAGGAAGACCTGGGAGAGGTCGCAGACAACTGATATGCTACAATTGCGGAGGGCTAGGACATTATGCCAACGATTTTACAAATCCAACACGTCCATCATGTCTGTACTGTACCTTATTTGATCATGAGATGAAGGATTGTCCTATGCTGATAGCTAGGCTACGTGAAAAGGGAGTGCTACCACCTCCCTTGACTGAGAACTTGCAAATGATGAGATCTGAGCGTGCGAGGATGATCCAAATGTGAATATTGTGCTTTGAAGTGGAATTACGACGGGAGATAATAAAGGAAAACAACTCAAATAAAGTACTTGGGTTCTCGAAGCTTCGACAAAAGAAGCAGAGTTTGATTTGGAGCATGCTCGAGAAACCTTTATGGAAGCTAAGAAGAGCTTCGCTGATGCCTCCACTTCAGGAAGCAAAGATAGACCGGAGCCAGAGATGGACCCATTGATGCTCACAATGTTCCTGGAAACGTACATGAAGCTGCTATGCGATAGTAAGGCTGTAAAGGGATTACAAGAACTCATTAATAGATGCGTGGGGACCACGTAAGGAGAACTATGCATAGTCTAAAAGATAGAAAAACAAAAGACAAGAACAAGAAGAGAAATGAGGTTAACCACGCAAATCGGAGAATATGAGATGGACCAAGTAATTTTGGATTTAGGGTCTGACGCGAACGTTCTGCCGAAGCAGATATGGGAGTGCATGGGAAGGGCTACGCTGCAGTGGTCTCCTATTCAGTTGTGCATGGTGAACCAACAGAAGATAATACCCCTGGGGCGATTGCAAGGAATCATAGTGGATATTGAAGGAGTGAGTGCACTAGCTGAATTTGAAGCGATAGAGATTGTTGATGACAAAAATCCCTACCCCACGCTCTTAAGAATTTATTGGGCCACTGATATAAATGGGGTGATTAATCTGAAAAAACGTAAGATGATTTTTGAGAAGAAGTCTCTGTTCGTAGTAATACCATTGGACCCTGTTGAGGGATCACGCTACACTAAGCTAGTGCGTGACTATGAAAGTGAAAACGATTTGGATTGTATCTACAAGATAACCACACAAGAGAAAGATTGGGTAAATCCCACTGCAGATGGACGAATTTTATGGGAGCGTGAAATCTCTTGTACTTTAGATTCGGATGAGGAGATAGAGCGGTGGTAGAACCGGTTACATGAGGTAACCACGTTGAACTGTAACATGATGATAAGATCACTACGTTATGTATCAATGGAAATGAGAGATCTACTTACCTACGATGGATTAGGAAAGGTAGATGCTTTCCTGAACAAATTTGAAAGGGAGGTGCCAAAGAAGCAACGTTTTGAAGCCTTGAATTAGGTACGGCGTGCTACGCCCGCGAGGTGGTGGAGTACTCACAAAGGAAATGTTGTTGACTGGCTTGCATGTAGGAGGATGATGCACATAGTTTGGGAAGCATATAGGATGGCCGACAACTAGATACACTAGCCAGGATGGTCCGTGTGTGCATATGTCCAGATGGGTACAGACCTATGGTAAACCACTTGCACGGATGCACATGAACTTCGCAATGGGAAATATGGACAATAAGCATGTGTTCGGGGGGGAATGCATGAACGGCTCCTCAAGATGGAACAACAAAGTGTGGAAAGAATGAGTGCGCAGATAGTTGCCCACGCGAAAGCCTTTCACGAAGAATGCAGAGCACTGAGCAAGGTATGTAACGCGCAGTGAAGCGATTGGGACTTGCGTGTACTAGTAGTCCTATGGGCTTATAGGGTGATGTGCAAGAGACTGAGGGGACAGACGCCTTCTACTCCAGTTTATGAAGCGAATGCTGAAATACCGATGAAGTATATCATGCCTAGTCTGCGCATAGCGACGCCTGCAGATACCATAGATTGCAAAGCCTTGAAATAAGGGATCACACAGTTGGAAGAAGAAGAACACTTGGGACCTGATGAAGAGATCCAGCAGGGTAATCTTAGGCTTCAAGAACTCTTGAATAAAAAAATTTGTTTGAGGGAGAAAATCACCATGGCGGAAGAAGAAGTCAAGAAGTTGGAGGGAGGAATGAAAAGGGATTTTCTTGATAAAAGGATTGTGGTGATAAAACGGGATGCACACGATTATATTGATAAATTTGGAGACTACTTCCGAGATTTGATCAATTTGATGCCTTGGATTGGACCGTGTATTACTAAAAGGATCACAGATGGCGGCGCGATGCAAATGGTAAAATGCGCGACGCAAGTAGTAAGGTTAAAAGGCAAACTTTTCCAAGAAGAAGTAAATGATGATTGGGTAAAGTCATATACAAGTGCTGCGACCACCTGACTAGTCGTTGGAATCACAATCTTAGCACTCCAGGTAGTTGAAAGGAGGCGTGGGACTATAAATTACTCTGTCTGAGAGCTACGCGATGCCAGGGCTGCGTGCAAGAGCGAAGTATCACAGGGTCTGCGACACCGCAAGGGTAGTTGTGCTTCTGCATGGGTTGGTTGGAAAGTAACTGTTGTAATCACTATTCACAATGTAATACTTGGTTTGAGACCAAATGGAGTGGGCGGTAGGCATTTAAGGTGAGCTTTATGGGCTAGATTTGGGAAAATATGCTACCAAGGGAGCATTAATGGACCGGATTTGGGGGAACGGTCGAATTTGAATTCAAAAGGCGCTATAAATTACAAAGGGCTACCTCGAAAACAATACTTGGTCATTTGAGGATTGAGCTGTCATTCGCCCAACAAAGACTAAACCCAGACCTATTGAGAGCATTGTTTGAGCACCCACCTGAGCAGTTGAGCGATTTCAGGAAAAACAAGATGGTAGCATCTGAAGAAGTCAGGGATATCAGAGAAATGACCACCAAAGAGGCCACACATACCATGACAGTAAAAGATGCCACTGAGAGCACTGGGATGGTTGTAGAAATCCCTAAATCACCATGCACGCCGAGACCCAAGAAAGATAATCTTCCCATGATTCTGGTGTGCGTGTCCCCTCAAAACCCACTGTGAACTAAGTTAACCATGGAGGAAAAGGGGAAAGCGGTTAATTTGGAAACCAATGAGGAGGAGGAAGACCTTGAGGACATCCTGATAAAAGAGAACAAGGATGAAGACATGGAGGAAGAAATCAAGGGTGTGGACCCTCTAACTAGGTTGCCTTCATATGTTCCTCTGCGGAAGAGGAAGGCAAAGGTGCCCTAGGACTTAGATGACAATAAAAGCCCTTTGCAGACTCTGCTGCTACCCGACGATATCTTTTTCGAGGTCACGCACCTGGGACGGGTGTTAAGTTTGATGTTTGAAGATTGGGATCTCGCCGACCATGAGAAATTCCCTCACTTGGCGACCACACAGCTCATGAAACCAAAGAAACACACCGCAGTGGGGTTCATAGAGTTGGAACCGTGCAAGTAGTTGTATGGAGTCGAAAAGGAAAGGTTGTTGAACCTGCTCTGGGTGTCGCATTACCATCGCACCCTAGTGACCATCTTCATCATCAAGCAGCTACTCTGCCTAGTGCATGATGGGTGTTTGTGGTTGGAGGAGCCCATCCCCATCACGGACCACCTGATCCATAGAATTACCCGACTCCCTTGCAAAGGAGAAGACCCAATAGACATTTCAGAGGGTAAAAGTAGTGATTTGGCCATTGCGGAGGCCATGAAAAGGAAATATAAGATGGAGAATAAAAAGAGAGGCTACGTGATCTCTAGTATCAACAACAAGGCAGTCCGAGTTGTGACTTAGATACTGGTGGGTAAGGTCATGCGGAAGTGCCGCACAGATGAGGTGCCCTCGCCAGTGGTTGCACTTGCCAAGCAGTGTGCAGAGGGGTTCCAGTTTAACTAGTCCAAATACTTATGCAAGGAGTTCCTGGAGAATTGTCGCAAGGCACAGGAACAAGGGAAAACCTTCCACTATGCATGGCTTCTGTTGTCCATAGTGCTGGTGGTTGGGAATTTCCTGAGGACATCCAGTTCCCCACAATTGCGAGGGATCTCCCGAAGGCCGCGAAGTACGCTTCACTGTGGGCCACTAAAGACACGCATAAGATCTGAGACAGTAAAATATTCTGGGTGTTCATGGAGATGAACATCAGAATGGGGATTAATCGCAAGCCACGGCTATCGCCCACTGTCTATAACAGCTTACAAAGCTTCGCGGAGTTTAAGGCAGACTTCCATCACATCTACATCAGGGTGTGCAAGGACCCCACAAAGAAGTGGAATGAACTACCATACATGGCCACAGATGATGTTATCTTCAACGTACTTGAGGCATGGCCACCAGAGTGGCATGCTCTAGGCACCTCCACAGTGGAAGAAGACAAGTCTGTTGCACAAAAAAAGGTGGAGGAGGAAAAACTACAGATGGCACAGTTGGCAGAAGAGAGAAGAAAAGAGGTCGCAGCAACAAAGGCATAGGAAGTGTGGGATGTTGGGAAGGCAACAACAGAACTGCAGAAGGCCGCAATAGAAGCACAAAAGGCAGTAGAGAAGGAGCATGAGGGCCGAAAGTCACCTTCGCCTAAGCAAGAACAAGAGATGGAAACAGAGGAGGGTGGCATGGACCCACAATCAACATCAACACAGTTAAAGTGCCAGTGCTTGAGAGATCCGGTGGAGCCGTGAAATAAGCCAAAAGCGTCTAAGACTTCTTTCGACCTGATCACCCTCACTGAGGGGGATTTGCATGACATAGGGGAGAAGGTGCGTGACGTCTCTGCGGAGGCCCTCCAGGAGCTCACGGAGGAGAATCAAATTGTGTTAGGGGCCCTTTGGGCACAAATTTAGGACTTGCAGGTGCACACTCCTCAGGCTGGTACTCTCTCGACCAACCTCATAGTAGGAACGACTGTAGCCGAGGAAATGTTGTGCACTCGCACAACCAATATAATAGTTCTGCCAGAGGGGGAACTAGTTATAGAAAATGAGGTTGACATGCCTACAGTCAGTGCATTAAAGGGAATAGGGATCAACATGGTTGCACTCCCTTAGGAGACGCTTTATGTCCTGCTGGACGGAGTTACTGCAGAACTGCGGGCTAGGGAGAACCGCGCGCTGTAGGTATTGAGCGAACAAAGGATCAACATGGAGTAGTTGAGCTTGTAGCATGACGAGGTCATGTCCCATAATAGGAAGATAGTGCAGGTATTTGAAGAAGCCTACCATATGGTCCCTAAGTTGGCCATCCCAGCAGAGGTGTGCATTCATAGGTTAGCAGTAGGGGTGTGTGAGGTGCAAGACGAGATGACCAAGGTTTCGCTGGAGTTGAACCTCCAGATTGTAGAGTTGTGGTTGAAGGTGCAGCCTTAAACTCCTCCAAAAGTGAGGGAACAACAAATCAACTCCATCACAACGGGCATAGAAGAGATTAGTAGTGCAGTAAAGGACTGCACCAAAATGTTGGAAGAATCGTTCAAGGTTATCACCACTTTGTAGGAGGACCCGAACATATAACACTTGGAGATAGAAGTGCATGAGCTGCAACAAGAATACGATGACATAAAAGGGACCGCACAGATGGTGGCCCTTAAACAAAGGCTCGCCCGGATGCAACATGCCAAAGAACTTAAGGAGAAGGTAGACGCGGCACTGCACAAAGAAGTGGTTTTGAAGGCGTGCGTCCAACCATGGATTGATGAGGCCTTCATCATCACAACATCAATTGAAGGAAATATTGTGCAGATACAGGGGACACAGGAGTAGATACAGGGAAGCAATTCAGATATTGCGTTCTCTTAACAACGCGTCCAGGAGATACAACAGGTAGTCACTCAGTGTGCTTCTGACCTCACAATGGTCCAAGCAGAGTTGGGAGGTCTCCGTACGAAGATCTCCGCTTTGACAGAGTGACTCAAGGGTGAGTCACGATGTTTGTGTTGGGGACCTGTTGGATGCCGGATCTCCCAAGGCAAGTTTTGGGGTTTAAAGCCCAAATTTTGACTAAGTTCAATGTAAAAACTCTGCGATTTGTGGGCGCAGAGTGTGAAGTTGTAATTAATTCATAGGGTTGTCCACCCTTACTCTTGTAATGTATTGTCAGCTTGAGAGTGATTGTATAAATAGAGCGAGGTTCTAAGTTGTAGAAAAAGCTAAAAAAATATAAGGGAAGAATCTAAGAGAAGGTGATGCATTGAGTCTTAGTTGAAGTGTAAAGTTGTGTCTTGGGTCATAGGATAGGATAAGGCTTTGCAGCTGAGTGCGTAGAGGTCTAGTAGTCCACAACTTAGTGCGCGGACCCCTACAGTTGAGTGCATAGGGTGAGTCGAGTCTGTAACCAATTGAAGTAATAAAGAGAAGTTCTTATCATTCTGTGTACCTTTTTTCCTATTTTATGCATTGAAGTATATTGGATATAAATTGCAAGTTACTGTTTATTTGTTGCGCGAACTTATATGAATGTGTTGAATAAGTGAATATATACTAAGTATCTGTTTAAGAAAAGTTAACTAACAGTTATAAGAGGATAAGTAATATCTGTGGTGGAACTCAAGGAAAAAGCGCAGATCGCTACCTTAACAGTGCGAAATCACCTCAACCCCTGACTAAGGGCTACACAAATGCAATTGTGATAGGGCATGAAGGCCTCGTAGGTCAGGGAAGTGCACGGAGTGACCTAGGCAAAGTTATTCCTAGTTGGATTAAGTCGACCCCTCAGACATCTCAATGGTGCAAAAACCTAGTTCCAACATCCCCCCATACTGCTTCGGGTGAGACATCAGTCCGTGCTCCGCGGGCTGTTGCTGAAAGGGCCAATAGTATAGGGATTTGTTTGGCTAATTAACTCCAAACCTAGGTTAGGCCCCATCAAGCCAATAATTAGGTTTTACATTTGATTTTTCAGTATCATCTCTATTGTATGTTTTTCCCGAACAACGTAAGTATATACAGTGTCTCAGTTATATCTCTATGTCTCTATATGTCACAACTAGTTTTTCGGATGTCCTATTCTTGATACTACACATTTTACGCTACATATTCTTGATGCTACACCAAGTTTCCTAAATATATATGATGTTGTAAGTTCATGTTACTTGTCTTGTCATAGTTGATGGAATGGGCTCTATTGTTGTACTTAGAACTTGGTCCATCACAAGTCTAGGGTTTGTCATAAGTTTTTATTGTATATATCTTTAGGTAAGTTTTGGATATAGTCTTGCATAGAGTCGATGTCTATATCAAAAGTGGGATTCCTTTTCTACTATTGCAACAATTCAACAACAAAATTGACAAGCACACTTCAGGTACACATTGTAATTTGTATTTGTATTTATTCATTATTATGCACTTACATGTGTTTTGTAGGCATAGGTATGTTGAAGGGTATTTTGTTTTGTTTTGGGATTGGTTTCGTCGAGAAATTTTTCATGTAGGTAGAAGAAGATTCAAGTAAAACGTCAAGAAAGAATTCAAGTGTTGAATTATCAAATCGAAGGAGGAATTGCAGCGGGACATCCCTTGAATGCATGACAACGATGTGCATATTGTGAAGAAGTATCAAGGACAAGAGTCAATGAGACATCCTTTGAAGACATGACAGCCATATGTATATTGTGAAGAAGTGACAAGGCCAAGAGTCATCATTGTAAAGCTGTAAAAGAGTCATTTGTAAAATTTTCATCATTGGAAGAGTCATTATTGTAAAAGATTCAATCTGCCTAGAGTTGAAAAGGAATTATTTGGAGGTATAGGAGTCTCTGTTGGGATGATGTCATGGTTGGGTTGCAGGTCATAGTGTGATTGGTTATTCGGTCAAAATCATTGTAAATCATATTGTATCATGGGTCATTGTCCTATGTTAAAATTGGAAACTAGGGCCAAACTCCATGTGGGTCATCTTATTTATGGTTGTTGATATTTTTCTTGGATTCCTCTCGCCAAGAGGTTTAGTATTTATCTAACGATCATCCAATTCCGACAAGTATTTATGGAGATATGAATTTATTTGTATTTACTTGACAAATTGTCAAGGTTAGCCAACATCTAAATATGTGGCACACATGCTCAACATTTCATATAAATACAAGATAGGTTAAGGCATTATTCACTCATCTCATCTCTCACATTCTTCACTCTCCTTTTTTTATTGGGTTTACACACAAGGAGAAGCTCACACACGGGAAGAAGGAGGACGTAGAAGGACAAGGAAGGAGGATGCATAAGGACATAGAAAAGAGGACGTAGAAGTAGCAAATGGTATCTTTGACCAACATTGACTAGTGTGGACTTTCTAGGGCTGCAGTTTTGGTGTGGTTGTCTCTCCTAGGTAGGCTGAAAATTTTGGCACACAAACCAAGGCATTCTGACCTCAGGTTTGACCAACGTTGACCACCCTAATTGCTAGCAGAAGGTTGGCTTCAATTGACTACATTTGACTGAGTTTTTCAGACTGTTTTTGGGTTTCCTCTTCTTGCTCTTGGAGGCTGAGTTGACTGAGATATTGACCAAGCAAATTGGAGGTCAATTCTGTATTGTTTAACTAGCTTTGACTTTGTTGGTTAGGTGCTGCTGTCCTAAAATTATAGATTTATGTATTTGTATTGTTTCTCTCTCTGCTTAACTATTGAAGATTATAGAAGAATTGATCAAAGAGTTTTCCCACATTGGGGTTTTTCCCTAGGTAGCTGCCACATCTGGTATCTCTTGTCTTGGATTTTTTTCTGTCGATCTATTAATGTTCTATAAACATTTTACTTTATGTTAATGTGATTGCTAAACAATGGCTAGTAAGAAGAATTTGAATTAAATTTCTCTAACCATAGAACATACCATAATTTAACATGGTATCAGAGTGAGGTGAAAACAAAGCCCAAGCAAGATCAAGAGCAAGCGAAATCACTGAAGACTATTGGAAAAAGTCTATATACTTCATGGGTTCCTCATCACACTTCCCCACTGAAGATAAGCTTCGTGAGAAGTCTGACTGTCATGGATGGAAGATGTCTCTCGATTTGACATTGAAAGAGCAGGAAGTGTTGGACCATGTGAGAGGCAGAATCATTGAGCCTCCATCAAATGCATCGGTTGTTGTAAGGAACAAGTGGACCAAGGGAGAAGTCAAAGCAAAGAAGATCATCTAGGACTCTATCAAAAAGAACCTGGTGGCCTATGTTTCTAAGCTGAACACCTCCAAGGAAATCTATGATAGACTTATAAGCCTGTTTAAAGTTAGTGATGAAAATCAAGTTTTGTTCCTTAAGAATAAGATGAAGGAAATTAAGAAGGGAAAATATGAGAATATACAAGCCTATTTCTTAAGGATCACCAAGATCAAGAATGATATCCTATCAATTGGGGAATTCATTTCTAATAGGGAATTGACCATCACAACCCTTGGAGGGCTTCCATATGAATGGTATGTATTCAAAACCACTCTTCTCAACAATAATGTAATTCCAGGATTTGAGGAATTGATGGCAAGATGCATTCAATAAGAGACAAGGATGGAAGAGAAGGAAATGCTTGCATTTAGAGGCAATATCGTTGCTTTCTCCTCACATGCTAAAAGGAGAAATAATTCCGGGTCAAAATCTAAGGGAAAGACTGGACAAAAAGGTGGAAGGAAAGGAAGATGTTTCATTTGCAAAAAAATTGGCCACTATTCTAGGGAGTGTCCTGATAGAAAGGACACATCTCATGACGATGATAAAAATCACTCTCGAGGCAATTCCAATGACAATTAAAGGAAGGGTAGGTTCAATGGCAAAGGAAAGAGGAATGTCGGAAATCAAGGAAGTGGTCAACCCTCCAAGAAGGCAAGAAACTCCAGGTATGAATTTAATGTTGTTAACAATAAACAAGATAAATATTATCTGATATCGGCCCTCTCTACTACTTCTCCTACAGACCCGTTGGGAATTGGCTTATTGATAGTGGTGCCTCAAGGCACTTCACTGGTTACAAAGAAGCTCTCTCTAATATGATAGAGAAGGAGACCAACCTGGAAATTATTCTTGGAGACAACTCCAAATATCCCATGAAAGGCGCCAGGAATGTTTCCCTTCAAATGAATCGAGGTAACACAAGTCATTTGCAAGAAGTTCTATATATACCTGATCTCATGAAGAACCAGGTGACCATTTCGGCAATGGAAGACAAAGGCTACAAGGTGGCCTTCATCGATGTCATGGTACGTGTATGGAAAAATAATTTTAAAGATGCTTTCACTCTTGGGTTTCAAGTTGACTCTGTATATGAAGTCGGAGGAAGTCTACTAGGTGTCATGTCTTGTGACACATCTCTTCAGTCCGAACTACGACACTAGAGGTTTTCTCACCTTCATTATAAAGCTCTGCTCGATGTGAGACAAATGGTGACAGGGATGCCTGAGTTTAAAGTAGAGAAATAAGGTGTATGTATGGGGTGTGCCGAAGGAAAACTCAAAAGGGGACCATTCCCCTCAAGCCATAGCAAGACCTCTGGTATGTTATAGTTGGTTCACTTTGAAATATCTGCTATGATGCCTATGAACTCCTTGGGAGGATATTTATATTACCTCACTTTTACAGATGATTATTCTCTCAAAACCTGGATATACTTCTTGAAAAATAAGGATGAAGTGTTCTCCTGGTTTCGTCACTTCAAAGCCTTGATCGAGAATCAAATTGAGAAGAAGATCAAGATCTTAAGGACTGATAATGGGACCGAGTATGAATCCAATGAGTTCCATGACTTTTGTAAGGAATATGCCATTAAGAGGGAGACCACAACACCATAAACTCCTGAGTACAATGGTGTGGCGGAAAGGAATAATCGTACGATTATGGAAGTTGTTCGTTCCGTGCTCCATGATCAAAGGCTTCTGAAGTTTCTATGGGCCAAAGCTGCAAATGTCGCCGTATGTGTTCAAAACCGATGCCCTCATCAAGCATTGGATGCCAAGACTCCCAAAGAGATGTTCACTGCTAAGAAACTTGATGTATCTCATTTTAGAATTTTTGGAAGTCCTGTTTATTTTCATGTGCCGAAAGAGAAAATGAATAAACTGGGTGCATCTGGAAAGAAGGGAATCTTTGTAGGCTATAGCGAAAATACTAAGGGCTATAGAATCTATATGACTAGTCAGACGGAAGTTAAGATTAGCCATCATGTCACTTTTGACGAAGATATGGCTCTTAGAAAGTTGACAATCTTCCTATACTAAGGAAATCTAAAGAAGCTGACATCAACAAACTGGAGGAAAAGCAAGATGAACCGATGCCCGAAGTGGAAGAACCTATGAACCTTATTTATCCCCCTCCACAAGAGCCTTCCTCTTCTAGGAAGAGGCCCTCATGGCTTAGGGGGAAACTTGATGATGCTGAAGGAGACATTGCACGCAGAGGGACTTTCTGGGAAAGTAAGAAGCCGACCAGGTATCATGGATACTTGACCATTATGAGCATGATCATTCAAAATGAGCCCTCAAAGTTTGCAGAAGCTATGAATAATCAAGAATGTAAGGATGCTATGACTAAGCAATATGAGTCCATCATGAAGAATGATTTCTGGGATGTGGTCCCCAGACCCCAGGACAAAACAGTTGTCACTTCGAAATGGCTTTACAAGATAAAGCATGGAGCTGATGGAAATGCTGAAAAGTATAAGCCTTGTTTTGTCACTCGTGGCTTTTCAAAAAAGGAAGGTATAGACTATGATGATGTATTTTCACCTATTGCACGATATACCACCATCTTCTCAATCATAGCCTTTGTTTCTTTGCAAGGATGGAACCTACATCAGATGGATGTTAAGACCATGTTCTTACATGGTTCAATCAAAGAGGAAGTCCGTGTGAAACAACCTAAAGGATTTGAGATTCATGATTGCAAATATCACGTGCGCAGGTTGAAGAAATCCCTCTATGGGCTGAAGCAAGCACCCTGAGCTTGGTATGAGAGGATTGATAGATACTTGATGAAGTTGGGATTAACTAAGAGTGAAGCTGACCCTAACCTTTACTTTAAGGTTGAAGATGATAAACCTCTCATACTTGTTGCACAAAATATTGTCACCATGACATTCTGTAATCGGTGTGAGTCTATCACCACTCATACTTTCCTCCTTTGCAGGTCTTAAACCTTAGTTCTTCATGTCAAGCCTTGAAAATAAGAGAAACCCCTTAAAACTCTCTAAAACTCTGGTTCCGCATTTTCTCTTAGCATTACCTACGGTCCTGCACCTACTGGTCATGTCCCCTGCGTACCTGACCACTTTGTCTCTATGTAATGGGTATGGACCCCTGTAAAAGTCAAAAAGGCGCAAGTACATTCTTAAAAACTCACTTTAGTCATTTCTGGAAGCTTCTAGAAGGAATCTTGAGGTGGCAAGTTCGCTCCTTTAAGGTTCATGCATCCCATACCTTAAGGGGCTAAACCCTTGATGTGAGGAGCTTATCCCTTTGAAGGAGGACTCTATCCCTTCATAGGTGGACCTGTAACCTCCTTCCTTTGCACTATAAAATGAAGCATTGGGCTGGTTACTGGGGAGGTTGAAAGCTGAAGATTTTTGAGGTGAAATGCTGTTGGAAATTAGGCTTCCTAATTGAGCTTTTGTGAGGAAAGATTACATACCTTGTTGATCTCATTTGGAAGAGTGTGAGGCTTGTCAAAGTAGAGGAGATTCCTGTTTCGGACCCTAGGAGGAGCTTGTACAACATCAAGGCACCAAAGGTTGTAAAGTTCTTCTATTTTCAAAGTTAATACAATCAAATTTATTTTTCTCAATAAGCTGTGTTTTATGGTTTATTTCATGGATTCTTTGATCACCATGATTAATATGATTTATTATATTAGCTATGCAGGTGTTATTTTATGTGTGCTTGTTTGTGATTGCAGGTTCTCAAAAGGAAACTCTTTTGGACTGTCAAAGCGTGGCTGCCACAAACTAGTGTTGGACTTAAGGTAGGGTCTAAAACACCTCTTAGTTTTTATTAATGAATCACAATATATTTAGAGAAAGGTATATTTGCTTGTCCTGCTTGTTGCTAGATATCTGTTGATACTAGGGAGATCAGTCTTGTCTACAAGAGCAATTTATCCAGCCAACAAATTGGCGACTCCACTGGGGACTTGAATTTGGTTTTTTTTCTTTTCCTTTTTCTTTGACTTGAAAAACTTATCCCTGTTTCTAGTTTTTTCTTGATGTGTGTGGGATTGGGTAGTTTTTAGGATCTGGATTCTTTTTTTTTTCGAGGTTTACAGGGAACCACACTTTTCTTTTACAGACAATGCGGACCTCTCCACATCTTTCCTTTAGTACATAGATCGGTACTGCATCTGGTTCTACTAGAAGCCTGCGGACCCTGTTAAAATTTTTGAAAAACCTAAATTGTTTTTGTCTAGTTAAGTTTAGTTTTTATTTTCGGCTTTTAGTGTCTACCCAGATCTACATGTGCTCTGTCAAGAATCTATTGTGAATAAGTTCCATTGGCATTTGTTTTAGGTGATTTTCTAGAAGTTTTGCATGCCTGGATTGATTTTCGCTTGATCTTTGTAGTGACTCAGAAATTAGAAACCTAAGAAACCTTAGATTACCCTAGTCTTTTTGGTTTTCTTGATGAGTCTGACTGATTTGTGAAATCTTCCCTTGCTGAGAAATAGATTTTTTTTTCTCTTTGCAAAGCTTTGAACGAACTTGCTTCTAAGTTTTGAATTTCATTTTTATAAAAGAAAACATAGCTGGGTGTTTTTTGATTGATTTGCTATTCTGAACGAATTAATCCTTAGTTTACTGAATAAATAAGTAAAATGTCCTCAAAATGATTTAAAGCTTTTATTTCAATTAGTTTATTAGAAGTTTTAGATCTCAAGATTAGTTTTTATAGTTTTGAGTGTTTTCTATAAATTGTAGAATCTCTTTTGAAAGAAATTGTTTTCTGTAGTTTTTGAGTGTTGAAAAAGAAAGGGATTTTTCGCGAGCGTAGTTCCTGGTCTTGTGTCAAGATCATTAAAAAATGAAACAAGGAGTCAGCAAGGATAGTTTTTTCCTGTCTCAATCTCATTAAAAAATGAAACTAGGTCCCGAGGATAGTTTTTTCCTGTGTCAACCTCGTCTAAAAAATGAAACTCGATGTCTCGAGGATAGTTTGTTCCTGTCTCAACCTCATTAAAAAATGAAACAAGGAGTCATGAGCATAGTTCCTGGTCTTGTGTCAAGCTCGTTAAAAAATGAAACAAGGAGTCCACGAGGATATTTTGTTCCTGTCTCAACCTCGTTAAAAAAAAAATGAAACTGGATGTCATGAGCATAGTTCCTTGTCTTGTGTCAAGCTCGTTAAAAAATGAAACAAGGGTTTTGAGGATAGTTCTTTTCCTGTGTCAACCTCATTAAAAAATGAAACAACTCCCTATCTTTCCAAGATCTCAAAAGTAAACCTTCATTCCATCCACCTGGTTGAATGTAATGAAGCTTGGGGGGCATGTACCTCGTTTTGCGTCGTTATGCTGGGGGCATGCGAACTTGCAACAAGCATAGTTTTTCATTTCAAGCTTGTGTAAACATGAAACCAAATCCAAGCAGTGTTCTATATGGTTCAAGCTTGTGTAAAAATGAACCCATACTCGTTTTACATCTCATGATTGCCTTTTTTATCCGCTAAATTTTGTTAGATGAGCCGTGGTTGTTTTCATTCCATCGCCACCATCTCTTTGGCTGATCATATGCTTTCACTTGGTTGTTTACCCTTCCTGAGGGACCGCATCTATGAGTGGTTTTGTTAGCTAGCCTCTTAACCATTACATGTTTTGAGTAGTTCCACCATCACCGGAACCAGTTGCTACCCTTTATACCACCCATTCATCTAGGACGAGTCCTCTTTAAGCTCTTTTCTGACTCATAAAATATCAAAAGATTTCCGAGTTTTTCCTTTTTAAACTTGTTAAAATGGAATTAAAAGGATGGTCCACTTACAGCTCTTTTCTGACCGTATAAACATGAAAAGATTGCTGAGATTTTGTCGTTTCAAGTTCGATATTGGTTATAAAACGACGTTTCTTTGATCACTTTTTTACTTTTTCGGATCAGAGACACTAATTATGGAAAGTACTCCTTGATCGTAATGGTCAAGCAATTATCTCAAGTATTATATTATACTTTTTCGGGCTTGGGAGACACAAATTTACGAAAAATGACATCCATGGAGTTTTCTTAAGTTTTTCTTCTAACTCCCTAAAATTGAAAAATGCCGAGTATACTGGACTCATTAAAATTTAAACAGTAAAGGACCTGTTCAATTTTAAACAGGAACGAACCACTCCTTCTTAGGGTTTGAATTTTAAACTAAGTTGGACTCATCCGAAGGATGAGCTTATAACCAAGCAAATGTTATCCTCATCAAGCTTGTCAAAAATCAAGAGGTACTTGCCAGAAATGGTGGGGGAAAAGAGAGAAAAATGAACCTGTTTGTTATACTTTGTGTTTTAGAAAAGCACTTAACCACTCTTGAACACAACATTTATTGTTCACCTAGGTTGGGAAATCCTTTGCTTAACAGTTAATCAAACCATATTGAAAGTCTTCAGCCAGTTTCTGGGTATTAGCTTTGGGTCAATTGTCACCAAACCATCTGCAATGTCGTTATGTGTTCAAGAGGTCAGTTCAAATAAACCATTCATTTGCAAAATATCTGTCATCCATCTTTACCATCCCTGAGTTAGTCCTTGCCAAATATATTTCCTCAAACTTGATCTATGATTTCGTGTTGTGGGCTTGCCTACGACGGATTGCTTTCTATCGACTTCAACTCATTATCTATAAAGATGATCTAGAAATTGTTAGTACCTTGGAATCTGCATTCCCTAATGGCAGGTTTCTCGCCTTCGACGACAGGTTGCATCATTGACTTTCGATCAAAGGATTCTATGACATGTTCGACATCAGCTCATCTATTCACATTTCATAGATTGTACTGAGTACTTTGAGAGCCATTGACATTACTGGTGGTTTCTATCACACTTGTTAACAGTTCACATCATTGACTGGCAATCAAGTGGTTTATACCATGTTTGACTTCGACACATCCATTCACATGGATAGAATCGTACTAGTTCGGGAAGTAGAAATCAAGACCCTGGATCTAGTTTCCACCATCCAGGCTGCGAGGAATTTTGTTATTCATTATACAGTGGACTATTCATAAACAGATGGCTGCACCCATACTGTGTCTACATATGTCTATACTTGTGATGTATTACAAAATCATTCCTATATCAGAGCAGTTTAGTTAGTTTTCTAGTCAGTTTTGATCTGAGTATGGGAATGCCTACCTCAACGATGATATGTTCACATATATGTATTTTTTATTGAATGTTTTTTGCAGGTTCCGACCAGGGTGTCCACAGGATGATCCTTGAAATGATAAATTACTTCACTCTTCTTAGATGACAAATGCTATCCTCATCTATTACAGACTTCACACTTTAGGGGGCAATCTTTTGCACAAAATATTGTCACCGTGACATTCTACAATCGGTGTAAGTCTATCACCACTCATACTTTCCTCCTTTGCAAGTCTTAAACCTCAGTTATTCATGTCAAGCCTTGAAAATAAGAGAAAACCCTTAAAAGTCTCTAAAACTCTAGTTCCGCACTTTCTCTTAGCATTACCTTCGTTCTCGCACCTACTGGTCATGTCCACTGTGTACCTGGCCGCTCTGTCTCTGTGTAATGGGTGTGGACCCCTGTAAAAGTAAAAAAGGCGCAAGTACATTCTCAAAAACTCACTTTGATTCATTTCTGGAAGCTTCTAGAAGGAATCTTGAGGTGGCAAGTTCGCTCCTTTAAGGTTCATGCATCCCATACCTTAAGGGGCTAACCCCTTGATGTGATGAGCTTATCCCTTTGAAGGAGGACTCTATCCCTTCATAGGTGGACTTGTAACCTCCTTCCTTTGCACTATAAAATGAAGCATTGGGTTGGTTACTGGGGAGGTTGAAAGTTGAAGATTTTTGAGGTGAAATGCTGCTGGAACTTAGTCTTCCTAATTGAGCTTTTGTGAGGAAAGATTACATACCTTGTTGATCTCATTTGGAAGAGTGTGAGGCTTGTCAAAATAGAGGAGATTCTTATTTCAGACCCTAGGAGGAGCTTGTACAACATCAAGGCTCCAAAGGTTGTAAAGTTCTTCTATTTTCAAAGTTAATACAATCAAATTTATTTTTCTCAATAAGCTGTGTTTTATGGTTTATTTCATGGATTCCTTGATCACCATGATGAATATGATTTATTATATTAGCTATGCAGGTGTTATTTGATGTGTGTTTGTTTGTGATTGCAGGTTCTCAAAAGGAAACTCTTTTGGACGGTCGAAGCGTGGCTGCCACAAACTAGTGTTGGACTTAAGGTAGGGTCTAAAACACCTCTTAGTTTTTATTAATGAATCACAATATATTTAGAGAAAGGTAGATTTGCTTGTCCTGCTTGTTGCTAGATATCTGTTGATACTAGGGAGATTGGTCTTGTCCGCAAGAACAATTTATCCGGCCAACAATACTGGTGTTGTGCATTGATGACCTATTTATGATAGGTGCATATCCTCTCATTCAAAAATGCAAGAGGGAGTTTGCTTGTGAGTTTGAGGTGAAGGAACTATGGATGATGCACTATTACCTAGGATTGGAAGTCTAACAGAAGCCAGGGGATATTTTCCTATCTCAAGGAAAATATGTGGTGAAGATATTGGATAGATTTGGTATGGTGGACTGCAAGCCCATGACTACCCTGATGGAGCTTGACTTTAAGAAGTTAAGCGGTAGTGCTACCGGACCTGTTTTGCAAAATGCTACAGAGTATCATCAACTCATTGGAGTATTGATGTTCTTGGTGAACTCCCATCTGGATGTATGTTTTTCACTCAACACGTTGAGTCAACATATGGTTGAGCCTCACCAATCACATTGGATTGGTGCCAAGAATCTGTTGAGATATCTCCGTGGCACAATCACTCATGAGTTGAGATACATTGTTGGAGATGTGAGACTACATGGATATGCTGATGTTGATTGGGCAGGCAATGTGGTGGACTGAAAAAGCACTTTTGGGTGTTGTTTCACTTTGGGATTTGCCTTGATGTCCTGGATGAGTAAGAAGCAGAAGTCGGTGGTTTTGAGCACCACTGAGGCTGAGTAGATTGCTACGAGTATGGCCTCTTTTGAGGTTGTCTAGTTGTGGAAGCTATTCAGTGAGTTGTTTGGTTATACATTGGATACTACCGTGATCCTATGTGACAACCAAAGTGGGATTCATTTATCAGAGAATCTTGTATTTCATGATCACTCCAAACATATTGATATCAGGTACCACTTTATTTGGGATATGGTACAACAAGGAACAATAAGGCTCCAACGTATCCGTACAGATGAGCAGGTCGCCGACATTCTGACAAAGCCCTTAGGAAAGGTCAAATTCCTGACTTTCCTAGAATGACTTGGAGTCATTGAGAGACCCTCTTATGATGGTCCTACATGAGGCATGCATTGAGCTTTGAGAGCTCCGGGGGGCTTGGGGTACCTCTTGGAGTGACAAACGACCATAAGGAAACTCACTCTCCCCTAGTGGTGCACTATGTATAGGGTGAAAGGTTCAGCCTTCCCCTGTGATACCCCGTGGCAACTTAGGGACAAGATGAGTGGTTCTCCTATCGAGGCATCCTACCCATGCAGTCTGGGACTCATGGGAAGTACCTCTCATCTGGCCAATGAGTAGGGAAATAGGGTTAGGGACCATAGTAGTATTATCGATGGATGAATCATTGTATCTACTGTACTCCCTATGCTAGGATGACCTCCATTGATTTGGGATCAATGAAACTAATCTGGGATCAGTATGAGTGGTTTGAGACACTCTCTTCTGGCACTGATCTGGGATCAGTTAGAGTGGTATGACACACACTCTGGGACTGACTTCAGGTTAGTGGAGGATTGTATGATACATCCTCGATCATTTCTTCTTCTTCATAGTTCAGCAGAGCAGAGTAGAGTAGAAAAGATCCCAGCAGTGCAGGGTAGTGCATTTGATGGCAGAGATAGTACTGATGGTTAGATGGATTAGCAGATGGAGTTCTCCCTAGTTGAGAGGGAGTGTTAAAATTGGAAAATAGGGCCAAACTCCATGTGGGTCATCTTATTTATGGAAGCTGATATTTTTCTTGGATTCCTCTCGTCGAGAGTTGTAGGATTGATCTAACGATCATCTGATTCCGACAACTATTTGTGGAGATATGAATTTATTTGTATCTACTTGACAAATTTTCAAGATCGACCATTAGCTAAATATGTGACACACATGCTCAATGTTTCATATAAATACAAGATAGGTTGAGGCATTATTCACTCATGTCATCTCTCACATTCTTCACTCTCCTTTCTTGATTGGGTTTACACACAAGGAGCAGCTCACATGTGGGAAGGAGGATGTAGAGGGACGCAAAAGCTGTAGATGGTATCTTTGACCAGTGTTGACTAGCGTGGACTTTCTAGGGTTGTAGTTTTGGTGTGGTTGTCTCTCCTAGGTAGGCCAAAAATTTTGGCACGCAAACTGAGGCATTCTGACCTCAGGTTTGACCAGCGTTGAATGTACTAATTGCTGGCAGAAGGTTGACTTCAGATGATTGAATTTATCTAAGTTTTTTAGACTTTTTTTGGGTTACCTCTTCTTATTGTTTGAGGCCGAGTTGATTGGGACATTGACCAAGCAAATTGGAGCTCAATTCGGGTTTGTTGTTGCTGTCATAAAATTACAGATTTATGTATTTGTACTATTTCTCTCTCTGCTGAACTATTGAATATTATAGAAGAATTGATCAAAGGGTTTCCCCACATTGGGGTTTGTCCCTGGCTAGCCACCACATCTAGTGTCTCGTATCTTGGCTTGTTTTCTATCAATCCATTAATGTTCTATCAGCATTTTACTTTATGTTAATGTGATTGCTAAACAATGGAAGAAGAATTTGAAGTAAACTTCTCTAAGCATAGAACATACCATAATTTAACACCCTGGTATGGGAATCCACACTCTTGTCTCATTTCAGTCATTATATGGTGGTAGGGAGGTGGTAGGGAGGTGCACAAATTCACCTACAGGTTGGAGCCTGTGAAGACTTCAGGGTGGTAGGTTGGTCTAGGGTGTTATGGCATCCATTTAGTTGATTTCTAAAGAAACCAGGGCGTTGGGACATCCTTCTAGTGGGAGTTGGAGAAGAACTCTTTTCTAGAATTCTAGGAAGTTGTTGCTTTCATTTTAGTTGGGGCTAAAGATTAAATAATTTTTTAAAGAGTGTTCGGTGGTTTTTGGACCGGAGAGGATTTTCCACCTAAAATTGTGTGCCTCCTTTGTTCTTTTATTTACTGTTATTACTGCATAAACATCAATAATAATTTAAGATTAACTAATGCTCTAAAAATATTTAAAAGAGCTAATTGCTAAGGAATGTTGATTCACACCCCCCCTCTTAGTATTTTCCAACAATTGGAATCAAAGCTTGGTTCCTTCAATAGTAGTCTAATAACTGGAAGGAGATCATGGAGTATACTAAGAATAGAGTTCCTTTGTTCAATGGAAATAACTATGCACTTTGGAGTGGAAGAATGCAAGTTCGTTTGTTGGCACAAGGATACGAAGTATGGGAAATCGTTGACAAAGGCTTCACATTGACCCAGGATGAACAAAGTAAGAAAAATATGGTATATGATGCAAAGGCTAAATATCTTATTGTCAGTGGGCTTATTGAAACTATTTATCTTAAGGTATTTATTTGCAAAATTGCTAAATAGGTATGGGGCAAGCTTGAAAATATATATGTAGGTGACTCAAATGTGAAAGAAGCAAAACTTCAAATTTTTAGGGAAAAATTTGAGCGACTCAAAATGAGGGAAGATGAAGATATTGTTGCATACATTTAGCATGTTCATGAAACAACAAATACATTGGAAGGTTTGGGAGAACCCATTGAAATGAAAATTGTTGTTCGAAATATCCTCAAAACCTTGCCAGCAAGATTTAACCCTAAGGTATCTGTCTTGGAAGATAGATCGAATTTTACCAATCTCAACCATGGAATTATTATGGCAAATGAAATGAGGATTGAAGAAGAGGATGGCACATCTCACTTAGAAACAACATTTTCCACATCCAATAAGAATAGTAAGGACAAGCAGACTCCGA
This sequence comes from Pinus tabuliformis, assembly GCA_031772625.1. NCBI lineage: Eukaryota > Viridiplantae > Streptophyta > Pinopsida > Pinales > Pinaceae > Pinus > Pinus tabuliformis. The sequence continues at coordinate 1,866,755,519 of CM062816.1, forward strand.
AAGAAAAAAACTTACAATTGTAAGGATGAGGGAAAGGAAGAATATGAAGAAGAATTCTAAGATAAAGAGTTTTCCTATTTCTTGCGGAAAATGAGAACAGGTATGGGAAAATTTAAAGGTAAACTTCCATTAATATGTTTTAATTGTGGTGAGGTTGGGCATTTTGTATCCAAATGTCCTCACAAAAATGAGGTTGTTACGAAAGGAAATAAAAGTCCCACGAAGTTCAACAAGCAAGGCAATATGAAATGGTTTAAGACAAGTTTCTTCTCCAAAGAATATAGCTCCTCATCTGAAGAAGACAGTGATAATGAAGAAGAATTCAATGGAAGAGTATTGTTTATGGCCAAGAACAATAAGCAAGAGGCACCTGACGAAGAAGAAGAAATGGTTGAGGTTGAATTTCAAAACGAAGTGATCAGGGTTATCAAAGAGATCAAGGCCGAGAAGAATCACGTCAACACTCTTGAAGACGAATTAAATACAGAAAGGGAACAAGTCCTAAATCTTAAAATCAAGGTTGAAGAATACAAACAAATTGAAGAATCGCTGAGGAAAGAATTAAAGGAAAGCAACAAGGAAAGAGAAGCATTGGAAGTTGAAATCTTTTCTTTATGAAAGGAAGTGAAAAATTGAAAAACTCTTCAAAAATATGCCAAAAACTCAAAGACTTTGGACGAACTCATCAGCAACCAGCAATCGTGCAGCAAAGGAGTCAAGTCCTTCTATGACAACTAGAGAAGATGGATATGAAAAATCTACCAAGCAGGTAGATCTCCCTGCTAGATCCAGAGATCAAGACTCGCAGGAAGAACCTTAGAAGACAATTCCTCGAAGAAGATTTACTCCCATGTATCAACCTATCTTTTATGGTCATTGTTATTCATGTGGAAGTTTTGGACATAGAGCTTCAGAATGTCGCATGTGTGTTTGGAATGAATATAATTCTAGGAGATCTCTCATAAATGGATATTCCATAACTCAGCATAATATCCACAAATTTGATCATTTGAGAGATGATGTTGAATGTTACAAATGTAACAATTTTGGACATATGGCTAGCGATTGTGAAGTTCCAGACAGGTACAACTATTATCAGTAAAACCCTAGAAGCAAATTTGTAGGATCACGAGATACAAACCAAACATAATATTCTATGAATAACATCAAATGTTACAAATGTCATAACTATGGACACATAGCTTGTAACTGCACGTACAAGATGGAATCAACCATGAACGAAAATCTTGACGATGAGAATAAGAAGGTTTGGAAAGGAAAATGGGTACAGGATGAACAAGTAGAAGATGACCAAGAAAAACAAGAAGGCAATAAGGTCGCAACAGTTAATCTTTCATGATTCGTAATGGATTGTGAGGAATCAAAAGATTCTTCGGTTAATGACTCGAGTCAAGATGATCCATTAAATGAAAAATTATTCTAAACAATTCAGCTTATCGACTCCTAGAAATTTGAAGATGAGGAATCTATGCAACAGAATATGACACAAGTCTACGATTGACAGACAGGTAGTTTTAACAATATGGTAGTTTCATTACATGTTTAGGGGGAGAATAATAGTTGATGTATTATAGATTCAAGAAAGGAAGAAATGACAAGAAATCTCTATGTGAAATTGGATCAAGAAAATTTAACAATTATCAAGATATCTCAACAGGATAAAGGAATATTCATATATCAAATCAAGTACATCAAGGAAATTGTCAATAAATTCAAGATGGAAGATTACAAGCCTATCCTTACCCCCATGGTAATAGGTTAGAAGAAGATTTGTCAACGACCAAAGGTTGGATAGATCCATTATTGGTAGTCTCCTATATGTGACAGTTTCCCTGCTAGATGTGATGCACACATTTGGACAAGTAACAAGATTCCAAGTAGCACCAAAATAATCTCATATTATTGTTGTCAAAAAAATTATTCGATATATTAAGGGCACAGTGGAATATGGTCTATGGTATCCCAAATGAAATGATCTGGTTATCCAAGCTTATACATATGCATATTGGGTAGGAAGTGTTAATGATCATAAGAGTACGAGTGGAGCAACATTCTATCTAGGTGGTTGTCTTGTTTCATGGTTAAGTAAAAAGCAAACTTCAATCGTGTTATCCACAGCAAAAGCATAATATATTGCCGCAACAATCTTTTGTACCCAAGTTTTCTGGATGAAGCAAACTTTGTAAGATATTCAAGTCAATTTTGATGATCATATTCCCATATTTTGTGATAACACCAGTGCCATCAGTATCTAAAAGAATCCTGTGATGCATTCCAAAATGAAGCACATTCTGATTAAATATCATTTGGTTAGAGAGCAGGCCGCCAAAAAGAATATCAAGCTTGAATATGTTGGCACAAAGGAACAAATTGCTGACATCTTTAACAAACCATTACCTCGTGAAGGATTTGAGTATCTTCGCCAAAAGCTTGGGATTCTACCAAGTTTTCATTAGACTCTTTCTATTATCTACTCAAGTAGAAAGGGGGAGTGGAGGTGTGTACAGGTCTGCATGATGGTTTTTTTTCAAGGGGAGTTACCCTTTTCCATTGATGACAAAGGGGGAGAGAAGGAAATAGGAAGAGGTGTGACAATCATAGGGGTAGTACTTGTGTTGCCATAAATGCCAAAGTGGGAGATTGTTGATTAGTGATTGTCATTGATGTCAACCCAATCAACACTAAGGGATACCTCAATATTGCAAGGGCATTTTGACTTGAAAAAACATATTATTTTGCATCAAATATCTTCTCTATGGATTCTACTCGTCGAGACGTTTCCTTTGATATATGGTATGCCTCCTAGTTCTTCACGATTTGAGAGTTATTTGCATTTGAAGTTAGTAACCCTAGTTAGTGGGCTAAAACCATATGGGGTTGTGGCATGGCACTCATAATTGGTTGTCGTAATTGAATATTCAATAATTAATAATATTGTTTTTTCTCCTAAAATCACTCCAACGTTCACTTGTTGAGGACCCTCTCAACTCAAGACATTCATATAAATAATGACCCTCATATCCTCCTCTTGTAGGGATTTTATGGCTTAAAATAGGTCATCGTGAAATTTTAGCTACAACTTTGTTCTTGCGAGGATTCAGAAGCTGAATTAAAACCCATTTCATCCAAAACCTTGATCAATCGTGTGACCGAATTTCAGATCTTAGTCCGCTATATTGTAGGAGATATGATCTGAGGAAGTTAGGGATTTTGTAGGCTCCCAAATTCCATGTCAAACAGGTGACATTGGGAAAATCGTCACAACTCTCTCTGAGCATTGGATTTAAATTTCATAAATAGTCATAGAAATCTGATGGAATTTAGTTTGTTGAGTAGCGTTTTCAGGACCTAAGGTCTCAACAGTGACACGTGGCACTTCGTACAAGTTCTCTCTACTGAACCAGTCTATAATAAGGTCATCATGGGAGATTGGGTATAACTTTGTCTTGAAGAATCCAATATTTATCAAACCTATGGGGTTGGAAAGAGGAATCAGAGGGCTACCATAGGATGAAATTGTAGACCCTGGAGAGCCAAAATTAGATAGATACAACAGATTCACTATCATGCTCCTAGAAGGCAAGAAAAAACATGCATTCGAGGATCACTGCAGTAAGGACCACACATCAACAGTCAAGGGTAAGTCTACTACAACAAGGTATGTATGGTTAGTGTTGAAATTTGAATTCTGAGTATCATCTCTGACATATGTTTTTGCAAGACAATGTAAGTATATACAATGTCTCGGTTATATCTCTATGTCTCTATATGTCACAATTAGTTTTTTGGATGTCCTATTCTTGACACTACACATTTTATGCTACATATTCTTGATGCTACACCAAGTTTGCTAAATCTATATGATGTTGTAAGTTCATGTTACTTTTCTTGTCATAGTTGATGGAATGGTCTCCATTGTTGTACTTAGAACTTGGTCCATCACAGTTCTAGGGTATGTCATTAGTTTTTATTGTATATATCTTTAGGTCAGTTTTGGATATAGTCTTGTATAGAGTCTAAGTCTATGTCAAGAGTGGGAGTCTTTTTCTACTGCTACAACAAGTCAAGAACAAAAGTGACAAGCACACTTCAGGTACTCATTGTAATGTTAATTTGTATTTATTCATTATTATGTGCTTACATGTGTTTTGTGGGCAAAGGTAAGTTGAAGGGTATTTTGTTTTGTTTTGGGATTGGTTTCACTGGGAAAATTTTGCATGCCAGTAGAAGAAGATTCAAGTAAAACTTCAAGCAAGAATTCAAGAGATGAAGTATCAAATCAAAGGAGGAATTGCAGTGGGACATCCTTTGAAGACATGACAACCATCTACATATTGTGAATAAGTATCAAGGCCAAGAGTGAATGGGACATCCTTTGAAGACATGACAACAATTTGTATATTGTGAAGAAGTGTCAAGGCCAACAGTAATCATTGGAAGAGTCATTATTGTCAAAGAGTCAATCTTCCTAGAGTCAAAAAGGCATTATTAGGAGGTATAGGAGTTTCTGTTGGGATGATGTCATGGCTGGGTTGCAGGTCATAGTTTGATTGGGTGTTCGGCCAAAATCATTTTAAATCATATTGTACCATGGATCATTGTCCCTGGTACAGGAATCCACACTCTTGTCTCATTTCAATCATTATAGGGTGAGAGGGAGGTGCTAGGCAGGTGCATGAAGTTTCCTACAGGTTGGAGCTTGTGAACATTTCAGGGTGGTAGGTTTGTCTAGGGTGCTGGGGCATCCATTTAGTTGATTATTGAAGAAATCAGGGCATCGGGGCATCCTTCTAGTGGGAGCTGGAGAAGAATGCTTTTGTAGAATTCTAGGAAGTTGTTGCTTTCATTTTGGTTGGGGCTAAATATTAAAGAATTTATTAGAAAAGCATTCGTTGGTTTTTTGACCCGAAGGGGGTTTTCCACCTAAAATTTGTGTACCTCTCGTGTTATTTTACTTACTGTTATTACTACATAAACATTAATAATAATTGAAGATTAACTAATGCTATGAAAAGATTTAAAAGTGATAATTTCTAAGGAATACTAATTCACCCCCACCTCTCAGTATTTTCCAACACATGCCACTATCAGTAATGGAAAAACTAGGTTTAGAGATCACCAGACCATACAAGGACCTGTACTCCTTTGACTCCAAGAGATTCAAATGCTTAGGCATGATAAAATATTTTCTGATAAACCTGGCTCAGATCCCGGTGAAGAATGTGGTAATGGATATAGTGGTGGTTGATATACCTCCTCACTTTGGAATTCTCTTATCTAGATATTGGTGTTCCAAGGTGGGTGGCTCCATCAAGATAGACCTGACTTATGCCACCATTCCCACCTTTGGAGGTGAGTAAAGGAGGCTATACAAAGAATCCAGGTTTGTGAAAACCGTGACCCCTGCTGAAGGCTCAGAAAACTCCCCAGTGCATGGGAAGGATAGCGACATCTCCTGTATGTTCCTAGCAGAGGATGAGATCTTCCTAGAGGAAACATCAGTATGCTTGATGGGGCATTCAAAGAACTTACGAGCAAATGAAAATAAATTATGGAAATTATGCTTTGATGGAGAAAACTAAAAATATGGGAATAGAGCTGGAATATTGTTGGTATCTTTGGAAGGCAACATGATACCCCTCTCTTTCAAGCTAGAATTTGAGGCAAGCAACAATGTGGTGGAGCACAAATCATTTCTCCTAGGGTAACAAATGGAAAGAAATATGAACATTGAATGCCTATCAGTCTATGGAGACTCTGAGCTAGTCGTAAGGAGGATCCGAGCCTAATGCCAAGATAAACACCCTAGGCTAAGGATGTACCGAAATGAAGTGTGGGACTTAATCGACAACTTCTTCCTAGCCTTTAACATCCAATTTATACCCAGGGGAAGAAAACAGGATGGCTGACTCTCTTGCGGTAGCTACAAGCACTTTCATGTCCCCGCGGAATCCACTCCTCAAATATGAGATAAAATTCAGATACAGACCTTCAATACCTGATAATGTCAAACAGTAGTAGGTATTCAAAGATGAGGAGCAGGTAAAAATAACATAGAATTCATTGGGGAGTTTTCCCACTCCACCATCGATCAATAAGAAGAAGAAGCATAACAAGAAGCCACTTCATGGAAAGACACAATGGCTGGGCAAAAGAAATTGCAACTAAAAGGGAAGACCATCCCTCTTGGACTTGTTCCATTGGAAATAATTTTTAATAAAGATGACATAACATCCAAACAAATGGCCCAAGAGAAGAATGAGCAAGTAGAAGACTGCAAGATCAGATCAGAGGAGGAACCCCAGACGATCAGGGTGTCTAAAGGAATCCCCTTGCAATACAGACAAAGGTATTTAGATCTTGTTGTAGCGGCTACAACCACCCTCCAAAAGTTTTCCTTAGCTTCATTTTGGAGCCTCCCTTCCAACCTTCGCAATAGCTTGCCTTGCTTCATCAAGTTCACCAGCTTCAATGTTTTCTTGCACAAAGGCAACTTGTCGATCACAGCTTGATGCATTCCCCTCACAGGTTGTTTACTCGGACTTGGTCCAGCTAGAGGCTGAGCAGTGTCCCCCAGAAAATTGCACATTTCTGGAGGGCAACCAAACTTCCCTCCAGAAATTGCACAATCCTATCTGGCAGCCTACTGGGCTCCAGGATTGTGCAATCCTGCCAGTCAACACTCCTAGAAGGAATTGCGCAATTTTCCCTAGCATGGCTACTCAACCTAGAATTTGCACAAATCTGGGCAGCACCGAGCTGCTCTTCCCAGAAATTGTGCAAATCTCCTCGGCAGTCAGCCCAACTCCTAGGAAAAAATGTGCATTTCCTTCAAGTAGTCGAACAACTTCTTGCATGTGTAGCTAAGTTGACCGGTTCCCTCTGGGACCAAGAAAAATAGACTTGCATGCATGGGCTACTTTTACCAAGGAAGCATGCAAAGGCATCCCTTGTTTCAGGGATCTATGTTTAACGGTTGGAGGTTACATGCAAGGATCATTTCAGAAACCTCCCACCAAGTGTCACTTTCCCTATATTTGTGGCATGCGTGTCACAAAGTCGATGTTATAAAAACTCATCAACCGGACACTGAAAACCTCATTCCTGACATTAATCTCGCAGCTATGGCATCCCACATCACATCTAGGTGCAGTCAGCACACTCAGCTCAATTTTTTTGGTGTAAGCCCGCTTCCCATGCCTTGTGTTGCCTTTCTTTTTCTTTTTGTGTTTTCACTTATATGAGTATTGTTTTCTTGTTTTCCTAGATCACTTGTTGTCATTTACATGTATATTAGCTTTTCCTAGTAGTATTTCAATTTTCGTCAACATCTCACTATTGTCGCATGTATGGAACTATTTTTTGCGAATGTCGTCGATTCGGTGACTTGCCTCACCCACATGAATGTTGTTTCATTTTCTAAATACGCCATTCACCATTTGCATGCATGATCATGCGCTTATGCTTACAATCAGTATCAGAACGCATTCACTATCCTATTTTCTTTCAATTTCCCATTGGTGAGTCGGGCCAAGCTTAGCCTGGACTCTGAATTCCCCAAGGTTGCATTACGCAATTTGGGGAAGGAAGGCTCTGCCTTCCTCTCCAGAAATGGGAATTTTTTCCCAGCATTGGCCTCTAGGACTGTTTTGTGAATTTTTGAAGGACAGTGACTACTTGGCCCAGGAAATTGTGCAAATCAGTCCCTGGGCATGCAGTCCTTCACAGCTAGAATTGTGCATTGTGCAATCCCAACAGCCAGCAGTCAGACTAGACAGTGCATTGCACAGTTCCAGTAGCCAGTTAGCCTCCCAACAGCTGAGACTGTGCCTTGCACAGTCATGGCAGTGACTCTCCCGACCTCCCGTTTGAAATTGCGCAACCTTAATGATCAGTCACACGGGTATGTTGCAAGTCATTTCTCAAGTTCATTTTGATTTTCGACTAACAGATTGATTGCCATGAGTGTTTCCATGTCTCCAGGTACTGTAAGTGTTCATCTACCTCTCAACAGTGTAGGCACATTGGTTTCCCAGAGGGCAGAGTCGAAGACATCGTTCAGAGCACACCTGGAGATGCAGTCAATCAAATGTATATGAGCTTGCCTACTCATGAAGATATCAGGTTGTTTGTAGACAAGGATATCAATATATGACAACAACAACATCATGACCAGCTACTGAAGGTAGCATACCAAATGCAGCGAACGCAATGAATACATCGAACACAACGAATGCAGTGAACGCAGCAAATGCAATGAATGCAAGAGGAATGTTGTTGACAACACAGGGATGAAACAAAGTTGCAGGCTCAAGATGATGAAAGAAACTTTGGAGAATTAGGCTATGAGGTGACGGCGCTACATGATGATTGCACGAAGATAGGGAATGGAACAAAAAAGGAGTTGCATGTGCTGAATCAGCAACTCAAGGAAAAACATGAAGCTGCACAGACAAACAAGTGAGTTGTAGCAGGAATAGCAACAACAGTGGACACAACATGCACTCATGGATGAAATTGCGCCCACACAAGTTAAAGATCCATCCCAGCAGCTGGCAAGGAGTAGACATGGTGAGCAGTGTTGTTTCACATGCAGGGGATTCAACAACATGCATGGTATTGTGTGCAGGAATGCAATCCAACCCAATCAATTCCAACTGGAGTTGAACATGTACTTCAACAAGTTGATGCACATGACAACGAACACACACTTGAAGATCAGCACAGACAATATGCATTAGTGTGTTTCCAGTCCAACCGCAAGAGTTCGCTTCAACAAGATGTTACCATAAGGTGCATGCACACCATTATGGATGACCAAGCTTGGCATCAGCTCACCACCTTCACCATCACAATCATGTCAAATAGTTGGTCTCATCACAATGGACTGAGTGTCAGTGATGTCTTGGTTGGCTTACTCAAGCCATGTTGTCTTGCATGAGTACATGTGCATTGTAACGGTGAGTCATTTCAAGTGTAAGTCAAGTGTCAATAGTTGGATGTAACAATCATAGAGTAGGTGAAGAGTCATGAGGGTAGTTGAACTATCACAAAGGGGAATGTCAAGGGTCACCCCACCCTTTTCTATAAATAGTCCCTCATAACTCATTATATAGGCTTTTGGTCAGCCAAGCTTCTGATAGGCTATTCTTGGAAAGAGCTTGGTGTTATTGGGAAATCTAGTGTCCACTCGGAGCTGCTAGTCCCACTAAGACTGGTAGCTATCTTAGAAACAAACTAATTAAAACTACTTTCTCTTTCCTTTATGAGAAGTAGATAAGAGGCGAACAAAGGACACCAACCTCAGTCTTGCGCTTGGTTCCTTGCTTGGTTCCTCTCCCTCCTGACAGATCCTTGCCGCTTTTCCTTCGTCTACACAACTTCAAAGAGCACCTGTGGAATCAAAGTAGCATAATACTATCGAAGAACAAAGATCTACAATCATAAACAATATAGGACCAGATATATATTGACCACACAAATGCATATATCGTCAAACATACACGAATGTGGAGGAAAACTTGAATAGCTTTATTAATATCAAGAATAGCAAAGAGGATTACAACCAATTGTTCTGACCCAGTGTCATCCGCCCAGCATGAAAGCCCTTCTTCACCTCATAAAAATCTTAGATCACCCAACACTGATATTCCACCAAGAAATCAACAACACTTCCTTACAAGATACAAAATTCCAGCCTCTAGACCTCTAGGATGAGGGATACATATATAGATGATTGCAGGGGGGTGAGTCAGCTTTTGGGATTTTGATTAGTGTCCTCTCTCTGATAGTTCTTGATTCCACTTGGATATTGATGATCTCTTACTCATCCCTGGGCGAATTCAAAGAGGCAAGTGTCACAGGAGAAGTTTCTGGAAGATTCCATGACGATCCACCTTGCAAACTGTTTCTGCCATTTGTCTACTCTCACCCATCGCACCCTACAGAAGGGTTTTCTAGTATGCATCGCACATTTTACACTGAGCAGGAGGGATGCATTGCACCCTCTGCACTAGGCAGTCTGTATGGTCCAACTTTGACCAGTTCTAAGCAGTTTTCTATGGAGAACTTCTGGGAGATGATGTAATCAGCTGACCTTGTTCCTTTAGGGTGTGAAGCAACACTTTTAGGGACTTAGGAGCCCTTGTTTTATGGACATGTATGATTGGGGTTGCAGTGCCAAAAAATGTCTATAACAGCTACCCCCTAAAGCATGAGGTCATTAATATTTTGATGTCGGGTGAAATGCTTTATAATGAGGATCCGAAGTTTTTTCGAGCTGGAAGGCGACCTGTAATAGGATACAATACAATACATTATATTCATAATATTTTTCATGATCTAGCTAAGGTGGGAATTCCCATGCTCAGCTTTATAAATTCATTTCCATGTACATAAGACAGACAACCATCTGTGTGGCAGACTGATGATTCTGATAGAGCCATCATCCTTTGATTCGGATGATCATCTGTGTGGCAATGATGTACATATGGTGTCTTTATTTTCCTGAATATATTGCAGCCCGGATCGATTCGAACATGGAAAGACGCCACTGATTAAAAGCTAATGATGTAAGCTGTTAACAAGCATGAGAGGAGTCACCGATAATGATGATGACACTCAAGGTACTATAGTACAATTCGTGTGGTGTGAAAAAGGGACTTAGCGTCGAAAACCACGCAAAATATTTCGATCGAAAGCCATTGATGTAAACCTGTCACCGGAAGTGAGAAACTTTCCATTGAGGCATGCAAGTTTCAAAGTACTGAAAGGGTTGTTCCTAAGTCGGCTTCTTGGATAATGAGCTGATGTCAACAAGAAGTGACCCGTCGTAGGAAGGCCTTAATGAATCCCACATCTACGACACGGAACGGAGCAAATGATTTTTTGGAGGTGAAAATGATCTGATGATACAGGGTTCAGGGTGGCAGTCATGAAAGAATGGAGCGTGAATGTATTGTAGCGGATGAGACACAGGTGAATTCTCTGAGCGACTTCTCTTGAACATACCGGTGACACTGACATGGATTGGTAGCGTTAACCCCAAATATGGATGGTGTGATGGACCAATTGTGATATGACCGGTGAACGGAACAACCCAACCCGACTCGGATGCGGAGTGAAAATGTCATGTTCAAGAGCGACTTTCTACCAATAAAGTTTCTTCAAGTTTTCTTCCCAATTTTTCCCCAGTCATTAATGACCAGTACCTCTTTATTTTTATCAAGCTTGAGGAGGATAACATATGCTTGTTCTATAATTTTCCCTTCGGGCAAACCCATCGCTATGTTTTAACGAGCCTAGTGACAGTGAAACTCGTTCTTGTCTGAATGGACAAGTTTGTTGCTATTTGGTTTTAACGAGTTTAACGACAAAGATAACTCGGTCCTTTTCAATTTTAGAGAGTCTGAAAGGGACGTAAAGGAAAATCCAATAATCCTTTTTCGTCATATAATCCCTTAAGTCTGAAAAAGTATAATAATACGAAAGGGATGAATTTTCGGTAATTTTAACGAGCCGAACAAAACAAGCGCTTGATATTTTTGTGTAATAATCCCTCGGGTCCAAAAATATTAAAATCTAGAGGACAGATAGCACTTCTGGTAGCTTTAATGAGTTGGAGAGGCCAATTACTCGGCAATCTTTTCATATTTTATGAGTCGGGTGAAAAGAGCTCAAAGGAGACTCATCTTTTGAGGAACGAGTGATAATTTCAGGTAGCAGCTGATTCCAGGTAAGGTTTGGAATTTCCCAATCACAGCAGTGTCATAAGGATGGCTAACGGGATCACTCGTCGCAGCTGTTCCTCAAAAGGGGTAAACAATCAAATAGAGGTGAATGATCGGCTAAAACAGAGTGGAGGTGATGGTAAGAACACGACCAGGGCTCAAAAGCTGACGATATTGCTTTCACAATGGTTATTTGCCGGAAATTGGTTCATTTTTAATGATCTTAAACTCTGGGGGAAACATTTGCTCATTGCTAAGGTTTAATTTTTAACGAGCTTGAACTTCGCATAAAAATTGCTCGTGATAATGGTCATTGATTATTTGATTTCACCACTAACCACTTTGTTCCTTCAAAGGTTGTACTGCCTGTTCAATTGCTTCATCAAACCAATTAGAAATGAACAATATATGTTTGAAAAATGAGTTAAAACACTAATATTTTACTCGAATTACATGAAAAGTAATTTAAAAGTGGTTTTTACCCCTCATTTTACCATTTCATTTGAACTTTGGTTTGTTGGAGCTCTGGAGGTGCCTTTCCCCCTTGATTTTCACCAGCCGATTCTGGGAGATTCTTTGGACGATTCTTGGTGCCATCTGGACTAGGTAGGAGCTAAACCTGAGCTCTTCAGTTGCATTCCTTCCTTTTTGAATTCTAAGCATGTTTCCCTGTTTTTCTGAGCCCTTGGCGTTTGAAAAATTCGACCTGGCTCCATCGCACCCTTTCTATATTGAAAGGTGTGATGCATACTGGCTTGGCCATTGGCTAGTCAGTATGCATCTCACCCAGTACACTGCTGGGGTGCGATGGGCACAAGAAGGGAAACTTTTGCACTATTTTCTCATGGAATTTTTGCCTATTTTTTTCCAAATTAGGACCCTGACTCTTCTCTTGCTTGTTTTGCAGAGATTCATCGGAGCAAAATGGTTGTTACATGGCGAGAATGCGAGCATGAAGAAGAGGACATGCTTGCTTTACATGATCCGGTTACGGTAACTGCACTACGGAACTGTGGCCTGTTCAAGTTTTTCCGCATCTCTAGCATGAGGCAACAAATCAACTTGTTGCAATACCTTCTCGATGCATGGGATCCTACCGACCAGGTGTTTCAGATCAGAGGCAAATCTATCCCCTTGACTGTCGTGGACATCTATTTTTTGACCGATTTATCGAGGCGTGGTGCCCCTCTTTCATTATCAGGTTTCGCCCGTGGGGGCGAATCCGTGAGAGATTATATTCGCCGGTATTGCAGAGAGGGATCTCAACTGAGTAGGGACAGAAATATCAACATCCGAGATGTCATTGACCGGTCTTTAAGGACCATTCTGTTCACTTTTGCTAGACTGGTTGGTAGTGTGGCTCTTCACGTGGCTAACAAGTCCTATATGTAGTATGACTTGGAATGTCCTGAACCAAAGGTGTTCAATTGGTGTGACGCAGTACTCCCTGTGATGAAAGAACAAATGACCAAGGCAAAAAGTGGAAAATCCAAGAAGTTCGGCTATGGTTCTCTTTTGACCGCTTTTGCCTTGGAAAAGATCCCACTAAGGCAATTGTAGTACATTTCACTTGGCTTACCTCCACCGACTAAGCCACGGATGCAAAGATGGGTCGAACTTATGACTCGACATGCTGGTCAGTCCCAGGTTTCCTTTTTTGCTACCTTATTCAAGTGGTTCAACCATCAGGAGATGGTTTTTTCCGAGTATCCATATGCTGGTATGGATTTCCGGGGTGACCTAGATTTGGTGTTGCCGGCTGGTGAGCGGTGGGGTGATATCGTAAATTCTCTGACAATGTATTTATTTATTGTTTCTTTTTATAATGTTCTTGTGATTCCTTCTATCAGGACTAATAAAAACTCATGTACCTATGCAAATATTGGACCCGTTCGGCCAGCAATACGTCTGAGAGTACCAGCTGCTGCTCCAGCAGGAGAGGCTGTGGAGAGGGCTATCCTTCGAGACCTTGATGTGGCCGAGACTCTTTCAGCATTGCAGGATTAGGTCGAGGGTATCACTCTTGGTATTCTGGACGTGAGGACCGACAAGATACCTCTGAGGTTGCAACGACATACTACTGGTGTTTCGAGTCGATGGACTAGGCTTTTACGCATGATTGCACAGGCGGTGACTTGTTATCACCAGCATCATTAGACTAGGGTGCCCCCTAGAATTTTGAGTTTTGGGTCATTTGACCGATTTTGTCTTGGTTACAGAACATTATGTATAAACCATAAACAGATATATATGTATTTTTTATTTTCGGAGATTTATTTTGGTTGAGTTACATGATCTTGATACAAATATTGATGAAATGCTTCTTTTATAAATGTTGCAAATGTCTATCTAACACATAATTTTCCAATGATTCTGTTAATGTGTTTAAGTTTCTAGAAATATGTTGATATTGAATAGAATCAAACTGCCTTCTTAAAATCTTGACCCTTAGGAACATGCGATAGATAGCTGGATTCCATACAGAGTAGATACTAGTAAGCTGTAGGATGACGAGTTGTGAGTCTAGCCTGAGGACGATTCGGCGTATGCCACATGTAATGGCATCAGAGAGGAGCTCTATCAATGCGTTGTATTCAGCAATATTGTTCATTGACTGACCAATACATAACCCTCTGAAACTCACTAACTCGCCGCTTGGATCGAAGATGGCCTAGGCCGCAGAGGATAGGTTCCGCGAACTACAACTCGCTCCGTCGGCATATCCAACAAATGATTCCAATAGGTCCGACTTCTGTAACAACGTAAAAGTAGATCGCTTAACCATAACAATTACCCTTAGCGAAAACAAAAATGTAACAAAAGAATAGGGGTTACTATCTTGAGTCAAGCATAGTAACGCTTAAGGTACAACCCGTTGCGGGGTTGCGCCAATGGAATCCCATCATAATCCAGTAACTTGTAGGCTCCTTTTGCTAACACGCACTTAACAATATAAGGGCCCATCCATAAAGACTTGAATTTGCCTACTCCCAATTTATCGGACTCCTAGTCGTAAAGTAAGACCAGGTCACCTTCTGATAAGACACGGGGTTTGACATTCTTGTCGAATTGCACCTTGACTCATTTCTTATGGGCTTCGTTAGCCAAAGCGACATCATGATGGGTTTCATCCAATTGGATTAGTTCCAAGAAATGAGCCTCCTTTTCTGAAGTTCCGGGGAGAAGGTCGACCGTGAGTTTGAGGGACGAGATTTCACACTGAACTGGTAAGATTGCTTCCAGGCCATACACTAGTTTAAAGGGTGTAAACCTGGTTGCATTCCTCACCGATGTCTGGTATGCCCACAAGGCTAAGTACAGGATCACGTGTTGACTCCTTTTATGGACTCCAATCATCCTTTGCAGCATCCGCATTAGGACCTTGTTGATTGCCTCCACTTGTCCATTCGCCTGCAGATAATATGGAGTAGAGCTGTCGTGGGACAGTCCTAATTTGGCAGCCAATTCAACCATCATGTGATTGCAAAAATGCGATCCATGATCTATGACTATGGCCTATGGAACGCCGAATTTGGAGACTACATGATTGAAAAAGAAGAGGGCAGCTATTTAGCCGTTGTTATTTAATGTAGGCATCACCTCGGCCCATTTGGTAAAATAGTCTCCCGTGACTATGATATACCCATGCCCCCTAGCCAAGGTGGGGTTACATGTCATGAAATCTATGCCCCATTTTGCAAATGGTCCAACAACAACTACTGGTTGCAGAGGTGCGGGTGGTATTCTGGTTTTTCGATCAAAGATTTGACATGCATGGCAACTTCTGACTGCGGTTATGCAATCTTTGAACAGTGTTGGCCAGAAGTATCCTACTCGTAAAATCTTTTGCGCCGTAGTGTAACCAGATTGATGCCCCCCACACGTGCCTAAATGGAAATCATGCAGGACTTTTTCGACCTCCTCATGGGTGAGGCACCTCCTCAGAACTATATCAGCACCACGACGGTAAAGTGTATCACCGATGATCATGTAGTCTTTTGTTTGGTATTGAATGCGTCGTTGTTCCGAGCGGGAGGTATTAGACCTATATGTTTGGGTTTGGAGATAGATTATTATGTCTCCATACCACGGATTGCTTCAAGATATTAGAAACAAATATTCGTCCACGATCGCTTCCTCTGATGTTGCATCGTTGGATGACGATGGGAGATCGCAAAGTAACTCTGTGAAAACTAGGGATTTCTTCGATTTGGATTTTATAAATTCCAGATCAAACTCTTGTAGAATTGCTATCCATTTTGAATATTTTCCCCCAGCAACTGTCGTGACAATATATAAGTCATGGGGTTGCAATCTGACAAAATGGTAGTTTTTCGAAAGAGGACATAGTGTCGAAATCTCTGTATCGCTTGAACAGCTGCGAGAGCTAGCTTTTCAATGTAGGAGTACTTGCTTTCTATATCATTTAAGTTTCTACTCAAATAATATATAGGATGTTCAATTCCATTGTCTTCTTGAACTAAAACCATTACGATGGTCGTATCCGCTGCAGCCAGATACAGGTTAAAGTCTTTTTGATAATCAGGAGCGTACATTAATGATGCTTTTATTAGAGATTGCTTTAAAGCATCAAAGGAAGCTTGCACGACCTGATCCCAGACGAAGGGTACTTCTTTTTTCAATAGACGAGTATAACCCTTAGCAAGTTCGGCGTAATTTGGAATGAACCTCCTCAGAAAGTTTGCTTTCCCTTGGAGTTTCTAAATCTGAAGCAAATTTGAAGGTGGAGGAAAATCAATGATTGCCTGAACCTTACATGGGTCGAGATGAATCCCGTCCTTTGAGACCACAAAGCCAAGTAAATGACCAGAACTGACACAGAACACACATTTGTGTGGATTGAGTCGTATCTTGTAGTGTCGGCAGCGTAGAAATATCACTCTCAAATGCTACGGATGATCGGTCCGCTTTCACGAATGAGCCTGAAGATCGTCAAGATATGGTTGAACGATGTTTTTGATGTCATGGAAGGCATAATTCATTGCCCTCTGAAATGTTGCCCTTGCATTCTTTAAACCAAAGGGTAGCCTGCGATACACAAATGTG
Source organism: Pinus tabuliformis (assembly GCA_031772625.1). Classification (NCBI taxonomy): domain Eukaryota; kingdom Viridiplantae; phylum Streptophyta; class Pinopsida; order Pinales; family Pinaceae; genus Pinus; species Pinus tabuliformis. The sequence goes on from CM062816.1 coordinate 1,866,772,336, forward strand.
CCCCATGGACAAATAAATGCAGTCTTTGACTGGTCCTGTGGGTGGATATTTATTTGATTATACCCAGAAAATCCATCCATAAATGAAAATATTTCACATCCGGCGCATTCATCAATTATCTGGTCAATGAAGGGTGTAGGGTAGTTGTCTTTCGGACAAGGTTGATTCACATCCCTATAATCGATGCACACTCTAATCGTTCCTTGTTCTTTTATTACAGGAACAATATTTGATACCCAATTGGTTAGAGGAATTGGGTAAATAAAACCAGCATGGAGAAGTTTTTCAACTTCTGCCTTGATGGCAGCGGCTTTCTTGGGGTGCACCTGCCATAGCCGTTGTCGTACTGGTTTGACATCTGGATACATCTTAATTTCGTATTCAACTATGCTCGAGTCAATGCCTGTCATTTCATCACACGACTAGGCAAAGACATCTTTGAATTCGTGAAAAAGAGCGTTATATATTTCTAGTTCTGAAAGAGAACATGATTTTCCGACATGAATATTCTCTACAACATTTGTTTTGGTCGATATATTTATGGCGATAGTCTCTTCAATATTGGACAAGTTTCACTCGGAATCCACCGTGTTTACAGTATTTAATAGAAAATCAAAAACTGAGGGATGATGAAGGTCACTAGGAGTATCTTCTTTGTAATCCAGAATATGGAACAATGGTGGTAATCTTCCCATGGTGCCCTGTCAATCAGCATTGACTGAACAATTCCTTCGCCTGTATAATGTACTTGCGACCAAGGATCTGAAGGGGTACCATATTCCTTAGACCTATCTATCCAAACGCTTGATGAGCGTTGATTTGGGTTTGCCTCCCATGTTGAAAACATTGATTGCTACAATATTTCTATTGGGCTTGGAGGCAATACCTGCAGATGATCCATGTCAATATCGTTTTCAAATATCTTTTGAATAGAAGATATCATATTGCAGGTTCCCATCATTTCCACTTCCGCCAGATTGATTGGAGGCGGTAGGGAAAAAGTCCCCATTAATATAGGGTCTTTTAGTAGGCCTGCTCTGATATTTTGAAGCGAATGAGGGCTTCCGTGGATCATTGGAATGCTTCCCGTAACTTGTGAACTATTGGGGAGAAATGTTTGTTGGTCGATGATTGTAATTCCTCCTTGAAAGGGAAATTCAATCTTCCTAAAGTAGGTCGACACAATGGCTACCATAGCATATATCCAGGGCCTTCCCAGTAGGATTTTGTAATTGAGGTTTCCGTTGATTACTTCAACATCTATTTCTACTATTTTTCACCCCAGTTCAACTTGCAAGTTACTTAAAATCCCATATGGGATGTATTTTCGTCCATCAAATGCTTTTAATTTCATCGAAGATCACAACAAGGTTGGAGATCCTAAAGTTTTCCAGCAACTCATCGACATAATGCATGTAGATGCCTCCTCATCAATAATTGTTCGATGAACAGTTTTTTTGAGGGATTTCACTTGAATAAGGAAAGCTTGTTGAGCTGGTAACTTAGGGTCATATCCTTTGTGATTAAAGGATACAAGATTGGAATCCATTGGGTCAATCCCACCTATTGCTGATAATAAAGTCTACTTTTGAGAGGGGCAATTTTGCAGTACCTCAAGTGTCGACATAGCGGATGGTGATTGAGCCAGATCCTCCTCTATATTATAATTTTTTGCTGCTCTCGCACGAGGATTAAATGTCGATTTGTGTACCACTCCCTTTGGAGGCTTTATCGTTAGTTCAAGAATGATCGGTGGCGCAACTTCGGTCAAAGTTGTTGTCGAACTACTAGGTTGATCATTAGCCTTGTTGGCCAACAGCTGAGGATTCCCGTAATATTTATTCCTTGTCGATATCAAAGCATCGTTTTGCTGCTTCGAAACCGACAAAATTATCACTTGGGACAGGGAAGCATTGTCACTAACAACTAGATTTGTTCTTGGATTTGGAAACGAATCAGTCAATACCGCCAAGGTTTTTGAATTCTTGAAGAATTTTCTAAACTCAGCTTTATATGGACACTCTCTTGTCTAATGATCCTCATCACATATAATTCATGGACGATTTGGTTTCCTATCTCCAGAAGGGTTTGCATAAGATTTTTCAGGGGATGACTCCTCCTATTTCTTCTTCTTCCCTTTCTTTTTCTTCTTGCCTCCTGGTTGCTTGGTTTCTTTGCCTTTGTCAATCGATACAACATTTACTTCTGAGGCGAGAAGTTCTTCATTTGCATTTTGACCTGAAACCATATGGGCCTTCTTCGACTTAGCCTTTAAGGTTTTCGTGTTGGTCGTTCCTATCACGCCGTCCCTGGCATGAGAGTCTTTGTTTGATTTAGGAGAGGTAGGAACAGAAAATTCTGGTCTAGGAGCATCAAGGATTTTATCGTAGAGAATGCCAGACTGAGTACAGATCCAGTCTAAATATTGCGCACGAGCAATGACTTGCTCTTCAGTGACGACTCCTCCCTTTGCCACATCTTCTGTAATAGAAGGTAACAATGACTTAATAAACCATTCAGCCAACAGCTGATCAGGAACATATGTTTTTACCATTCTACGATGACGTTGCCACTCATGAATATGATTGGATATGTGAGTGGTCGTCGTTTGCTTGAAATTGGTAAGAAGCTCTGTTCCCATTTCATACCTTATGGGTAACTAAAAATGGGTTAAAAAGGTTGTGGCTAGGGCACTGAAGTTATCAAATGAAGCTCTAGGCAATTCGATATACCATTTTGCTGCCGAACCAGTTAATGTTCGTTGAAAAAGGCAAAGCCTGATCGAATCATCATTTAGAGTGTTAGATGAACACCACAGGTGAAAAGTCATCACATGATTCGACGGGTCTTCACCCGGATTTCAATTAAATTTAGGAATATCTGACGAAAGTTTATGAGGAATCGCTGGCCACCAAGGGGCGCAAGTGATTGGATCGTTTGTTAGCCGATTTAGATCTGGTAACTCTAAAGTCGCCACGAAGGGCAACTGTTGATTCAGGTTCAGCGAAGCATACCAAGGATAAGATGGGATTGCCTGAGCAGTGGGTCTTTGCATACCAACATAGTGCATTTGATGCTGATAAATTTGGTAAGGTTGATGGGCATAACCATTATGAAATGGTTGATGTTGACCATTTTGAATATACGGCTGCCCATTACTTGAAAATATTTGGTGCTCAGATCCTTGGTAAACTTGTTGGAATTGCGGTTGTTGATATTGCACCAGCCATGGTTGTGAGACCATGTGTTGTTTTTCAATACTGGTTGTTTGACCAAGATGAGGGGTAATGGTACCCGTTTGAGCCTGGGTCATTCCAGTTAAGGAGCCATTAATTGATTATTGTGGTAGAGTCGTAGAGACAAGGGGCTGTTGGATTGCGACCTGAGAGACTTGAGGTTGGCATACAACAGGTAACGCTTGTACTTGAGACACCATCACAATTGCCAGTGTAGTGGAGATATTTGACGTAGGCAGACTTTATTGCATTGAGTATACAACTCTTGGTTGTTGAGGCAGTATTGGCATCCAACCACTAGATGTAATTCCATCATAACCTGAATTATGTTGCGAACTCTTGTATGTTTGACCTCCCAGAGGAGACAATGAAAGGGAATATTGCCCCCCATACTTCGATAATCCAATGCTTAAGGGAATGATTTGCCTTTGAGGACCGGACTGCCCAAATTGACATTGCGAAGGATCAATTTGTTGAGACTCAACATAAGAGATTCCAGATATTATTCCGAAAGAACAAATGGGAATAGACCATACTGTCGAAACAGCCCCTGGATGGATTCCGTCTAGCGATTGAGAGCTAGTTGTGACAGATGGTACGTCGGCAAACATTGTCGGAGTAGCAGCAGGAAGTTCTACCACTGATGTGTCAGATGACACAGTCCTAGATGTTGATGGTTGTTCAGACATATCTAGTATATCCCAAAGATTTCCCAGTGATTCTATAGGAACTTCCGATAACGGTAGACTAATTTCTGATGAAGAAGGATATAGGGTGATCCCAACTCCAAAATGCAATGGAGTACTAGATGGAGGATCCTCTACAATCTCTTCTATAGCAATCAAACTAGGTGGAAGAGGTAGACCGTCAGGTCCGTAAAATATTTCCGGTGCCGAAGAAGGTATAGATTCTACAGCGACATATGTTTGGGGAATAACAGCTTCCAAATAAGTTGTAGATGGAGTTGGTTCAGGTATAGAAGTGTTTATCCTCACATTAGGATCAGTTCTACTATCCTCTAGTGGCTACGGAACTTCTTCTATAAAGGCAGGGGTACCAGAAATATTTGGAGTAACTATAGTCTTCGAGGGTGTCGGAACACTTGTTCCAACCAGACCAGGGGACTTTGAGCTGGTTAAACGAGTTCGCTTTGTACGGAATAGTTTTGATTCTAGAGACAAAGATGGTTTACTTGTAAGTCTCCACGAACGATGGGGTTTCAATTGACTTTCCTCCACGATTGTAGATTACTCGATCAACTAAAAATAAAGGGGAAAATATTTCCGAATTAAATGAATTTTAGATGCTTTGACACAACTTGTTTTTTCAATTTTTAAGAGTCGAGAAAAAACAAAAGATGACTCTAGTCGCCTTCGATTTTTAATGAGCCTAAAGTGACAAGTGCTCAAATGGAACTTTTCCTTTAAGGAGTCTGAAAAGGAATGAAAGATACTACTTTGGAAATCTAGATAGAGGGATTACCAAACCAATCACAAAACTGCAAAATACTTTTTACGGTACGGCAGTCAATCTTCCCGAATGCTGTGTTCAGTGCATTGTGATCAATAGGGCGGCAGACATGGCTTCATATGGATAAAGGATATAGCCTATTGTGGTCCCCCAATATATACTTGACGGTACGTGGGATCACAAGTCCGTACTGGGACTTTTCGTCTCAAAGAGGAGGAATCACCCAACCAACAGTGAAAGTGACAGTTACCAGGCTTTACGACGCTGGAATACGTCTCTAGCCTAGACTTCTAGATGTTGTGCGTTAGGTTCCAAAGCGTTTTTATGTTCATTGAATTTATTTTACAGTTGATCTTTCTTAAGAAATTTGCCTTTCAAGTTCACCGCGTGATGTAGATATACAATTCCTAAAATGCAATCTAAGATGATAAACAATCGTTTAATCTTATTTTTGCAATGAAAATCCTAGCTACTAAAGAAAGAGAGACGATATTCTTTCAACATAGAGCAGAGAGAACACACTAGATGCACTGTCCTAAATCAAACCAACAAGTAGTCTAAATGCAAATGCACATGCATGTATTTGTTTTCAGCTTTCTTAATGTGTGAATGACAAGAAGAATGCTAAGCACAAATATGAATTATCTTTTCAAAGTGACAGTACTAACAAGTTTCTCTTCAAAAATGAAAGGAAGATTATGACGAAACTTTGCTATTTTGAATTGAAAACTTCTTTCGAAACTTGAAAAACTACTAATTCAAATCAAATACAAGAGTAACTGTATAATTGACCATCAAGAATAATAGAATTCTTTTCTTTGACTCAAAATGACACTTGCAACACTTTCAAATCAAAAGACGACGGTTTGATTATGCTACTTTTTTGTAAAAGAGAACTATAAATGGCGCATAATACATAAAAACATTCACAGTTCTTTGTACTATGGAGGCAGAATCATGCAAAAGAAGGTATTTTCTACAGTGGTATGCTGATCACAGACAGCAAAACTCCCGAATAAAGCTGAAGAGAGTGAACACAGAAACCAAAATCTGAGGGTAGAAGAGGTCTTGTCTGATCAGCGCACCTGCAACACAGGGAAAGTGCGATGCAGCGCACCTACTACACACGGGAGGTGCAATGCATCCAGATTCCCAAGAGGAGAAAGTGCGATGATCCAAGGACAAGACTTCAACTTGGTTCTGGGTCACAGTTTGCAGCTTAGTTCAGGGATTTACGCCAAGCTAATGATAGTCGGTAAATAGAAATCACAGGGGCTGATCTAATGAGGTTACTAGAGCCACCACTAGGGAAATTAGAAGGTTTGCAAATCGATTGTTCAATTTATAAAAAAAACTCGGAGATAGACTGAAGCAACATTGATCTACTTTGCACTTGCATAGAAAATGCAGTTCGAAGGCTACCCGGCTTGACTTCAGGCTCCATCTGTAAGTTTATAAAACAAACAAATATAGACAAGCAAACAATCTATTCGCTCCCCAGCGGAGTCGTCATTTTGTTATCGGGAAATCTAGTGTCCACTCAGAGCTGCTAGTCCCACTAAGACTGGTAGCTATCTTAGAAACAAACTAACTAAAACTACTTTCGCTTTCCTTTATGAGAAGTAGATAAGAGGGGAACAAAGGACACCAACCACAGTCTTGCGCTTGGTTCCTTGCTTGGTTCCTCTCCCTCCTGACAGATCCTTGCCGCTTTTCCTTCATTTACACAACTTCAAAGAGCACCTGTGGAATCAAAGCAACATAATACTATCGAAGAACATAGATCTACAATCATAAACAATATAGGACCAGATATATATTGACCACACAAATGCATATATCGTCAAACATACAAGAATGTGGAGGAAAAATTGAATAGCTTTATTAATATCAAGAATAGAAAAGAGGATTAAAAACAATTATTTTGACCCATCGTCATCCTCCCAGCATGAAAGCCCTTCTTCACCTCATAAAAATCTTAGATCACCCAACACTATGATATTCCACCAAGAAACCAACAGCACTTCCTTACAAGATACAAAATTCTAGCCTCTAGATCTCTAGGATGAGGGATCCATATATGGATGATTGCAGGGGGGTGAGTCAGCTTCTGGGATTTTGATTAGTGTCCTCTGTCTGATATTTGTTGATTCCAATTGGAGATTGATGATCTCTTACTCATCCCTGGGCGAATTCAGAGAGGCAAGTGTCACAGGAGAAGTTTCTGGAAGATTCCATGACGATCCACCTTGGAAATTGTCTTTGCCATTTGTCTACTCTCGCCCATCGCACCCTACAGAAGGGCTTTCCAGTATGCATCACACCTTTTACATTGAGCAGGTGGGATGCATCGCACCCTCTGCACTGGGCAGTCTGTATGGTCCAGCTTTGACCAGTTCTGAGCAGTTTTCTGTGGAGAACTTCTGGGAGATGATGTAATCAGCTGACCTTGTTCCTTTAGGGCGTGAAGCAACACTTTTAGGGACTTAGGAGCCCTTGTTTTATGGACATGTATGATTGGGGTTGCAGTGCCTAAAAATGTCTATAACACTTGGACAATATTATAACGCGCCTTGGCTTCTCCACTGCACAGAGCTAATTCATCTCTTTGGAGGAGCCAACGGATGTGGCTGTAACGTTCCACTGTTGGGGCTAGTAAGTTTACATGGATGTATTGTATGATTGGAACTTACACTTCTTTATATAATAAGAGCCAACATATTTTCACACATGTATTGTATCTATTGTAAGATTGATCTTTATCACTTGTAATGCATGTTGTTATAACCCGTGTTTTGCATCTGAACTAATTTATTTGTTGTAATGCATAATCTATTAATGGAAATGTGTTGTATATGTTGTTAACGTTGTCCCATCCATGTCGACTGATCTGCTTGGCATCAGACAAAACTTTCACATGAACCTTTCTGTAAAAATCGTTGCACTCATTCGCATTGATTCATGAGTGTTGTACGTGTTATCTTACCTTGTATGTTGTGACTACTTCATCCGAGTGGACTGCTTTGCCAAAAGTTGTGTATGTCTTGCATGTTGTGTATTCCTAGTCGAGTTGGGACTGATCCCTTTCAACTTGGAACTCACCTTCACCCTCATCTCAACCCACCTATGTTAGAACCTCTCATGCACCTTCATTGACTCACTGCAGCGGTCACACCCTTGCTATTGACAGAGTTATCTTAGTTGCCTCTATGAGACATCGTTGTCAAGGCATTACCTTACAACCCATTACTAGGACTCCTACACCAAACAGTCTGAGGTCTAATTGGGACTTCTTACTGGGGAGATCCCATTACATGTTGGCGGGTCCAGCTCCATCAACATTTTGGCGCTAGAAAGAGGGCCAGATGACAAGCTGTGTCCTCACATCTGTTTTGAATGTCTTCACATCTATCATGACTAACTACCAAGTTACTCTTTCGGAACGCATGTCTTATGAAAATGATTTCATCATTCTGAAAATGTTCTCACATAACTTGTCTCATAAAACTTCTGATGGTGGAGGCTACGTAGCCTTGGTAAGGCATGCGGTCGGCATTGTAGGCTCATGCGAAAGACATGGATTCTTTGAGGAATACATGAGCTACGCGTTGTTCATCTCCATTGTTATAGACATTTTTGGGCACTACAACCCCAAGCATAAATGTCCATAAACCAAGGGCTCCTAAGTCCCTAAAAGTGTTGTTCCAACCCCTAAAAGAACAAGGTCAACTGATTACATCTTCTCCCAGAAGTTCTCCATGAAAAACTGCTCAGAACTGGTCAAAACTGGACCATTTCACCTGCTCCATAGGCAAAGTGCGTTGCATCTCACCTGAATACACACAGTAGGTGCGTTGCATTTCAAAAATCCCTTCTATGGGGTGCGATGGGCGAGAAGGGACAAATGGCAGTGTCAATCCGCGAGGTGGAGAAGCATGGAATCTTCCAGAAACTTCTCCTGTGACACTTGCCTCTATGAATTCGACCAGGGATGAGTAAGAGATCATCAATCTCCAAGTGGAAGCAAGAACTATTAGAGGGAAGACACTAATCAAATCTCAAAAGCTGACTCACCTCCCTTGCAAACATCTATATATGGATCCCTCATCCCAGAGATCTAGGGGCTGGAATTTTGCATCTTGTAAGGAATTGTTGTTGGTTTCTTGAGGTAACATCATAGTGTTGGGTGATCTAAGCTTTTCATGAGGTGAAGAAGCGCTCACTTGCTGAGAGGATGATGCTGGGTCAGAACGATTGGTTGTAACTCTCTTGGATTTTTCTTGATTATCAATAAAGCTATTCAAGTTTTCCTCCATACTCTTGTGTGATTTATGTTTTATGCATTTGTATGGTCAATTTACATCTGATCCTAGATTGTTTATGATAATAGATCCATGTTCTCGTATAGTGTTATGCTGCTTTAATTCCACAGGTACTCTGTGAAGCTGGGTATACAAGAAAGCAAGTAGCAAAGGACTATCAGAAGAGAGAGGAATCGAGCAAGGAACCAAGCGCAAGATAGAGGTTGGTCTCCTTTATTCTTCTCTCATCTATCTTTCATAAAGGAAAATGAAAGTAGTTTTACTTTGTTTGTTTCTAAGGTAGCTACCAGCCTTAGTGGGATTAGCAGTTCTGCATAGACACTTTTCCCTGTAACAAAATGGCGACTCCGTTGGGGAGCGAATAGATTGATTGTTTATCTACATTTTTTTACTTTGTAAACTTACAGACGGAGCCTGAAGTCAAGCCAGCTACCTTTGAACTGCATTTGCTATGCAAGTGCAAAATAGATCAACGCTGCTTCAGTCAATCTCCGGGTTTAGTTTATGAATTAAACAATTGATTTACAAGCTTTCTAATTGCTCTCGTGGTGGCTCTAGTAACCTCCTTAGATCTACCCCTGTGATTGATTTACTGATTACCACTTGCTTGGCCAAAATCCCTAAACTGAACTGCAAACTATGACCCGGAACCTAATCAAAGTCTCGTCCCTAGTCCAGCACACTGTCTGTTCTGTGAATCTCAAATTCAGCGCACTTCCTGAGTGTAGTAGGTGCGTTGCATTTCAGTTTGACTGTGTTATAGGTGCGCTGATCAGACTAGGCATTGTTCCTAAATTTTGGTTTCTGTGTTCACTCTTTTCAGATCTATTCAAGAGTTTTGCTACCTGTAGTCAGTACACCTCTGTTTGAAACCCCTTTCCTTGCTGTTATTCCATCTCCATTGTGCAAAGAACTGTAAATGTTTTTATGTATTTTTTGAGTCATTTTCAATTCTCCTTTACAAAGAAGTAACGTAATTGTACTGTCGTTTCTTGATTTGAAAGTGTCGCAAGTGTCATTTTCAGTCATAGAAGAGAATCTGATTGTTCTTGATAGTCGATTACCCTATTACTATTGTATTTGATTTGAATTAGTAGTTTTTCTAGTGTCGAAAGCAAGTTTCCATTTCCAAATCGCAAAGTGTTGTCATTGTATTCATTTTGATTTTGAAAAGAAACATGTTAGTAATTGTCGCTTTGAAAAATAATTCAGATTTGTGCATTAGCTTTCTTTTTATCATTCATATATTAAGAAGGCTGAAAACAAATACATGAATGTGCATTTTCATTTAGACTGTTTGATTGGTTTGATTTATGACAGTGCATATAGTGTGTGCTCTATGCTCTTTGCTGAAAGAATATTGTCTCTCTTTCCTTAGTAGCCAGGATTTTCATTGCACAAAGAAGATAAAACGACTGTTTATCATCTTAGGTTGCATTTTAGGAATTGTACATCTATATCACGCGGTGAACCTAAAAGGAAAATTTATTAAGCAAGATCAACTATAAAATAAATTTAATGAATCTAAACAACGCTTTGGAACCTAATGCACAACATCTAGAAGTCTAGGCTAGAGACGTATTCTGGCATCGTAAAGCCTGGTAACTGTTGTTTTCACTGTTGGTTGGGTGATTCCTCCACTTTGAGATGATAAGTGCCAGTACGGACTTGTGCTCCCACGTACCGTCGAGTATATTTTGGGAGACCACAATAGGCTTAATCCTTTATCCATAGGAAGACGTGTCTGCCGCCTATCGATCGCAATGCACTGAACACAACATTCGGGAAGATTGATTGTCGTACCGTAAAAAGTATTCTGCAGTTTTGTGATTGGTTTGGTAAACCCTCTGCCTAGATTTCCAGAGCAGTCCTTTTCGTTCCTTTTCAGACTCCTTAACGGAAAAGGTCCATCTGAGCACTTGTCACTTCAGGCTCATTAAAAATCGAAGGTGACTAGAGTCATCTTTTGTTTTTTCTCGACTCTTTAAAATTGAAAAAACTAGTTGTGTCAAAGCATCTAAAATTTATTTTAAACGGAATAATCATCACCTTCCCTACGTTGGTCTTAGGTTGAGGAAAATGGAGTCCACCAACCAAGGAGTTCCCCTTGGAGGAAATCCTAGTCCCTTCTCCTCTTGGGAAGATGTTGGTGCACCCCATATGGCCACATTGTCGCTTCCAGGATTGACAATCAGTTTTCCCGTATGGCTTTTCTCAACATCCGTCATTCAGAACACCGCGATTCCTGAACAATCGAGTCAGCAACTAGACAATTCCAGAGTTACCCCCCAACCCTCTACTTTGTCCAATTCTTCCTCTCCTCCTTCCTCTTCGTTTGATGGGGCTGGTAAAGCCAAAAATCAAGTACCTGAGAAGAAGAAGGAAAAGAAGAAGAAAGAGAAGAAGAAGAAGGAGCTAAAGGCGAAAAGGGGTAACCAAGCGTCGTCTAGCGAAAATCCACACACTGCACTAACTAGGCCTAAATCACCATGTGTCATTTGCAAGGGAGACCACTTTCATAGAGATTGTCCTTGCATCCCTCGGATCTTAAGGGACTGGTCTCCTCGTTTGCACAACCCGGTGTCGTCAACCTCTGATGATCATGTTGAAAATACACCGTCGACTAGTGAAAGTGAAGCCCCTGGACAAAAAGGAAAAAGAAAATTTCCTTGTAAACTGTGTGAAGGCGATCACGCCGTACACTGTTGTCCCTTCTTAGACGAGGCTAAAAGAGTTTTGGAAGACCGTTCGGGTTCACCGTTACGGCTCCCTCCTAGATATAAGAAACTCTTGCCAAGTCCGTCACTAGTTGAAAATCCAGCTGACCCGCCCAGGTGGTCGGCCGAAGTATCTATCTCTGAAGAAAAACCATCTGAATCCATACTAGACGAAAGTCAAAAGGTCGAGGCGGCAGTTGACCTGGTCTTGCCTTCAGAGGTACCATCTTCAGATGATACAGTCACCGAAGAGAACAAGGATGACACCATCCAAATTCTTTTCGTAAGCACAGACTCCGCAGAACATGGGGGCAATTTACCCATTCCTTTACCGCAGCAAGGAAGTTCGTCAAAGTCATACCCGACCGTCTATTTGGTCCCACCTCCAAGCAACCTAGTTGTTTCCTTTGACTGGAATCTACTAGGCAGACCCCGTTTACTGGCTAGTATACCATTCTGAATCATTGCTCAAATATATAGAATGGTTATGGCCGGTACCATCATAGATGAAGGGGCTTCTGTGAGTATCCTTTCCTCGATTTCTTGGAAAGCGCCTGGTTCGCCATCGCTTTTGCCTGAGATGAGAAACCTAACAGGCTTTGACAAAGGAACCAGTCGACCATTAGGGATCCTTCCTGATGTGCCCATAACATTGAGAGGGAAAACCGTTCACATGAACGTAATGGTAGTCCAAGGACCCCTGGATTATAATCTACTCCTTGGGTGAGACTTATTTATTGCATGGGAGCCATTATCTCATCACTCTTTAGAGTAATGTTTTTTCCGCACGAAGGAAGAGTGGTCAAGCTCGTAGACCAGCTTTCATTCCCTGGTTCACGCATAGCAAATAGTCATATACCATCCCTGAATGGTCTTTTCACACAAGTAATGTCTCATCAATCCCTAGTCCGTCCACCTGATGAGCGCGAGTAATTCGGGGGACATGATTGAAACCCAGGGGGCATGCACCCTGGTCTGCTTCGGCAGGAAAACTTCAGGTATAGCATAGGTTTCCGCGAGAGATATATGACTAGTTTGACACTCCCATCTGAAATTGGAAGAGGGGGTTGGACTGGAACAAGATTCCCTCGTCAAAGTTATGTGAGTGGAGGCGTCTTCGCCATTCACCTTTGTCTATTTCAGTAGACATCGCCGAAGAAGTGCTTTGTTTGTGGTACAAATAGAACAATCTTTGGTAACCTAAAAGAGGTAGGCCTTTTTGGCAAAACAAATGTTTTGTCTGTGAAATTGCGGGGTAACCTTGAAACTCTATGTCTCTATACCTGGGGGCATGCAAGCGAAGAGCGACCATTTATTTTTTTAAATTTGTAGTTCCTGTAACCCTTTAAACTCGTAGGATTGGTCGTTTCCTAACTTGCATAAAGAAAAAATGTGGGGAAAAGCTTTGAAATAATGTCATTTTTATATATGAGACATTCTTATTATGCGACTGGATTAATCGAGCAGTTTTAACGCGGACTTCATGCTCGTTAAAAAATAAACATAAGCAATAAGCAAATGTTTCCCCAAACATTTAAGCTCATTAAAAAATGAACCAATTTCCGGTAAATAACCATCGTGAATGTAGTACTTCAGCCTTTGAAGCCTTGGTCATGTTCTCATCATCACCTCCACTTTGTATTGGCCGATCATTCACCTCCACTTGATTGTTTACCCCTTCTGAGGAATAGCTGCGAAGAGTGATTCTATTAGCCATCCTTGTAACACTGCCGTGATTGGGAAATTCCAAACCTTACCTGGAATCAACTGCTACCCGAATTTATCACTCGTTCCTCAAAAAACGAGTCTCCTTTAAGCTCTTTTCAACTGACTCGTAAAATATGAAAAGATTGCCGAGCCATTGGCCTCTCCAGATCGTTAAAGTGACCGGAAGTGCTATCCCTCCTTTAGATTTTAATATTTTTGGACCTGAGGGATTATTACACAAAAAGATCGAGCGCTTGTTTTGTTCGGCTCGTTAAAAGTACCGAAAATTCATCTCTTCTGTATTGTTTTATACTTTTTCAGACCTAAGGGATTAGATGACGAAAAAGGATTTTTGGAGTTTCCTTTACGTCCCTTTTCAGACTCTCTAAAATTGAAAAGGACCAAGTTATCTTTGTCGTTAAACTCGTTAAAACCTAATAGCGACAAACTTGTCCATAACAAACAAGAATGAGTTTCACTATCGCTAGGCTCGTTAAAACATAGCAATGGGTTTGCCCGAAGGGAAAATTATAGAACAAGCATATGTTATCCTCCTCAAGCTTGACAAAAATAAAGAGGTACTGGTCAGCAATGACTGGGGAAAAATTGGGGGGAAAACTTGAAGAAACTTTGTTGGTAGCAAGTCGCTCTTGAACATGACACTTTCACTCCACATCCAGGTCGGGTTGGGTTGTTTCATTCACCGGTCACATCACCATGGTCACATCACACCATCCACATTTGGGGTTAATGCTACCAATCCATCATGTTAGTGTTGCCGATATGTTCAAGAGAAGTCACTCAGAGAATTCACCTGTGTCTCACCCGCTGCAATACATTTATGCTCCATTATTTCATGACCGCCACCCTGAACCTTATATCACCAGATCGTTTTCATCTCCATTAAAATCATTTACTCCGTTCCGTATCATTGATGTGGGATTCATTAAGGCCCTGCAATGACGGATTGCTTCTTGTCGACATCAGCTCATTATCCAAGAAGTCGATCTAGGAACACCCATTTCAGTACTTTGAAGCTTGCATGCCTCAATGGCAAGTTTCTCATTTTCGGCGACAGGTTTACACCAATGGCCTTCGACCGAAATATTTTGCATGGTGTTCGACGCCAAGTCCCTTATTCACACCACGTGAATTGTACTGCAGTACCTTGAGGATCATTATCATTATCGGTGATTCCTCTCGTGCCTGTTAACAGCTTACATCATTGGCTGGTAATCAGGCGATGTCTTTCCATGTTCGACTCCAGAACATCTCTCACATGGATCGACTTGTACTTCGAGTGAAGATCGAACGAGATTGAAGACCCCGGATCTAGTTTCATCCATCCAGGATGCGATATATATTCAGGAAAATAAAGACATCAAATGTACATCATTGCTGCACAGATAATCATCCAATCTAAGGGATGATGGCTCTACCAAAATCATCAGTCTACAATCAAACGATTGTTTGTCCTATGTACATGAAAATGAATTTATAAAGTTGAGCATGGGAATGCCCGCCTCAGCTAGATCATGAAAATATTATGAAGATAATGTATTGTATTGTATCTTATTACAGGTCTCCTTCCAGCTTGAAAGAACTTCGGATCCTCATGATAAAGCATTTCACCCGACATCAAAAAAGATTAACGACCTCATGCTTTAGGGGGCAACTGTTATAGACATTTTTGGGCACTGCAACCCCAAGCATAAATGTCCATAAACTAAGGGCTCCTAAGTCCCTAAAAGTGTTGTTCCAACCCCTAAAAGAACAAGGTCAACTGATTACAGCTTCTCCCAGAAGTTCTCCATGAAAAACTGCTCAAAACTGGTCAAAACTGGACCATTTCACCTGCTCCATAGGCAAAGTGTGTTGCATCTCACCTAAATACACACAGTAGGTGCGTTGCATTTCAAAAATCCCTTCTATGGGGTGCGATGGGCAAGAAGGGACAAATGGCAGTGTCAATCCGCGAGGTGGAGAAGCATGGAATCTTCCAGAAACTTCTCCTGTAAGACTTGCCTCTCTGAATTCGACCAGGGATGAGTAAGAGATCATCAATCTCCAAGTGAAAGCAAGAACTATCAGAGGGAAGACACTAATCAAATCTCAAAAGCTGACTCACCTCCCTTGCAGACATCTATATATGGATCCCTCATCCCAGAGATCCAGGGGCTGGAATTTTGCATCTTGTAAGGAATTGCTGTTGGTTTCTTGAGGTAACATCATAGTGTTGGGTGATCTAAGCTTTTCATGAGGTGAAGAAGGGCTCACTTGCTGAGAGGATGATGCTAGGTCAAAAAGATTGGTTGTAACTCTCTTGGCTTTTTCTTGATTATCAAGAAATCTATTCAAGTTTTCCTCCATACTCTTGTGTGATTTATGTTTTATGCATTTGTATGGTCAATTTACATCTGATCCTAGATTGTTTATGATAATAGATCCATGTTCTCGTATAGTGTTATTCTGCTTTGATTCCACAGGTACTCTGTGAAGCTGGGTGTACAAGAAAGCAAGTAGCAAAGGACTATCAGAAGGGAGAGGAATCGAGCAAGGAACCAAGCGCAAGACAGAGGTTGGTCTCCTTTATTCTTCTCTCATCTATCTTTCATAAAGGAAAATGAAAGTAGTTTTACTTTGTTTGTTTCTAAGGTAGCTACCAACCTTAGTGGGATTAGCAGTTCTGCATAGACACTTTTTCCTGTAACATCCATGCTTTGAGGGCACCTAATGCACTGATGTGCCACCCTGCCCAAAAAATCTATTAATTCTCTTGCTCATCTAGTCATAGAGAGACCATGCTTTCAATTACTATGACCGTAAAGCACTCAACAAAGAAATTATGAAGTTGCGAAAAGCACTTGATGAATCCGTTGAACAGTTTCACACATGCTTTTGTAATCTTGCATACTGATTCCCTGAAGATGATATTGATTGGGAATTTCTTGATGGAATATTTGAGTATATTTTTCACATATCCGAACCCCGCTCTGCACACTTCAGTGACGGAGCTATGCAATCACAGGCAGGCACAGTCACTGTCACAAGTGACTGTTCGCCTTCACCTCATCAAATAGCTCCACCACCGTGGAGTGATATGGGAGATCATGCACATGCCTCTGTTGAACTGTCACACTCTCCCACCCCACCTGCTCTTGAGATTTGCACAGATTTTACTAGCAAGCTTGTTGGTTGTCACGTTGAATCTTTCCCTCAACCTCTGTCATCATGTTCTGTAGATCCTCTAGATAGTACTATCTTGTGTTCACCCATTCTGGACTCCTCACCTATTGTGAACGAGGATCAAACTGTCGACAAAGTTGGTGTTATGCAGCCAACCCACACCATCATTCATGTTGAGTGTGTGCAGGAATCGAAAGAAGAACCTGCGATGAAGGATGACTCCCTTCCATCTACGCCTTATCCGCTTCATCCTGACATCCCATGTGATTCTGCCACTCCTGATTTCCCCTGTGAAAACTCATTTCCAGATGCTTCTACTTCCGATCATTCACAAGACATGTTGGATGTTAGTCTGTCATTATAGTGCAGAGACGACACATCTCCCTTGGAAAATCCGTTCAATTTGTCATTTATCTTTCTTGAAAACACAAAGGGTGAACATCTTTGCTTCTCATCTACCCCTCTGCCTAATTCATAAAATCATGCGGATGCTGACGAAAATCTCAAATTTTCTGATCTTGGTTGTCATGATATATTCACTTCCTCATCCGATCACTATGTTGATTCAACCATTGTTAATCTATCCAGGACACGATCTACAATGATCTATTTGTCAACAAAGTTGAAACCTCCCAGACTGTCGAGGCACTTCAACCCGAGTTGATGGTTATGTCAGGGCCTCGTTGTCCTGAGGTTGATTTCACTTTCGGTCAGGAAATTGTTGAAACACTCAAGGCTCCTCATCACTCTTTGCTTTGCATAGAAGATCAACCAAACACCTAGATTTCACTTCCTCCCCTCAGACTACACGATCCCATCGCTCATGCATTGGAGGGATCTTACATAGCATGCACACATGCACAACACAAGTGGTCTACCTTTCTCATCTTTTCTTGCATGTCACAGTCAATAGAATGCATACACTCAACCTCTGCACAGGGTGTAGCACAACATCATGGCAACACCACAGAATGCATGTCATGCACTTTCACTCATATTTGTTCTGTGGTCACTTATAAGCTCGGAGTGTGTGTTGCCTTCAATTTTATATCTTTCTTGTTTGCTGGTTCACACAATTGTCTTGTTCGTGAACCATGCCTTCACCAACATGGGTCAACCAATGCTCTTGTGGCTGCATTAGAAGTATCACTTCACGTGAGATGACCCATGCATTATTAGCTTAGGAGTAGGAGTAGTGTTTGCTTTTGAGTTGTTTGTGTTATCACTAAAAAAAAAAAAAATTCTAAGATTTTGGACAGTTGGTATGGTTCCAAAGTTTTATGTTAGTCTTGGTCAAGTCATTTTTATTGTTTTGTTTAGGAAGTCTAAATCATAGAGTGGAGTCTTGTTCCCATCATCAAATAAGGTCAACAATCTTGTCTTACCTATCATTGATCCCTCATTATTTCAAAAGTGTCATGTGTTAAGGTTGTTTTAAATTCGACATGCACTACGAAATCACCTAGGAGTTTTTGTAGCGCAAAACCCAGAAAATACACTATGTGCGCTACAAAATCAAGGATTTGTAGGTAGGAGATTTCTGATCCAGGTGGATATTGGTGGCCACCTGCCAAGTCCACCTGGACCCCCACCATTGTCTTTCTCAGCATTTTCAGTTTCCTTAATTGTAGCACAACTTACTATTTTTAGCAGTTTTTCGGGTCCTGAACTTCCGGAGCCGTTTTGAGGCCCTAAACGACGTTTTTTGGGGAATCCAAGGGCAACATGGGTCCATGGAAATGTTGCCCATTCCAACAATGATAGTGCTCGGATAGATCTTTCTAATGAGCTATTGTACGCGTCAAACGGAGATCATATACCAAAGTTACGACCCCAGGAAGTTGATGTACCAATTTACCCCCAAACGGGGCCCACAGTTTGGCGTTTTATCTCCTAGGGTTAGGTTTTGGAATGTTAAGGGTTTTCCATTGTTTCTCAACAATAAATAGGCCTTCGAGCCTCATTGTAACACAGTTCAGAGGCATGTAGCCATCACATCTCTTCTCAGAGATAAGCTACCATCGCCCTAGCTGGTTTATTTCCATTTCTGGTTGTAAGCATATTTCAGTATTTTCCATTAATGAAATGAAGTATTATTTCCGCTGCATCTTTGTGTATATGGTTATCTCTGTGATTTGTTGCGTTCTTGTTTAAATCCAGATCAATTTCGCAGTGAAAAACCCAAAATTTGCACTGGCTGCGCTATGAAATCGGGGATTCGTGCCAGATCTTGTCTAGCTATCTAATCAATCAAAATCCGTTAATTCATCACCATGTGCCAGTGCATGAACCTTTCTTATCACATGCAACCATTCATTCTCATCATTAAATTTGTTAGGGGTCATGTTAGCACTCTTTTCAAATTTCAAAAAAGGTAAGGTAAGGTGAGTTGGTCATAGTCTTTTCCTTGTTCCTTCATGCATAAGAAGACAATTAACAAGCTCAGGGACCAGAATTATTCGAAATCTCAAGCGAGGCAGTTTCCAAACTAAGACAGTGTGGGTTCTTTCAAGTCTCCTTATAGGTGTCTCACCGAAATGTCTGAAGAAAGGAAAAATCATAGATCAGGCCGGTGTCTTAGAGCTGAGCCTAAAGGCTTAGATGTTCTCACGAGGAATAGAGAGGTTGAACATGCATTCAAACAAGTGGGCTGCTAGAGATTCTATGAAAAACTTCGGGGTGGTCACATTCAAGTAACCAAGGACTTTGCATTCAATTTCACCGATTTGAATTCAAGGGTTGGAGTGCTAGAAATACCAATTTCTCCTAAGGTTATATCTACAGTCACAAAGATTCCTAGAGGCCAAGAGAGATGGTTCAAGAACTTCAAATTTGAAATGGCACCTTGCCAAGAATTTTTGAAGCCAGAATTCATAGGCTCAGACTTAACCAAATCGATGCCTAGAAGCTATGTAAAAGATTCATATGCCAACTTGTTGTTATGCATCCAAAGATATTTTACCTGTGAAGGGAGATACCATAAGGTGTACTCTTACCATTTTAAGCTTCTATTACATTTCACTGGAAAAATATCTCTAGAATTACCTTTTTATCTATTTCATAGCCTAGGCAAAATGTCTAATAAGGTTCAATTGAAGAAAGAATCTTGTGAAACCTCATTGTCCATCATGGGTTGATCATGTTAATTGTTTTACATGAGCTTCAGAAGATTGGAAGAGAATGGTCTGATTTCTTGTTTAAGACAAGTTTTAGAACTGAAACAAGACTTAGCCCTAAGGCTAAGGAAATATCTTCACCAGCAATAAGTCATCAGGAGGAAGCAAATCAAGTAGGTTGTGAAATTGAAAGCTAGAAAGAAGGTGAAGGAGCCTATGACACCACTAATTGTTCAAGATACCCATCAACAATCACAGAAGAAGAAAGTCCAGATCAAGGAGGTGGTACAGGAGAACTCTGTTGATAAAACTGTCCAAAGAAGAGTAACCAGAAGTCAATTAGCCAAGGAAAAGGGGAAGACAGTGATTGTTGATGAAAGCCCAACGTCAAAGGGAAGTTTGAATGATCTCCTCTAGGCTATCGACATAGAAGAGACCCCTCTGGTCCAAGTAGATTTACTTGAAGTAGATAAGAACAAAACAAAAAGAGTTAAATCTTCTAAAAAGGTTCAATTTGATGACTAGGTCTCAGAGTTTGTCTTCAAGCCAAGAAGACCTATGGCTAGACATTTAAGAAGGTTACAAGAGACAGAGCCAGAAGCAAGTGAAATAGGGGAGGTAGCAAAATTCCTTGAAGAGCCTGTGGTTCCATCAATACAATCATCACTACTGCATAAGGATGACAGAGGCAAGACAGTTATCACTCATGAGGAAGAATAGCTTTGAGGAGGTCAAAAAGAAATTGGTGTTCGCCAAAATTGAGATTTCCCAACTCAAGGAAAAGGCAAGGAAACATGTAGTTGAAAAAGCAAATTTCAAAAGAGTAAAATCTAGTTGGGAAGATGGTAAAGTTTCAAGATATGAAGTAGTGGGCAGTCATGCTCAATATTTCACTTGGACTGTCCCTGTAATAAAAGAGGCAAGATATGTCAGAAGGGTCAATGGAAAATTAAGAACTAAAATCCGAATGATGAAAAGATAGATTGAAGATTTGAAGATTCAACTGAATGAACCAGAAGAACAGTCTCAGCATAAATGAACCTGACAGTAAGTGAAGAAATTTTGACACAATTTTGATACGAAACTTACTTTTTGAAGATTGAAGATTATTTTTGGATGGACAATGTTAGTTTTGTTTGGCTCATTAGCATATGGAGAAGCCATTAAAAATCCCAAGAATGACAAAAACTGTGTTTTTGACTCACACAACAGTTTCGTAGCACGCTACGAAACTGCTAAAGGTGATATATAATGCACAGCAGTTTTGTAGCACACTATGAAACTGCTGAAACTGCCAATTTTACTTTTATGGATTAATCTTGAAATGAAATGTGGGACCATTATGAACGATGCTACTGAAGAGACAAAAAAGGACCACTTTAGAAGTCTTGAACCTTAAGCAAAGGAAAATCCAAGAGATGAGGAACGTATGGAAATACCAAACCCTGCGCTACAAAAACAGTAGTCATTTTGTAGCTCAGACAATTTGTTAGGCTTCAGGCAGAATTCAAGAAGTTTTTTATTAACATGAGTCTATGAGCAGGATCTGAGGATTAATTCAATGCATCACATGTGATTAAAGAAGACAATAGTGTTAGCAGACTTCGAAGAACCTTCTTGAAGACCCAAGCAAAAATACAAGGGCAGTTTCCTAATATCCAAGCACAGTCAAAGGACAAGCAATCAAAGGGCAGCATGGATTTTAAAGTCATCACTCAAGCCAAAGATGAAGAGGGAAAACTGTCATAGAACGAGTTTATTTCATAGTTAAGTTTGTTGCCAGCATAATAAGGAGTTACACTCCTAGTTATATTAGGTCTCTAGGACTGCTAGTTAACAGCTAGTTGTATTAAATAGTTTGTTTAAGGATCAATAGGTGTTAGGTCAAGTGAAATTCGAATTCCCCTCATGCTGGAGGAAGGAATCTAAGCTTGTAATGAACTCTATATATGACAAGAGATGTAATGCACCAAGGGTTGGAAATTTTTGTGAAAAAACACTCATATTGTGTCATTGTAGAAGACTATGTTTTTATGAAATACAAAGTTTGGCTTTAATTCTCAAGATTCAAAAAGAGTTCAATGCTTGCTTGTTTTTTTATGATTGGCCTCATTTTCTCATTTGCAGTAGTATAAATGCATGTTACTTAGAACTCATTGGCAATGCTCTAACTTCCTTCATGCATTTGTAAACTGTGTTTCCTACATGTTCTTCTGTGTTAACTAATATATTGAACTCTTGATGCCCTGAATTCCATGTTAAGCTAATATTGTTGTCATATTAAAAATTTTATGACTCCATAAGCCCAATGGATGTTTATTGACTATGTTTCAACCATTCACACTCCTTCATTTGTTTTATAGAGTTAGCCATCTAATCTTTTATTAAAATCTTTAACCTAGTCAAAGAGCCCTCTCAGGTTGAGGAGTCTAAGCCTCAACCAAAAGTTGGTTTGAAACAGTTACTCAAGGTCTTCCTGATCAGCAGCCTATCAGGAGAAGGTTTTGTGATAACATTTTGGTGCATCTACCAAGAGCCTGAAGATTACTCATTCCCAAAATCAAGAAGATGAACTTCTGAAGGTAGCAGGTGCTCAGAAAACTTTTCGAGGTTGCAATCTACCTTAGTGAATCCATACATTTTCAAAGTTTTAAAGGTGGTTTCGAGAGGAAGATATACATGGAGCAATCCTGACCCAAATCCACCTACTCCTGTGGACAATCCCAACACTCTTTCAAGAAGCAGACAAAGATTTACTGAAACACCAGGTACTCCATCTTATTCGAAATCTTTGCTCTCTGAATTCTCAAGAAGTCCTGAAGACAAAATAGTTGATGATAAAATTCATGAGGTGTTGTTTAGATTAGAAAATGAAGAAGAACTCATTGGTATTATCTTAGATTTGCAAAAGAGAGGAATTGACACCTCAGCTTTAGTATCACAAGAAGATAAAGAGGAATTTTTGGAAGTAGTTACTTCTGAGTTATTATTAGAAAGGGAAGCCTTAGATAAACTGAAAGAACTTGATCCTTTTGAAGTCTTGCTAAGATCTAAAGCTGGTTTACCTCTTCCAAATTGGAGTACATTTGTCACTAGTTTGCAAAGCCCAAGTAGTCCTCTTCGTATCAGTTCCTCATCTTCTGTTTCTGCTATTCCTAGTGGCTTTCAGAAAACAAGCAGCCCTCCTCATATCAGTTCTTCCTCCTCTATCCCTTTTATCCCTGTCACTATTGTTCCTCCTTTAATCATGGTCGTACCTGCTAGGTATGCCCCACTTGCACTCCCTATTGTTCTGCATGATCTCCCTAGCAAATATGCTGCAAGAATTCCAACATGGGGTGGTGATGAAGAAATCACAGCAGAAGAACATGTAGACAAATTTAATGATTTTGCTGACAGAGAGGAAGTTGATGATGAGGATGTGAAGCTAAGATTATTTGCATAGACCTTTATTGGTGAAGTTAGAAAATGGTTTAAAGCCCTCACAGCAGGAAGCATTCATAATTGGGTAGAATTTGAAGATAACTTTCTAAGGAAATGGGGAAATAGAACCAATCCGGTTCAAGCACTTACTGAGTACAACAATCTTAGAAGGGCACCTGATGAAACCATTCAAAATTTCTCAAAGAGGTTTAACAAAGTGTTTAACTCAATCCCAGCTCGCTTGAAACCTCTAGAAGCCTTAGCACAAATGAGATATGCTGAAGCTTTTGATTCTGATTTTTCTCTTTTGCTTAGAGAGAGAGAGTCTGCTACACTTGCTGATATGCAGAATGATGCAATAAAAGTAGAAGTAAACATGGTTGCTGCCAAAAAATAAAAAATGGGAAAAGCTAAATTGAAAGAAGAAGAGAAACCTTCCTCTTCAACTCCTGAAGATAAGATAGATTCAATGATGAAGACCATGGAGAAGTTGATGGATAGGTTAGCTCTTGGAAACACCTCTGCTCCTCCTGTGCAGCAGGAACCTCAATTTAGAAATCCTCAATTTAGGAGACCTCAAAATCAACAAAGACCAAGAGAAAATAGGAATCAGCAGCCTGATCCTCTAGTGAGACCTCCTTTTCAACAGAATTTGGTTGATGAAGAAGATGAGCCTGAGATTCCTGAAGAATCTATCCATTGTCTTGATGAAGAAATGTCAGGAATTTTCTTGACTAAGGAAGAGCATGATGAGTCCAGTTTGACCAAGCAAGGAGAGGAGCCTTCAGATTATTTAAAAGGGTATCAACATGCTATCTTTGAAATGAAAAAATAGTACAATCTCAGAAATAGAAATGTACCAATTATTGCAAACAAAACACAACCCAAGAAGGATGTTTCAAAGGTTGTTGAAGCCAAAAGGGATACCCCAAAGGCTGTTGAAGGTAAAAATGATTCTCCACTTGGTAAAAAGGACATTCAACCTCCATCTCCTATCAAAGAAGTTGAAAAAATTGTTTCTGTTTTCAACCTTGAGAATGAAATTGCAAAAATCAAAATATCAGTCCCTTTTAGTGAAATTCTCAAGGTAGACAAATACAGAAGCAAGATTGTAGAGATGTTAAATTCACAACCAGGAGTTGTTGATATCTTAAATGTGCAAGAAGATAATCCTACTATATACTTGGGTCCAAGGATAGAAGATGATCAGAATGAAGAGTTTCCTCCTTTCTATGTAAGCATTAGTATTCATGATATGACCTTACATAATGCTATGTTGGATTCGGGGGCCTCTCATAATCTTATGCCCAAAGTAATTATGGAAAGGTTAGGATTACATGTAACAAGACCATATAAGGATTTATTCTCTTTTGATTCAAAAAGAGTCCAATGTATTGGTTTAATCAAAGATGTTGTTGTTGGCCTAACACAAATCCCAGCGAAGACAATTGTTATGGACATTGTTGTGGCTGACATTCTGCCAAAGTTTGGGATGCTGCTATCAAGATCATGGGCAGCAAAAATCAAAGGCACAATGCAGATGGACCTTACCTATGCCACCATCCCTGTTTTTGGTGAGCAAAGGAGATTGTATCGAGAAACCAGAATGGCCTATATGGTAAGTAGCAAAGACAAACCTCAAAATTTTCCTATTTATTCATTTGATACTAAACTTGGATCGGCCATTCTTTTCAATGAGTCAGTTGATAGTGGATTGGAAGAGATGAAAGTAGAAAATCAACAAGAAGATGAGAAAGAGATGAAGAGATGGTGGTCTTTGTACTTTGATGGATCAGTAGGAAAGGAAGGGGCAGGAGCTGGAATTTGGATCACAAGTCCAAGTGACGAAAGTAAGTTTTACTCTTACAAACTAAACTTTGATTGCACAAATAATATGGCTGAATACGAATCTCTGATTTTGGGCTTAGAAGTCTTGTTGAAAATGAAGGCTCAAAATATTTCTGTTTTTGGAGATTCTGAATTGGTTATTAGACAAGTGGAGGGTGTCTATCAAACAAAGGATGTAAGAATGAGAGCATACAGAAATCTAGTTTTAGATATGTTGGAAAATTTTCAAGCATATTCTTTCACTATCAAAACTAGAGACCAAAACTCCATTGCTGATTCTCTTGCTGTTTCGGCAAGTTTGTTTGTCATTCCTATTCATTCTTCTGAAAAGTATGAGGTGGAAGTTCGTCATAGACCAGCTATACCAGATAACATCACCAATTGGCAAGTCTTTGAAGATGATCAACAGGTAAAGAATTTTATTGAATTGAAAGAAGAATTTGAAAGCACTCAAGTGGATCAACAAAACATGTTTGTTCAGTCAAAAGAAAATTCTGAAGTCTTACAATTAAAAAACAATTCAATACCAAAAGGTCTAATCCCTCTTGAGAAGTTGTTCGATCAGAATGATGTGTTCAAATCCCCAAAGATACAGGCTGATGAGGAGGAAGTAGAGAGCTGCAATTTAGGGACTTCAGTTGTACCTAAGATGATCAAAATTTCAAAGTTTCTTCCAGCTGATATGAAAGCCAAATATGTTGAGATGATGAAAAGGTTTGTTGATGTTTTTGCTTGGAGTTATGCTGATTTAAAACAGTATGACCCCTCCATAATTCAGCATACTATTCCTATTAAAGAGAATGAGAAGCCTTTCAAACAAAAGTTAAGAAGAATTAATCCTCTTCTCATGCCATTAATTGAAAAGGAGATTAAGAAACTCTTCGATGCCAAAATCATTGTCCCAATTAGATTCTCAAATTGACTCACAAGTTTGGTTTCAGTTATAAAGAAGAGTGGAGAAATCAGAATTTGTATTGATTTCAGAAATTTGAATAAGGCTTCATAGAAAGACAACTATCCTCTTCCCAAGATGGATTCAATTTTGCAAAATATTGTTGGTTCACAAAGAATGTCTATGCTTGATGGTTTCTCAAGGTACAATCAAATTCTTGTGCATCTGGATGATCAGGAGAAGACAACCTTCACAACACCATGGGGTACATTCATGTATGCCAAGATGCCTTTTGGTCTCATGAATGCAGGGGCCACCTTTCAAAGAGCAATGGATATTGCTTTTGCTGAAGAAAAGGATAAATCAATGGTTGTTTATCTTGATGACATCATAGTCTTTTCAAAGAAAGAGGAAGATCATTTGAAGCACCTTGAAAGAATTCTGCTGAAATGTAGAAGGTTTGGTATTTCTCTTAATCCCACCAAAAGTATCTTTGCTTTAACATCAGGCAAACTACTTGGTCATATTATTTCTAAAGAAGGAATTAGGATTGATCCTAATAGAGTTAATCCAATTCAGAAGGTAGATCTATCAAGAAGTAGGAAAGAGATCCAATCTTTTCTTGGAAAGGTGAATTTTGTTAGGTGCTTCATTCCTAATTTTGCTGAGATAGTCAAGGATATAACAAGGATGTTAAAGAAAGGAGTGGACTTTAAGTGGACAGCTGAAGCAAAGAAATCTTTTGAGGAAATCAAGAAGGCACTTACACAAGCACTGGTACTCATCAGCCTAGATTTTACCAAGGAATTTCTTATTTTTACATTTGCTTCCGAGAATACAATTGTTGGAGTTCTACTACAAAAAGGAAAACAAGGTACTGAACAACCTATTTCTTTCTTTAGTAGGACATTAGAAAATGTTGAACTGAAGTACAATATTCTAGAAAAGCAAGCTTATGCCTTGGTGAAAGCTATAAAAGATTTCAGAATCTATGTTCTACATTCTCATATTGTGGCATATGTCCCAAGTGTTGTAATAAAAGATATTCTAACACAAGCAGATCCAGATGGTAAAAGGGGAAAATGGATAGCCAAATTGCTAGAATATGATATTGACATCAAACCTACCAAATTGGTGAAGGGTCAAGGCTTGGCAAAGCTAATGACTCAGTCAAATCTGGACTATCTTGACATAAATATGAATGCAGAAATCTTAGAAATTTCTGAAAATGAAGAATAATTGGTTCAAATCAATGAGAAATTCTTGGTTCTAGAATGGTATAAAGATGTGGCTTTTGTCCTACAACATAATAAAGCTCCCGCCAATCTAGTGAAGTCCAAAGCAAGGTTTGTTAACCTGAAGTCCCTAAGATATTTTGTGTATGATCAAAATCTATTTTGGAAAGATGTAGGAGGGATTTTGTTGAACTGTCTCCTTGAAGAGGAAGCTGATAAAGTGATTGAGGAATTTCATAAAGGAGATTGTGGAGAACACCATTATTGGAAAGCTACTGCAAAAAAGATCCTAAAAGCTGGATATTTTTGGCCAACTATGTTCAGAGACATTTACAATAGGGTGGCTGAGTGTCATGAATGTCAAATCTTTGAAGGGAGAAGAAATCTTATGCCTTTGCCTTTGGTTCCTATATATGTTGAGGCACCTTTCCAGCAATGGGGATTAGATTTTATTGGAGAAATTCATCCTCCTTCATCAGGGTAGCATCGCTGGATTCTCACAGCAATGGATTACTTCACCAAATGGATAGAGGCGATTCCAACCAGGCAAGCTAATGATTCGGTAATTATCTCTTTTCTAGAAAATAACATATTGTCTAGATTTAGCTTCCCAATGAAGATTATAACTGATAATGTTCAAGCTTTTAATTCCAAGAAAATGATTAAATTTTTTCACCAATATCACATTACTCTTGGACACTCTACTTCTTACTATCCACAAGCGAATGGTCTTGTTGAATCATCAAACAAAAGCATTGTAAGGATCTTAAAAAGGTGATGTAGGAAAACAAGAAAGCTTGGCATTTAAAATTGAAGTATGCCTTGTGGGCTGATAGGATTTGTACAAAGAGATCAATTGGGACTTCGCCATATGAATTAGTTTACGGTGCTGAAGCCATATTTCCAACATCACTTGGAGTACCCGTAATGAAACTAATTCAAGGACTTGAAGAAGAACCAAATGCAATTCAGAGGAGAATCAATCAGCTGATAGCCCTATAGGAGAAGAACAGAATTAAGAGCACATTTGATAAAAAGATAAAATAAGATAGCTTTCAGATCCAAGATAAAGTGTTGAAATGGGAGGCCGGAATTGAAGAAAAAGGCAAGCACGGTAATTTTGAGAATTTGTGGAAAGGTCCTTATCAAATTGCTGCTTTTCATGGAAACAACACTTACATTCTGCAGGGAATTAATGGAGGATCACATGTTAGAGGACCTGTCAATGGCAGGTTCCTAAAGCATTATCGTTGCTGAAGTATTACCAACTTCTCATAACATTGTATATATGTGTTTTTATCAGTTTTTTGCTAATAATGACAAGCTGAAACAGAAGGCTTAAGCCCGAGGTGAAGGCCCAAGTAGCTGGAAGGGGATGCTTGTCAACCAATTTTCTGTTTGTCATAAGTGGATAAAGCACTAGAACTACAAGTTCTTAGTGTACCACAAGGGCACACTATCCCAAGTGGAGCCACTGTTATCACTAAAAAAAAAAAATCTAAGATTTTGGACAGCTGGTATGGTTCCAAAGTTTTATGTTAGTCTTGGTCAAGTCATTTTTATTGTTTTGTTTAGGAAGTCTAAATCATAGAGTGGAGTCTTGTTCCCATCATCAAATAAGGTCAACAATCTTGTCTTACCTATCATTGATCCCTCATTATTTCAAAAGTGCCATGTGTTAAGGCTGTTTTAAATTCGACATGCGTTACGAAATCACCTAGGATTTTTCGTAGCACAAAACCCAGAAAATACACTATGTGCACTACGAAATCAAGGATTCGTAGTTAGGAGATTTCATAGCGCAAAACCCAGAATTTGCACTGGTTGCGCTACAAAATCGGGGATTCATGCCAAATCTTGTCTAGCTATCTAATCCATCAAAATCCGTTAATATTTCATCACCATGTGTCAGTCCATGAACCTTGCTTATCACATGTAGCCATTCATTCTCATCATTAGATTCGTTAGGGGTCTTGTTCGCACTCTTTTCAAATTTCAAAAAAGGTAAGGTAAGGTGAGTTGGTCTTAGTATTTTCCGTGTTCCTTCATGCATAAGAAGACAATTAGCAAGCTCAAGGACTAGAATTCTTTGAAAGATCAAGTGAGGCAATTTCCAAACTAAGACAGTGTGAGTTATTTCAAGTCTCCTTGCAGGTGTCTCACAGAAATGTCTGAAGAAAGGAAAAATTATAGATCAGGCCGGTGTCTTAGAGCTGAGCCTGAAGGCTTAGATGATGTCACGAGGAACAAAGAGGTTGAACATGCATTCAAACAGGTGGGATGCTAGAGATTCTGTGAAAAACTTTAGGGTGGTCACGTTCAAGTAACCAAGGACTTTGCCTTCAATTTCACCGATTTGAATTCAAGGGTTGGAGTGCTAGAAATACTAGTTTCTCCTGAGGTTATATCTACAGTCATAGAGGTTCCTAGAGGTCAGGAGAGATGGTTCAAGAACTTCAAATTTGAAATGGCACCTTGCCAAGAATTTCTAAAGCTAGAATTCATAGGCTTGGACTTAACCAAATCAGTGCCCAGAAGCTATGTAAAAGATTCATATGCCAACTTGTTGTCATGCATCCAAAGATATTTTACCTGTGAAGGGAGATACCATAAGGTGTACTCTTACCATTTTAAGCTTTTATTACATTTCACTGGAAAAATATCTCTAGACTTACCTTTTTATCTATTTCATAGCTTAGGAAAAATGTCTGATAAGGTTCAATTGAAGAAAGAAGCTTGTGAAACCTCATTGTTCCATCATGGGTTGATCAAGTTAATTGTTTTACATGAGCTTCAGAAGATTGGAAGAGAATGGTCTACTTTCTTGTTTATGACAGGCTTTAGAACTGAAACAGGACTTAGCCCTAAGGCTAAGGAAATATCTTCACCAGTAGTAAGTCATCAGGAGGAAGCAAGATCAAGTAGGTTTGTGAAATTGAAAGCCAGAAAGCAGGTGAAGGAGCCTATGACACCACTAATAGTTCAAGATACCCATCAACAATCACAGAAGGAGAAATTTCAGATCAAGGATGTGGTATAGGAGCAATCTGTTGATAAAATTGTCCAAAGAAGAGCAACCAAAAGTCAATTAGCGAAGGAAAAGGGGAAGACAGTGATTGCCGATGAAAGCCCAACGTCAAAGGGAACTTTGAATGATATCCTCTAGGATATCGACATAGAAGATACCCCTCTAGGCTAAGTAGATTTACTTGAAGCGGATAAGAACAAAACAAAAAGAGTTAAATCTTCTACAAAGATTCAATTTGATGACTAGGTCTCAGAGTTTGTCTTCAAGCCAAGAAGACCTGTGGCTAGACATTTAAGAAGGCTACAAGAGACAGAGCCAGGAGCAAGTGAAACAGGGGAGGTAGCAGAATTCCTTGAAGAGCTTGTGGTTCCATAAATACAATCATCACTAGTGCACAATGATGACAGAGGCAAGACAATTATCACTCATGAGGAAGAATGTAGCTTTGAGGAGGTCAAAAAGAAATTGGTGTCTGCCAATATTGAGATTTCCCAACTGAAGGAAAAGGCAAGGAAACATGCAGTTGAAAAAGCAAATTTTAAAAGAGTAAAATCCAGTTGGGAAGATGGTAAAGTTTCAAGATATGAAGTAGTGGGCAGTCATGTTCAATATTTAACTTGGATCATCCCTGAAATAAAATAAGCAAGATATGTCAGAAGGGTTAATGAAAAATTAAGAACTAGAATCCGAATGATGAAAAGACAAATTGAAGATTTGAAGATTCAACTAAATGAACTAGAAGAACGATCTCAGCATAAATGAACTTCAAAGGAAAATTCAAGAGATGAGGAATGTATGGAAACACCAAACCCTGCACTACAAAAATAGCAGTCATTTCGTAGCACATACAGTTTGTCGGGCTTCAAGAAGCATTCAAGAAGTTTTTGTCTTAACATGAGTCTATGAGCAGGATCTGAGGATTAATTCAATGCATCACATGTGATTAAAGAAGACAATAGGGTTAGCAGACTTCGAAGAACCTTCTTGGAGACCAAAGCAGAAATACAAGGGTAGTTTCCTAATATCCAGGAGCAGTCAAAGGACAAGCAATCAAAGGCCAGCATGGAGTTTAAAGTCATCACTCAAGCCAAAGATGAAGAGGGACAGCTGTCAAAGAACGAGTTTATTTCATAGTTAAGTTTGTTGCCAGCATAATAAGGAGTTACACTCCTAGTTGTATTAGGTCTCTAGGACTGCTAGTTAACAACTAGTTGTATTAAATAGTTTGTTTAAGGATCAATAGGTGTCAGGTCAAGTGAAATTCGAATTCCCCTCATGCTAGAGGAAGGAATCCAAGCTTGTAATGAACTCTATATATGAAAAGAGATGTAATGCACCAAGGGTTGGAAATTTTTGTGAAAAAACACTCATATTGTGTCATTGTAGAAGACTATGTTTTTATGAAATACAAAGTTTGGCTTTACTTCTCAGGATTCAAAAAGAGTTCAATGCTTGCTTGTTTTTTTATGATTGTCCTCATTTCCTCATTTGTAGTAGTATGAATGTATGTTACTTAGAACTCATTGGCAATGCTCTAACTTCCTTCATGCATTTGTAGACTGTGTTTCCTACATGTTCTTCTATGTTAACTGATATATTGAACTCTTGATGCCCCGACTTCTGTGTTAAGCTAATATTGCTGTCATATTAAACATTTTCTGACTCCATAAGCCCAATGGATGTTTATTGACTGTGTTTCAACCATTCACACTCCTTCATTTGTTTTATAGAGTTAGCCATCTAATCTTTTATTAAAATATTTAACCTAGTGAGAGAGCCCTCTCAGGTTGAGGAGGCTAAGCCTCAGCCAAAAGTTGGTTTGAAACAGTTACTCAAGGTCTTCCTAATCAGCAGCTTATCAAGAGAAGGTTTTGTGATAACAGTTTGCTTGCATGCTTGTTTGCTTACTTGCTTTGTTTGTTTGTTTGTCTACCTGCTTCCTTTCTTACTTGATTTGCTTTCGACTTTGCTTCTACTTTTTCTCTACTTTGTTGTTTGTTAGTTCGCTTGTTTGGTTTCATACGATAGTTTCGCATGAAACCATGTATGACTCTTGAAGCAAGATGGGTAAAGTACAAGAGGCCTTGTGCTGCTATCACTACTTGGTTATATTTCATCCTGCCTCTGTATGAAGAACTTGTTACTTTTAGTCCATGAAACGTCGATGGAAAATGCATACTATTTGAAGTGAACCTTGGTGAAAACACAATGCTTGCACACTAACTAGTGTCACGTACTCTAGTCGGTTGTTTTTTGGTTAACCCTTGTCAGCTAAGTCAAGTTGAGTAAGGTGAGGGGGAAAACCTTAAAAGGCACGTCAGAGGTATAATAAACTACTTCTCTATAGGAACAACCTCTTTTGCTCTCAATAATTTTAGATCCCTCTTCTGCCTATGAAATGAATAAGTGCTATGGACAGTTAAAAAATGAAAAATGAAAGCGAAAAAAATTAAAATGAAAAATGAGTAAGGTGAAAGAAGAGAAAGGCTTCCTGTGCAAGGAGGTGATGCAAGTAACTCTGTCAGGGTACTAACCAGGCTGATTGGCAGTGAAGCCATGCTTGTGTTCCTATGTGACTCCGTCGGGGTACTATCCAAGCCTGCTGGTAGCAGAGCAACACTGAAGATGAAACTAAGACTATGACGACTATACTTCTTATGCATCAATATACCACTCAACCCCAATTGAAACAACGGTTTTTCCTTGGCTTGAAATATGTTTCAATCGACTAAGATATTGGCAGATGCTACATCTTACAATCAAGCTAATGTTGAAACCAAGAGGAGTTGAGAACTGAACAATACATCCGAATGTGTTAGACTTTCTTTTCACAAACAAGGTCCATTCAGAGAACTGGAGTTCTACCAGTCTGTCGCCAAGTGTTGTAGCGACTACAACCACCCTCCAAAATTTTACCTTAGCTTCATTTTGGAGCCTCCCTTCCAACCTTAATAACAACTTTCCTTGCTTTTTCAAGTTCATGAGCTTCATTGTTTTGCTTGCACAAAGCAGCCTGTCAATCACAACTTGATGCATTCCCCTCACAGGTTGTTCACTCGGACTTGGTCTAGTTGTAGACTGAGCAACATCCCCTAGAAAATTGCTCATTTCTAGGGGGCGAAATTGCGCAATCTTGGCTGGAAGCCTACTGGGCTCCAGGATTGCACAATCCTGCCAGTGAACACTCCCAACAGGAATTGCGCAAATTTCCCCAACAGGGTTGCTTAGCTTAGAATTTGCACAAATATAGGTAGCAGTCAGCTGCTCTCCTAGGTAGTTAGCCCAACTCCCATCCAGAAATGCGCATTTCCTTCAAGCAGTCGAGCAACCTCTTTCATGTGCAACTGAGTTGACCGGTTCCCTCCAAGACTGAGAAAAATAGACTTGCATGCATGGGATGCTTCAACCAAGGCAACATGAAAAGGCATCCCTTATTTTAGGGATCTATGTTTAGCAGTTGGAGGTTACAAGCAAGGATCATTTCAGAAACCTCCCACCAACTGTCGCTTTCCCTAAATTTGTGGCATGCGTGTCACAACCTTAATGTTATAAAAACTCATCAACCGGATTCTGTAGAGCTCATTCCTCACATCAATCTTGCAGCTCTGGCATCACACATCACATCTAGGTGCAGTCGGCACAATCAGCTCAGCTGTTTTGGGGTAAGTCCACTTCGCATGCCTTATGTTGCATTTCTATCACTTTTTGTGTTTTCACTTATATGAATACTGTTTTCTTGTTTTATTTCAATGCTTGTTGTTGTTTACATGTATATTATCTTTTCCTAGCACTGTTTCAATTTTCGTCGACATCTCACTGTTGTTGCAAGCATGAAAGTGTTTTTCGTGAACAGTCGCCGATTCGGCGACTCGCCTCACCCACATGCATGTTGTTTCATTTTTTGAATCTGTCATTCACCATTTTCATGCATGATCATTCACTTATGTTTACACTCAGTATCAACATGCATTCACTATCCTATTTGCTTTCAATTGCCCGTCGGCAAGTCGTGCCAACCTTGGCACAAACTCTGCCTTCCCCAAGGCTGCATTATGCAATTTGGGGAAGGAAGGCTCTACCTTCCTCTCTAGAAATGAGCATTTTTCCCCAGCACTATAATCTAGGACTATTTTTTGCATTTCTAGAGGACAGTGACTGCTTGTCCTAGGAAATTGTGCAAATTAGTCCCTGGGCCTATAGTCCTTCCTAGCTGGAATTGCACATTGCACAATCCCAGCAGGTAGTAGCCAGACTGGACTATGCATTGCTCAGTTCCAGCAGCCAGTCATCCTCCCAGTAGCCTAGACTATGCCTTGCATAGTTCTAGTAGCCAGTTAGCCTCCCAGTAGCATAGACTATGCCTTGCGCAATCTTGGCAGTTAGTCTCCCAATCTCTTGGCCGAAATTGCATAACCTTGATGATCAGACACACATGTATGTTGCAAATTAGTTCTCATGTTCATTTTGGTTTTTGATTGACAAATTGCTTGCCATGAGTGTTTCCATGTCTCTAGGTATTGTAGGTGTTCATCTACCTCTCAGCGATGTAGGTACTATGGTTTCCTAGAGGGCAGAGTTGAAGACACCGTTCAGAGCACACCTAGAGATGCAGTCGATCAAATGTCTATGAGCTTGCCTACTCACGAAGATATCAGGTTGTTCATAGACAAGGACATTAAGATATGATAGCAACAGCATCATGAGCAATAGCTGAAGGCAACATACCAAATGCATCGAACGTAGTGAATGCAGCAAACACAACGAATGCAGCAAATGCAATGAATGCAAGAGGAATGTTGTTGACAACACAGGGGTGTAACAAAGTTACAAGCTCGAGATGATGAAAGCAACTTTGGAGACTCAAGCTATGAGGTGACGACGCTACATGATGATCACACGGAGACAGGGAATGGAACAAAGAAGGAGTTGTTGGGTTGTGTTATATTCTTTTTGGACCCTATATTAGGTTGGGCGGACCTAACTATGGTTTTGTGCATGGTTTTCGCACATGGTTTTGGACGCAATGGTTTTCGGTCCATGGTATTGGATGGTTTAGCATGTATAAATATGTATTGTAACATTGAAAGGAATATAATGAAAAATCAAGATGGTAGTCCTAGTTTTGGGATCCAGGGGAAAATCTTTGTGTATATGTGTTTTATGTGTTATGCTCTTGCATTGTTTATTTTCTGTGTTTCAGAATTCGTATGCAGGTAATTTATGTACGGGGTTAAAACCTACATTTGGTATCAGAGATGTTTTGGCTTCAATGGGACACCTTTATTGCTAAGGAGTTTCTCTCGGGCCTATGGTAGGCCCTGTTCAGTGGGAGATCTGCGGGATTGATTCTGGTGGTGAAAGAATTTGGCGAGCAGTGGAAAGATAAAGATCGATAAATTTAATGGTCAGAGTTTTGAGTTGTGGAAACTCAAGATGGAGGATCTGTTGGTGGACAAAGATCAGCGGATCTCGGTAGATCCAAGTAATAAACCAATGGGAGTATCCAATGAAGAATGGAAGAAGTTGGATTGGAAGGAAAAGAGCATAATACGATTGTGTGTCTCAGATTCAGTATTGTTGAATGTACCAGGGAAAGCTACAAGTAAGGCTTTTCGGGACAAGTTAGGGACTTTGTACCAATCTAAGTCTATGGTGAATAAACTATTCCTATGGAAAAATTTGTATAACCTGAGGATGAAAGATGGAGGCTCGGTGACAGAGCATCTGAACACATTTAATACTATGGTAAGTCAGTTATTATCTATTGATGTTAAAATTTCATATGAAGATAAGTACATCAGTTTGTTGTGTTCTCTACCAGATTCGTGAGATTGCAATAGGTAGCAATGCAACTGCCTTGCAGTTTGATGAAATAGTTTCATCTTTATTGACAGAGGAGATGAGATGGAAAAATATGGAGAGACAGAATGGTGATGCCTTGTCTGTACGAGGATGGACCCAGAATATAAACAAAAATAAGTCATCAATTGGGAGATATAAATCTAGAGGGAGATGTAAATCTCCAGGAAAACCTGTAAAGGTAGTTTGCTAGAAATGTTGAAAGGAAGGGCACTAGAAAAGGGACTATAAAGATAAATCTCCTGACAAAGGAAAGGGATCTAATGATGCTCTTCTACAGAGGAAAAAACCACCTCAAATGAAGGTGGGGATCTATACTTGCTTCTTCAAGTACACATGTAGATCATGAGGCATGGTTGATTAACTCAGGTGCATCATTTCACTTCACTCCCCATAGAGTGTGGTTTTGCGAGTACGAGAAATATAATGGTGGCGATGTCTTCGTAGGGGATGATCGGAAGGCTAAAATCGTTGGCCGTGGAAAAGTAAAGTTGAAGTTGCAAGGTGGAAGGGTTAGAACACTTCCGGATGTTCTACATATTCCTACATTGGCTAGAAATCTGATTTCTATAAGAAAGCTAGATGATGTAGGTGTAAAAATAATGTTCAAGAAAGATACCTGCAAGATGGTTCAGGGAGCACTGGTATTGATGTAGGGAGTTAAAATTGGAACTCTGTACAAGCTACAAGGTATCATTGTTATTGATGGGTGCAACAGTTCTATGGATCCTGAAAGTGGAGTAGAAAATCTAGTGGTCTCTGGAGAAAAGACCATACTGTGGCATCAAAGGCTTGGACATATTGGAGAGAAGGGCCTTAAAATACTTCATGGTAAAGGTATGGTAGAAGGTATAACTAATAGCTCTTTGGATTTTGATTTCTGTGAAGATTGTGTATATGGGAAGCAGAATCGGGTGAGTTTCCCCTCTGGTGGTAAGAGGGTGAAACAGATATTAGAGCTTGTGCATAGTGATGTGTTGGGAGCTGTGAAGGTTCCAACACTGGGTAATTCTGTGTACTATGTATCATTTATAGATGACTTCTTAAGGAATACATTGATATATTTCCTTAAGAAGAAATCTGAAGTCTTTAACAGGTTTAAAGAGTTTAAGGCTCTGGTGGAAAACCAGGCAGAGAAGAAGATAAAGGTGTTGAGGTCAAATAATGGTGGAGAGTTTTCCAGCAAGGAATTTGAAGAATTCTGTAAGAAGTTTGGTATAGCATGGAAGAAGACTACTCCATACACACTTGAGAAAAATGGAGTTGCAAAAAGAATGAACAAGGCGTTGATGGAAAGGGAAAGAAGCATGCTCAGTGGTGCCAGGTTAGGACAAGAATTTTGGGCAGAGGCAATGAAGACTGCATGTTACCTATTCAACAGGTCACCTTCATCAATGTTGGAGGATAAGACTCCACAAGAGGTATGGACTAGTAAGAAACCCTCTCTTTCACATCTAAGGGTATTTGGATATGATTCATATGTACATGTTCCAAAGGAGAAAAGAACAAAATTGGATAGTAAATCTAAAAAGTGCATCTTTATTAGGTATAAGGATGGTTTAACGGGTTATAAGCTTTGGAACCCAGTAACAAGGAAGGTTGTGTACAGTTGAGATGTGGTGTTCAGAGAGGTTAAAGATGTTATTAAAGATTAAGTCCAACCAAAGAAACCTAAGAAGATAGAGTTTGATCTAAAGGAGGAAGAATCAGACTCTACAAAAGAAGAGGAATCAGAAGATGAAGAGCCACAAACTCCAGGTGTGAGAAGATTAGTTCGAGAAAGAAGGCAACCAGAAAAGTATAGTCCATCTGCTTTCTGTTCAAATTTTGCTTTATCTATTACTAATGATGATCCCAAAACTGTGAAGGAAGTAGTAGATTTAGAGGATGGAAAAATTTGGAAAGAGGCCGTGGTTGATGAAATGGCATCTTTGCACAAAAATGAGGCTCAGGATCTGGTGGAGTTTTCAGCTAGAAGGACACAGATTGGCAGCAAATGGGTATTCAAGAAGAAGAAAATGAAAAAGGAAAGGTGGAAAAATACAAATCTCGGTTGGTAGCAAAAGGTTATTCCCATATGCCGGGAATTGATTTTGGTGATATTTTTTCTCCTGTTTCCAAGGTAGCTTCTATTAGATTACTTTTATTTGTTGCTGCTCCTTTTGATTTTGAGGTAGAACAAATGGATGTGAAGACAACATTTCTTCACGGGGATCTGGAAGAGGAGATCTACATGAAGCAACCTGAAGGTTTTGTGGTGAAGGGTAAGAAAGAACTAGTATGCAAGTTAAAGAAGTCTTTGTATGGGTTAAAATAGTCACCAAGGATGTGGTATCAGAAATTTGATACATTTATACGGGGACTTGGCTTCACCACAAGAAAAGCACATCATTATGTGTATTTTAAATTAATTGGTGACCGTGTTATTTATCTAGTCTTGTATGTGGATGACATTTTGCTGGTTGGAAATGACAAAGAAATTATCTAGGATTTGAAGACCCAATTGTCCTCCAAATTCGACATGAAAGATCTTGTTGCTGCAAACTATATTTTGGGTATGGAAATTAAAAGAGATCGGGCAAAGAGGAAACTCTAGTTAAACCAAAGGAAGTATGTCGAGACAATATTGCAGAGGTTTAATATAGAGGATAGTAAACTGGTGAAGGTTCCTATTCCTGTAGGTGTAAAGCTATCTGCTAAACAGTGTCCCAAGACATAAGAAGAGGAAGAGGACATGTCCCGTGTTCCATATGCAAGTGCAGTCGATAGCCTGATGTATGCGGTGGTCTATACTAGACTAGACATTGCACATGCAGTGAGAGTATTAAGCAGGTTTATGTCAAAACCAGGGAAGGAGCATTGGACAATAGTGAAGCAGGTTTTCAGGTATTTTCGTGGTACTAGTGATTATGGTTTGTGCTGCGAAGGAAGACCAGGATTGGACAAAGTTTTGGATATCCATGGCTGTTGATGCAAACTGCGCTGGAGATCTGGATCAGAGAACATCTACAAGTGGGTATGTGTTTAACCTATTTGGAGGTGCAGTCAATTGGATGAGTAAGAAATAATCTGTAGTGGCACTATCAACTCTAGAGGTAGAATACATGGCAGCCACTCATGCAAGCAAGGAATCAATTTCGTTCCAGAGATTGTGTTCAAGTATGGGGTTAGTACAAGGAGATATAAGGATAGACTGTGACAACCAAAGTGAAATTTTCTTGGCAAAGAAACTTGCTTATCATTCAAAGACAAAGCACATTGATGTTCAGTATCACTTTTTGAGGGATATGATAGAATACAAAAAGGTGTTGTTGGTAAAGGTGGGAATTTTGAAGAATACTGCAGATGCATTGACAAAATATGTGAGCCCTGAGAATTTCTCTTGGTGTAGAAAAACAATGGGCATTCCAAGGCTAGATGAATGACTAAGCTCTCCTATGGCCCCCTGTGGAAAGAAAATAATAAGTGGGAGAATGTTGGGTTGTGTTATATTCTTTCCACGACTAGCCCATGTAGTGAACCAGGGGGTTAGAGGGGGGCCGAAGTGCCCCCTTCATTGCGCCGATTTCATAGCAGGGGCGGAAGCCCCCCCTGTCCGAGGGGTTTGAGGGGGGCAGGTAGCCCCCCTCTACGGGGTCTGGGACAGTGCCCCGAGGAAATTTTTTTGGACCCTATATTAGGTTGGGCGGACCTACCTATGGTTTTGTGCATGCTTTTCACACATGGTTTTGGACGCAATGGTTTTCGGTCCATAGTTTTGGACGCGATGTTTTTCGGTCCATGGTATTGGATGCTTCAGCATGTATAACTATGTATTGTAACATTGAAAGGAATATAATGAAAAATCAAGCTCGTAGTCCCGGTTTTGGGATCTAAGGGAAACTCTCTGTGTATATGTGTTTTATGTGTTATGCTCTCGCATTGTTTATTTTCTGTGTTTTAGAATTCGTATGCAGGTAATTTCTGTACGGGGTTAAAACCCAAAGGAGTTGCATGTGCTAAAGTAGCAACTCAAGGAAGAACATGAAGCTGCACAGACAGACAAGTGAGTTGCAGCAGGAATAGGAACAAGAGTGGGCGCAACATGCACTCACAAAAGAAACTGCGCCTGTGCATGTTAAAGATCCATCCCAGCAGCTGGCATGGAGTAGACATGGTGAGCAGTGTTGTTGATCACATGTAAGGGATTCAGCAGCATGCATGATATTGTGCACATGCATGCAATCCAACCCATTCAGCATGCTCACCATGGCGAAGATAAGAAGCAAGTCCAACTAGCACTAAACATGTACTTCGGCGAGTTTATGCGCATGACCACCAGCACACACTTAAAGATCAGCACGAACACTATGCATCAGTGTGTTTCTGGTTCATCTGCATCAAAGAAGACCATGCACATGATAACAGATGAGTTGGATGAAGGGGTCGAAGCAATGCACTGGTTGCAACGGAGGCAAGAGTTTGCTTCAACAAGATGTCACCATGAGGTGCATGCACACCATCACAAACGACCAAGCTTGGCATCAGCTCACCACATTCACCATCACAAGCATTTCAAAGAGTTGGTCTCATCACAGCAGACCAAGTGTCAGCGATGTGTTGCTTGGCTTTCTGAAGCCATGTTGTCTCACATGAGTACATGTGCATTGTAATGTTGAGTCATGTCAAGTGTAAGTCAAGTGTCAATAGTTGGATGTAATAGTCATAGAGTAGGTGAAGATTCATGAGGGTAGTTGAACTGTCACAAAGGGGAATGTCAAGGGTCACCCCACTCTTTGCTATAAATAGTCCCTCATAACTCATTGTATAAGCTTTTGGTTAGCCAAGCTTTTGATAAGACTATTCTTGGAAAGAGATTGGACAATATTGTAATGTGGCTTGGCTTCTCCACTGCATGGAGCTAGTTCATCTCTTTGGAGGAGCAGGTGGATGTGGCTATAACGTTCCACTGGTGGGGCTAGTAGGTTTACATGGATGTATTGTATGGTTGGAACTTACACTTTTTTATACAATAAGATCCAACAAGTTTTCACACATGTATTGTATTTGTTATAAGACTGATCTTTAACACTTATAATGCATGTTGCTTTAACCTGTGTTCTACATTTGAACTAATTCATTTATTGTAATGCATAATCTATTAATGGAAATGTTTTGTATATGCTATTAATGTTGTCCCGTCTGTGTCAACTACTCTGGTGGACATTAGAAAGACCTTTCACATGAACCTTGTTGTAATAACCTTTGCACTCATTCATACTAATCTATGAGTGATGTACACGTTATCTTACCTTGTATGTTGTGACTACTACATCTGAGTGGACTGCTCCATCAGAATTTATGTATGTTTTGTGTGTTGTGTGTTCCTAACCAAGTTGGGACTGATCCCTTTCAACCTGGAACTCACCTTCACCCTCATCTCAACCCACCTGTGTTAGAACCTCTCATGCACCTTCATTGACTCATTGTAGCGGTCACACCCTTGCTACTGATAGAGTTATCTTACTTGCCTCTGTGTGACATCGCGGTCAAGGCATTACCTTATGACCCACTGCTGGGACTCCTACACTAAACAGTCTAAGGTATAATTGGGACTTCTTACCGGGGAGATCCCCTTACAGGTTGGCGGGTCCATCGCCATCAACAGATCTATTGAAAACTTACAAAGATGCATTTTCTTGGTCTTATGATAATTTAAAATCGTTTGATACAAATCTTATTCAACAAGAATTTCTTTGAAGAGTGGGATAAAGCATTGCAAACATAAACTCAAAAAGATAAATCCACTCTTACTCCCCTCCATTGAAAAGGAGGTAAGGATGTTGTTGCATGCTAAGATCATATCACCTTTAAGATACTCTAAATGGGTAGCTAATTTGGTCCTTGTCCAGAAAAAGAGTGAAGAGATAAGGCTATGTGTGGACTTTCGGAATTTAAACAGGGCATCTCTAAAAGATAACTATCCTCTGCCCAATATGGATAATATATTGCAAAAGCTAGTGGGTGCAGTGAGAATGTCCATGATGGATGGATTCTCCAGATATAACCAAGTGGAAATCCACCCTGAGGACCACAAAAATACTACTTTCACCACCTCGTGGGGAACATTCATGTATGGCCACATGCCATTAGGGTTGATAAATGCATGGGCCACATTTCAGAGAGCTATGGACATAGATTTCATGGGCGAGCAAGATAAATTTTTGGTAGTCTACTTAGATGAAATCACAGTATTTTCTAAGATTGATTAAGATCATATCCTCCATTTAAATCTTACCATCACGAAGTGCAGGAGGTATGGCCTCTCTTTGAATCCTAAGAAATCTCAGTTTGTCCTGAGTGAGGGGAAGTTGCTTGGACACATAGTATCACAAGAAGGAGTAAATATTGATCCTGAACGAGTCAAATCCATCAACCTTATTCCCTTGCCTAGAAACAAGAAATAAGTCCAAGCCTTTTTGGGGAGGATAAATTTCTTAAGGCAATTCATACCCAACTATGCTGAGATAGTTAAAGGTATCACAAACATGCTCAAGAAGGAGAAAGAAGTTAAGTGGAGCTCTGTCCCCCGTGATTCTTTCACTAGGATCAAAGAAGCTTTGGTTGAGGCCCCAGTGCTAGTCAACCCCAACTATTCAGTGCCTTTCTACATCTTTTCTTTTGCCTCTCCACATACCATTGTTGTTGTGCTATTACAGAAAAATAAAGAAGGTTACGAGCAACCTATTTCCTTTTTCAGCGAAGTCCTAAGGGACGCTGATCTAAAGTATAATATATTGGAGAAACAGGCCTATGCACTAGTCAAGGTGCTGAAGTCATTCCGCATATATGTGGTGCAATCAGGAACCACAATGTTCATCCCAATGACCACACTCAAGGACATCCTGGTGCAGGGAGACAACAAAGGAAAGAGGGGTAGACGGATAGCTAAAATACAAGAATATGAGCTAGAAATAAATCCTACCAAGGTCATCAAAGGTCAAAGGTTGGCTAAGATTTTATCTGAATCCAACTACCAAGCTCTAGGGATAAGCCTGATCATAGAGGAAGGCAGACTAGAGGATCACCAAAACGGAATTAAAACAGTTGAGTAGAAGATCTATGCCAAATATGATGGATCACCTAGATATAAGAGAATTTTTCATCACCTCTTATTCCTAAGATGCTCATTGGGACTAAATAGATCTAAATACCGGAGTCTGAGATTCCAGACACAAAATAAATTATATCCAATGGACTACTCTACTGGAAGGACCCGGTGGAGATATTACTGCTATGTTTGGTGGAGGGAGAA
The DNA here is from genome assembly GCA_031772625.1 of Pinus tabuliformis. NCBI lineage: Eukaryota > Viridiplantae > Streptophyta > Pinopsida > Pinales > Pinaceae > Pinus > Pinus tabuliformis. The sequence goes on from CM062816.1 coordinate 1,866,815,669, forward strand.
ACCCATGAATTGATTGAGGATTTCCATGGGGAAGTATGTGGAGGATGCTACAACTGGAAGGAAATAGCACAAAAAATCCTCAAGGCAGGATTCTACTGGCCCATGTTGTTTGGAGATGTTTATTCTCAGTTCAAGTCGTGCCAGAAATGCCAATTGTTTGCTGAAAGACAGAAGTTTGATCCTCTCTCCCTGATTCATTTGCACATAGAGGAGCCTTTTAGACAGTGGGGATTGGACTTCATTGGAGAAATAAACCCCCCATATAGTGGCCAACACAAATGGATTTTAACAACCACTGACTATTTCACCAAGTGGGTAGAGGCTATCCCAACTAGAAATGCTACTGACTCGATGGTAATAAAATTCATGGAAGAAAACATATTATCCTACTTTGGGTGTCTTTTTAAAATCATCATTGATAATGCACAGGTCTTCAAATCTTCCAAGTTCACCAACTTCTGCAATAAATTCAATACCATAATTGGACACTCCACTACATACTACCCTAAAGGGAATGGCTTGGCTAACTCTTCTAATAAAACTATGGTGAGAATTCTAAAGAAGACCATCGCTGAAAATCAAAGGAACTGGGACTCCCAACTGAATTTTTCTCTATGGTCGAATCGTGTAACACCTAAACAATCCACTGGGAAATCACCTTTTGAGCTAGTATATGGAAATGTTGTTGTCTTCCTGATCCAATTAGCAATGTCAGTAGCTAAGTTGCTAAAAGAAGTCAAGCAAGAGCCAAGTGCCTTGACTAGAAGGATAAATCAAATAATGGAGCTGCATGAGAATAGAGAGTAGGTGGGGACCAAATTGTAAAACTACCAGCAGAGCATGAAATCTCTGTTTGACAAGAAGGCTAAGGATAGACCTCTTCAGCAAGGAGATTTAGTTCTCAAGTGGGATGTCCGACGAGAAGACAAAGACAAACATGGGAAGTTTGATCCACTATGGTTTGGCCCCTTCAAGATTGCAGAAGAAAGGGGAAATAACACTTACATGATTGAAAACTTGGATGGTGAACTGCTAGAACTACCTGCAAATGGTCAATTCCTAAAAATTTATTTTCAAAATTAGAGATATTTGTCTCTTGCTCATTGTAAAAATCTAGTGTGTGTGTGTGTTGAAATTGTTATTTGAATTTTTCTGTTTATTATCAAAAAAGTCATTTTTCACAAAATTATATTTGTTTAAGAATGACTACATTCCCAATGGAAGGAAAAGCCACTAGTCTGCAGGTCCTCAGCACCTTGCCAACAAGGCATTGTCCCCAGTTGGAGCCAATGTTGTCACTCACTGCATTTTGGGTTTCAATTGGTCAAGGTTGCCCAGGAGTAGTGAATTTTGGAGCCACTTTCCTAGGCCATAGAATATCTCAGAGCTTAATCATACCCTCTCCATTGCCTAGTGCTTAAAAAAATCTTTCCAATGGTATATAGAAGTCCAAAAAAGGACTCTTGGATCAGAAGTTAGGGCATGTTGAATATTTCCTTTGGAAAGCTCAGAAAACTAAAAAATGGTTAAGTATGAGGACATCTCACAATCCCGTATCCCGCAAATCGGTTGTCACAATAGTCCCGTAGTCACATCAAAACCCAAAACTTGTGGAGGCCGATCTTGCGATATAGTGTGAAATAATCAAGGGAGGTCTGAAAACGTTTAACAAAGGAAATGCGAAACAAAACCAAGTCAAGGCCACCCCTTTCTATCTCCTCTGTGTGGTGGTATTCTGCATCCTGACGATGTTTTAGTCCCGCATCCTGGTGACCCCACAGTTCCTGCAGTTTCCTACAGTCCCGCAGGTCCCATAAGGCCCTGCATCCTACATCTCAGTGATTCCGCAGTCCCGCAGATCGGTGGGTTCTAAACTTAAAACATCGTGTAGGGGCAGATCTTGCGATATGGTGTGACATCGTCGAGGAGGACCGAAATTCATTAACAAAGGAAATGCCTGCGAAAACAAGGTCGATCAGGCCTTTTTCTCTCTCCTCCAAGCGGCCACATGGAGGCCTCTGATTGGTTCTCAGAGTAGACATGGCAGCTAACATCATCAGTGATGTGGCAGTACGGATGATGACATGGAATATGACATGTGTCACCCAATTTCAGTGTTTTTAGGGGTGAAATGGGGTCATTTCCAGGTTCCACATGTCACCACTCACAGGGTGATAAGTGGCAGTGATGACGTCAACCCACAGATTGGTGATCGCAACTGTTAAGGGGAAAAGCTAAAGGGAAGGTGCCTGCAATTGTGATATGTGAGAATCCCTCCCAGATGCGATATGATATAGTGGTTCTACCTCATGAGGATTTTTCGTCTGGATTGTCGTCCTGAGCTATGGAAAAAGTTGAAGCGTCCTCCTCTCCTGCAGTGCGATTGCGACGTCTTAGGTGATCCCACAATCCCGTATTATCAGTGATCGCAAGTGTTTGAGGAAGAGGCTTAAGGCAAAATCACGGTAAAGCACCGGTATGTGGGATTTTGTGATACAAAGGAAAAGGCTCCCAGACATGGGTTTGAAGGCCTTAGTGCTTGAGGGATAAGCCCCTGGTTCTAGCCCCCGGTCATATGAGTAAAGCCACACGAGGGGCTATAACAAAGAGGGGCTAAGGGGGAAATCAAAAGTGCCTGTTTTTCCTATTTTATAGGAAAAAGGTCCATGCCTAAGAGACTGTGTTGTTACACTATAATTCATATCATCCACCACGTCAAGGCACCGATAGTGTAGGACAGAGGTTTAAAGGGCATGATGGGTCGACAACTATGGTTTTAAGAGGAATAGGTGGTGCATTCAAAGCACGGGATGCGCTTATCGAGCAGAAGCCCACTGTGACATGAGTCTAGGAGCCAACGTCAAATGAATTAAAGGCAGAAAAGACAAAGGTGGGTGAAGCAGTGTAGGAAGCCATACCTTAAGTAGAACAACTCCTGCAGTAGAGACGATCATAGGATGGGCAAGGAGATCTTTGTATATTTTACATCTTATGTTCATTTATTTGTTGTACTGTAACATGCCTCCTTTCAATGAGGCTTTTAATTATGTAATGTTTTGGGCCATAGAGCCATCTCTGACTGAGACAGCTAGTCGACCTGACAGTTGAGACTAGGCCAAAGATATTTTGCTATAATGAATGTCCTTTCTCCCCTATCTAGATATATATGGGAAAGAAAGACTTAGAAAGGGTTCAAAAATTATATAGAAAAGACTTCATGCTATTTTCAGACTGTATCTCTTTGTAATACAAATCTTTTTTAGAATAGCAAGGAAATAGTGGTGATTCCCCCTTCAAGTATTACAGTATGTGTTCCCTTTGTCAATCTCATTTTATGTTCATCTTTCCTCTCTGTATTCATGCAAATTATAGCTGCTAGAAATGTTTCAAGCTTCCTCATAGATTTATTTGTATTGATATGTGAATGCAAGTGCCTGTAATTATATCATAGATTCACTTGTCTCAATATTGTTGATGCATATACCTGTGTGGGTTATTGAAATCATATCTTTAAATTTGCAACACATGAATCATAGCATTCTGCCCCTCCTTCATCCATTATTTCTGCTTGTAACTCAAATAAGTATAGAAATCCTTAATGCCTCAAGCTCTATGTGTTAAGTGTAGAATGATTGAAGCCTTATGCTCTATGTGATGAGTTTCTCTTTCTCTTTGTCCTCTCTCATAGACTCTGCAAAATCTTATGAAGCTGTAAGCCCTTTAATTACTCAGCCTCCACTATTTTCATGCATATTTCTGAGATCTGAACTTGTGAGGAAGTACCAGAAATCCATGTTTTATTTCTTTGGATAAATGAACCAACCCATTTCCTCTCTCTCTCTCTCTCTCTCTCTCTCTCTCTCTATATATATATATATATATATATATATATATAGATATATATATATAGATATATATATATATATATATAGATATATATATATATATGTATGTATGTATGTATATCTATCTATCTATGTATCTATAGAACCTAAGTGATGTCTCCAGTTTCCTGTAAATCATTTGAGACACACCAATTTAGATGTGCCCAGGCATTGGTCTTGTAAGCAATCCAAGGTTGTCTCTGGGAGCTACAACACAATTAGAAAAGGACCTAAGCTTGGATTCCGTAGTTATGGAGGAAGGATTTCCCAATTAAATATGGGTTGATACTCACAGGAATTATGCAAGGAAACAGGGGCTTGGCAGGTAGCACAAATTGGCTTGTGAGGCAGAGAGTTGATCATACTATTGAAGGAATTGTTCTAGTGAGAACAAGCTTTGTATTATCACTCAGATTTATGATTAATGCAATAGATAGTCGGGGTTTTGAGCAGTGACTTTCCTTAGAGAATTTTTTTTATATTTTTTTATATTTTTTTATGTGTCTTTGATTATCTTCCTCTTGTCGATTATTGTTTTCATCGATCTATTGGTTTTCATTGTTTAAAGGTAGATTAGATTCTTTTCTTCTGTTTTAGTACATTATATGAGCTATGAATCTACAACAAAATCTACAATAATTAGTCATGTGTGCTTGTTTTATAAAGAAATTTTGAGGATATGGTGGTTCTTTATGAAGGATTGGGTTGGAAACTCGAACCCACACAAGGTCTTACATGAAGCTAGTATAGTCCTTCTGAAACACCTATATTCCTTACTCTAGCTAAATAAGGAAGCACCTTTTGACTGTAAGTTAGGCCTTTTGGGGATTTTAACATTGGAATATTGGCACAACTAGTATCAACCCAACTTTATTTAGTATTAGAGATTAGAATGCTCTATGAACCTCAGAATATATAGGTTAAATTACTTGTAGGAGTAGTGACAAAGGTAGAGAAAACAAAGATATAGATGATAGAGAGCTCTTAGAGGAACTAAGTTACAGAATTAGATTTGGAGGACTTGAATGAGATAGAGGAGGAATATCCCAAATAAAAGGATATTAAAGTAATTGTAGAATCAATAGAGGAAGAATTAGTACAAAACATATTTAATAGACTGAATCAGAGGAAGATCATGGCACATGTGAAGTATAATGTTTTTATGTTAACTTTGGTCATGAATAATTTATGTTTGCAGATCATAAAGAGAAGGGAAGTTGAAAACAACCATTTAAAAAATGAAACTGTGACAAAGGAAGAGGAAATTGTGATAGAACCCCGAAAATTGATGAAATTGTTGAGATGAGGAAAACATGAGTCCGCAAAAGAGGAAGTGAAGAGGTGAGTGGTTGAAGGTGCAGAAGAATAACAACTTTGGAAGCTAAAGAGTAAAGGTGTTGAGGTTCTAGTGCAGAGAACTAGGGAAAGGGAGATGCCAAGAGGTTGACATAGTACAGGTGAAAAGTGAGGGGCTTGTTACAAAGATGGAGGAAGCTTACTACAGCTAACAGGTGGACAAGAAGAGTTTAGAGAAGAAAAAAGAAACAAGGATGACTACTAATACTTATACTGATGTTTCAAAGAGAGGTCATAGTCAAGATGGCAAAACAGTTGGCATGAGGTGGATGAACGTGAGGAATTTAAAAGAGAATTGGCATAGTTGTGAGAATAGCTTAGTAATATAAAGAAATATTTACAAGACTATGATTATGTCTGGTTAATGAAGAAAAAGAAGGTGATATGGCCTTCATTACAAGTGAAGCTAAGACAGAGGATACATACCAGATTGAAGGAAGAAATTAGAGAAGATGGGAGTAAGGTGGGAGTTCACTACTTGAAGTAGAGTAGGGATCAATCCTTCGAGAGGATTAAAGTGATGAAGATGTTGAGAAGATACCTTTTGAGTGTCTCACAAATTGTATGAAATTTCCTCAGAACCTCAACAGGGACAATGGGAGTGAAATCAGTGGAAATTGGCTTCCCCTAATCAGACAAATAAACCCCTCCAAGCCTTTGGAAGCATAAGTATCAAGGCTTTTCATATTAATATTAATAAAATATTAAAAAAATTAATTAAAAAAATAATAAATAAATAAAAATAAAAAATTTAATTAAATTTAAGTAGATTAATTAAATCAAAATTAATTAATTTTATTTTATTTTAATTAATTATATTAATTAAATTAATTTTAATTAATTCTTAATAAAAAATATAAAAATAAAATTACTCAAATAATTAATAATAACCAAAATTAACATTTCATTAATAAATAAAATAAGGATTATAAATTAATTAATTAATTAGACAATTAGGGCTTGATAGGTTATTCAATGAAAAATGATAAATAACAACAATAAAATTAATAAAAAAGAATTATGGATAAAATTAATTAAAAATAAAGCAATAGAAAGAATTATAATTTTTTTTTTCTCAGTAAAAACTAATTCTATTAAGAGGAAGTATGGTACAATAAGAAGTTACAGCCAAGAGAGGCAAGAACACAGGCTGCCGGAAAGGAAAGGCTATCCACCTCGGCCCCTAAAAAGAAAAGAGAAGAGAGTTGTGCTGAGCACGAGGAAACAAGAAGAACAGATGAGCCAGAGCAGAACAAAGGATTCTATCCAACATGTGTAGAATCAATTATACGACATTTTTTTCCTTTCCTTTTACCAACTTTGACCCAGTCAGGAGGACTTTGCTGAACCGACATGATTTTCAAACTGAGCTGTGCTGACGGGGAGGACTCCTTGTCTGAATCCGAGGTGGAGGATTCATGATTCCTTTTCTGAGAGATTAGTGGGATAGACGGATCCTCAAGATCGGTCAAGGGCAGATCCTGTGCCAGCTTTGCTTCCATTCCTTCCTCAACCTCTTCCTCTTCATCTGAGCTGAAATCGAAGTCGTCCATGGGGGGAGGATCATGAGGCTTCTAACTTTTGGATTTCTGCTTAGGATTGACTTTCTTCTTTTGGGCAGGCATCGTGGGACAAGAGCCCTTAAGGTGCCCTGTGTGATGGCAGTTACGGCAACGAAAGGCTGTGTTCTCATAGTCCAGGGTCTGAGTCCAATGGAAGTCCCCAATTTTGAGATTGATCTGGTCAGGGAGACCTTTACTCATGTCTATTTCTACACAGATTCTGGCAAAGGTATATATTCCCTTTTCCCCTCTAGAGATGTCTGTGTCTAGAAAGCGGCCTAGAGAATTTCCAATCCCTTGGAATACTGCAAAATGCCATAGGTGCACTGGGAGATTTGGAAGTCTGACCCAGATGGGGAGCTTGGTGATGACTGCTGTAGTGGGATCGAAATCTAGGAACCAAGGGGTGAGGAATAAACCTGCTGAGCCCCAGAACCATGGGCCTGCAGTTAAAGCTTTCTGGTAGTCCTCATCTAGAATGAACACTACAATGAAGAAGCCCTTTGAGCATAACAACACCTTGCAATTGTTGGTCCAGTTAGAGTGAATCCATTGGTAGAGGTCTGCTGTGCGCAGCCATAGCCCATTGAACCTGCATATGATGACTTGTTCTGCAAACGTTTGGGTTTGCTCATCCAGCGTTGGATGCATGATTTCAATGGAGGGGGTTTCCTCCAGTTTGTCCACCAGAAAAGGCTTGGGTGCCTGAACTGGTGGAGCTGTTTTCTTAGGCATCTGAGCATGGACAGCATCTTTGTATGAAAACATCTTAGCTGAGGATGACTGTCCAACAGCTCCCCCTCTCAAGCGAAGGGTAAAAGTAATGGATGCATTTCTCTTAATGTTGTAAAAAGACAGGGGGAGAGGATCCTCAAGTTGTTTACCTTCATGGAGAAGTCGTTGAGCTGCAGAGGGTATCCCCAACTTGAGATCCAGAGCATGCTTGAGGTCCTGCACAAGATCCGACGAGCTCACCCAATGTAGCAGAGTTTTGCCGGAGATAAGCCTGATCTGGATCTGGAACGCGGCAGAAAGATCAGGGTTCTGCTTTCCTTTGCAGATCCAAGACGAGAGAAGGCTGGAGCTTTGAAGGGCCTTCTCCTCCTGAACTTGCCGTAGGGGTTTGTGAGGAGAAGAGGAGAGGGTCCAAAGATCATTGAATCTGTCAATGCGTTCCACCCAGAAGAGCTTCCAGATGATCCATCCAGGCAGATCCAGGAAACTTAAAAAATTCTGAAGATCTAGAACAGAGTATTGGCTATTCTGGGGGGACAGAGAAGGCACTGATATGAATGAGCAGCCTTCCAGAGCAGAGTATTTCTTCCCAGGAGCCGCCGCCTGAGGAGAGACGAGAGTATATTCTGCGCGTTCATCCTTAGCCACTGCATCTGCATTCTGATGGAGGCGGCTGGCACGAGATGCAGCAGCAGAGGTCCAAGATCTGGCGGCTTCAAGGCTGAAAGCGAAACAAATGAGGGGGAGGGGAGCTTTCAGAAAATATTGGAAAACATGCGTATCAGAGATGAAATAGACCGGTAATCCTTGATTGAATCGCACATCTCCTACATCGACAGGGCTGACCAGAGGCCAGACGACGGCCGAAGGCGAGGAGGCGGCGACAATGCAAATAGGGTTCATCTTCGGCTCAGGAAAAACCAAAAGAAAGAATTATAAATTAATTACTTGATTAATTTTAATTAAATTAGATTAATTAAATCAAGATTAATTAATTTAATTATTTAATTATATCAATTAAAAATAAAAATTAACTAAAATAATTAATAACCACCATAGATTAACATTTTTAATAAATAAATAAATAAAATAAAGATTAAAAATTAATTAATTAGAAAATTGGGGCTAAATAGGATTAACAATGAAAAATGGCAAATAACAATAAATAAAATAAAATAGAATTATAAAATTAATTAATCAAATAAAAATTTAAATTAATTAACTAAATAAAAATAAAAACAATAGAAAGAACTATAAATTAAAATTATTTATAAATTAAGTATATCAATTAAAATATATTTTTAGGTTCTAGGTAAAAATATATTTTTAGGTTCTAGGTAAAGCAATGGGAATAATTAAAACTAAATAAATAATTAATTAAAAATTTTATAAAACTATTATAAAAAATAATAATAATAAATTAAAATAAATTAAAAAATCATATATATAAATGTCAGCTTCTTTATAAGAATTAGGGTTCTAGGTTTATTTATACCCAGGTCGAAAGACTCTTCTCTCAATTAGCTTTCATTCATATTCTATCTAATTGTCCTGATGATGGACCCACTTTGGGGTTTGAAACGTCGACAGAATGAACACAAAACTGTGGATAATCCGGATCATGCCACTGCAAAAAACTACCACAGAAGCTTAAAATCTAATGTATGGAGCATCATTATATGATGGCAGAATCATTAATTGAGGCTGAAAAGCCTATTAATTTTAAATTTGATAATTGGTGTGTGGATGCAGGAATTGTTGCAGATGATGGATAGAACATTAACTTTGTTCAATGAAAGGATGAAGAACAGTAACAGAGTATTTTTGTAGAGATAAAAACATAATATAATTTAAATTCTCTTAGAACAATAAAGAAGACAAAATTTTCATGTAAAGGAAATCGAGGTGGAGATTATATGCAATGGGTAAATGCAGTTATGATGGAAAATCCTAAGTTGGAAAGGTTTTTCTTTTTGGATGAGGAGGCTGAAAGAAATAATTTTCTATTCTATAAAGATGTTCTTGAGGTTCATGAGATTTTTAAACATATGCGTATGGATATTGAAGATGTTGGGGAAGAATCTATTACAGTAGAAGAAACAAATTGAGATCTAATGAATGGTTTGAAGGTTTTAGTGTTGCATGAATAAAGGATGTTGGAGGAAACTAAGAAGAATTTAAAGTCTCATTTTTTTTAAAACTAATGAGTGGTTTTTGTCTGCAAGATTCAAGGATATATAGACTCAGAATTCTATCATTTCAGTGGAGAAGATAAAATTGGGAGGATATGCAGATATAATGAGTACATATAATGGGAACTAACTGTTGGGTGTGTGCTATACTATTTCCATGACTAGAGTAGTGAATCCAAGGGATTAGATGGGGGGCAGTAGCCCCCCTCTATGGGGTCTGGGGAAACACCCCAGGGGAATTTATTTTTGGACACTATATTAGGTGGTTGGACCTACCTATTGTTTTGTGCATGGATTTTGCACATGGTTTTTGGCATGATGGTTTTCTTCTCATGGTATTTTGTAGATCTAGTCAAGGGAATTACGGTTATGTTCTAATCCAGGGTTAATGGATTGGGGTTTATGGATGCTTCAACATGTATATATATGTATTGTAACATTGAAAGGAATATAATGAAAAATCAATTTGGTAGTCCTGCTTTTCGGATCCAGGGGAAAATCTCTATGTATATTTGTTTTATGTTTTATCCTCTTGCCATTGTTTATTTTATGTTTTTAGAATTCATATGAAGGTCATTTATGTATAGGGTTAAAACCTAAATTTGGTATCAGCGTTGTTTTGGCTTCATGCTAAGGTGTTTTTCTCGGGCCTGTGGTAGACCCTGTTCAGTGGGAGATCTACAGGATCGATTCTTGTGGTGAAAGAAGATGGAAAAAGGTGGAAAGATAGAGATCAAGAAATTCAATAGTTAGGGTTTTGAGTTGTGGAAACCCAATATGGAGGATTTGTTGGTGGAGAAAGGTCAGTGGATTGTGATAGATATAGGTACTAAACCAATGATAAAGTCAGCGGAAGACTGGGTGAATTTGGATCAGGAGGAAAAGAGAACAATACGGTTGTGTATCTCAGATTCAGTATTGTTGAATGTATCAGGGGAAGCTTTGGTGAAGGCTTTGTGGGACAAGTTAGGGACTTTGAACCAATCTAGGTCTCTAGTGAATAAACAGTTCCTACAAAAAAAGTTGTATAACCTGAGGATGAACAATGGAGACTCGGTGATAGAGCATCTAAATGCCTTTAATATTGTGGTAAGCCAGATTTTATCTGTTGATATAAAAATTTTAGATGAAGATAAATGCATTAGTTTGTTGTGTTCTCTACCAAATTTGTGGGATAGTCAGGTTGTTGCAATAGGTAGCAATGCGACTACCTTGTAGTTTGATGAAATAGTATCATCCTTACTGTCGGAGGAGATGAGAAGGAAAAATACGGAGGGCCAGAATAGTGATTCCTTGTTTGAATGAAGATGGTCCTAGAAAAGAAAGAAAAATAAATCCACGAGTGAGAGATCTAAATCTAGAGGGAGATCTAAATCTCTAGGAAAACCTGTAAAGGTGTACTGGAAATGCAGAAAGGAAGGACACTTAAAAAAGGATTGTAGATCTAAGTCTCCTGAGAAAGGAAAGGGATCTAATGATTATCCTTCTACAGAGACAAAAACCAACTCAGATGAAGGTGGGGATGTTTATCTGGCTTCTTCTTCAAGTACACATGTAGATCACGAGGCATGGTTGATTGACTCATGTGCATCCTTTCACTTCACTCTCCACAGGGAGTGGTTCTGTGAGTATGATAAATATGATGATGGTGATGTCTTATTAGGGGATGATGGGAAGGCTATAATCCTCCGTTGCAGAAAATTCAAGTCGAAGTTGCAAGGTTTAAGGATTAGAACACTTTCAGATGTTCTGCATATTCATGCATTGGCCAGAAATCTGATTTCTTTAAGAAAGTTGGATGACGCAGGTTTAGAAACAATGTTCAAGAAAGATACCTACAAGATGGCTCGAGGAGTACTAGTATTGATGTGGGGAGTTCGGATTTGAAATCTGTACAACCTTCAAGGTAGCACTTTAATTGATGGGTGTAATAGTTTTGTGGTTCCTGAAAGTGGAGAAGAAAATCTATGGTCTCTGGAGAAAATACCATGCTATGGCATCAAAGGCTTGGACATATTGGAGAGAAGGGCCTTCGAATAATTCATGATAATGGTATGGTAGAAGGTATGTCTAATTTCTCTTTTGATTTTGATTTCTGTGAAAATTGTGTATATGGGAAGCAAAATCAGGTGAGTTTCCCCTCTAGTGCTAAGAGGGTGAAACAGATATTAGAGCTTCTACACATTGATGTGTTTGGACCTATGTCAATTCCATCACTAGGTAAATCTATGTACTATCTATCATTTATAGATGACTTCTCAATGAATACATGGATATATTTCCTTGGGAAGAAATATGAAGTCTTTGATAAGTTTAAAGAATTTAAGGCTCTGGTGGAAAACCAGACAGAGAAGAAGATAAAGGTGTTGATGACAAATAACAATGGAGAGTTTTGCAAGAAGGAATTTCAAGAGTTCTCTAATAACTGTGGTATAGCACAACATAAGACTACTCCATACACACCTCAGCAAAATGGAGTTTCAAAAAGAATGAATAGGACGTTGATGGAAAAGGAAAGAAGAATGCTTAGTGGTGTCGGGCTAGGACAAGAATTTTGAGCAGAGGCAGTGGAGACTACATGTTACCTAGTCAATAGATCACCTTCATCAGCGTTGGAGTATAATACTCCATAAGAGTTATGGACTAGTGAGAAACCCTCTCTTTCACATATGAAGGTATTTGGATGTGATGCATATGTACATGTTCTAAAGGATAAAAGAACCAAGTTGGATAATAAATATGAAAGGTGCATCTTTATTGGGTATAAAGATGGTTTAAAATGTTATAAGCTTTGGAACCCAGAAACAAGGAAGGTTGTGTACAACTGCGATGTGGTGTTTAGAGAGGTGAAAGATGTTATTAAACATGAAGTCCTACCAAAGGAACCTCAAAATATAGAGTTTGAGCTAAAGGAGGAGGAATCAAACTCTACAGCACAAGAGGAATCAGAATACGAAGAGCCACAAACTCTAGCTATGAGAAGATTAGTTTGAGAAAGAAGGCAACCAAAAAGGTATAGTCTAGCAGCTTTCTATTCAAATTTCTCTTTATCTAGTACTCATGATGATCCAATAACTGTCAGGGAAGCAATAGATTCAGAGGATGGAAAACTCTGGAAAGAGGCCATGGTTGATGAAATGGAATCTTTGCACAAAAATGAGGATTGGGATTTGGTGGAGTTGTCAGCTAGAAGGAAACCCATTGGAATAAAATGTGTTTTTAATAAGAATATGAATGCATAAGGCAAGGTGGAGAAATACAAAGCTCTGTTGATAGCAAAAGGTTATTCCCAGGTGCTAGGCATTGATTTTGGTGATATTGTTTCTCCTATTTCCAAGGTAGTTTCTATTAGATTAATTTTATCTGTTGTTGCTGCTTTTGATTTTGAGGTAGAAGAGATGGATGTGAAGAAAAAATTCATGATGCGGATCTTGAAGAAGAGATCTACATGAAAAAACCTGAAAGCTTTGCGGTGAAGGGTAAGAAAGAATTGGTATGCAAGTTAAAAAAGTCTTTGTATGGGTTAAAATAGTCACCAAGGATGTGGTATCAGAAATTGATACATATATACGGGGACTTGGCTTCACTAGAAGCAAAGAAAATCATTGTGTGTATTTTAAATTAAATGTTGACTATGTTATTTATTTGGTCTTGTATGTGGACAATATGTTGTTGATTGGAAATAATAAAGAAATTATCTAGGAATTGAAGACCCAATTGTCTTCCAAATTCAACAGGAAAGATCTTGGTGCTGCAAACTATATTTTGGGCATGGAAATGAAATGAGATTAGGCAAAGAGGAAGCTCTGGTTAAATCAGAGGAAGTATGAAAGAAAATACTGCAGAGGTTTAATATTCAAGATAATAAACCAATGAAGGTTCCTATTCCTGTAGGTGTAAATTTATCTGTTGAACAATGTACCAAGACACAAGAAGAGGAAGAGGACATGTCCCATGTTCCATATGTAAGTGCAGTCAGTAGCATGTTGTATGTAATGGTTTGTACTAGACCAGACATTCGACATGTAGTGGGAGTATTGAGAAGGTTTATGTCAAAACCAGGGAAGGAGCATTGGACATTAGTGAAGTGAGTTTTCAGGTATTTGTGTGGCACTAGTGATTATAGTATATGCAACCAAGGAAGACTAGGATTGGATAGAGTTTTGGACATCCATGCCATTGTTGATGTAGACTGGGCTAGAGATCTGGATCAGAGAAGATCTACAAGTGGGTATGTGTTTAACCTATTTGGAGGTGCAGTCAGTTGGATGAGTAAGAGACAGTCTGTAGTGGCACTTTCAACTACAGAGGCAAAATACATGGAATCCACTCATGCAAGCAAGGAAGCAGTTTGGTTGCACAGATTGTGTTCAAGTATGGGGTTAGTACAACTAGCTATAAGAGACTCTGACAACCAAAGTGAAATTTTCTTGGAAAATAACCCTGATTATCATTCAAAGACAAAGCACATTGATGTTCAGTATCATTTTGTAAGGGATATGGTTGAGGAAAAAAAGGTGTTTCTAGTAAAGGTGGACACTTTGAAGAATACTGCAGATGCATTGACAAAGTCTGTGAGCACTGAGAAGTTCTCTTCGTGTAGATAAATAATGGGCATTGCAGGGTTGGACCAATGACTAGGCTCTCATGTGGAAAGAAAAAAACAAGTGGGAGAATGTTGGGTGTGTGTTATATTATTTCCATGACTATCCCCAGTAGGGAATCCAGAGAGTTAGAGGGGGGGCGGCCAGCCCCCCTTGTAGAGGGGTTTGAGCGGGATAGTAGCCCCCCTCTATGGGGTATGGGGAAACAGCCCGGGGAAATTTGTTTTTGGACCCTATATTAGGTGGGTGGACCTACCTATGCTTTTGTGCATTTTTTTGCACATGGTTTTGGGCATGATGGTTTTCTGCTCATGGTATTTTGTAGATCTGGTCAAGGGAACTATGGTTATGTTCTAATCCAGGGTTAATTGATTGGGGTTTATGGATTCTTCGACATGTATATATGTATTTTAACATTGAAAGGAATATAATGAAAAATCATCTGGTAGTCCCAGTTTTGGGATCACGGGGAAAATCTCTGTGAATATTTGTTTATATTTTATGCTCTTGCCATTGTTTATTTTATGTTCTTAGAATTTGTATGCAGGTCATTAATGTATGGGGTTAAAACCTACACTGTCAAAAATATGAGGATGTACAGGGAACAATAAGCTTGCTTAGAGATACTTCAGTTGATGAAGTGAAAAGTCTTGTGCAAAACTACATAGAAGCAAGCATGGAACTTGCGAAAGAAGGAATGACAACAAGAGAATGGAGCAGAACTATGGAGGAAACCTTGTACAAAGGTATAAATTGTTTATGGAAAATATGTCATTTTAGCAAGATGAAAAATGTGAGTTT